>OU015766.1:27084298-27160645 GCA_907173295.1 Fagus sylvatica
ACAATTTTATTATCTTTTATCTCAACCAAAATCACTTCAAAAAAAAAAACCAAATTTTATTATTTTCAATCTCAACTAAAATCACTCAAAATTAAAGTTCTATTTCCAAAAAAAAAAGAAAAAAAAGCATTCAAAACCTCACAAATATCAGACCCAACACATTTTATTCCCCAATACAATGAAACCCACAATTTCAAACATCAAATCTTCTCTTCATGAAACCATTCCCAAACCCAAAGAAAACTCAAATCTACAAATATCAAAATCTCTCTTTGTGAAATCATTCCAAAACCCAAACAAATCAACTCTTTCAAACATCAAATCCACACACACACCTTCAAACATCAAGCCATGCCTTCATGAGGGGAGCTTAGATCTTCAATGGATGAGAGAGTTTCGGGGGAGTAGAACTTCAATGGAGAAGAGAGCTTCTGGGGAGCACAGCTTCAATGGAGGAGAGAGCTTTGGAAGAGAGAGAATTTATGTTGCTGTGAATACAGAGAGTGAAAGGGAGAGAGTGAAAGTAAGAATAAAAGAGGTGTTTGGATACAAGAATAGCTAAACTTGGAATAGCTAATTGGGAATAGGAGTTTGTCTTTAGCTAGTGGTGGTATGATGGTGTCAAAGAATCATTTCCCTTTAGTTTATATGTGATTTTAATCCTTAAATTTTAAAGTGAGCGCTTTTAGTTCTTTAGATGACATGGTCAAACCAAAAATTGATACACCATCACTCCTTAGGGGCTAAATGTGTTGACTTTAAGTTTGTTAGGGAATAAAATTGATCACTTCATATTTTTTAGGGACTAAAATCGATTACTTTAGTTTTGTTAGGGACTAAAAATACTCACTCTAAATTTTAAGAAATAAAAAAGCTCCTAGGCTAAATTTTAGGACCAATTATTTATTTTGGCCTCTTTTTTTTGGTACCACACCTCCTTAAATCTTAATTGTTAATTATTGTGCATTTAAATAAGGGTAAAGTATAATTTACACTTGTTAAGTTCGCCCACTTGTAATTTTAATCCACTAACTTTCATAGCTCTGCTATTTTAGTACTTTTGTCCATTTCCGTTGGAAAACTCCGTTAACTCCACCAAAACGACGCTATATCACCCTATAAGTAATTTAATAATAATAATTGAGTAACGCATTTAAATAATCAATTTTTAATTCTTCACTAGAAAATCCCTTCGTTAATAACTAAGCAAAAAAAAAAAATGACATCGTTGTTATTGTGATGGTAATATATTGTTGGAATTGGGTCAACGTGGGGATAGTCTTGGGATTTATGGAAGCCTATCAACTTCCAGTTTGTGTTGCTGATGGTTATCTCTTGCTAAATTAAGGATTCAGAATTGTAGGTCTTATTGGGAATTAAATGTGATCACTCTTTTCCTTTCTTCCTTTAAAGACAGCTGGCCAGAATGGCAATAGTCAGTGCCAGCTGAATCTTTTGGTGACTTAGGCCATTGCCTAAGGCTCCAAGTGGAACAAAGCCCCCAAAAAAATAAAAATAAAATAGAGTATAATCTTTGGAAAAAAAAAAAAAAAAAAATCCCTATAGTTTTAACATTATGACAATTATGACAAACTAAATCCCATATTTTTAAATGTGATGGTCCGTCACTCATTGCTTGCCATTTCAAACTTGTTACAAAATTTATGGTACAAAAGTCGTGTCCCTTGACTTTCTCTCTAGTTAATAAATTGAAATTTCAATCTTCGTAGGTTTTACATTTTATTTTATCTTACTTTTTATTTTAGATTGTTTAGATTTTTCCATATGCGTTCTGAAACTCCTACACACACCTATACTCAAAATTAGCGTCTCATTTAAAATATGAATTATTGTTCCTCAATAAGGCCTCACTTAAAATTATCACCTTAGATCCCAAAATGTATTGAGCCAGCCCTGGCAATAGTCAAAATACAGCAAGAAATTTTTGGATTTCTTTTTTGGTGTGTGTTAACCTTCATCACTACCTCAAAACGAACACACACTGACACACCCAAACCCAAATTTGATCAAAACCTACAACTGGTATCCTCCACTATCTAGTCAAACCCATTGTTAGTGAAATCGCGATCTCATCACATTTGACGTTGGTACTATCTAATATCTAAACATAACAAATTTATATAAAAAAATAGGGGTAAACTACACTTTTGTAATTTAATGATTAGGTTCATTTCAATCTCCTAAACTGTAAAATTGAACAATATCTCTCTTGATATATATCTCAGTAATGTGTGAAAATTCCCCATTTCCAATAGTAAATTCTATTAGATTTAGCCTTTTTAACGGAATATCCAATTATTTTGAGATATTCCCCAAAATCCAATTACCAAAATATTAATTTGAATATATTTTTAACCGTTAAGTCAAGTGAGTTCATATTTTTTTAAGTAACTCAAAAGAATAACCATTGCCACATCAACAATCAAATATTTCTTTTTTGACATCTCCAAATTAATTGACTCTAATCCATGAAAAAAAAAAAAAATCTCCTATCTAAATCCAAACATACTACAATTCAAGAATTTTTTTTTATCTAAATAAATAAAACATCACTTTTTATCAAGAGAAAAAAATCTGATCGAAATCAATACCCAAAAAACATTCCTCAATCAATTCCCACACACATCGCCTAAACAGCTTCCTTCGCTACTTCATTCTTCGTCTTTGTGACCCCTTCGGCCTTCGACGACAACTCAACACATCTTCTTAAGGGTGAAAACCTAGAGAATCAAATCTTAGCAGTTCTCTAACTGAGAAAAAGAAAGAAATATAAGAATATAATTAACTAGCTTGTATAGCAATATAATGGAAGGGTCTATATTAAAGCATATAAGAATGGCTCCATAGAAGATAGGTTGATCAACAACTTTATAACTTTTTGCAAGCAAGAGGATTGAAGCCATTGGGGACTTCTTTGGTCTCGTGGGCTAGTTATTTGGAGTACCATGTCTATCATTTGGGGTAAGATGAATATCATTTAAGATAATGGTCATGTGACATGCATTTTACTCCAATTGATACACATCTCACTCTAAATGACAAGCATCTTAGCATCCACGGAATGTTTGTCAAGTTAACAAAGAATTTTCGTGAAGCCATCATCTACTTTTTAGTATTCAATGGATTCTGCTATGCCAATATGGTCACATATGCCTACTGTATTATGAAAAATTAAAGCAGAACTAACTTATAGCCCCACAAGAAACACGTTTGTTGGTCTGGGTGGCGGCTTGATACCCTTATGGTTATGGCACTTCAGACTTCAGCGTGGCTATTTGGTCTTCATTTTTCTTAGTGGTTCTCAAGGGTAAAATGGGTATCTATAGTGGGTACGCTGCATTTACAAAAAAAATGATATTAAAATTTTGAATTTAATGGGAAATGCTAATTTGCACATTACCAATAAATGAAGGAGAACCTTGCTCAATTTTAGAGTTTAGGGGGAATAATCTCCATCCAAGATCTGTTGTACTTCAGCAGATGACAATATCTTTATGACCTGAACACAACTTACAAACTCCCTGAGAGCAATTATAGAATGAGGATTAAGAAACAAAGAAACGTTAAAATCAAAATACAGTAAATAAAGCAAACTTGGAGGTCTGGACATACTCCCAAGGATCAGAACCAACAGGAAAAATTTCATCATTAAGATCCACATAAACAAGTTTCCAGAAAGTCTGTTGTGGATCTTCTAGCTGCCCTTCAATTCCAAACATGAGGGCAAGATCATGCCTGAGCTCATCATACCCTTTATAACGGGTTAAATCAATGCTTCTTCCAAAGGAGCCACTCTTATAAACCTTCAAGAGTTAGGAGCAGTATATAAGTCATGAGAATGTCAAAGAAAAAGAAAGTGATATGAAACACTCGTTCCAGTGCAAAATATTTAATGTAATAAATAATTGTTAAATGGACAATAAAGTGGCAATTGCATAACATGTTTCCATTTTTAAACTCGAGCTACAAAAATTACCAAATCTATTTTAATATGTAATGAATCTAGACAAGGATTAAAAAATTAAAATAAAAGAGAACAAGGATCATTAATTTAGTTGGAGTAAGATTTTTGCTTAGCTAGTCAATTAGCATCAGAACTCAATTTTAGCAAACATACAATGATTCTGATTCTGACTTTAAAAACAAAACAAATATAAGATTCATTATTTTTTGAGAATAATATATATCTTTTTTTATCATTTAAAATCTTGTATTTTTACATATAAGATCATAGGCCTCTCCACTTTAGGGGTGTAATTGGTGAGGTGCGGTGTGGTTTTCTTCGGATTTATATACCTACACCTTATAGTGCGGTTTTCCTATTACATGCACCTGCACCTATACCTATTAAGATCGGTTTTGGTGCGGTGCGGTTCAGTTTGGTGTGGTGCGATGTAGGTGCGGTCTTGCGGTTTGGACTGGACTCATTTGGATCGAATTGGACCAGCCCAAATGTCAATTTTAATCTAAAAAATCCACCTGTACAACAACTAAAAAATTTGGCTAACTATAGCATACAAATATAAACTATAGTTTCCAATGTCAACTTGAATATTTAAGAAGAAAAAAAATTATAACATACATATCTCATAAAATGAATCATAATTTCCAATCTCAACCTGCACATATATGTCATCCTTATACAAATATAACACAATCTTAACCTTCACATACTATTAGCATACAAATATAATATAACATCACCTGCATATACCATTAGCAGATAAGTATAACATACTAGAAGGTGTAATCGGTGAGGTACGATGCGGTTTTCTCCTGATTTATGCACTTACACCTTATAGTGCGGTTTTCCTATTACACGCACCTGCACCTGCACCTATTAAGATCGGTTTTGGCGCGGTGAGGTGCGGTTGTGTCGGTGAAGCTTACACCCCTACTCCACTTATAGTCAATTGGTTATGGGTTATTTCTTCACGTCACCCAATATAATCAATCTATGTATTTGGTTTCCACACACGTGAAGGAGTAGGTTGAGAATAAAAAATTCTCATATTGGGTATTTAAACCTTACATCTTTACATATAAGACTTTGCCAACTTGTTGATTTAAAAAGGAAAATCTACGAAAATTAAGGTAAATCAACAAACCTTTGTATTTGTTCGCATACATTTAAAAGTATTGCATGGTGCAAATCTTGCAATACTTTTAAGTATTTTATGCGATTCCCATTTATCACCATCAATACTCAGACTCAAATGAAGATCTTTAAATTCATCAGGCACATAAATTGAAGTATTCGGACAGCTTGAGACAACATTACTAAATTCACTTAGAGAAGGAGAATATTTATGCACACTATTGGAACTAGCTGTATCAGACTTGTTTGGCTGGAAGATTGATGGTATGGAATGAGAGGATCGTGTAATGAGTCTTTCATTGGATTCTGAACTCTCAGGTTGGAAGATTGACAGTATGGAATGAGAGAATGGTGGAAGTCTTTCAATGGATTCTGAACTCTCAGGTGGGAAGATTGACTGTATGGAATGAGAGAATGGTGGAATTCTTTCATTGGATTCTGAACTCTCAGTCTGAGACCTGGTTGATGGGAAGAGTGACGATATGGTAAGAGACAACCGTGGAAGAGTTTCATTAGATGCTGAACCACTAGAGTGAGACTTGGTTGGTGGGAAGAATGATGGTATGGAATGACAAGTATGTGAAATTCTGTTTTCACTAATAATTGGGCTACCAGGCTGAGATTTGGTGGGTGGGGCAACTGATTCCATCAAAGAATTTCTAAAGGTATTCCACTTTCATTGAAAGAAGAGCGCTCTAAAGAGATTGTGACATTAAAACATTCTCAAAATTAGAGCTCTCAAACTTCTTCTTTTAAATGACAACAAATCGATGATGAGCATATAACAGCACTAGTTAACAACTGATCAAATCTTTTTCAATGGAAAATGCAGTGAAATTCATCCACAGGAATCTTCCTTCAAAATTGCCCTCCAACGTCGTTCCCACTGATTCCATCAAAGCTGTCTCCCTTTTTCTGGTTATCCCAACGTGAACAACACCACGATCTTTGTCAATGACAGCTCTACCAGCTTTCCAGTCACCTTTGATGGCTGCTTGATACAAAGGTACACATAGGGAGAGGTATTCCTTTCTTCTTTCCCCTGAAAATTTTCAAGCATGAGGAAAATGTATTGTAATTTATCAAACTATTCTTTTCCCCTGCCTTTGTAAAATTTAACATGTTTAACAATGTGTCATGCCACAAGATCCTAGTATATTACTCGTATTGTAAATGAAACATGCACCTCATCACTGTAAAAGGAAAATGGAGAGAGTTGATTTGTGTATTACATATCTCCAGAACAATTTAAACAGCTCGAAATGCACTTCTTAACATGATTTCTCAACCCAAAGAATTTGCTTCTTTCAAATTTTAAGGCAAGGTTGCAGGAGGAAATGGAAAACAATGTTATCTTGACTTATGGTATATAGGGTGAGCAAAATTTTCTCAATGTTTCTTTTGGTAAATCAGGCAAAAAAAGAAAAAGAAAAGAGGGTACAACAAATGTGCCTGACAATATACACTGCGGAACACGTCTAGCATGAGTGTCTAACAAAGCAGCAAAGGCACATAATCAGATAATCCTAACAGATGAAATATTTTGGCAGAATAAATTACAAATGTTTGACAAGACATCCTGCACTATTTTCTATTTTAGTCAAAAAACTTGAAGTACAGATGAGGAAGCAACTGACAGTGTAATGATTTAACCATGTCTCTGTACAAACAACAAACCCAATACATTTAATAGAGCAACCTAATTAAGGTAAGAAATCAATATAGTTGGCCTTTTATCAACTTTAGAGCCAAGGGAGCCAATCTAATACCCTAGAATCTAATTTAGGGGCCTTGATTCTGAGAAACACAGACATGTGAATAAACTAAAACATGTGAATAACCTACAGAGAACACTTTGACATTCCTAGCAAGCAACATTAAACAAGTTTCCTAGGCTATAAATAATGCCTCGGGGTAGATTCAATTACTGAAAGTAACTACAATTTTTGTATCTACTCTCCTAAACTAGTTTTTCACTCTACAGACAGAGCTTCAGATATGAAGGTCCTGAGTAGAAGCTAACTTTCTACATGAAGATGGCACAATGTGAGCCCAAATACATACAACATGCTTGGCTGCCTGAAATTGCATACTAAGCACATGCTGTACATCATGTCATTCGTAAGAGTTATACAGCACCTTGCAATTATATATGATTTTGGCAAAACACATATGCTTATATATGTTATTGATACGTTCACAATTTTTGGATAAACGAGGAAAATAGAATTGGTGCAAAACAAGGAATTAAAAGAAAAGATATGGATTTAATTGAGGAAATCTTGACCTCCAATGGATTTAATTTAACTAAGGAAATCCTGACCTCTAGATATAACTTTTTCAAACAAACCCAATCTCCCAAGAGTCTTAAAGATTATAGATATTTTTATGATTAATCATGTACTTTCATTTACAGAATTGAAGGGAAATTTATACAACTTTATCTAATTTCCAAATCAATAAAATAGGATTCCACTAACTAAAAACAAGGAACCAATACATGGTTAGACTCAACAACTTATACAAATATTCCTAAAAATCCTAGCCACTTGATAAGCAACCCACATGACTTTAGGCACATTCTTAACCCAACAATCCCTTGATATGTACTCCCATGACTCATCAATAACAAAGAACTAATTAATGAAAATCCCAATAACAATTATGAAGTTCACACAAATGACTTCCATTCCTTGCACATAACAATCCTTCCCCCTTAAAATCAGCCCTTGTCCTTGAGGGCATAATCCAAATATAGAAAGCATTCCATTCTCCTTTATCAATCATTTTGTTGAAGAAATTGATTATTTCTTGGATGTTATTGTGTAGAACTGTGGATACATGTATGCTTGGAAACTTTCCTTTTCTACTTACAACTATATTAGAAGCGGCTGGGCAGTTCATATGCTATGTTGGAAACAACTAAAGGCAGCTGAAGATGGTGACTTTTGTGGACTGAAATTTCCCTTAAAGTATCATGAGATTACATTATGGTCACATGTTTTATCATGTTTTAGTGGTGGGACTGGGAGATCTATATTGTGATTTCTTTCTTCTTTCTTCTCCAGTTCTTCGTTCCAAGTTCAATTTTTTATTTTTTTTCAACTTCTCCAGTTCTTCTGTTTTATTATATGCTATTTGTTTTCTTTCTTCTTTTTCTTCTTCTTTGTTCATTTTCTTCTTTGGGCTGCTTCCATATACTATTGATTTTTATTTTTTTTATTGGCATAAAAAATCGAATTTGATTTTTATTTGGGGAATGGGATTCTACAAATTGCGGAATTTGATGCTCGACCAAGTGGTGTAATTAGGATACTTGAGTTAGCTTGATAAGTAAAATTGGGGAATTTTAAATTTAATTGGAGAATGGTATTCTAAAAATTGCGGATTTTGATGCTCGACAAAGTGTAATTGATGTAATTGGGATTCTCTCTGTTGTTAATGTTTGAATAGGGATTCCCTTCCTATTGCGATAATATAAAACACGAAAATTCAATCATACTCATACCAACCATTTCTCTCGTTTCGTAGATTCCTTAAGCCCTTTATAGTCACTTTCTTTGCTTCATAAGATCAGCTATATTTTTGGAGAATTTCAGGTAGTCCACAAGTTGACTTCTCTTACTAATAGACAAGTGTGCATATACTTACATAAAGTTTCTTCTTCAAATGCAGCTATGTCAACAGAGCAGCTGGCACAATTAGTAGATATTGTTGTGGACCCAAGTCTGCAAAATCCAGATCATTTTCCTCAAGTTCAATGTCCCACTTCCGAGACAGATTTGGCACATGACAGTAATTCTTTTTTCTTTGTTCTTTATACAAATTTCATCGAACTAAGTATTTTCTTTTTCTTGGGCTGAAAATGTAATGCTTTGGGGTTAAATTATGAGTGAGGGATCGAGTAAGGCTCTAGCTTAGAACACAACTGAAGATACAAGAACAAAAAATAAGCGTATCTTAGGTTGCAGCATAACTCAACCTGGACAAGATCCGTTTAAAATAATGTCAAAATCCATCAATCCTAACATGACCTGGTTGTTAAGAGGGTTAAGATGACATAACTCACTTAACATGTTTAATAAATAGATTGTATATGGGTTTGATACAAACATGTCTTATTCTAGCCTGTTTATAGAAATAAGTTATATTGATTGACATGGACACAATCCATTTCAATCCGTTTAGAATATATTACTCAAAATATATAACATATATTTATGTTTTGTAGGCAAATAAATAATGATAACATCTATTGTAGTAATAATACCATATAATCTAAATTTTCTTATTTTAACGTTTCCTAATAACATCAGTTAAAGTACTAATAGTCTTATACCATATAATCTAAATGTTCTTATTTTAATTTTAAGTTTTTAACTCAATGAAGTTCCATTCAAATTTAAAATTCGCAATAAAATAAAATTTTGTTTTTTATGTGATAAAAGGTTAAAGATTTTAGGATTTCAATAAAGAATTTACCAATATAACCACAAAAAGTTTTTTAATTACTCAATTTTATATTTAAAATTTATATTTATATTACATGACGATGAAATTTATTTATATGGGTTAAATGGATTTGAGTTAAAACGGGTTAACCTTTATTGACACAAATTATGAACCAAATCATTTCAGGTTGATTGCAGGTTAAGCAGATACCAAAATTTATCCATTTATTTCTATCATGTCAAAGTGGGTTGACCATTTAAACTAAACACTAACCCCTAAAAAATCGTATCGTGTTTATGTCTTATCAAACATTGTTGTATGTCAATACCTTTGAGATGAACTTTTCATATTATTTTTATATATATTTTTTTATCTATAAAAACATCCTTTCATCATTCATGCTGGATTGAAAATGTCTGAAATTGTTTGTTACACATGATGTATGACAAATTGCTACTTCAATTTTTATTTTATTTCTTTCAAATAACATTTTTTTTTTTTTTTAAAATGTCTACAAAAGATTTCTCCTAAATAAAGGAAATAGATGGATATGATTTTAAAAACTATTCCGTAATCTTAGATGGATACGAATCCGGTTTCAAAAAAGGCCAAAATAGGTCCAAGCTATTCTGAAAAATGGCATGAGACACACAAAAAAAAAAAAAAAAAAATCCGTTTTTGAGATTGAAATTAGAAACTGGTGTGCCAAACACAAAAAAATTAAGTGGAATCCCCTTTTTCATGTTTACAAACAAAAAAACAGCTTTTAAAAATGGTGTACCAAACAAACCCAACCTAACAATATTCTTCAAAATAGATAAGTACTATACCTAAAAGGCTAAAATATATTTTGCTTAGGTTGATAAATGATTCAATGTAGGTCTTTTTAGGATTTATTATGCATATTTGGACTGAAATAGTGTATTACAAGCTTTAGCACATCCATTGCATTGATTCAAATCCTAATGTCACGACATCGTTTTCATTTAATGAGTTAAATAAGCAAATAAGAGCCACAACGATGTCGTCTCATTCCCTGGCATATTAAAGCAAACCCAATACCGCGTCGTTCTATTAAACTGAAAGCACGTGATCACTTAAAGCTACTCATCATCTGTCGTGCCACTTGTTGCTGTCTTATTGGGTCATTTGAATTTCTGTTTTAGTTTTAGTTTGTAAATTTCCGTTGTTACTGTTTCACAAGTATTAATGCAAATAATCCAATATCTCAATTATGAAATTTCACACAGAGCATTGCTTCTCTTAAATCAGCCTCTCTCTGTTTTGCATTTAATATAGTGTTTTGGTTAATTTAACGTGTACACTTGTCTTAATTGTGAGGCATATTAATGATTTTGTGGTTCACATACTATGTATATGTTGTTTTTCGCTTCTTTTATGGAGAATGTTAGTAGCTAAGAAGCACATGGACGTTTTCGGATACGGGTGCCATACGGAGGTACGATAATTTTTAGAAAATTAGGATACAGATACGGTCGGAGATATCTTTTTTAAATAAATTATTATGCATATATTTTTCAGTATAAGTGAATTTAAGAACAATTATGGATAATAAAGTACATTCATTACCATTAAATAATATTTGAATTACAAACCAAGATTAAAACATTAAATGAAAAAAGTGTACATCTATATAATTACACTTAAAGTTCATATTTACATCACTTTCACTACTTTTATATAATTTTGTGGCATATCTAAAAAAAAAAATAAAAAATTATATATATATATAAAAACATTTTGGACAAGGATCCTCTCCATTTGAAATGAAATGGAGAGAGTCCATTTCATAATCTAGATTAAATGTTATAGATCTAACAGTGTACAGTCTAACACGTCATTTAAAATTTAAATGACGTTGCAGTCTGTACACTATTAGATCCGGTAAATAAAATTTGAACCATGAAATTAATAAATTGAGAGATTTTCAAATGGAGAGGATTATGTTCCATACATTTTGGGTATGCCCCAGTAGCCAATACAGGTACAGCTCCATATTTGGAGTACTTGTGCTTCATAGGCTAGTAGTAATGTGTATAGAAAAAACATGGTCGATAGTGGGATGTGTTTTAATTTTTGACAATTGGAGAACACTATAATTAAGTATATAAATAAATGAAATTCCATAAATAAAATCTCTGATATTTAAAACTCTACAGGGGAAAACAGAGATGACTACCGCGAGTTGTGTCTAGCTGCAATTAAGGGTGACTGGGAAACTGCAAAGCGCTTCATCGATAAAGATCGCCATCGCATGCTTTCTGCTAGATTAACAAAAGGAGGGGACACAGTGATTCACATAGCGGTTACTGCAAAATGCACACATTTTCTTAAAGAACTGGTGGATTTTGTGACTGTGGAAGAGCTAGCTATAAAAAATCTATTTAATGACACAGGCCTTAATATTGCTGCTGTATCTGGAAAGGTGGAAAATGCAGAGTTAATGGTCAACAAAGAATAATGAACTGACAATGAACCGTGGTACTATGCAATTAATACCGTTTGGCATGGCAGCTGAAGTTGGACACATGGAAATGGCACAATATCTCTACTCGGAGACTGATTTTGATCGTCTAGATCATCGTGAACGTATCAGGCTGTTTTTTATTACGCTTTCCAGCAATCTATATGGTATGACTACATTCCTTCGTGCTCACAAATTTGTCTTTACGGCAAGGGTATGAATTGTCTACTAATAACACGAGTATATATAAAATATCTAAATATTTGTTGGTACTTTTAGAATTTGTTTTTTAGGTACAATCTATGTTAGAATACATCCCCGATGCCAGAGTTGCTTTCGAGGACAAATTAACTTGGCCTGCAATAACTCATATACTAAATTTCTAAGAATGATACTATGTTCTTGGCTAGCAAGAAGTGGTATTCAACTTCACTAACATAAGTGTGGCACTACCACACAATTTTTTTGGTCTACAATAAATGGAAAACTATTTAATATTTTGGGAGAAATGTTCCATTCTCTCACATGAATGATGAGATTCATTATGAATCTAACTAATTATGGAATCTATTATTATATAAGAAGATAGAATAATGTTCATGGAGTACAATTAAAGATAGTTTCTGACTACTACCATGCATGAAAACTAATCTTCCATGTATAGATTTAGCATTGGATATACTGAAGAGATATCCAACAATGGCTCATGAACGAGACGAGAATAATAATGGGAAAACAGCTTTGCATGTGTTGGCCCAGAAGGCTACCGACATTACTAGCAACAGTTGGCTAAAGATCGTGGCAAAATACATAAGCGGGAAAACACCTTTGCATGGGTTGGCTCAAAAGGCTACCCACATAACTAGCAACAATTGGCTAAAGATCGTGGCAAGATACACCACCAGCTTATGTAAGTTTTTCTAAACCCGCTCCGATTCTCACAATAGATATGTAGGGCATGTTTGGGACAGAGGAAGAGGAGAGATGAAGGTTCATGGAATATACTAATTTTTAGTATATTTCGGCTATTTTCTCCTTCCTTCTCCCTTCATCTCCGTCCATTAGTGTTTAATTAGTATACTATATACTACATGTTCCCAAATCACAATTACAATTTACTTCGCTATACCTAATATCTACATTTATATATAAAAGCAAGAACCTAAGATGTAGCATCTTATGGTTCTTACACGTTGCACATTCTTTGAGAAGAAAATAAAATTCTCTCCATTTAGCCTCCATTTCAACAAAGCTTTGCATTTATGTGAAAATATTAATTTGTTATCATGTGTAAATGTAGTGCATTTATTTCTATGTATTAACTATCTATAGGTGATGCACTATTTATTTATGTACAAGAAATTATATGGTCCTCTCTCTTTTATACATGGAAAATTATTCAGTAGTCCCGGATTATAAATAAATGCAAAGTTCCCCCTCTCACAGAGTGGTGGGTCCTACCATGAATTTAATTAGTGGAACCCACCATATATGTGAGAGGGGGACTACGCATTTATTTATAGTCCTAGACTACTGAATAATCACTTATATATATATATATATATATATATATATATATATATATGTATGTGTGTGTGTGTAACTTTTTATTAATGTTAAACCACTCAATAACTATGTATTGGTTTAATAAATTCAAAATCACATCGGTGGATTATATATTTTCATTGTCCTTAACACACATGCCAATTTCATTTTAATCGAATGTTATTTGTTATTTGATAGTAAACTAACAATTTTTGCATTGATCTTTAATAATATATATATAAAATAAACTAGAGTATATACAATAAATGTATTTTTTTCATGAAATAATTATTTATAGGTGGTGTACTGATTATTTACATAAAATGATTTTTTATGGTTATTTTTATACAATTGATTTGTAACATGATATTCTACAAGACCAAATTTAATAACACACAATCAAGAGTTAAAAAATAAAAAATAAAAAAAGATGTATTTAAGTTAGTGGAAATAATTACATATTTGTCAATTCATTCAAACAATAGGTTCATATTTTTAATTATATTAATGTTTTTATTATTAATTTTAACAATTTGCATTTCCTCTCTTTTTTATGACATATCATATAATTGAAATTGATTCCCTAAATATTATCACACATAATGAGTATTGTAAATGAGTCATAAGAAAATGTTTTACAAAATTATTAAAAATGCAATTCGTATTGCACGAGATATCGTAATCCAAACTATCGTGTTGCTATTTTTGCAAAAGATTATGTCTTCATGACTTTAAGCCCATAAATCGTGTTTGAAGAAACAAAAATTACATGCTCTCTAATCATGAAATTTGGTGTATTTATATTTTCATTTTGTATGAAAACTTTTAACCTTTATATGCCAAAAAGATGAGAGATCTTTAATTAATTAATTCAACATCCATATAAAAACTAATTCTTGTATACTCTTCATACATTTATATTTTTGTAGCTTAAGATATTGGAGTAAATTAAACTTAAGGTTGAGCACCAATTAAAAATAATTGAAGAAGAATAAGGTAGGATCTTATGTAGCACAATAGGAGAAGAGCGGAATTAAATTCTAAAGCTTCCATTGGTATAGATATGCATACACACATGAAAATGTGGTATAGATATGCATACACACATGACAATGTACAATCATTAAGTAGATTCTTTTTGGTATTTTCATCTATCTCATACAAAGCATCCATACCTAGACATCTTTTTGTTAGATTTCTTTTCCATGCTTGTATGATTCTTTTGAAGCCTCTGCTATGTGCTGTTTAGGGATGAATACACCTTCATTACTCAACATGAGTATAAGCCTAAATAATTATGTATACACTGGTACATATTCAGGCAGATAATGTATGGATTGACTTTTTCATTGTGCATAATGATAATTGGAAATGGAACTTAGGATATTCGACTTCACTTTCTACCTTTAATATAAAATATATGTAAAGTATATGTATTGTGAAAATGATATTTATGAAGAATATGTGTAATGAGCTACTCATTTTCTGAAAAACAACTTTGTTGCTTCCCATTTCTCTTTAATAGAGGTCATTTTTTTTTCAAATTGATACTTTGACAGTGCTTGTAGACTTCAAAGGCTTATATAAGCAAGCATCGATGCCAATATGTGCTTTTGGATTACTTGAAAGGATTTGGGAGCAAGTTTTACTGCGATCAAATGAGGAAATTTCAGAGCTAATAAGGAGGCCTTCAGGAGTACTTTTTGACGCTGCAATGTCAGGAAATGTTGAGTTTTTAGCTGTGCTTCTTTGCAAGTATCCTGATCTTCTATGGGAAGTTAATGAAAAAAAGCAAAGCGTATTTCATGTTGCTGTTTTGCATCGTCAAGTACATGTGTTTAATTTAATATATAACATTGCAGCAGTTAAGGATTACATAGTAGGAAATATTGATATTGACCAAAACAACATGCTGCACTTAGCTGGAAAGTTGCCACACGTGGAAAGACTTGGTGCCCCACGAGCAAACCTTCAGATGCAACGAGAGTTATTATGGTTCAAGGTATTTCTTTTTTTTTGCTAAATGGTTCAAGGTATTCCTTACCACTACCTAGATCTGTCATTTTTCCTTTTCAATTCTTTTTAGAAATCAGTTATAATTTACTATGGAAATTGAAGGAGTGGTTTTCTTATTCCTATGAGTGGATTGAGCCATATGTTACAATTTCTGCCATTTAAATTCATCTTAGAAATGTTAAGTATTTAAATTCATCTTAGAAATGTTTAGTAATTGAGTGGTGATTGTCTCATACCACTTAAATGTGGATATATATCCACAAATTGTGGACATTTTTAGACGTTCACAATTTGTGGATGTATATCCACACTTAAGTGGTGTGAGAAAATATTTACCCTAAATTGATATTCATTTTCTTGTGTTTTTGTTTGTCTAACTTTTCAAGCCTATCATTCTAGGAAGTGAGGAAAGATTGCTCGACCTTTTCATAAGTATATGAAAAATTCAGAGGGAAAGACACCGAGAGAAGTATTCAATACAGAACATAGAGAATTACTTAAAGTAGGTGAAGAAGCAATGAAGGAGACAGCCAATTCATGTATGCTTGTAGCAACTCTCATTTCTACTGTGGTCTTTGCTGCAGCGCTCACTGTTCCCGGTGCTAGCAATAACATACCAAATACTCCTTTTTTCCGCAAAGAGCAGTGGTTCATGATTTTTATCCTTTCAAATGCAATATCACTCTTTACCTCTGCAGCATCAATAGTGTTGTTACTGTCGATTCTCACTTCAAGCTATGCACAAAGTGAGTTTGTTAGCTCATTACATGCAAGGTTGATGTTCGGTCTCACAACTCTCTTCATCTCCATAACAACCATGGTGTCGGCCTTTATTGCTGTCATCTTTTTGATCTTTGACTACAAATTGGCATGGGTTCCATTTGTCATTGCTTCACTTGCTTGCGCTCCTGTGATTTTGTTTCTTGCGTTACATTCTGACCTTTGGGCTGATTTGATTCGGTCATATTACTGGTCTAAATTTTTATTCCAGCCAAGCAAGTACAAAATTTTCGAGTGAAAACATAGAATTGTATGAGTGCTTTTAGTACCAATAAGTATATTTTAGTATTCCTAATTTTATTATCCTATTTGTTGTATACTTATATTGAGCGACATGCATGGTCCACCTGATTTCTTTCCTATGTCGTTGTTGATAACTCATTATCAATGACGACACATAACTTTTTGTAGTTATCAGCGACGATAGAATATATCATAACTTTTTATTGTTATTTGTTTTTTGATAATTTCTATTATAATTTTTACATGGGTACTTGATAGGAAACAAAAAAACAATACTCAAGTACACTATCATATACATAGTTTAAATTCCATCATCTATTCACCAAAAAAAAAAGCATATATTGTCTCATCACTCATCAGCCTATCAAATACTAACACTTTCCACATTTTACTTGTACCGACCAATATATATTCGGAATTCCTGGTCTTAATGATGAAGAAACCCCAATATCTGTCAATATGATCAGTACCTTGTGTTAGGTACAATAGGCAATCATTTGAAGACTTTAGGCCCATAACCCAGACCATCCAACAACCACCTCACCAAAAAGGCATACACCACTCATAGACATGAACCCCTAAATCACTCAAATTTCAAATTCTGATTGATCCTGATTGATTATGGCCAGCTGCATGGCCATAATCTCCCACCAACCCCTTTCTAACCTTTTCGCCTACAAAACTAACTCTTCACAGCACTATTTCATCATTTATTCATTCAATATCACCCAAAAACACTTAGAAATTATAGTTTTACTAGCAAAGTGGTCATAAAGGCATTTTTTAGCTCTTATCATTTTCTAGTCCACCATAACCAGAAACGAGCCTATCTTTCTCTCTCTCATGAAGTCCCCACTACCACTCTCACCCCACTCATCCCAATAGGCCTTAGTTAAACAAAACACATGTGATCGTTTGACTAATCACCTAGCCGCGACAAAGAATCGACTAAGGGTTCGGTCAAAATATTGCAAGTAAGTACAAGTAGTGAGGTATGGATCTTCTCAATGATCCTTACTTAATTTCCTCCTTGTTCGTTTATGCATTTTCATTCAAGGTGTGAGATACTCGTGAGACACCTTGGGATTGGAGGCAACTAATGCTCAATGAGGTTAGGGTAAAGAAAGGAGTTGTCATGTAGTTTAGGTCCATAAACAATTTTTAAACTTCATTTGAAAATTAAGGTTTTAATTGGTCTGATTTGAGTCTGAGTTAGGGTACATGCTTGGGAAGGTGTGTTAGGCACCCAAATCCACGTAGTCACATGGCTAACATTCTTTCATATTATTGGGCTATGTATAAATAAATATTTGATAAGGAAATCTAACCCTTATCATACAAAAGCAATTTAAACCTAGAAACCATATCAATCAAAGCATGTGAAAACATGATATAAAGAGGTTTATATACCGAATAAGTGGTTCAAAGGAACAAAACCAAAATAGTGGCATACAATGAAGGCCCAAACTAAAAGGCCTAAAGCCCATATGACAAATATATAGTAAAATTTGTACATAAATATACATAAAGAGTATGTACACGATTCAACTTTTTCGGTCACAGTCAAAGTTTCTTGCGAAAATTATTAAGTACTCTTGTAGTATAGTGACATGGTACTCACTTTTCTCACAGGAATGAGAGGCCCGATCATGAATTTAATTGGAAGGACACACTATTATGCGAGAGGAGAGAATACCATGTTGTTATTATCACAAATACTAAATGATTACTCATCTTATTCTCATTCACAGAATCACATGATTGGCACGACCTCACTTGAAAGAAATTGGTGTAAATGTTGAATCTAGCTAGTAGAACGACATGCTTGCACTGCTGCTCTACTTAAAACTAGAAAATATAATAGGTTAAATACTCCACCTCTTCTCAGGCTTCCTCAATAGAAGAAGCAACAGGAAAGGGTAATTCATTGGAAGGAGAAAATTGTTGCAATCCATCTTCAATATAAGAACCATTTGTTTCAGATTCATTTAAACCAAAGGGTGTGTCTGGAAATGATTGAAAGCCCAAAATATTTTCTTTATCATAAGAATTGCTTGGCCCATCTTCTGGAAATTGAAGATGGATTGATTCAGCAGTATGAGAAAGTTGATGATGATTACCTTTCTTTGGAAATAAGAGTCGGGCAATTTTGGCTTGGTCTTGATAACTTGCAGAGTGAGATGGTCGTGAAAAAAAGGAAAATGTCCCACCAGCACCTATTGTCTCAGAGTTTATTGCATTCATGTAACTCAAATCAGATTCAGAACTCGATTTAGCAGGAAGGGAAATACGATCGCCTAGAAGGAGATTTAGAATATTTAGGATTGCTACAATCACTAAACAAACTATCGGAATCAGACCTTGTTGCCGGGAAGACTGACTCTATGGAGGGATGAAAATGTGGTACACTTTTGCTTATGACCAAATTATTAGGCTGGGATTTGGTTTTATGTTGGAAAACTCCTAAAGAAGATGAAAAATTTGATGGGGTTGTTTTATCATTTTCCGAACTGTTTGTTTCAGACTGTTGTAGCTGAGAAGAGTGATGGTATGAAAGAAGAGAAGCGCGGAAATGTATCATTTGAAGCTGAACTACCAGACCGGGAATTGGCTGCTGGGTATAATGAGTACTGCAGCGGTGGAGCAGAACATTGAATTCGTTCTTCACTAAGTGGACTACCAGGGTTTGACTTGGCTGGTGGGAATAAGGAGGATATGCAAATAGACGAGTTTGGTATTCTTTCTTCACTCGCTAAACTACCTGGGTGAGACTTGTTTGGTGAAGCAATTGTTTCCATGAAAGATTTGAGTGTTTGACAGTAGAGAAGAATGCTCTATTGAGGTTGTCTCAGCTTCTTTTATTGCACTCCAAATCTCTTCAAATCTGAAACACAAAACTACAACTCTTAATTGTATGTGGTTTGAATGAAATGTTCTACTTGAGGTTTTGGAAGGATAACAATTTTAAATGCTAGTTGAGGAGTTGATAACTTGGTGACCGTTTACTTGGACTTTGCTACTGATCCAATGGGAAACATCCTTAAAAGAACCTGGAAAGTTACCTAGTATTATTATTTAAGACAGAGAGTTTGTAGCTAAGTGCTACAAACTGTTAGGTGTCATTATTTTAAGGTGTACAGTACCCTGTCCTAATCATGTGAGATGCACATGCATGACCGGTTAATTAAGCCAACTTCACAGAAAGAACTGAAATAACTTGTAAAAGAACGTTCATACTTGTGTCACACGTTTGTACATTTATTAATTTGAAAGAACTGAATAATTTCACTAGAATCTATGTTGAATATTGAATCTGTCTGTCAATGGATGGAAAGGTTCTAGAAAGAGCGCTCAGGAACTTCTCAAATTTTTATTTCCTGTGTTAGGGGTTAGGAAAGAGAAAGGTGGAAAGGATTTCGAAGTAACATACATGCAACTTCTAAATTATAACTAGGAGAGGGTGGAATATGAAAATGATGGGTCATTCTAAATTACCCTTTTTATTTTATTTTATTTTTTTTACTTAAATATATTGTGGATTCTGAAATTTAGTTTATATATGATTTAATTCTTCAAGTTTAATGTGGGCGTTTTTAGTTCTTTAGATGACGTGGCCAAACCAAAAATTGATATACAGGGATAGATCCAGGAATTCAATCTAGGGTGGGTACTTTTAATTCCAAAGTTTAATAGACATAATACAAAAAATGCCAAAAGCCAATATACATTATTTATAGGACAGAGTTTGGCTACAAACTGGTTTGTAGTCAACTTGCTGCAACCCACTACGTGGCAACTAATAAGACCATCCACATGTACTTTAGTCACATGACCTATTTAATGAGTCATGTGACTTCTTTAAATAATACATGTGGATGGTTTTATAAGCTGCCACGCAGTGGGTTGTAGCAAACTGGCTATAAACTGGTTTGTAGCCAAACCTTGTCCTTATTTATATAACCAAAAAGTAATAAACACGAAACTCATTATAGCCTTTTACAATTGATTTCGATATGTATTTCATATTTTGAAATCGTTACATTATAATTTTATTATTAATACTACGAGAAATGTCTTTGCCTATGTATACAATCAAGTTGTCATCTATCCATTGATTACTCATTCGACTATGTAATCGATTATTCACAATCTTCATATCTAAAAATGATCTTTCCATATTGGCAGTCGCAACTCGTAAGTTTGATATTAAGTTATATATATAGGAAAAAAATTTAACAAAAAAATTAGGATCATTCTATGTTGAGAAAAATTTAGAATATACAATACTCAATTTTTTTTATTAAACTGTGAAAGTTTGGTACCCACTCAATTGTTATTATCAAATATGATGTAGTTGTCATCATATGTGATGGTAGTGCTATCCAATGTGATGTTGGTACTCTCCAATTTTATATATATTAAATTTAAATAAATAAATAAAAATTTAGGTCCTCTGTATCAAGTAATGTGATCATAGGTACCAACATATGTGGGGTAATTACCATCATGTGTGACACTAATACCATCAATGTGACATTTTATCTATTAAAAGTACTACACGCACCAAAAAAAGTGTGAGTATTATAGAATTATCCAAAAAAAGACATTGAAGGAGCGACAGATGCAACACTTTATAAAATCCAATTATTTTTTATATTTTATACCTAATAATTTTTTAAAAAAAATATTTGAGGGTGGACACCTATAGTGGATCCGCCCATGTTGATATATCATCATTCCTTAGAGCATTCGCATCAACCTTTTTAGTCTAAGTAATTTTAGCTATATCTAACTAAAAAACCTAGTTTAGCTAACTTACTATTCACATCTATTGCATCAAACTCTTTATTTCTTTCTCCATTTCATTTAAGTATTATTTTCTCTCTCCCCCCACCAGTTTTTTTTTCTCTCTTTCCTACCTTTCCCAGCGTTTCTCTTCTCATTTTTACAGACAAATCTACCATCAAAATTTATACAGAGAAATCCACCATCAAAATTTACAAAAAAAATCACAAAAATCATCACCAACAGAGCTTAGTCATCGATCACCAACGGAGCTTAGTCGCCGATTTGGACAAAAAACTTTGGAGATCGGCACCCACGGTGTGGATCGGCCACCCGCGACGAGGACCAACAATCACCACACGCCTCATTGTTGCTATCAGGCTCGGCGCCGATCACCTCCTTGAAGCACTCTTCATCGCCGCACAGCCTCACCAGAGCACCAAGCTTCTCCAGTTGTTCCTCAAAGAAGACTCCTCCAAGTGCCAACACCTCCAAGACCTCCGCTCCATTGGTACTCATTTGCAATTTATTTATTTTTTCTGGTTCTATTCTCTAGCTTTCTAGAGTTAGGGTTTTCTCAATTTTGTTTTGAATAACAGTGAGATCTAAAATTTTGAAAATGTATATGATTTTGGTCTCGAGGTAATTCATGGGGGGGTGCTACACATGTTGGTGGTTTGTCTAGATGGTGTTATGCATGCTTGGAAACACCAACTTGATGGCCAAGCCGATGCAAGAGAGAGAGAAATTTGCTTTTGAATATAAAAATGACAAAAACAAGGATGTTGATGAACACTATCTCACTCAATTGAGTGAGACACTGTTCATTGTTAAGGTTTGGTGGAAGAAATGGTGAGGCTGATGCATGGGGTTTTTATGTGTGAATAGCAATAATTTAGCAAAATTTGGGGTTTGGCTATACTGATGCAAATGCTCTATGGGGGCTAAATGTGTTGACTTTAAGTTTGTTAGAGAATAAAAACGATTACTTCATATTTTTTAGGGACTAAAATCGATTACCTTAATTTTGTTAGGGACTAAAAACACTCAATCTAAATTTTAAGAAATAAAAAAGCTCATAGGCTAAACTTTAGGACCAATTATTTATTTTGGCCTCTTTATTTTGGTACCACACCTCCGTAAATCTTAATTGTTAATTACCGTGCATTTGAATAAGGGTAAATTATATAATTTACACCTGTTAAGTTCACCCACTTGTCATTTAACCCATTAACTATTAACTTTCATAACGCTGCTATTTTAGTACTTCTGTCCATTTCCATTGGAAAACTCTGTTAACTCCACCAAAACGACGCTATAGCACCCTATAAGTAATTTAATAATAATAATTGAGTTACACATTTAAATAATCAAATTTTGTTTTGATTAAATTTTTTAATCATTCACTAGAAAATCCCTTCGTTAATAACTAAGCAAAAAAAAAAAAGGTTGTGCACCTAGACTTATTGATCTGTTTTAATTGATATAGCCATGCCTTGTGAGTTTGATTTTTCAGATTATGTGGAAAGAAAATTGCTGATGGGGTTGGTAGACTTTTCATAGTGGTTTGGACTTCCTCAACAGCTTCCATTTTCTAACAGATTGAGTGATCTTTCTTCCTCTAAAACCACCTAATGCAGTAAAAATATGGAAGAGCAAAATATGGCTATACCTAATAATACCCTGGATCCCTTGTAACATATAAGAAAGAAAGTATTTGGTACATTAAAAAGAACTAAAAAAACCTCAAGAAAATATTACTCATCAACTCAAATCAAGTATTTCTGTAGTTCTGTTTTTATAAAATTCATGAACACAAAATAACATAATGTGCAATTTGGTGGAACAAGTTACAAGTGATAAGGCATAATTAAAATACAAGTATGCACCCTAAACAACGATGTTTTCTATGGCATCTGGAGAAAAAAAACTAAAGGATCTAAAGATATTGGCTGTTTCCATAAGGACTTCTGCAGATTCCACTATTCAATTGTAAAGCCTATGTTTAAATGGTCGAAAGAGAAACCTAGACCAATATGTTGAGTGGATTGTATCAGCCCAAAGGTGAAAATGTTGAAAAGCAAATAATGTGATTGGGACACAGGCAAGAACCGCAATAACAATAGGAACCCAAAAATAACTATGATCATAGATCATAAAAATGGTTGCACCATAGGCTAAGACCACTGTAGGATTGTAGCAATGTAGTTGAACAGTGCTGAGAGTCCAAGCATCTACCTTGCGGGTAGTGATATAAGAAAATCGTTTTCAGTATAACGTGACGTAAGAATGGAGAAGAACATTATTATTGAAGATGAGGAACAGAGTAAAGCAGCCAAGATGATGAAACATTGGGTAACCTAAAATTATGAGGCACAGATCATGTAAAACTTTTCCCTGTAATCATTTTCCCAGTAAAGAGACCGCTCAGGGCGGCCAATTATTTTGGGGGCCTCAAGCAAATCTCAAATAGAGTTTTTTTTTTTTTTTTTTTTTTTTTTTTTTTTTTTTTAATATAAGTAATGATTTTTATTTTTATTTTTGCAATATTTTGAGGATGATCCCAACTGTATAAAATGCACACACTAATGCTCAACAATGGTGGGTAAATTATTCTTCTCAAAGGTCATAACTTCATTTACATATCAAATTTCACTTGATTTCAGACACAAATTTTATTGCATATTTTAAGATAAAATATCTTTTATCACAAACTTATCAAAGAATTATCTTTTTTGTTTTTTGTTTTTATTAGATGGATTTTTATTGAAACATAAAGATAAAATGTGAGAAGAGAAAGAAACCCATTTCAAAAACTTACAGGAGAGAGAGAAAGAGAGAGAAGGGTAGCGCCTATTAGTCTATCACATAGAAGAGAGAGAGAAAGAAAATTGGACCATGGAGAAAAGGAGAGAGGGGCCATGGAGAGCGAGAATTGCTGGGAAGAGGAGATAAAAACAAATATATATATATATATATATATATATATATATATATATATATATATATATATATATATATATATATATATATGTATTGGGCCTTTCACAATCTCTCTTTGACAAAAAAAATAAATGCTGGTCAAAACAAAAATAGAATTGCTGAGAATTGTAAAACAAAGAAAGAAAGGGAACACTTAGGGGGATTTTGACCACTTAAGAACATATTAAAAAAATATAAGATATAATATATATAATATATATATATATATATATATATATATATATATATATATATTACCTACTTAAAAATAAAAATGAGGCCTTGCTCTGGGTTGGGGCCTCAAGCAATGGCTTATCTTGCTTAAAGGTAGGGCCGGATGAGCCCAGGGCCGGCCCAATTATTTTGGGGGCCTCAAGCAAATCTCAAAATGAGGCTTTTTTTTTTTTTTTTTTTTTTAAATATAAGTAATGATTTTTATTTTTATTTTTGCAATATTTTGAGGATGATCCCAACTGCACAAAATGCACACACTAATGCTCAACAATGGTGGGTAAATTATTCTTCTCAAAGGTCATAACTTCATCTACATATCAAATTTCACTTGATTCAGGCACAAATTTTATTGTATATTTAAGATAAAATATCTTTTATCACAAACTTATCAAAGAATTATCTTTTTTTTTTTTTTTTTATATATTAGATGGATTTTTATTGAAACAGAAAGATAAAATTTGAGAAGAGAAAGAAACCCATTTCAAAAACTTACAGGAGAGAGAGAAAGAGAGAGAAGGTAGCGCTATTAATCATTACGTAGAAGAGAGAAAAAAAAATTGGACCATGGAGAAAAGGAGAGAGGGGCCTTGGAAAGCGAGAATTGCTGGGAAGAGGAGATAAAAACAAATATATATAGAAATTGGAGCCTTTCACAATCTCTCTTTGACAAAAAAAAAATAGACATGGTAAAACAAAAATAGAATTGCTGAGAATTGTAAAACAAAGAAAGAAAGGGAACACTTTAGGGGGATTTTGACCACTTAAGAACATATTAAAAAAATATATAAGATATAATATATATATATAAAAATATATATAAATATATATATACCTACTTAAAAATAAAAATGAGGCCTTGCTCTGGGTTGGGGCCTCAAGCAATGGCTTATCTTGCTTAAAGGTAGGGCCGGGCATGAGCCAGGCGGCCCAATTATTTTGGGGGCCTCAAGTAAATCTCAAAATGAGGCTTTTTTTTTTTTTTTTTTTTAATATAAGTAATGATTTTTACTTTTATTTTTGCAATATTTTGAGGATGATCCCAACTGCACAAAATGCACACACTAATGCTCAATAATGGTGGGTAAATTATTCTTCTCAAAGGTCATAACTTCATCTACATATATCAAATTTCACTTGACTTCGGGCACAAATTTTATTGCATACTTTAAGATAAAATATCTTTGGACAGAGTTTGGCTGCAACCCAGTTTATAGCCCAAGGCTACAAACTGAGTATGTGACCAAATAGAAACAAGACACGTCACATTAGTGATTTAAGTTAACTTAACAGAAAAAATTAACCTTAACACCGTTAAGATTACTCTCTCTCTCTCATCCCATCTTTCTCTCTCAATCACCCACGATTAAAATTTTTTTTCTCTCTCTCTCATCTTCTTCAGCTCCCCTTCTCTCTCAAACTCTTCCAGCCCCCTTTCTCTCTCTCTCTCCATACCCAAAATCAACACCACCGGTTCCAGCCTTCCCACCTCCACCGCGCACCACCGGTTCCAGCCCCCTTTCTCTCTCTCTCCATACCCAAAACCCACACCGCCGATCACCCTTCCACCGCCCCAATCCGCCGTTCCCACCCCGAAGATTCTCTCCATACCCAAAGCAACATATAGAAGCTGTGGAGAAGGTTCTTTCAAAACCAGATGTGGTATCAATTCCTAAGTTGATGGTCTGGAACAAGGTAAAGAGGGATATATTGGGTTTCTGTTTTTCGTCTTTGTTTATGTGAATCTTCATTGTTATTGGGTTTTGTCTGTAGTCCTTTCTTTTGTGCTATTCTTTTGCCAAACTCAAAATGATGGCATGTTTTCTTGTTAAAATCTGTACTGATACCTATTGCGTTCAATTACATATTCCATTTTCTTGTTAAATTACTATTATTCTGTTAAGGATATATTAGTACTGTTGCTCCATTTTCTTGTTAAATTACTATTATTCCGTTAAGGATATATTAGTACTGTTGCTTGAAATTAGAAAATAGGTTGTTCTAGTTGCACACGATGATAACAATCTTTCTATTGTCAAATATTGCAAGAAATACCTAAACAGGTTTTTGTTAACATTCAGATACTGAAATTAGTTCTGGTGATATGTCTTTGAATACTAATGGGGAAATGGCAGTGTGGTTATTAATGGATATATGAATGAGATTTTTTTTTTTTTTTAATTTTTAAAAGCCATAATTTAGGATTTTACAGACCTTAATTTACCTGTCCTCTGGTAGATCTTATCAAGAGAAGCTGTTCAGCTTTCACATAATTGGATGCCTTTATCAGGATAGTAGTTTTGTGTTTATGAATGACATGGCATTATTCGCTTTGTTTATGTTTAATTAATGGTTGTCAAGTTGTATTTTCTGTCAAGACTGAGATATGGGACATTAAGTTCATAGCTCTATGTTAGTATCTGAATTTTGCATTCCAGCATTGCTGTCGAAACCAATTCAGTTTGATATTATTGCCTATGCTAATTGGCTTTTGATTGCAGGCACAGAATCCATCAATGGAAAATTACATGTTGATTCAGACAGACATTACAGCTCATATGCGGGCCATATTGATCAACTGGTTAATTGAGGTACATGTCTTATCTTCCGAAGCATTCTGATTACATCTTTTCCTTTCTTGGCTTTTCCCATATTGGATATATTGCATTCTGATCAAGCTTTTCCCTTAACGGTTATCAATGAATTCTGATGATTTGCTCAATTTCTCACTTTAATTGTTGGTCACTCTTGTTACAGGTACACCTCAAATTTGATTTAATGCAAGAAACTCTTTTAAGAATGTGACTTCTGCATTGTAAGAATGTGACAAATTACATGAGATAAGAAGCAAAGAATTGGATGTCCTCTTTTATCAATGGTTTGTTAGGATCCTTGAAAGAGAAACAAGTAGCTTGTAGTTTGCACAGTTATCCATAAGAAAAGTTTGGTAGACACCTTCTTCTTTTCTTTTCTTTTTTTTTTTTTAATTTCTTTTGTATTTGTTCCTCAAGCTTGGATTTAAAAGATTTCTTGTAGGCTTCCATTTATTTGTACCCTGCCTCTTACCTCAACATCCCAATACTTTATTTACTAGGTTTTTGCTCTTATGAAATGTTGAGGCAGTAATGTCTTGCTTTGTCCTTTTTCCAAGTTAATAGTCTTCCTCTCAATGAATTCATGATGTGCAAATGCACCCAGTACTTTTATATAATTTGCTGAACATAGTAATATGGTTGGAATCAATTGCTAGTTGTCGATTTGCAAAAGGTATCAATTGCTAGTTGGAATCAAATGCACCCAGTACTTTTATTTTTTTGGTTGTGTTTTTTTGGAACATTAATCATCTTTATGTACATTTGAAGCATTTGTGTACTAATTATGGTCTATTGGTGTACTAATTATGGTCTATTGTCGTGTTTAAAGTTAAAACTTGGAAAGTTGTTTACATTTTATTTTCATTTTCTTATGCAGGCATTTCATGTAGATGAGCTACCACAAAACAAGTTGATTCTGTTTTCTGCCCAGAGTGCCAGGGCACTAGAATTATAATTGAAGTTGATGAGCTGGAGAGACCAGATTTCCCTCTTTCCAAGCATCTGAGCAGACAGTGCACTGAAGGAAGTTATATTTTCTATGAGAAACACAATTGTACTTGCTCTTGGAGGATAAATTTTTCTATTGTATCAGTTCTTATTGCTAATTGTATGTAATTTTAGTTGTACTCTCCACTAATTGAATAAATTTGCTTATTGATCTATCAACATACATGATTGGAGTGTACCAACCAGCTTGCCACTTACCAATATTGCATGGAGGAATGGAAGTTGATATCACATGGTTCTATAGAATGTGGATGGAATAAATAAAAATCATTCTAGTTTAAAAAAAAAAATTCTTGAGACCACAAGCCTGAAAGAATTCAAGAAGCTGGAACAGAATTCTTAGAAAGACTAATAGATAAGACTTTGAACTTTGTGGCTTAATGACCTTAATATCATTAGCCTTTACTTGATCTATTTATAGAATAGATTACAAAGAGTTTATAACAGATTCAGTTATTGACAGCTTATTGACACCTTAATTAAACTTGTTAAACCAACTCCACTAATCACGGGGCATGAGTCTCACGTGACTAATATTCAAAGCTTGCTGCAACAATATAAGCTATACTAAAGCTACAGTTGTTTATGCAGTCTAGTAAACTAAATGACAGTAGCTTCTGCAGAACAGCTATGCAGAGATAATGCAGAGAGATTTTCATCAAAAGCCAACATACTTAGTACTCAAATTACCACAAGCCAACATACTTAGTACTCAAATTACCAAAAGCCAACTCAAATCTTCTTAGTAATCATACACTGCAATAATTTGGTAAATAATTGCTTGGAAAAATAAATTGGCCAACAAAATACAAAGATAATTCAGTAAGTCTCCAATTTGCAGCTTGACACTGTAACTCCACCTTACTTAGAGTTGTTGCCAATATGGTACTCTTCTTGGATGATATTAGAAGGGGGTATTGAAACCTGCAAATAAGCAACCAAATATAAATAAATAAATAAACTAATGAAAAATATAGGCTTGGAAGCAAGGTCTAGCAAAAATCATAAGGAATATACATACCTGATTCAAACCATAAAATTCTTGGAAGCAAGGTCCAACAACATGTTCTTCTCCAACCAAATTACTACCAACCAAAGATTCCTACATATGACATTTTAAAAAATTAATGTTTCACTTTATATTAATATTAGTAATTGGTTATTAGGAAATTAAAAAAAAAGCTAATTTCTAGCATCATACCTGAGTCAAGTTATCCATCAACTGGGATACTTGTCTGACATTACTATGTTTTTCATGAGAGGAATCAACCTACACAATGAGCAAAAAAGTCACACGAAATTAAAACAAATGTATAGATCTACAAATTCATGTATTATGGTGGAATGAACGTAACTTAAAATGTATAGACCAACCTTTTGCTTATTTATTTTGCTTCGAGATTTAGCATTTTTCCGTTGTTCTAAGGCATTTTTCAGCCTTCTTTTTGGACGCCCAACAGTAGGTTTTGTTTTAATCCTACAATTGCCTTGAGAAGTTCTGTTCCCATGGGACTCAATTCCACCATCACCTAGTAAAACATCACCATGGACCTCCATGCTATTGGAATAAAATTTTTTTCTCATCTCTTGCAAATCCTTCAAAATATTTTGAAAATATCTTTTGGTACATTCATACATCATCTCACCCTCTGCTGCAAGTGTGCAAATTTCCCGAAATTCATGACTCAAATGAGAGTAACGCTTTCCAATAAACTCTTGAGTATTACCTTTAATATCAATGACACGATAGTCCTTGATAGAACCAACCTTTGCATCTTGTGTCCATCTTTTCAATATATAATCGGTAGGAAGTCTCTTAACATTTTTCTTGTCAAGAACTTTCAAGGCATGGACACATAGTATTCCAATAAAAGTGAACTTCATGCAATTGCATTGGACAGTAGTTGTTGAGGCTTCATATTTAACTAAGTGCTCATGAGTTCTCTGCCTATATTTAACTTTGTATTCAGTGATGGAATCAGATTTACTAGTCTTGTAAATAGTACAATCCCCAATCTTCATATATTCATCTTGAAACATTTGGAACATTTCTGGGGTGTACAACTCTACAGCATGTCTCAACATCTCTACATCAACTTGTAAAACCGGTCTTGTTTGCCTCATTTTAAACTCTGCTTGCAGTTCTTGGTGTCGCTTATCAGCCAGAACTCTAGAGTAATGTCCCAAAAAACGCAAAATATCATGTTTTGGCTTCAAATATTTCTTCAACACATTGTTTATTGACTCACTGCGTTGGGTGCTTTTCATATCAGCAGTGAACATTTGTCGACCATAAACCATAGCCCACTTCTCTTTCACTTCAAAAATTCCAGCCAACCATTTATTATCGGTAAGACCATATTTCTTAAGCATATTATCCCATGCAACTAAAAAGGAATCTTCATCTTCATAATTATAGACACAATCACTAAAATCATCTGTAAATTGCTTAGATGAATGAAATACATGACTGAGATGTTTAGCAGCATTCTGATAAATGTGCCATACACATAAACGATGATTCGCTTCAGGAAATACCTCTGCTATTGCTTTAGCCATTGCTGCTGATTGATCTGTAAGTATAGTTCTTGGCTGTTTCCCTGACATTGCACTCAGAAAAGTTGCAAACAACCACTTAAATGACTCCAAAGTTTCATCATAAAGTAAAGCTGCACCAAAGATGATTGTTTGTTTGTGATGATTAACCCCAACGAATGGAGCAAAGGGTCGATCATATGTATTAGTCCGATAAGTTGTATCAAAACATATAACATCTCCGAAGTGTCCATAATCAACTACTGATCTAGCATCAACCCAAAAAATGTTCATGATTTGGTCATCATCATCAAGTTGTATCGAATAAAAATAAGATGGATCTTCTAGTTGCATCTTATGAAAATATTCCATCACAGCACGACCATCTCCTTTCTTCAAAGCCATTCTCCTCTTACAATGTATATAATTTTTATAGTCAACATCCAAAAACCCAAGATTTTCACGACCCCCAGCTTGCATGCTCAATAAATCTATGGCTTGTTTTATTGATATTCCAGACTTCTCTGCATCATCTGCAATTGCTTTTTGAGCAGGTGTAATTCTTCTTTTTGACCTTAACATATGTTTCATTGGCGAAGGAGCAAACTCATGATTATGTTGTTCATGAAAAGAAACAATTTCTAACATACCATCCTTTTGAAGTTGACATGTCATTTGTGCTGAACAACCCACTCGTGAAATTGGGAGACGAAAAGCAGCATTTACTCGACGTTTGTCAAAACCTCGTTCACCCTCTTTTGAGCAACAAAATGTTCTCCTTTTAACTTGTCCCGTCCTTGCCCGCTTTACAAAATGTTTCCTTACACTGAAGCCAATTCGGTGAGCATATTCTTTGTAAAATTCATATGCAGTATCATCACAATCAAATTTCATACCAATTGATGGTACTAGCTACCATTGCCCTGTTTGAGCTTCCATTAGTAAGTTCTACTTGAGTCTTCTTCTCTTGATCAATTATGCAATCATTTGATTCATTTTCCAGTACAGAGGTTTGACTAATATCCTAGTCAAGATAACACAATTAAGGTTTAGTTACCAATCAGGAAAGAAAAAAAAATTCACAACTAGTAGTAACGCAACACAACTATGAAGGTATAATCACTCCACAATATCAGTCCATCTCTCTTTTTCTCTCTAAGAGGGGTTCTCTTCTCCACCTTGATTTTAGATTTAAATTTCTCTAATAAATATTCTGATTGATTTATTCTCATTAGAAGTAGGCTTTAAATAGCCAAGCAATTTATAGAAAGAAGAAGTATAAAATAACTCAACTTCATCCAAAAGACATTGAGTGCAACTAGCCTAAGTAAATAACAATTCCTAAACAAACAACAATTTGTTTTGTTGGACAGAGACCAAAACAGAGTTTATTTGATTGCCAACCATCCTAAGCAATCCTAAACCATTCAGTAACATCAAATACTTAACCTCTAAAACATGTAGCTATCCACAACTTGATAACCACCGAGTTGACTCAGTGAGTTGACTCAGTGAGTTAACTCAGCAACATGCCTGCATGCAACATGCTGGTAACAAATAACATTGAATAAACTTCTATCAAATCTAAAAAATAATATATCGGTTCAAATCTATAATGGAAAACAACTAACAACATAACAAATGAAAATATTAATAGAAAACAAACCTCAAACGGGTTGAACTCTATGTCTTTGTCTTTGTCTTTGTCTTCGTCTTCGTCTTCGTCATACAAATTGTCGAGAAAGGAAGGATTTGTAGCGGTTGGGTCTTGGTGGCAGATAGGTGGTCCAGTGGGAGGGCTGGGACTGGTGAAGACACGGGGTGTGGAATCTGGAACCTGCGAAGTCATGGTAAAAGCAGTTGAGGTGGCTTGGTTGGAACCGGTGGTGCGCAGTGGAGGTGGGAAGGCTGGAACCGGTGGTGTTGATTTTGGGTATGGAGAGAGAGAGAGAAAGGGGGCTGGAAGAGGAAGAGTTTGAGAGAGAAAGGGGGCTGGAAGAGGAAGAGTTTGAGAGAGAAAGGGAGCTCTGAAGAAGATGAAAAGAGAGGGAAAAAAAAAAAATTTAATCGTGGGTGATTGAGAGAGAAAGATGGGATGAGAGAGAGTAATGTTAACGGTGTTAAGGTTAATTTTTTCTGTTAAGTTAACTTAAATCACTAATGTGACGTGTCTTGTTTCTATTTGGCCACATACCCAGTTTGTAGCCTTGGGCTGTAAACTGGGTTGCAGCCAAACTCTGTCCAATATCTTTTATCACAAACATATTTATCAAAGAATTATCTTTTTTTTTTTTTTTATTAGATGGATTTTTATTGAAACAGAAAGATAAAATTTGAGAAGAGAAAGAAACCCATTTCAAAAACTTACTGGAGAGAGAGAAAGAGAGAGAAGGGTGTGCCTATTAGTCTATTACATAGAAGAGAGAAAAAAAAAAATTGTACCCTAAAAAAAAGGAGAGAGGGGCCTTGGAGTGCGAGAATTCTTGGGAAGAGGAGATAAAAACAATCTATATATATATATATATAGAAATTGGGCCTTTCACAATCTCTTTTTGACAAAAAAAAAAAATAGACATGGTCAAAACAAAAATAGAATTGCTGAGAATTGTAAAGCAAAGAAATATTACCTACTTAAAAATAAAAATGAGGCCTTGCTCTGGGTTGGGGCCTCAAGCAATGGCTTATCTTGCTTAAAGGTAGGGCCGGGCATGAGCCCGCTAATGCTCTATCTGTATAGTTACATGACTGATGTTATACTCCCTTCTGATATAATTAATCACATTGTCCAGCACCATGTCTGCATTTGCTTCTGGCCTGATTTTGACATGGCAAGCCAAAAGTATTTTCCCCACTGTGATAGCCCATATATGTAGCTCATGAATGGCCACCACTTCCTCCATTTCTAATAGCCCCTTCTCGAGCTTTGTTGCATCTATCTCTCTCGGTGTGCTCTCCATCAGGACTTCAAGTATGTTCCGCAGCATTTTGATTGTAGTCCCTAATACTATAACAGCAAAGATGAGGGTGCAAATCAGATCAACTATCTTCCACTCAGGCTTATACCATATGATTGCCCCTCCAATCATTACCCCGATACTCTGGATGGAGTCCCCGAGTACATGGAGATAAGCTCCCTGTACATTTATGTTCCTTTTCTTCTGTTCAGGTGCATTTTCTGGTTTATCCAGCAGCGGTTCAGTATGATCTTCATGATGGTGTGCAGGATCTTCATGACCATGCTGATGCTCATCTTCTGGGTGCTCGTCATAATGATGATGATGATGAGTAGAAATTGTCATTTCATGGCTGTGGCTAATACCAGGACCATGATGGTGTGCAGGATCGTCATGACCATGATGGTGCTCATCTTCTGGGTGCTCCTCATGATGATGATGAGCAGAAATTGTCATTCCGTGACCATGTTCATCATGTCCATGTCCATGGCCATGGCCATGGCCATTATCATGGCCCAATAAAAAAGCCTTGATGATATTAACCACCAGACCAAATGTAGCAACAAGAAACATTAGAAAGCCATTCACCTCATCAGTGTCATGAACAAGTCTAACAATGGCTTCGTATACCAAAATCCCTGCAAGCAACCAAATGAGTTGCGTAGAAACCAGAGCACCAAGGATCTCAACCCTAAAAAATCCATAGGACTGACGGGGAGTGGCTTCCCAGACGCCAGCCCATATGGAGAACAAGGAGATAGCGAAAGATGCAACATCTGAAAGCAAATATGCTGCATCAGTCAATATTGCTAGACTATTAGCTTTGATGCCACCAACTACTTCAACACTCATGAAGACAACACAAAGTGCCACTGCCATTAAAAGCTTGCGCATTGAAGCTGATCGTTCTTTAGCATCCTTAGAGTTGGATCCAGCATCCGAGAATCCACAGGCTGCTTCCCCACAAAGCTTACTCCCTCCATTACACCTCTCTCCAGTAGGGACATCTACACTGATTTCAATAATTCGCCTACCTTGAGAATTTTGCTCTTCCATCTGAAAATTCACAGGGATGAGAATGACTATGGAAGAAATGGATCCTCAATGCTATATGTATGCATATGAATGTGCACTAAATTGTCTAAAATTGGTCAAACAACAAATTATTTCCTTTTCTTCGTATCTTTGACTGAGAAAATAACATTTTGTTTAAAAACATCATAAGTGTGAGTACAAGTGCACTTTCTAAATTGAGCACAGTACAGAGAACAATATGATTTATTATATCACTGATGAGTTAATCGCACAGAAGTAGTATAACTGAGTAATACCCAGTGTGAAAACAGAACATTAGCAACAGACTACTGAATTGTTAAATGCTCTACTAATAACCACAACCATTGATTGTTGCCAAACATTTTTATAGAGATAAACAAAAAAATCTTGTCTTATGTCGAAATGAAAGATAACATTCAAGAACAAATGGTTATTCTAGATGAATGCCAATCACCATTTTTTTTATTACTAAGTTACACTTGCACCCAGTGGGCCTTGTACCCACAAACTCACCCTCCATCCCTTTTTATCAGAGAAGGAATTGCAATTTGAGCTAGACCTCATTGGCTAAAAGCCAAACATCATAACAAATTAAGTATTTAAAACCTTGTTCTGACTTGGAGAATATATTGATGTACCTAACCCATGTTAAATAAAAAGAGGAAAATCTACTAAAATTAAGGTAAAGCAACCAACATTTATATTTGTTCGCATAGGTTCACTAGGATTAGAAGTATTGGGCGGTGCAATACTTTTGAATATTGCTTGCGATCCCAATTTTTCACCATACGCATTAATTGAATGAGAAGGAGAATATTGATGCACGCTATCGGAACTAGCTGTATCAGACTTGTCTGGCTGGAAGACTGATGGTATGGAATGAGAGGATCGTGCAATAAGTCTTCCATTGGATACTGAACTCTCTGGTGGGAAGACTGACGGTATGGAATGAGAGAATGGTGGAAGTCTTTCATTGGATTCTGAACTCTCAGGTGGGAAGATTGACGGTATGGAATGAGAGAATGGTGGAATTCTTTCATTGGATTCTGAACTCTCAGTCTGATCAGATTGGGTTGGCGAGAAGATTGCCTGTATGGAATGAGAGAATTGTTGAAGTCTTTCATTGGATTCTGAACTCTCAATATTGGATTCTGGACTCTCAATCTGAGACCTGGTTGGTGGGAAGAATGATGATATGGAAGGAGACAACCGTAGATCAGTTTCATTAGATGCTGAACCAACAGATGATTGAGACCTCCTTGGTGGGAAGAATGATGATATGGAATGACTCCTAGCATGTGGGATTCTGTTTCCACTAATAATTGGGCTACCAGGCTCAGATCTGGTGGGTGGGGCAATTGATTCCATCAAAGAATTTCTAAACGTATTCCAGTTTCATTGAAAGAAGAATAGAGCTCTCAAACTTTTCCACGAAAAGCTCGAGGGTCATAGATGAGTACGCGTTCTTTTACCCAAAGATGTGGGTTGAGCAAATGAGCCAAAAATGCAGAGCACAGCAAATGAGCTGGCACGTGGTCACTTGTCCATGAATTATTGTGTAGGTGCCATCACGTGAATTATTGAACGCACCATTAAATTCTATTTTGGAGTTATCTCTCACAACCACACAACATTTTTCTGAATAATTCCTAACGGTGCATCAAACCTGGACCCCATCTCATATTTATTTCATGTCTAACATAAAGAAAATCAGGGCTTACATGAGTAATTCATCCTTAATTACCTGGTTGACTTGTTGACCTACAAAATCAACTTTTTTAGTCAACAAGCATCAAGAATTTAGCATCCCTCTCACATGGGTGGACCCCAAAAGTTACACAAACTAATAAATCTTCTCTCAGATATATGCACACACGTTTGACGTTTGTGATTTATTTCCGAATTGCTGCATGAAACGGCGTCGGACCTCACTATTACGTTTTTCTCTTTTATTAAAGATGACACTAAATCTTTTTAAATACTAATCTTATGACTAATTTTCTAGCTGGTTTATAACTTCAGCTCATGCCTTCTCTGTATATGGGGAAAGGCCTTACAAGACCAACTGGACATTAATAAATGTTAACTTCCAAAATTTTTTTAAGAATATTTTCTGTTGATTTATCACCATGAAGGTGGTTTACCCCTTAAATTAAATTATATATGTCAATTACTCGTTGGGCCATGTTGAAGTTTATCATAGCTTATGCTTACAGACTGTGTTCTTTATGTATGTCATCTATATATTGAATAAGCTGATTTGTTGGTCTAAAATCTAAATACTCGTACTAGTTTTGTAGTTTCCCTTGAATTGTTGGTTTGATTGGATTATATCCTTGATTCGATCCTTCTGCCTTCAGTGTTCGTGGAAATATTGGAAAAATGCATTTAAAATGTATGCGAGCTTTACGTAGTGTTCAGATATATAGCAGGGTTTGCATCTTTTTGAAGTACTTGAACTAAATTAGTCTATGTTCTTGAGAAATATGAAATTCTTGAGGCAAATGCTATGCATATTTTTTTATTATGGATTTGACAAACAATATCTTATATGTCAACTTAGGACCAAGCTTAAATTTTTAGAAGATTGGATATTTCATACTTGATGTAATCACTATATTTCTAAGGATGTAGTTGCAGGGCCGGCCCTAGGAATTATGAAGGCCTGGTGGTGCAAAAAATGAGGCCTTCTATCTTTAAAAAAAAAAAAATCATTGAAAAATTACTCTACATACAGTTTCTGCTACAAAATTACTAATTAAACTTTTATATTTAATATTTTCTAGCAAATCTTGTTCAATAGATAATATGGCTAATCCATTTAATCTTTCTTGTGACATAGTTGATCGCAAGTAAGATTTTTATAATTTTAACTTTGAAAAACTTCTTTCAACGGATGTGACTGTGACAAGTATAGTCAATAATATTCTATATGCAATAGATGCATTTGGAACATTTCAATTCCTTGATAAAATTAAGTATATTAGTCGTTGTTTTTTTTTCTTTTGGTAAAATATCTTATAAGACTTTTAAGTCTGAAAATAAATTAATACTATCAAGATCAAAAAAATTATCAGGTTTTAAAAAATCTTCAAGATTAACATAATACTTATTCTAATTATCATAATTTAGTGAAGTTAGCTTCTTCACATCAAATAAATACCAAAAATTGTTCTCATACATACTTGGGTTAGAGAAATAAATTATTATTAGGCTTAATTTAAAGGCTTGTTTTAAATATAAGACTCTTTTTTTAATTTTTATATATATAAATGTATTGAGGTCTTTCTATAAGGGACTTAAAAAATTTTGGGATGAGACCTAGGGCGGTCGCCCACCTCGCCCTTTCCAGTACCACTCTTGTGTAGTTAGAAAAATTCTCATCGTATTTTAAGTGTTTTTATTGGTAGGACTCCACTGACAGTTTGTCTTGTTTAAGCTCCATCATTATTAATGTTTGCTTATAATATAGTAAGTAACTTTGGAAATCTGTCGTTTCCTTTCTAAGTTGTCTAAACCAAGTTGATGATTTCTTATGGTTCTTAGTGGAAACTCTAGCCTGAAATACTAATGTTATACCGAGATGCTGAACCTCAATCACGCCAGAAAATTGGTGGGCTTCTATATTACTAGCTAGAGGTTGCCTTTGAAGGGGCCAATGTTTATTTATTTTGATTTAAATCGTTAGCTTAAAAGTATTTGCTATGCACAATGAGCCAAACCAAGTTGGATTCTGATTGAATCAGGAAATTTATTATTACTAGTCGCAAACCCGTGCATCGCACGGGACTGTACTAAACATGAGATCTAATGAAATATCACTAAGTCAAATTAGTTAGGAAGAAGAAAGTAGCTTTAGTGAGAAAAAATTATGCACAATTATCATAGCATGTCATCCAAATATATTATTTATTACAAACTGTTAGGCTTTACAATTAGAATCAATTGCAAATTGACTACGAATTTGTGTAACATAATCAATCAATGTTGTCGGAAGTCTTGTTCCATAGACTTTCTCAGGTAAAGCTTGCAAAAATATGCATCACCCTTGTAATTGAAACATTGGCCTTCCATTGGTAGGACCTTGGACCTATGAGACCAAATGGTGTGGCCCTATGATGCAGATTCAAAGATGTGATCTAAAAAGTTCTAGAAAAGCCAGCCCAAACACCTTAAAACCTAAAACAATAATAAAGAGATACACATTCTCAAAGTTGAAACATACTCCTCCTAAAAAAAAAGACACTACAAATCACTCTGTACAACTAAACCAAAAAGATCCATCATCTATTTTTTATTTTTTTGATTAAAAAAGATCCATCATCTCATAAAACTAATCCAAATATGAGAGAGGAGTATACCAAAGAAAGAAGGAAGAGTGGAAATAGAGTGACAATTTTTTAATATAATTACATAATTTCATAAGAGGTTTAGGAATTCTTCTGATTAGATAGGAAAGAATTTTGAAAATTTTCATATTTTCCAATCTTGCATTTGGCATGCTACCTTTTGTAGTACAAAGATTCTTTTCTTCTCATGGTCAATGATAGCAATATTTGTTGTCAAAAGATCTGTATAAATGAAAGTGAACACACTAAAGATAAAAAGAAAAACCCAATTTCTTAAGATTGAGTCTATAGATTCTTCTTTAGTTGGGAAGCAACAGCCGAAAATCTTGATTTAAGGCTCTAATTATAAAAAAAGAAGTGTTTCTACAAGCATGCCACCAACAAATCCAGGAATGCCTCCAACAGCATTCTGCAGAAAAATATTTCCCATGATACCAAAAAAATAAAATGTCTTTAGACAGTACCATGGTAGGACTGTGGTCAAATAATGTTCTGAATGCAGCATAACCAACCAAATAGCCGGTAACCATATCAACACAACATGTAAACCTGTCTTAAAATCCACTCATATAGGAAACAAAAACCAAATCTAAATAATAAAGTGCAAAATGAGAGCTGTGAATAAAAGGACAATTGAATACAAAAAATTGCAAAATTAGAGGGCATAACTCAACTGCAAGAATTTAAAAAAATTCAAAAAGAGAGAGGTGGCCAAATTATCAGAGGGCAGAACTCAACTGCAAGAAACAAAATTGTGGCCAAACAAAGAGCAAAAACATAATTCTCCAGCTTTCTGAATTATAACAAAAATAAAATATTTAGTGATCCTTCAATGGAACAAAACCATTATTAAAAAATATTAATAGTCAGTAGAATAATATCAATAATTATATTCAATACTTTCCAGTTTTGTCCCAATAACCTTACTGAGTATTTTTCATATTATTGGCCTTGAGTTTTTCATGATCATCATGGAATGAAGAGAACCCGAACTAATACAACAGTCTCAGTAATAAACCAGCCCAAAGAGCAACTCAACATGTTTTGCTAATAACAAAACAGGACAAGGAAGCTGCTCCGTCAATCCAGAAGAACCTTCTTTCTTTCTTTAATGTACACTATGACATAATGTTACCTAGAATTTGATCACACTCACAAATGAAATGGGAACCAGGACTGTAGTAAGCGTCTCAAACATGGAACAATGACAGTAGGCTTAACTTAGGTGTTGTTTGATACACTGAAAACTTTTAGCAATGAAAATTTAAGAGCTAAATTATATGCACTGGACTTCTAAAATTGAAAATGTAAATTTTGAATTCAATTATACTATTTGATAATTAAAATAGCTGAATTCTGAACACAAAATAACATAATGTGAAATTTGGTGGAACAAGACATAATTAAAATACAAGTATGCACCTTCAGCACCTGAACTATAATGTTTCTATAGCATATGGAGAAACAAACTAAGGGATCAAAAGATACTGGCTGTTTCCATAAGGACTTCTGCAGATTCCACAATTCAATTGTAAAGCCTATGTTTAAATGGTCGAAAGAGAAATCTAGACCAATATGTTGAGCGGATTGTATCAGCCCAGAGGTGAAAATGTTGAAAAGCAAATAATGTGACTGGGACACAGGCAAGAACCGCAATAATGATAGGAAAATAACTATGATCATAGATCATAAAGATGGTTGCACCATAGGCTAAGACCATTGTAGCAATGGAGATGAACAGTGCTGAGAGTCCAAGCATCAACCTTGCGGGTAGTGATATAAGAAAATCGTTTTCAGCATAACGTGACGTAAGAATGGACAAGAACATTATTATTGAAGCTGAGGAAGAGAATAGTGCTACTGCATCCGATATCATAAAAATCAAAAACCACTTCTTTTCTTTTCTAGAAATGTAGGAGCACCTGTTACATTATTCCCTCTTCTTGGTAGAGTAAAGACTGCAGCAAATACCACAGTGGCAATGAGTGTTGCAACAAGCATGCATGAAGTTGCAGTGCTCTTCATCCACTTCTCCCCTTCTTTTAACAAGTCCTTGTGCTTCTCAGTAAACAGATCTTTGGGTGTCTGGTTATCTGAATTCTTCATCTTAATATATGAAGGTGGCACAATTTTTTCCACCGCCTGTAACAGTCATTGAATTAAAGTTATACAAATACAACATAATCAACAGAAAGGTCCAATTCAAACTTACAAGAAATTTATGAATCATGGTATAGCAACGAAATTTTACTTGGAACACTGCTGTTTGCAATTAACCCGAATAAATGGAAGAAATATACTAGTACTATAAGAAAAAATAAAAATCCAATAACTATATATTGATTAGTGTTATTATTTACCTTAAACCACAACAGCTCTCTTTGCATTTGGAGTGCAGCTCCTGATACAATTTGGAGTCGATTATGAGGTGCCAAGTTTCCGGCTAGATGCAGGATGTTATTATTTTTGTCATCCTTATATGCTGCTATCAAATCTTTAATTGCTCCAATCTCATATATTAGATTAAAGATGGTCTCATGACGATATAGAACCGCAATATGAAACAAACTTCGATTATTATGATCAACTTTCCATATCAGATCAGGATATGAGCGAATAAGGATAATCAGAAACTCAAGACTGCCTGATTCTGCAGCATCAAAGAGTAGTCTCGAAGGTTCTCTAATTAGTTTTGAAATCTCCGAATCTTGCAGTTGTAGAACATGTTCCCAGAAGTTTTTCAACTAGTTGATGGGCTAACGTTCGCATCAAATCCTCATGATAGATCCTTTTGAAGCCTAAAGGTAGAATTAATAATAATTCAGGTATAGAATTACACAGAAACGATACAAAATAAAAGAGATGCCTATTCTAAAATAGCAATTGTCTTATTTGTAGCATCCCATTCAATATATATTGAGAACAATTGAAATTGCATGTTTTCCGCTAGAGACTACAGGGGAAACACAAATCAGCCTCAGTAGATTATATAAAACATTTTATACCCTTGAACTTTCTAAGGCATGTATATCATGATCTCAATGCCAAAGGGAACATGTAATAAATGGATTTTCAAGGTGTAGAGTTGCATACTAATAAAGTGTATTTGCCTATAAGAAGTGGCACCCTGATGAAATTTATTTGCCCAACACTTTCAAGGGTCATTACATAGTCTTTGCTAAGAGATTTTGAGTGGGCTTAAGAAACTAACATGAATTTATGCATCTTTTCCAGATTCCCAGCTGACTTTTGTTGGCAATTTTTGAAGGCTTTCGAGCCAAAACATGCAAGGCTGTCTCATCATTTGCATCTCGAGCTGAGGCTAATGATTGGTCCATTTCCAATATTTTTAAAGCTAGATCTGTACACAAGACACAATGGTTCACTATCAGAGTCATATATTGCCTCTTAACTCTTAAAGATATTCAGGTATAATGGAAAGTTAGCAGAGAAAGCAAAGCATGTTGAAGCAGTCTTATATCCAAACCAAGTGTGGCAGTTTTGTACAAATACTTTGGGGGTGGGGAATTTGCCAGCTAGATAATGACTCCAATGTTTACATGAAATCTAGTTAAGGGCATCGTACCGTATAAATCAGCTGAGATAGTACCAAGAAGGAGGCTAATTTGTTCCTCACGAGCTAGGCTTTCAAAATTAGTAACAGAATAGAGATATGACACCATATTCCTGTGTCCAAACATAGCTGCCATGTATAAGGGTGTCATTCCCTTATTACCTCGAATCATAGGAAGGTTATTATTTTTCTCCACCATCACCATAGCAATTTCCACAATTCCTGATGCAGCAGCAAAACAAATAGCAGTGTTTCCATCTTTATTTCGCAAGGTTAGGTCCTCTTCATTCATATATTTAACCAGTTCCTTTACAAAAGCAGTGCGTTTGGCAGCAGCAGCAATGTGCAGAGCTGTCTCCCTTTTTCTGGTTATCCCAACGCGAACAACACCACGATCTTTGTTAATGACAGCTTTAGCAGCTTTCCAGTCACCTTTGATGGCTGCTTGATATAATGGTACACATAGGGAGAGGTATTCCTTTCTTCTTTCCCCTGAAAATTTTCAAGCATGAGGAAAATGTATTGTAATTTATCAAACTATTCTTTTCCCCTGCCATTGTAAAATTTAACGTGTTTAACAATGTGTCATGCCACAAGATCCTAGTATATTACTTGTATCGTAAATGAAACCTGCACCTCAACACTGTAAAAGGACAATGGAGAGAGTTGATTTGTGTATTACATATCTTCAGAACAATTTAAACAGCTCTAAATGCACTTCTTAACATGATTTCTTAACCCAAAGAATTTGCTTCTTTCAAATTTTCAGGCAAGGTTGCAGGTGAAAATGGAAAACAATGTTATCTTGACTATGGTATATAGGGTGAGCAAAATTTTCTCAATGTTTCTTTTGGTAAATCAGGCAAAAAAAGAAAAAGAAAAGAGGGTACAACAAATGTACCCAACAATATACATTGCAGAACACGTCTAACATGAGTGTCTGACAAAGCAGCAATGGCACATAATCAGATAATCCTAGCAGATGAAATATTTTGGCAGAATAAATTACAAATGATTGACAAGACATCCTGCGCTACTTCCTATTTTAGTAAAAAAAAGACTTGAAGTACAGATGGGGAAGCAACTAACAGTGTAATGATTTAACCATGTCTCTGTACAAACAGCAAACCCAGTACATTTAATAGAGCAATTTGTCCTAATTAAGGTAAGAAATCGATATAGTTGGCCTTTTATCAACTTTAGAGCTAAGGGAGCCAATCTAATACCATAGAATCTAATTTAGGGGCCTTGATTCTGAGAAATACAGACATGTGAATAAACTAAAACATGTGAATAACCTACAGAGAACACTTTGACATTCCTAGCAAGCAACACTAAACAAGTTTCCTAGGCTATAAATAATGCCTCAGGGTAGATTCAAGTACTGAAAGTAACTACAATTTCTTTATCTACTCTCCTAAACTAGTTTTTCACTCTACAGACAGAGCTTCAGATATGAAGGTCCTGAGTAGAAGCTAACTTTCTACATGAAGATGGCACAATGTGAGCCCAAATACATACTACATGCTTGGCTGCCTGAAATTGCATACTAAGCACATGCTGTACATCATGTCATTCGTAAGAGTTATACAGCACCTTGCAATTATATATGATTTTGGCAAAACACATATGCTTATATATGTTATAGATATGTGCTTAGTATGCAAAGCTCAATTTGGGCAAATACTCTAGCACAGCGTACAGACCTTTCTGCAAATAATACTACACACAAGCAGTGATACTTACCATCATAAAGAATTGGATATGGAAATTCTCTATTGGGCCTCAGACGTTCAGTTTGAGATCCATTAGGTATTTGAGTACTCAGTTCTGCAACATCCAGACGCACTTCTTCTTGCATTGGCATGGCTCCATTCGAAGTAACGATCACGGATGTTTGAGGACTAATGGTCTCAATACTGGGTGTCAAAATGGAAGTGCTAACAATTATTTCATGAGAGACAGGCACTGCAGAGAGGTGATTGCTCGAGTTAGAGTTACATATAGGCTGCTGCTGATGAAAACTGGTTCCCTCAATGGACAAGGAATTCTGTCTTGCTGAATTGATCTGAGGTCCATGAGCAGTAGTCACCTCTATCTCTCCTTTTCTTTTAGGAGGCATCTTGATTTACCTGTGTTATAAAAATCAAATCATATGAGAAGCAAATCAAGCACATGCGTGTGCGGGTGTGTTTGTGCATGCACATTTGACACAGAATTATGGTAAACAATCTCAAGAAAATGAATCCAGAGGTGAAGGATGACAACTTTTGTTTCTAAATCTTGGTAAATAAGTTTCATCTGTGATAGAACAAAATTATATCAAAAGTCAATTATTCATTCACTGGTCATTATGTTTGGGCTACATTACAATCAAATAACTCTTTTGAGAGCTAATTCTCATTTCTTACAATAGAAAAATCTCAGGACTTGGGCTTAAATTTTCTTGATGAATTTGTTGGTAACATATTCAGCCTATCCAGTTTCTTTTAAAGGTAATGTGATAACAATTAGAATGTGATAGACCTGTAATGTGCTGCACAATTTATGAACCAAACATGATAATATTCTCACATTCCCATATAGTGGCGGTAATGTTGACAACATTCCGCTAACCGAAAACCAACTTAAGGGTTTTGGCTCTTAAATTTTTAACAAGTAGTACAGGCAAACCGAGTCATATAAAGAACACAAAGAATTGACAGAAGAGTTATTACAGCCTCGTTTTTCTAATTGAATTAGAAATGTGAATGAAAACATCATATTTGACCTGAACAAGCATAAGTACAGTTCCTTGGTTCCCAAATTAAACTCAACCATGTGATTGCATTTACTAATAAACCACATTAATGAATTTAATTATCCTTAGAAAAATAACACTGGTTTTAATGCATTGATCAATACGACCATATGGTTGAATTCAATTAAGAAAAAATATATTACAACACCTAAGTAATTGTTCCTAATTAGTTTTGTACTCAATTTAAAGTCTGGATTAAATCAAATTCTTCTATTTCTTCTGTGAAATTCTTAACACTATTTATATTTGTTCAGAAAATACTTTCTTTCTTTCTCAATCTTTATTATTCTTCCAAATTATTTGCACACATGGATTAGTGTTTGCAGCATAGCTAACAGAAGAAAATAAAATAAATAAAACACTCAAAAAACTAGGAAAGAGCTCATCATAGTATGTGACTATGGCAAAATTACAAGGAGCTTAAAACTTACCAGTGAGAAAGGTGTTGTGAGTTGGACACTTTGCTAGTTTCTTGGGCACCCAGACAAAAGCAGGATCTTAGTGGTGGAATTTGACGAGTATTTCTTCACCAAAGTCAAGAACGGGCTGCATTGGCCGGAGTAGTGAGGTAGTATGTGAATTCACAATCACAACACAAGAAGGTATATAGTTGCAGACTGCACGAAGCTAAAGCAAGACTGAAGAAGACTATATTATATATATACTATTACAAGTCAAAAAGTCAAGTCAATGATTAAAATGTTAAGAAGTGCAATATGAATGACACAGAGCTTTCCAGTTTCCTCGCCACCTTCCTCACACCTCACACTTCATGCTTTGACACTTTCATATTCCTCAACACGGATGGAATTCGAAAACAAACAAACAAAACAAAAATAGAGAAAGCCGAGCTCATGTGTGATTTGAATAACTTATTTGCCTATAAATGATATAAAAAGTTATATGCTTAAAATTACTTTTTATGTCACTTTTATAAGGGCTGCCAAACGCAGATAACAAGTTTCATCGTTTTGCAACATATGGCTACATCATATTAATTGTTGTTAAATTCGGTATAAATTTAAAGATAAATACATTTTTGTCATTCGAATTTTGCTTTTGTTATCAATTTGATTCATAAAATGTAAATATGATCCTTAAAATTACTGAGTGAAGACGTTGGTGGCTCTCTATTTAGATTTTGCTTTTTGGGGGGTTCTGATTTAGAAATTGCTATTAATCCAACAAGAAACTTCCTTAAAATAACATGGACCTTACCTTCTATGTTTGTTTACTTCCGTTAAAATAATATGGACGTTACCTTCTATGTTTTTTCTTTTTCTTTTTCAAATTGCCTTACCTTCCATGTTTTTTCTTTTTCTTTTTCAAGAGAGGAGACCCATCTCACGCGTTTATAGTTTATAGCCAAACTACCCAAAATCCCTATATATAATTGTTCAGATCTAATAATTGTATGTGAGAATCACGATTTGAGGAGTCAATGAGCCTTCAAAATGGGAATTCAAATAATTTAATATTGATCCCCGTAATCTATATGTAGATTTATATGGTGTCACCACTTAATTTTACAAGAAATTAAGAAAAAATTACAATGACTTTACTCAAAATGGTTACATTGCTTTGGTCCTAGATACATCTAAGAAGATACATGACTCCATCTCCTAGTTATATTCTACAAACAGAAAATTACATGGAAAAGGCTTTTATGATTTTATCTACATCCTTAGAGTCTAGGGATTAGGTCCGAGTGCAAATTTACCGAGAAAGGTGTTAGGCACCCACTGGCCCAACCTAAATTGGTCTTACAATGGTAACTAATTCACCTACCATCATTCACTTGTAAATAAATAAGAAATGGCAGTAACTCATTCCTATTCCGATTCATATGCATTGAAATGAAAAGAAACATATTAACAGTCTAATTGGAAAAATTAAAGATGCATTATTTTTAAATGAAAATGCATGGTCATTCTCTCTACCTTTTACAAATTACTACTCAAACTTTTTCCAGAAAAAACAACCAAAGTGATTATAATGCAAATTGATGTAGAAAACATCAAATTCATGAGTATGTAACTTGGGTGCCCATCAAATTCAAATGTGGATATACATGCATAAATTATAAATATCAATATCCACATTTAGACGGTGTAAACAGTATTTGATGCCCAATTCTCATTGTTTACAAGACACGCTTAACACTACGAGCAAGGATATTGGAGATATTGCTCACGTCCTTTGAATTCTGAAGGTTATTGGTGGTGGCAGTCCGAACCGATCGAACGACGTTGTTAGTTTTGCTCTCACCTTGCTCTGTAATAGGCCACGAACTCATTTTCGTGCTGCTGAATTTGAAAAGATCCCTCACCTGTTTTATCAGATCCAATTCATGCAAACCATGAAAAATGAGCTCAGTAGAGCCCAGTTCCACGACTCCGTTTGCCCAGGGTATGCACACCATAGTCTGGAGGCCCAAGGATTGCCCCCAGCGGGTCCGGTCACACGGTAAGCCCGCTAGTCGGTCCGCCCCCGCAACCCAGACCGGGCTCAAATGGAAGAAAGCATGGCTTGGGAGGCCACCTCCCTTTACAAAGGAATAGAACATTGACAAAATGAAGAACCACTCGGTGTTAGGAACATCATGGGAAACCGAAAGGAAAACGTCTTCATCAGAAGTGGACACGTTGAACCCACAGATCATAGAGTTGAGGCTGTTGAGTGCCTCCTCACGGAGCTTTTGTTCCACAGCTGTCGCGGTTGTTATCTTGTACTTGTCTTTGTAGTACCCATTGGCCCAGCCCAAAATCAACGAGCTGGAGTAGTCATACATTGACTCCCAAGATGGCGTAGGTCCAATTTGTTGGGAAATTTGTCAAGATCAGAAAAATAAATGCGACTTTGAGGCGTGTTAACACTATCTTTAAGATGATAATTGCCCCCACTCTAAAAGATTTTTGCTTCTAAGTTAAAAGCAATTCACCTCCAGGATATAACAAAGTCACCAATTACAGAAAGCAAATTTCGATAATTCCTTTAAAAAGTTTTCTTATAAAATTGTGTATTTGACAATGATTTAGGCACTTTTTTTTTAGACAATTTAATTGGCACAATTCTAGAACAATATAACCTTTCAGAAAATAACTTCCATGAGTTAGTTATTTTCTATACCAGAATCACAAGTGAACGTGCCACATGTCCAATTGCCAAATGTGTCACTAATGCCTTCAAATATAAACTCACTTCTATATCACTATATGTATAACAAATATACAACAATCTCCCACTTAGTGATATGAAGTGTTTAGTCAAATACCGATTTCATCATGCATACAAGAAGGTATCTCTCGATTTAAACCTCAATTAGTGTAAGCATCTCAAATTTCTGACAAAGTCAATGGTGGCCTTAGCTTAAACCAAGACTTTTTGTGTCAGAAATGGAAAATAGCACACACATGAATCCATCCAATTTCAGCGAATAAACTCACAATAATAATAAAAAATTTCACTTAACCAAGTGCTCCATCCTGGCATTTCATGAACATTTCTAAAAGTAAACCTTAAACCTTTATTAGAAGTTGTTCTACTTCTTATGTTCATATAAGTTAAGTTCCTTTTCATGTCCCTGTTACTTTAGACATTTAAAAATAACATGAAATTCATTAAGAGTAAATACTCATCCTCAAATTACCATAACAGTCCGCACTGAATATCCTAGAATGTGTTTATCATAATAAAACATTACATGTTTCAGTGCTATCCTAGCCACATAACTATAACTTGTTATTACCCATTAAACCTTAAAATTATTTGTTCAATAATATAAGGTTGGGTTTCCATCACAGGTGACTTTTATACTAAAGGTTTGAAAATCATTCCACTAGATATTTCCTTTCACCAATTCTTGAGACACCTTAGGTAAAAGAATTTTATCAAGTTGTCACTTAATTTTACGTAAACAATAGTTATGAGCTTATCAAAATATTATTGCACAGTAATAAAATCGAGATTGAAAGTTTTCAACTTTTCATCTTACTCGTTCAAATAAAGATAATAAAAATTACAAAAAGTTGTTTTTTAACTTGGCCATTTCTATCTAACTATTGCATTGGATCTCAATGATATAGTGTTTTAACTGGGAAGTCCGTTACTCTGTTAGTTCCTGTCAGTATTTAACTGAATTAGGAACCGTCCTATTAATGAGCAGATCTGTATGAGATATTTCCTGAAGCAGTGTTTTAATGCCACAAGTAACTTGAATGTCATCTTCACCCTTTCAGCTATTGTCAAAGGGGTCCTTCTTTTTTTATTCAAATGGCAGCCCTTTTATGGCCATAAATTTTCAAACCAACTTCTTGTCCTTTTGTGCTGGTCAATACATGGCCGTCATGTGCTTGAATGAGATCCTTCCTTCGTACCATTTTGTAAAGGTTCACTGCACCTTTTGGCTTTAATTATCACATTCTTAGCAATGTCACATTCTTAGCATTGCATAACTTTTTTCACGAAGGAGATGACAAGTTGTTACTAATGTAATATCAGTATCTCACAACTGTATATTATCATTATATTTAATAGTACATCAATCATAATATATCATTTTCATAAATATATATAAAAAAAAAAAAATTTATTGCTAGCAAAACTAGTGTGTGGGCATGTGCGGGTTGATATTTCATTACTTATTTAACATTGAAAACAAAACCTAGATGAAAGTCCATTTAAGTTTCAAATTGCATGTTGCACACTTTGCAGTGACTGTCTAGTGCACAAGCAGAAGTATGTAAAAAAAGGTATTGTTTGACTTTGATGCTTTCCAATAATATTTGAAGGAAAAGGGATACATACAACCATAACCTTTCAACTAAAAATAGCTGCTTTAAGTGAGCTCTGAATTCCTATTTTAATTCAGATGTACTGATTTAAGATCCCAAATTGGTGGTGAGAAAAGGGATATATGCACTTTCCCCAGAATGATGATATGGAATGACTGAGACCTCCTTGGTGGGAAGAATGATGATATGGAATGACTCCTAGCATGTGGGATTCTGTTTCCACTAATAATTGGGCTACCAGGCTCAGATCTGGTGGGTGGGGCAATTGATTCCATCAAAGAATTTCTAAACGTATTCCAGTTTCATTGAAAGAAGAATAGAGCTCTCAAACTTTTCCACGAAAAGCTCGAGGGTCATAGATGAGTAGGCGTTCTTTTACCCAAAGATGTCGGTTGAGCAAATGAGCCAAAAAAGCAGAGCATGAGCTGGCACATGGTCCATAACTTGTGCATGAATTATTGTGTAGGTGCCATCACGTGAATTATTGAACGCACCATTAAATGCTATTTTGGAGTTATCTCTCACAACCACACAACATTTTTCTGAATAATTCCTAACGGTGCATCAAACCTGGACCCCATCTTATATTTATTTCATGTCTAACATAAAGAAAATCAGGGCTCATATGAGTAATTCATCCTTAATTACCTGGTTGACTTGTTGACCTACAAAATCAACTTTTTTAGTCAACAAGCGTCAAGAATTTAGCATCCCTCTCACATGGGTGGACCTCAAAAGTTACACAAACTAATAAATCTTCTCTCTCAGATATATGCACACACGTTTGACGTTTGTGATTTATTTCCGAATTGCTGCATGAAACGGCGTCGGACCTCACTATTACGTTTTTCTCTTTTATTAAAGATGACACTAAATCTTTTTAAATACTAATCTTATGACTAATTTTCTAGCTGGTTTATAACTTCAGCTCATGCCTTCTCTGTATATGGGGAAAGGCCTTACAAGACCAACTGGACATTAATAAATGTTAACTTCCAAAATTTTTTTAAGAATATTTTCTGTTGATTTATCACCATGAAGGTGGTTTACCCCTTAAATTAAATTATATATGTCAATTACTCGTTGGGCCATGTTGAAGTTTATCATAGCTTATGCTTACAGACTGTGTTCTTTATGTATGTCATCTATATATTGAATAAGCTGATTTGTTGGTCTAAAATCTAAATACTCGTACTAGTTTTGTAGTTTCCCTTGAATTGTTGGTTTGATTGGATTATATCCTTGATTCGATCCTTCTGCCTTCAGTGTTCGTGGAAATATTGGAAAAATGCATTTAAAATGTATGCGAGCTTTACGTAGTGTTCAGATATATAGCAGGGTTTGCATCTTTTTGAAGTACTTGAACTAAATTAGTCTATGTTCTTGAGAAATATGAAATTCTTGAGGCAAATGCTATGCATATTTTTTTATTATGGATTTGACAAACAATATCTTATATGTCAACTTAGGACCAAGCTTAAATTTTTAGAAGATTGGATATTTCATATTTGATGTAATCACTGTATTTCTAAGGATGTAGTTGCAGGGCCGGCCCTAGGAATTATGAGGCCTGGAGTGGTGCAAAAAATTGAGGCCTTCTATATTTAAAAAAAAAAATAAAAAATCCTTGAAAAATTACTGTACATACGGTTTCAGCAACAAAATTACTAATTAAACTTTTATATTTAATATTTTCTAGCAAATCTTGTTCAATAGATAATATGGCTAATCCATTTAATCTTTCTTATGACGTAGTTGATCGCAAGTAAGATTTTTATAATTTTAATTTTGAAAAACTTCTTTATGCGAGTGTGACAAATATAGTCAATAATATTCTATATGCAATAGACGCATTTGGAACAATTCAATTCCTTGATAAAATTAAGTATATTAGTCGCTGTCTTTTTTTCTTTTGGTAAAATATCTTATAAGACTTTTAAGTCTGAAAATAAATTAATACCATCAAAATCAAAAAAATTATCAGGTTTTAAAAAATCTTCAAGATTAACATAATACTTATTCTAATTATCATAATTTAGTGAAGTTAGCTTCTTCACATCAAATAAATACCAAAAATTGTTCTCATACATACTTGGGCTAGAGAAATAAATTATTACTAGTCGCAAACCCGTGCGATGCACGGGAAACTTTCTAAAAATATCATCATATTAGTATAATTTAGCATGAATATTACCTTTTATAAATATGTGAAATACATATAAGCATGAGAAAATGTAGTAAGTATGCAAGATACCAATTAAATTCATTTAAAAAGAACAATCATAATAAATTGAAACAAAAAAATAGAGTATTATCCAACAAATATTACAATTTTAAAAGAGCAAAATGTTAGCCTTAGGATCCATGAAAGCTCTAAAATGTCTCTTAAGAACAAAATTGTTTTCTTAAAAGAGCCCAATTAAACAATTCTTTGTTTCTTCTTTTTTTGCTCCGCATTAGTCAATGAGTAATTCCTTTCATTCTCTGTAATTGTAGATGTTGCTGTAAGTTGTGTATCATTTGCATTATCAATTCGTTGTAATTTAGCATAATCATCGTCTCCTTCACTTGATAAGTTGCTAAGATCATCGTTTGAAGCAGCACTCATATAACACTGTCAATAAAAAAAATGTTAATTAACGTATCAAAATATTTATAAGGTAAATAAAAAAATATGTATTATTTGTATTAAATGTAAAATAAAAATACTTACTTCAGTTATTTTATCAAGTTTAAACGCATTGTCACTTCACTTGATGTGGCGAATTTTTATGAAGTCAAACTAAAGAAAAAAAAAAGTCAACAAAGTTTTGAGTTTACATGATAGTATAGATTAGGCTTAATTTAAAGGCTTGTTTTAAATATAAGACTCTTTTTTTAATTTTTGTATATATAAATATATTGAGGTCTTTCTATAAGGGACTTAAAAAATTTTGGGATGAGACCTAGGGCGGTCGCCCACCTCGCCCTTGCTAGTATCACTCCTGTGTAGTTAGAAAAATTCTCATCGTATTTTAAGTGTTTTTATTGGTAGGACTCCACTGACAGTTTGTCTTGTTTAAGCTCCATCATTATTAATGTTTGCTTATAATATAGTAAGTAACTTTGGAAATCTGTCGTTTCCTTTCTAAGTTGTCTAAACCAAGTTGATGATTTCTTATGGTTCTTAGTGGAAACTCTAGCCTGAAATACTAATGTTACTAGTCGTGGACCCGCGCGATGCGCAGATTTTTTTTCATATGATAAAAACAATAGTCCGCCTTAATAATTCTTAGTCATTTTTAGATATCTACCAAATGTTATTTGTGTCTTTAATATATTTGTTGAATCTAAAAAATATAAACTAAAACTTTTTTTTAGTATAAAACCAAGGGACAAAAGCTTCATCAACATTCATGGGCTCCTTATCTATTGGCGTTTACATAAACCAATTCAATCAAAACAAAAAAAAAACACAATCAATCATAAGAAGAAAAAAATACATATTAAATCAACAATCCCATTAGGAGTTAGACATCCAAAAAAATATAAACTAAAACTTTTTTTTTAGTATTAACATAAAATAGTTCTCAATGTATTTTGCATTTGGCTCTCTCTTAATTGCTTGTTCCAATCTACCTTTTTCATAATATATATTATGTGGCTCATATACACATGGAAAAGTCTAGAGGAGAAAAGTCATGTCTTATCCTCTCTAGCAAACCATCCAGCTTCACAAGGAGAATATATATTATGTGGCTCATATACACATGGAAAAGTCTAGAGGAGAAAAGTCATGTCTTATCCTCTCTAGCAAACCATCCAGCTTCACATGGAGAATATATATTATGTGGCTCATATACACATGGAAAAGTTTAGAGGAGAAAAGTCATGTCTTATCCTCTCTAGCAAACCATCCAGCTTCACAAGGAGAATATTATGTGGCTCATATACACATCGAAAAGTCTAGAGGGAAAAAGTCCTGTCTTATCCTCTCTTGCAAACCATTTAGCTTCACAAGGGTAATATCATGTGGTTCATATACACATGGAAAAGTCTAGAGGGCAAAAGTCTTGTCTTATCCTCTCTAGCAATCCATCCAGCTTCGCAAGGATAAATATTATATGGTTCATATACACATGGAAAAGTCTAGAGGGCAAAAGTCCTATATGGGAAACTTCTTGATCAATTTCCTAGTCATTCAATCCTTGTCTGTTTTATGATTTGTCACTTTCCACCATTGTATGTTAACCACATTATGTTGATTGTCTCTAGTTATGCAGCTTTGACATTACACTTCTTTGTTGAAATATTGTAGTAAACCCACAAATTACTCTTATTTTTCCTTTACTTACATTAGTGCAGTTAACAATTCCCTTAGTCATGATTTAACAATATATTATCACTGGAAGGAGTTCTGAAAAGGTCTGACTTTCTTTACTTATTTTTCAGAAATAACCAGCAACATTTACAAATTATCCTTGGTTAAATGTACTATTAACTGCTCAACAGTATTATCATATGTTGCAATGGAACAACATGTTATGTATCAGGAAAGATTTGCGTGGATGTATTCCAGGTGGGTTTGTCCACTTGCAATGGAACTAATTGAGTTGATTATAAACTTGATTCATAAGTCAACTCCAATTTTTATTTTATCAATCTTGAATTGAATTCCTAATATTTTGGAAGCATGATTGATCTAATGGAATATCAATATTAGTGCTTGTAACTCCATATATAAAGATAGAAAGGCTCTGCACGTTAATTGTTTGATAGTTTGCCAAAGCAAGAGTTGGCCTAACATATGCAAAGAATTCTTGTTATTTATCCACACAGAGTGGAAAAATAAGCCTATGCACTATACATGGCCGGCATTTGTTTTGGGCTTTTGAGTTTTTGTCTTTATTTGCTTATATTTGAGGACTCATTGTTTCTGTGATGTAGCAGATGTTAAAACACCATGACTGTCTAATCAAGGAAAACACCTTGTTTATAGGAGGCATAGGGTCCATGAGCAATATCTGACCTCTCACAGGTGCAAAAGACTCATTTAGACCCATTAAAAATTGCATCACACATCTCTGCTCATATTTCTCCAAAGTCTTGGTCATAGCACCACATGAACAACTTGGGGAACAATTGCAAATAGGATTGGGTGAGTAATTGATTAACTCTTCCCAAAGTCCTTGAAGCTGAGTATAGTAGTCACTCACAGGATTCTGATTTTGAGTTAAAAAACCTATGTCCTTCTCAAGTTGAAAGATCTGAGGACCATTACGCTGTGAAAATTTCTCTTGCAATTCTTTCCAAATTATATATGCAGTAGGTTTATAGAGAATACTAGTATGGATTTGCTTAGAAACACAATTCAGAATCCAAGTTATCACTACTGTATTGCATCTATTCCAGTGAGCATGCAAAAATGACCTAGGATTAACTTCAGGCTTCCTAATACTTCCATCAACAAATCCAAGCTTATTTTTGATAGTAAGAGCCATATTCATAGATCTAAACCAAGAGTGAAAGTTATCACCCGTGAGTGGTTCAGGAACTAGAATCAGACTTGAATTGTCGCTCGGATGGAGATAGTAAGGGCTTGAAGGTAGTGGATCATCAATCACAGCAGTTGTAGAAGCAAAAGGATTTGGTTGAGGGTTGAAAACCTCAGATGCCATTGAAGCTCAGAGATGAAACTCGAAGAAGCTTTAAAATGGCTCTAATACCATATGAAAATTGTACAATGAAAGTTGAGAAAGACAACTCTGAAACTAAGAGATGAAAAGTGAACTCTCTTATTCACTGTGTTAATTAAAAATCAGAACACAATTACATATATATACTCTATACTGATCAAGAACAGAGCACTAACAGAAACTACCATTCTGTTTGCTGTAATATAACGCTGTAATATAACTAAATCCACTAATAAAGGAAGAAGCCAATCGCCCCTTTACACATGTGAAACAAGATAAGATAAGATAACAAACTACAAGAAGCTTTAATGAAACGGTGTGTTTGCTCTTGACTTCAGTTCTTATTATTAGTTAAACGGTGTGTTTAACATGTCTTCAATGTAAACCAGATAAATCAAACCAGAGAAGAGCCAGTGAGAAAGCTAGAAAGCTTCAATGCTGGCAGTGCTGGAAGCTTTAATATCCTTTGCATTTCTCTCTCCAGAACATCAATGCATATCCTGTCTTTGTTTGCTTCCTGCCCCTGCTCCGTTTTTGCATGATAATCCTTTGGCCTTGTCAACCTCCGGCAAATACTAACAGCACTCTGATCATCTAATGCCAAATCTAATGCACAGGCCCCTTTGGTCAGAAGCGATACAATTATTGATGGCTCCTTACGCATTGCAGCCATGTGAAGTACTGTATAACCCCGATAATTTCGAAGGTTGACATTGGCCAAACCCAGACCAAGGACCTCAGTCACAACCTTAGGATCACAGTAGGCTACAGCATAATGGAGAGCATGGGCTTCATCTAAGGTTATCTTCGATTCAGTCAGGAGAAGTTTCACTAGTTCAACATCATCAGAGTCTAATGCTTTGTGTATTCTCCTGATTCTCTTTTCACGCAACCGGTTCAAAGCTTCCATGTTATGTTCGTCATCACTCTGAGACTTGGGACGAAGCCATTTGATTCTCTCTGCAATTGCATGAGGGAGCTCTTTCTCAAGAGAGATGCTGTCAAGATCTGATCGTGCTACTCTTTCAACACATTGATCGAGAAGCTGATTTAATTGACAATGGAAAGCAACCTCAAGAATTGGGATTACATCTTCTACAAGAGCCTTCCCAATGAAGTTTAGAAGGCGCCGCTGCAAATGTGTAGAGTATCCATTGAGAATAATCTTCCTATACTCTGATAAAAGCCTAAATTACAGATGAAACAATTGGAAAGAAATAGCCAAAACTTAAGCTTTTTTTTTTTTTTTTTAATAATTCAATAGTTGGGGGAGGGGGGATCTGAACCCTAGTTCTCCTAATAAAGGAGACCAGTCAATGCCAAACTTAAGCTTTTTTTATCTCAATCAATCACCTGAATGTATTTGGCATCTCATTATGAATGCTAAAGAATGTGAAAACAATAATAATGTTGCATTTAATTCCAAGAAGTTTAAAACTTTTATGTTTTTTAAGTATAACAGCAGAATGCCACTTGGGTATTCGACCCAGTGGTAATCCCCTCCCCAAAAAGCCCCCCTCTATGAGGGTGTGGGTTCGATCCCTAGGATCTTCAAAATATACGTGTGTGTGAGTTTAGATTAGAATTTCTATCATATTTCAAAAAAAAAAAAAAAAAAATTTATAACAGCAGAATGCTTCTCTAGGAGAGGGAGATTCCAAATTATCTCTGATACTTCTCATCACTCTTTTACGACTATCAATCAAATTTTGCAGCCAAAGAAATGTTACTTATAAACAAATCTATAATCCATACACCACTGTCAAGCACATAGCCAATGAGATTTAGCTGTTGTATCTGATTAATTTGATTAATGAGCATGGACAAAAGAGAAAACTAACCTGGAAATGTGAAACCAGCTCTGGTATCTGAAAAGTGGAAGATGCATACATCAATTGGACGAAGAAATGAATGGCGGGTCTACACGAATCATGGATGCAAACATTGTCAACACAAGTTGACACCTCTATCGGACAAGGCTTCAGCTTGGCGGTATACAAATAGGTCAAGAAAAACATGAATGCCTCATATCCAACCTTGCCATTAGGCCAAAGGTCATTCATCAAATACTTTGGTTTTCCATCCGAACACTCAATCTGTAGCCGAAAGAGATCATGAAAGAACTTACTTCTAGCGCCCAAAAGACACCGGTGAACACCAACCGGAGTTCCCTCAACAACGATAACCGCATCGCTATCATCACAACTTGGATCAACCAAGAGCTGCTCCAAATTAGAGCTCAACTTGCTTAGACTGGAAATGGAAAAAAATTTACGTACAAAACAAACACTGGAAAATGTTTTCTGGAAATTTTTTTTCAGAAATGCAACTAAACATCGTAAAATTTACCGAAATTTTTTTCCATTTCCGGAAATTATTTTACTCAAATTATTTTCCGTAAAATATTTTACGATGATACAAACAGACCCTTTAAGTATTTAAAACCTTGTTCTGACTTGGAGAATATATTGATTTACCTAACCCATGTTAAATAAAAAGAGGAATATCTACTAAAATTAAGGTAAAGCAACCAACCTTTATATTTGTTCGCATAAGTTCACTAGGATTAGAAGTATTGGGCAGTGCAATACTTTTGACTATTGCTTGCGATCCCAATTTTTCACCATCTATACTCGAACTCAAACGAAGACGTTTAAAATTATCACACGCATAAATTGAAGTATTCGGACGGCTTGAAATATCTTCAATTGAATGAGAAGGAGGATATTGATGCACGCTATCGGAACTAGTCGTATCAGACTTGTCTGGCTGGAAGACTGAGGATATGAAATGAGAGGATCGTGCAATAAGTCTTCCATTGGATACAGTCTGATCAGACTGGGTCGGCGAGATGATTGCCGGTATGGAATGAGAGAATTGTGGAAGTCTTTCATTGGATTCTGAACTCTCAATCTGAGACCTGGTTGGTGGAAAGAAAGACGATACGGAAAGAGACAACTGTGGAAGAATTTCATTAGATGCTGAACCACCGGAGTGAGACTTGGTTGGTGGAAAGAAAGACGATACGGAAAGAGACAACTGTGGAGGAATTTCATTAGATGCTGAACCACCGGAGTGAGACTTGGTTGGTGGAAAGAAAGACGATACGGAAGGAGACAACTGTGGAGGAATTTCTTTAGATGCTGAACCACCGGAGTGAGACTTGGTTGGTGGAAAGAAAGACGATACGGAAAGAGACAACTGTGGAGGAATTTCATTAGATGCTGAACCACCGGAGTGAGACTTGGTTGGTGGGAAGAATGATGGTATGGAATGACTACTAGCATGTGGGATTCTGTTTCCACTAATAATTGATTCCATCAAAGAATTTCTAAATGTATTCCAGTTTCATTGAAAGAAGAATAGAGCTCTCAAACTTCTTCTTGTAAATGACAACAAATCGATGATGAGCTTATAACAGCAGTAGTCAACAATTGGGGTGGGTCATTCTACAGTACTCACAGTTTTTTTGTGGGTACCATACCCACTTAAAATATTAACCATTCATTTTAAGTGTTTTAATCTTGAGCGTTTATTCCTATTAAAATTGAAACCTGCTACCGGCTAATCCAGTTATTTCTCTTTTAATTGAAAACGTATTTCTCTTTCTCCCTCAATCTCAAAGCACAACCTCGACCACCTCCATCTGGGACGATCACCACGCTCTTGGACCACCTCAATCGTCGCCCCTCCCTCCATGCCAATCTGCTTCGTCTTCAACACAACCTCGACCACCTCCATCTGGGACGATCACCACGCTCTCGACCTCCTCCATCTGTAAATGTGAGTGCGATTTTTTTTGTTTTTTTAAATTGACGATCTTTTTGTGGCTTGCAGACTTGCAGTTACTATTTTGATTTGTGAATGAGATTCTAATGAGTTCAATGTGCAATTAAATAGTTTGGTTATGATTTGTATTCGAAATCAATGATGGACCAACTATCTTTTTTCTTAGACGTTGATTCTTCACTGAAGCTATTTAAATGGAAGTGAAAAAAATGCCATCTTTGTTGTCTAATAGAACAAAGACTAATACCTTTATTGATCGGTCAGATCAAATCTGTTTATAAAGTGCCTCCGACTGACATCTCTTTTCAACTGAGAAACAAAACAAGATTGTTCCATTTTTAGTAAAATAGTTAAGGATATTCCATTAGTAATGAAAAAAGGGGTTGAGGGGATCTTGTTGTTCAGGTCGAAGAAGGCTAGAAATGGTTTATACCTGGATTGGCCTCTTGAAGGTGCAAGGTTTGTGTAAATGCTTGTTTGCTTGGTATTTCTCTATTGGCTTATGTTCTTGCTTCCCATAGCTCGGGTGCCACCTCTTTCTATGTGTAGATGAGCCTGGGACATCAATGGATAGATAACTTACTATTTGATTAGATTGTAAGAGCCTTACAACATTTAGAATTGTAGCTCTGCAAGAACAAGAGAGCTAATAATATATGCTATAGTCTAATATGGGATTCCACAAGCCTGTGAAAATGCTTGTTTTACTGAATTTGTTATAGTTACAGGGTTTATGTCTTTGATGATCATGTACTGTTGAATAATGCCCATTTATTAATATGCAACTACAAATTCTAATTGGTGCTTGAACATTAATAAGCATATGCTTGTAACCAACTTTTCCAAAATGCTTCCATGGCATCAATTGATAGGATCTCATAATTCATATTAACAGAGGAGACCACAGCCAAATTTCTATGATAGAATTTATTTGAAGGTTGTTTAGTCACTGATAATAGGACATCCACAATTGTTCCAATGAAATTACACACAAATTTATTTTGAAGGTTGGACACACTCCTATAATATCTGCAATATATAGTCCCAATGAAATTACACACATATCTGCCACAATACACATAAACATGTCATTTTTTCTGGGGTGCTCTTGCTTTCTCTTTTTTTCTTTTGTTGTGTGAAATTCTGTAAAATATTTGATGGAATTATGTTGTTTCATAATAGTTTGGACCGAGCATTGAGCTGCCGCTCGCCTTATTTGGGATGGCTGGAATGAACTTGATTAATGCTTTACTTGGCATTGATCTTTTCTATGCTTTCAAGAGAGAGAACTCCAAGGCTAAGAATCATCATCTTTGTCAATGACAGAAAGAAGACCACTAAGAATTATTGTATCTTACATGAAGTTGTCAGAAAAGAGTGAAATTAATCAAAAATATGAGATTTGTATATTACATTAGACTTTAGAGCAAATGAAAATATGAGATTTTAGAACTTTTATGTGAGTACTGTTTCTATCATTTTTTTTACATATTTGTTTTGCACTTGAAGTTGTCAGCAAAGAGTGAAATATATTAAAAACATGAGCTTTTAGAACTTTTCTGTGAGTACTGATTTTAACTACTTGAACTTTGCTCATAGTTGTTTGGGATTATGCATTACAAATATATTTGTGGCTTATCTCATTTAAAGGAGTTGGAAAAATGATATGACGATGACAAAGGATACATTAATATTATCATGGAAAGACAACAGCAAAGACATTGCTCATTTGTCTTTTAAGGAATTGGTGTCTACAAACAATCTCTCAATGAAAACCGATCCTTGAAAATGAATTCAATTACAATGGGCAATCAATAAACAAACTCACATAGTCACATTACATGTGTTTTGAAATTACATCAATTTAGACTACAGAGAGAAAGAGTGAGCTCAATATTCCATTCGAATGTCTTCCAATAAGCACGTCCATTGGTCTCCTAGAAAGTGTAAACCAAGAAGGAATTTGGAGCGCAAAAACAACTAAAATAGAAACCTCATACAATTATAAAAGAGAGGAGAGTTCAACTTCTTGAGATAAAAAATAAAAAAAACAAATCTCCCTTCCTCCGCACCTACATTTAGATTGACATCACAATCATAAAACCTAAATGTTCTAATGTCGCCTTTAACTCAAACAACTCCCTCCACTGTTGCTTCATCACAGCCTCTTCATTCATGAGATAACTACTAGATAAAGTCGCTCTAATTTGGACTTCAATCCTGGCCATCTGCAAGAAAAAGTCATAATCCACTAAAAAGAAATTATATATGGATGATAATAGTAATCTTAAAATGACATACACAATGAGAGAGATCTTAAAGTGTAATTCCTCAATACAGATTAAGTCATTATAATAGCTGGCAAGAATCACAATCTTTCTTATACATGTAGGAGCCAAAATGGTCATAGCACTAATCTTTGATCTTATCTAAATGAAGAATAAAAGTGCTACTACATACTACCTCTAGTAAATTTTTTGTTGGGTCAATATTCATCATCTAGTACCAAAGGTGCCATACAATTTGATGAAGTTTAATGAATTCAGATATTTTACTGTAGCAAATTTATAGTAGCAAGTAACAACGAAATAGGATTTTGCTGGATAGTAGTCATACTATATGGTAACACACATCTTAAAGTTCAAAGCTCTTTCTTGAAACTGGCTCATCATATTCCCAGATGCTCAAAAAGTCAAATAAACCATTACAAGCTTCGTTCTCTCATTGGCAATAAGCTGAGGGGAGGAATTAAAATTTCCATAGCCTGACAATGGTTTTCTCATGTCTACCCATTTTAAACCCTTCCAGTTTCCTCTGTTAGACAGAACAAGCAAGAGACCCATTAATACATAGCAGCCAAATGTACCAATGAAACATCATTAGATCGCAAACAAGTATACAATAGCCTATAGAACTGAGAAAACTAGAAAAGGTAAAATATGGTATAAGACCCAATTCTTAACATATCCCCTAAATTCATCTCTCTCTCTCTCTCTCTCTCTCTCTCTCTCTCTCTCTCTCTCACTTTCATTGTTTACGGTGGCCTGGAACAAAAGAAAAGATTAGCAAACAAAATACAAATTTCACTGACCTGCCCCATTCTAAATCTAAAATTTAAAAGGAAAAAAAGAAGAAAAGAATAGACAGGTAATCTTACCAAAAGAGAGGAAGAATAGAGTGGGGAAGAGGCGGAGGCTGAGGAGAAAGGTGAGGAGGAGGAGGAGGAGGAGATATACGAAGAGAGGCGGAGGCTGAGGAGAAAGGTTTAGGATTTTAGTTCTTAGATTTAGGGTACCATTTACCAACAAATTTGATTTTTTGTTGTTTGGTACTGTTTAATTTTTCTAATATTATTAATTAAATAAAATAAGTATTAACCAATAGTATGATAGGTAACATCACAATTGATGTATTTATGAAATTGATAGTATCTAATTTTTTAATATATATATATATATATATATATAAAATTATGGTACCAATTAATGTGATGATAGGGTACTATTATATGTGATATTAGTACCATTAAATGTGATGTTGGTACTATAAAATGTGATGTTAGTACCATAAAATGTGACACAAAATTAAGGTACAAACCAATGTGATGTTAGGTACCATTATATGTGATGTAAGGTACCATTATATGTGAGGTTGGTACCAGGTACCATTATTGTGATGAAGGTACTATTGTATGTGATATTTGGTACTATTACATGTGATGTTGGTACCATAAAATGTGACACAAAACTAAGGTACTAATCAATGTGATGTTAGGTACCATTATATGTGATATAAGGTACTATTATATGTGATATTGGTATCAGGTACCATAATTGTGATGAAGGTACTATTATATGTGAAGTGAATAAAGGTACTAATTAATGTGATGAAGGTACTATTATATGTGATATTGGTACCATCAAATGTGATAATGGTACCATTAATGTGATGTTTTGATGACCTGTTATAGCAGGTTACCCATTTAGAGGTACGGTACCCACAAAAAAACTGTAGGTACTGTAGAATGACCCCAACAATTGATCAAATCTTTTTCACACGAAATTGCTGTGAAATCCACAGGAAACTTCCTTCAAACCGCCCTCCAACTCCAATCCCAATGAAAGTGATCCCAGAAAACACTCATCTATTTCCACGAAAAGCTCGAGGGTCATAGATGAGTAGGCGTTCTTTTACCGAAAGAAGTCGGCTGAGCCAATGAGCCAAAAAAGCAGAGCACAGCAAATGAGCAAACGCCTTTTTGGTAACGTTTTTTTTCTTTTTATGACAAAAAAATTACTTTCTTGGAAGGGCTTTAATTTCAAGAGAGTTTTTTTTTTGGTAACGTTTTTTTTCTTTTTATGACCAAACAAGCATGCATGAAGTTGCAGTGCTCTTCATCAACTTCTCCCCTTCTTTTAACAAGTCCTTGTGCTTCTCAGTAAACAGATCTTTGGGTGTCTGGTTATCTGAATTCTTCATCTTAATATATGAAGGTGGCACAATTTTTTCCATTGCCTGTAACAGTCATTGACATAATCAATAGAAAGGTCCAATTCAAACTTACAAGAAATTTATGAATCATGGTAGAGCAACGAAATTTTACTTGGAACACTGCTATTTGCAATTAACCCGAATAAATGGAAGAAATATACTAGTACATATAAGAAAAAATAAAAATCCAATAACTATATATTGATTACTGTTATTATTTACCTTAAACCACAACAGCTCTCTTTGCATTTGGAGTGCAGCTCCTGATACAATTTGGAGTCAATTATGAGGTGCCAAGTTTCTGGCTAGATGCAGGATGTTATTATTTTTGTCATCCTTATATGCTGCTATCAAATCTTTAATTGGTCCAATCTCATAAATTAGATTAAAGATGGTCTCATGACGATATAGAACCGCAATATGAAATAAACTTCAATTATTATGATAAACTTTCCATAATAGATCAGGATATGAGCGAATAAGGATAATCAGAAACTCAAGACTGCCTGATTCTGCAGCATCAAAGAGTAGTCTCGAAGGTTCTCTAATTAGTTTTGAAATCTCCGAATCTTGTAATTGTAGAACATGTTCCCAGAGTTTTTCGACTAGTTGATTGGCTAACGTTTGCATCAAATCCTTATGATAGATCCTTTTGAAGCCTAAAGGTAGAATTAATAATAATTCAGGTATAGAATTACTCAGAAAGAGATGCCTATTCTAAAATAGAAATTGTCTTATTTGTAGCATCCCATTCAATATATATTGAGAACAATTGCATGTTTTCAACTAGAGACTTCAGGGGAAACACAGATCAGCCCCAGTAGAATATATAGAACATTTTATACCCTTGAACTTTCTAATGCATGTATATCATGATCTCGATGCCAAAGGAAACATGTATAAATGGATTTTCAAGGTGTAGAGTGGCATACTGATGAAATTTATTTGCCCAACACTTTCAAGTGTCAACACTTTCTAAGAGATTTTGAGTGGGCTGAAGAAACTAACATGAATTTATGCATCTTTTCTAGATTCCCAGCTGACTTTTGTTGGCAATTTTTGAAGGCTTTCGAGCCAAAACATGCAAGGCAGTCTCATCATTTGCATATGGAGCTGAGGCTAATGATTGGTCCTTTTCCAATATTTTTAAAGCTAGATCTGTACACAAGACACAATGGTTCACTATCAGAGTCATACATTGCCTCTTAACTCTTAGAGATATTTAGGTATAATTGAAAGTTAGCAGAGAATGCAAAGCATGTTGAAGCAGTCTTATATCCAAACCAAGTGTGGCAATTTTGTACAAATACTTTGGGGGTGGGGAATTTGCCAGCTAGGTTATGACTCCAATGTTTACATGAAATCCAGTTATAAGGGCATCGTACCGTATAAATCAGCTGAGATAGTACCAAGAAGGAGGCTAATTTGTTCCTCACGAGCTAGGCTTTCAAAATTAGTAACAGAATAGAGATATGACACCATATTCCTGTGTCCAAACATAGCTGCCATGTATAAGGGTGTCATTCCCTTATTACCTCGAATCATGGGAAGGTTATTATTTTTCTCCACCATCACCATAGCAATTTCCACAATTCTTGATGCAGTAGCAAAACAAATAGCAATGTTTCCATCTTTATTTCGCAAGGTTAGGTCCTCTTCATTCATGTATTTAACCAGTTCCTTTACAAAAGCAGTGCGTTTGGCAGCAGTAGCAATGTGCAGAGCTGTCTCCCTTTTTCTGGTTATCCCAACGCAAACAACACCACGATCTTTGTCAATGACAGCTTTATCAGCTTTCCAGTCACCTTTGATGGCTGCTTGATATAATGGTACACATAGGGAGAGGTATTCCTTTCTTCTTTCCCCTGAAAATTTTCAAGCATGAGGAAAATGTATTGTAATTTATCAAACTATTCTTTTCCCCTGCCTTTGTAAAATTTAACGTGTTTAACAATGTGTCATGCCACAAGATCCTAGTATATTACTTGTATCGTAAATGAAACCTGCACCTCAACACTGTAAAAGGACAATGGAAAGAGTTGATTTGTGTATTACATATCTCCGGAACAATTTAAATAGCTCTAAATGTACTTCTTAACATGATTTCTTAACCCAAAGAATTTGCTTCTTTCAAATTTTCAGGCTAGGTTGCAGGTGGAAATGGAAAACTATGTTATCTTGACTATGGTATATAGGGTGAGCAAAATTTTCTCAATGTTTCTTTTGGTAAACCAGGCAAAAAAAAAAAAAAATTTCTCAGCCTTGTATTTAATTTACTCCAATATCCTAAATTATCATATTATGAATATGAGAAGAATATATACTAATTGGATTTTATACAGATGATGAATTAATTGATTAAAAATCATTTATCCTTTGGCATATAAAAGTTAAAAGTTTTCTTACAAAATACAAATAAAGTATTATATAAATACAGTAGATTTCATAATTAGAGCGCATGCAATTTTTGTTTTTTCAAACACGATTTTTGGACTTAAAGTCATGAAGATGTGACCTTTTTCAAAATCAGTAACATGATTACATGTCCCGTGTAATTTGAAATATTTTGTAAGAAATTATCTTATAACACATTTATAATGCATATCATGTGCTATAACACTTGGGGAATCAATTTCAATTATATAACATGTCATCAAAAAGAGGGTTGATCATTGATGACAAACAATAATTAAGGTTGTAATTAAGAGATGATGAAAATTAATTTTTTGAAATAAAGGAAAAAAAAAAATAATAATAATATAGGACATGCCTTAATGAAACGATGATAAATTTAATAAAATAATTAGAATGAATTTCTATTAACATATAACATTTTCTTTTATTTTATTTTTTCTCCAAAATTAATTATTCATTCATATTTTTATTGAGGGTCTTTTTTTATTGGGGCCTAGGCCTTGAGCCGCCGCTGAGAATATGTAAAACTTCTCATGGATTGTTAGCATATGATTTTAACACAAATAGGAAATGTCATTCTCAAAAGTGGTTATCCAATCCTAATTTAATACTGACATCAAATTTTTCATGAAATTTTCACTGACTTGTAAAATTTGGAATCTAACAAATATTTCTTGTAAATGGTCAAGGTGACATGAGGAAAAGAGTTATATGCTAGGTTTTACATAATATATATAGATTTTTCTATCTAGCCAACCACAAACAGATTATAATTAATAGTTGTTCCAATTTGAAAAAGAAACTTGCTCACGTTAGCATCGATTTTCAACGAAATTCTGACAGAATCTTCCTTGCCACAATTAGAAATCGCATCCACTTTGGCACCTTTTGAAATCAAAAGGCATAAAAGTTCCTTAATCCCTGCGACTATACAAGGTGAGATCGAATAAGCATAAATGAACCAAAAGCTATATGAAAACACAAATGATTCAAGTAAATTTCAGATTAGACCGAATGATAAATAGTGATAAGAAATACTCTATTCTATGCATGCATTTGGGGAGAAGATGTATGAAAGAGGCCTAAAAATTGAAAGATATATAGAAAAGAATTGATCAAACAACAACAACTTGTATAAACGATGGCTATGTGACATTTAAACAGTAGAAAATGACAAAGAAAAAATCAGTATAACCTGAGCACACCATTGATTATGGGAGGGAGGAGACTGGAGAGGATGTTATAGGAGGATTGGGAATTGGGAATTGATTATGGGAAAGAGGAGAATGGAAATGATGTTATAGCAAGAGTCAAGAGAGAGGAGGAAATGACTTAATTTATAAGAAGCGCGCCAAGAGACGCATAAGAAACAAACAAAATGGTGAGAGAATTGGCTTAACCATGGCTTCGAGGCTTCCTCCGTAAGCCGAGTCTCTTAGCCTAGAGTCTAGAATGAAGGATGTGTTACAAATCTTTCTCCTTACGTTCATAACTAACAAACAAAAGGTAATACGTACTATAGTGCATTTAATCTTTACCATCAATTCATAAAATATAAAATAAAAGCCTCAATGTGACTATAATCAGGAGAGACACAATTTGTTCATACCAAAATATATGTAACTTAAGGTCTTTTTGTGTGTACCATTAACAAAGTCAATTTTGCTAAATGAAATTGCATTTGGTCCTTGGGAATACATTTTTCCTATTAAATCATAATTTATTATGTAATTATGGATTTTTTTTTTAAAAAAAAAATGTTAATAGAAAAATTGTTTTCCATAAAGTGAAATACTTATAACTGGGGTGAAGTGATCAACAACACACGCAGAGATGTGGAGAGCCGACCTTCTTTTTTTTTCTTTTTTTTTCTTTTTTTTTCCTATTAAATAGAGTTTCAGTTTCTAATAAAATTTTAAATGACGTAACAGTTTGTACACTGTTAGATCTATAATATTTAATCTGAACCATGAAATAGACTCTCTTCATTTCATTTCAAATGGAGAGGATTATTTTCCATAATAAGAACTTGTGCCAAAACCCACAATGACTCAAACAAGAGGTAAATTTTATTTGAATAGCATGATTACTAAACAAGAAAGAATAGGAATAACCCGATAATGATAATAAAATTAACAACAAGCACAAGTAAACTAAACAAGATCAATTTTATTATGTAAAACATGTTTAAATTAAACTCTTCTAAGAGCATTCACATCCCATTAGCAAAAAGTTAAGCTATTTTACCTCTTCAAAACATCATTTTTTTACTTTACCTATCAACTTTACATAACATCTCCCATCCCATTCTTTATTTTACATTACTTCTCTATTAAAATATTAATTTTTTTTCCCACGCTTTCCCAACCAGAAATACCGGCAACCCACACGGCCACACCCATTTTTTTTTCCCCACACTTCCCCAACCACACATGCCGGCAACCCACACGGAAACACGGCCACACCCATACTCCACACCCCATGCCGGCAACCCACACCCCATGCCGGCGACCCGCACCCCACACCAACAACAAATCACTCACCCACGGAGCCACCACCATCACACAAAAATTACCACCACAAACCCACAGCACTACCGGCAACCCATACCCACAATCCAGCACAAACCCACTTCGGCAACCCATACCCACAATCAAGCACAAACCCACAGCCATTATTAAACCCCAACCAAACTAAAATCTTCAACCCATACCCACAAATCCACCATAAATACAGAAAATCAAACCAAGCCAACCCAAACCACCCATCACCCACGGCCACAACCCACAAACCATCACCAAAACCCACGCCCAAACCCACAGAACAAACCCACAGAAACCCACGGAGCCACCACGCCGGCGGTAACCAGTGAGTGCAAGGAAGAAAGAGAGTGGAAAGTGAGAGTCAGGTAGGGGAGAGAGAGAGCTTTTGCCGAAAAGGAAGAGCACGAGGCAGGAGAGAGAGAGGCCTTTCTGCCGAATAAAATAAGAGGATTTATTATTTACCTCTTCAACAATACTCGGTATTGATACCGAGTACTGTAGTCTTGTGTAAAATTTTGAGCTACAATACACAACCGGATGGGAGTTGATTTTTGATGTTTTGTAGCTACAGTATCAGTTATTTTTGCTAAAAGGTGTGTTTAGCTGACCGGGTGCGAATGCTCTAAGTTGTTATTTGAAATTAAAAGTTAAATTTGTATGTTTACTAAGTTGTAGAAAAAGTTAGTTTGAAAGAAGGAATGGGATCATATTTTAAAAGGAATTGGGCCTCTTTTATTAAAGTTAGATCAGCCCATGACTTTAGTTTGATGTATGTATGAAAAGTTAGTATTCTTCTTTGTAAAGAACGTGGGCTGTTGGTTCTATTAGCTTTAATTAGACAAACCTTTCCTTTATTATTGATTATTATCTTCTCAATCAGCCCACTCGTAGACTCTTTTATCCAAACCCGGCCCATGTCTTTCTTTCATTAACCAAGCTTCCTAATTAACAAACTAAAGCCCAATCGTGTTGCTTTATTTTTTGAAGCCGATTGATGCATGCCAAATAAGGTAACCTTTGTCATCCAACGATAAAGCTTTAGATTTGATGAGCTAAACTACAACACATTCCAACAAACAAGGTTAAGAGAGAGGTTAGAAACAAATGAATATCCTCTATCCTACTTTTTGTTTTCTACTTTATACTTTATTAACTACAATATATCACGTGTCAGATTGTGTTTGATTTGTTTCTATTTTAAATCTTAGTTATTTTATATTTAAAAAAAAACACGTTGTGAGTTATAATTAGTGGAGTATAAAGTGAAATACAAAAAATGGGATAAAAAATTTGTATTCATTAGGGAATATACCAAGCATTTCCCACTAAACATTTGGCGGTGAAGGTGGCAAACTTGACCCTTGATAGGGATTAGGTTCAATACTTTTTAATTAAAAAAAATTTGAAGTGTGCAATCCGTTAATGTTTCACCAAGGTCACAGTTAGATCTTCCAAAGACTTAGACTTGGAAATTTTTTTTTTTTTTGCTCAGTAGACTTGGAAAATTATGGTCTAGTGGGTCACCCTTTATATTATGGTCTTGTGGGTCCTCAGTTAAAGTAGAGTGAATTGTGGACTATAGAATTGTTATGATGTGCACTCACTATTATAGGTGATTATAGAAATCTCTTTTGAAAGAAGGAATACTACACTAATCTACAAGTCATTGATCTCTCAGACTCATTCAAATCCCTCATCTTATCCACCTTGGATCTGCTCATATTGATACTTTTGAAAGAAAGAGGTTTTATCCATTTAAATTATTGTGTCAGGCTATTTAGGACCATCTTTTATGGAAAAATAGTTAAGTAATGACATTAATGCTATAAATTAAAAGCATTGTTAAGGATATTATTATGTCAAGAGAATTGTAATTTAGCAAAAAAAAAAATGTCAAGAGCAAACCTGCACATGTTTTAGACTAAGAATTTGGTCATTTGAACCTTTCTTGAAGCTTTCCTAATTGATTGGATCTCACCCACGATCAACTTCCACACCTTTAATAATCTTCCACAAATTTTTAGTCTAAGTGGTCCAAAGTGAAAAATTATTGATTTAAATTATCTATTGACTTGACCTATACAATCCTCATCATTCAATTCTATACTCCACAATTCACACCTTTAATAATCTTCCACAAATTTTTAGATGGTCCAATGAAAAATATTGATTTAAATTATCTATTGACTTGACCTATACAGGGACCCAAAGACCATAATTTTCCAAGTCTTTGGAATATCTAACTAAAGAAATTTAAAGCGTCCAATCAAAAATGGGGGACGTGAGAAAATTAGAATGGTATCACCATCATGTGGAATGGTTACAGAGTGTTCTATTCACTGGGTAGCATTTAGCATATAAACATCTATCAAATGCCATCTCAATTCTTATCTCTTCCCAAAAGACCAAAATTATTTTCTTCTTTTTGATTTCTTAAAGGAAACATGGGGTGGATATTGTGGCTATATCTGGTCCTCTTTCTACAATCCTTGCTCTTGCATTCTCAAGTAAATTGTTCCTCATCTTTCAACGTAAGTGAAACTCCACACTTTTTGCGAACCTTAGAAAATTTAGAAATTTTAGACCTTTCCAACAACCAAATCAAAGGGGAGATCCCTTCCTTGATTTGCAATCTCAATTCTCTCAAATACCTTGATTTGTCTTATAATCACTTGAGTAACATGATTCCTCCATGTTTCGGAAACTTGAGTGTTCATCTCATAGATTTGGATTTGAGAAGTAACAATCTTAAGGGCACCATCCCAACGACGTTTGCAAAGGGAAGTTTGAGAAGTCTTAAACTCAATGACAATCAATTGGAAGGGTCATTGCCACGATCATTGGCCAATTACAGAAAGTTGGAAGTTCTAGATATTAGTAACAACAAGATTAATGGCGTCTTCCCGAGTTGGTTGGAAGCTCTTCCAGAGTTAAGGGTTCTTGTCTTACGATCAAACAAATTCCATGGTGTCATAGACAGTCCCAAGACCAAATTCCCGTTCCCTAATTTGCGAGTCATAGACCTCTCTCACAATGAGTTCCATGGGCTTTTGCCAACAAACTTTTTCGAGCATTTAAAAGCCATGATGAAAGTGAATTCGGATAGAGGTGAATTGAAATATATGGGTGATGGCTATTATCAGGATTCTGTGAAGATTACAATAAAAGGGAACTTTATTGAAATGGAGAAAATCCAAACTCTCTTCACAACCATTGATTTCTCCAACAATAGCTTCAAAGGAGAAATTCCAAAGTCAATTGGAATGCTAACATCACTCAAGGGGCTTAATCTTTCACACAATAATCTTACGGGTGAGATGCCTCAGTCATTGGGAAATCTAACCAATATCGAATGGTTAGATCTCTCCTCCAACATGCTCACTGGGGGAATTCCTAAGCAATTGGCGGATCTTACATCACTGGCAATTTTAAACCTATCAAAAAACCATCTGGTGGGACTTATACCTCAAGGTAAACAGTTCAATACATTTACAAATGATTCTTACAAAGCAAACTCAGACTTATGTGGTTTTCCATTAACAAAAACTTGTGGCGATGACGAGGGGACAACAACCACTACCATCCTCAATCATCCAAGACAATGATTTTGAGTTTGCAAATGGGTTTCATTGGAAAGTTGTATTGTTGGGGTACGGATGTGGATTCATATTTGGATTGGGTATAGGATATCATGTGTTCTCACGTGGAAGACCCAAATGGCTAGTGAATATGGTTTATGGAGAACAACATAACAAGGTACGAAGATCTAAGAAGAATGCTCGCAGAAGAAGAATTTAGGGGATGGCAATAGAGATTTAAGGTATATTCTTCTACACTGATATATTAGAAACTAATCCATTTTCATAATTTTGGTTCTTCAAGAATGTCTTTTTGAATTGTTTAGATGATTGTTCATTTTTAATTTCCTTTGTGCTAGTTAGGATTGCTTATACTTGTGTTAATATTGACACTCATTACCTGTGCTATAATGGGTGCATGGAATTTTATGTTTATGCTAGCTATACAAGAGAGTAAATAGGCTCACTACTATGTGACCACCATTTCTATACTCTATTGCAATTCTAAACGATTCCTTGGTCAAGGAAAAAAAAAAAAATCGAAAAGGGTAGCTCCACTCCTTAGCTAGTTGCAGTGCCAAATAACTGTGGCATATTCTAAAATTGTAAATTATTAATATTACTATCCTTGTGACGATTCCTTACATTTTGCAGAATAAAGATCTTGTTGGTTGCATCGCTTGAAGAGTGGAGCTTAATTGTTGTATTTCTATGTAAGATGCTTTGCAAGTTGCAGACTAATTTCCTTTCAGAGTTTTAATTAGACACATTTTATTTCAATTATGTTTCTTAAAGATTTATTATTAAGCTGGGATTACCTACATTTTGCTTCTTTTTTATTTTTTCTCTTTGTCTAGTTAGTTGATTATTTGCAGTTGTTCTCTTTTAACTATTTGTTAGATAGCTAAGATTTTACTTTATATACTACCATTTGTTGGAGCAACCCTTAGTATTGTTCTTCTATTATTGTTTAAAATTATCATCCACTAAAGAATTGAGAAAAATAAACATTTTATTTGCATTAGCAAATTTTGCTAGAAACATTAAAGGCAGAAAAAAGTGGAATTTAAAATTTAAGGTCTTAGAAAGTTTTGAGTTTTTTTTTCCTCTTATATATCACTTAATTCTTCAAACTGAACAGTGCAGCAATATAATCTATGCATCTCCATATCCAATAACCCATTGGAATGACAACTAAATTTGTTATGACTAAATACATTTTCCACATATTGAAGAGTACATATCATTGGCATCATAATAGCGTAAAGCTTATCTTTCGGAGGAGAAACAATTTAGAGTATGCACCTAATGCCTCAAAGATTAAGTGACACTAATATTTTTTTGTCAAGAATAGAGATGCTCGTATGGTCCAAGGCCCCAAGCACACATTATTTAACTCCATCATTATTACTTGGGCAAAGGGAGCAATTGTATATTTGTATTACAAGATCTGTCATATAGGATTGGAAAAGTTGCTTATTTCTTGGATGGAAGCAACTTATTATGAGGGCTTTTCAAGGGCAATTCATAACACATACTATAATTACTCTAGTTCAATTAGGCCTTTTTTTCCCCTCTTTTTTCACGAATGAACTTTCTTTAACGAAACACACTTCAACGAAACACAACACACAAATAAATAATTTAACCAGAAGGTATGATGAAACTATTGCAAAGACTATTTCTTATAGAAATACACTTGTCGAATCAGAATTAATTACGTACATATAACTATACATAATAATGAGTCACTAACCATACATTTGGCCAATAAAAACTTGGGAATGTAGTACTTTGAAAACAATTTCTACGAAGAAAATTCAATGTTAAATTATAGTCTTCTTTCAAGAATACATCATGATTCATGAAGCCCAACAATGTCGTTATAAGCTATCCCCACTACAATTAATACAGCTAAATATCTTGAGAACTACTTCCAAAGCATTACAATTTGGATTTTTAAATCGCTTATGCCACAAAGTCAAAATTTTAAAAGAACGGTCACATAAAATGGAATTAGTCAAATGATTAGTTCAGCAGATTCTATGGCCACTAGTAAAAATGAAAAATTATTGAACAAGAAAAGAAACTAAAAGAGAAATAAAAAAGAAAAAAAAAATTCAATTCATTATTCAAATCCAACTCAGTAACATACCATTAATGTGTTACTTTAAGCTAATAAGTGAGGAAAAAAAATGCTCATGCACCATTGCTTAGCTCTTTTTCCCAAGTAAATTTGGCAAGGATCTTGAATTGCTCTTTTTCCCAAGGGCTAGGTATGCATTTAATCTTACATCTAACATAACGACAAAATGCAAATAAGTATGAATTTCATCTAACATAACGATTAAGTATGAATTTCCTCCATCTTATAGGGTCCAAAAAAGAACACAAAGTAACTTTTGACTAGCATCCGAGAAAGTTGCATCAATTAATAATTTTTGCCATATTTGATCTTACATTAACGTTACCACTTAGACAGTAAATCCATAATAATTATCACAATACAGATAATATTGTAAGATGGGCTCAGGCCCAAAGCTTGATTAATAGTCTCGTCTCATTGCAATTATTTTATACGTCGTCGTTTCGTGCCCGTGGCCCATCCATCACAGCCCCGTTTCTCTCACCAATTTTCCTTCTCTATCTGCCTCACTTGACTCCTTCACTACCTACCTGAGTAAGTTCATTTCGACCACAGTTTTTTTAATTTTTATTTTTGATTGAGAGTTTCAGATAATCCGTTTCTTGTGCATGTTTCAAAATTCTCAGAAGAATGTTTTTTTTTTTTTCTGTCCCTCCCATATATAAAGATAGAAAGGCTCTGCACGTTAATTGTTTGATAGTTTGCCAAAGCAAGAGTTGGCCTAACATATGCAAAGAATTCTTGTTATTTATCCACACAAAGAGTGGAAAAATAAGCCTATGCACTATACATGCCCGGCATTTGCTTTTGGGCTTTTGGGTTTTTGTCTTTATTTGCTTATATTTGAGGACTCATTGTTTCTGTGATGTAGCAGATGTTAAAACACCATGACTGTGAGAATGGCCAAGACTTTTGACACCGACGCACCTTTCTCAAATTATACGGAAGCAGAAAAACCCATTAACAGCGCTCCAAATGTTCAAGGAAGCCAAATACAAGTACCCCAATTACTGTCATAATGGTCCAGTCTATGCCACCCTCATTGGCATTCTTGGAAATGCAGGCCAGATTTGTGAGATGAAAGAGGTGATTGATTGGATGAAAGAAGACTCGTGTGAATGCAAAGATTCAGTCTTTGTTAATGCAATCAAAACCTATGCGAGAGCAGGATTGGTGAATGAAGCAGTTTCTCTTTTTAAAAGCATTCCTCAGTTCAATTGCGTGCATAGGACAGAATCTTTCAATACCCTGTTGCAAATATTGATCAATGAATCTAAGCTTGAAGCCGCTCATCGTCTGTTCTTAGAGAACTCTTATGGGTGGGAAGTGAAGTATCGGATTCGATCATTGAACTTGCTCATGGATGCTCTGTGTCAGAGGAGTCGTTCTGATCTTGCATTGCAAATCTT
>OU015766.1:27160745-27252093 GCA_907173295.1 Fagus sylvatica
AATGATATAAAAAGTTATATGCTTAAAATTACTTTTTATGTCACTTTTATAAGGGCTGCCAAACGCAGATAACAAGTTTCATCTTTTGCAACATATGGCTACATCATATTAATTGTTGTTAAATTCGGTATAAATTTAAAGATAAATACATTTTTGTCATTCGAATTTTGCTTTTGTTATCAATTTGATTCATAAAATGTAAATATGATCCTTAAAATTACTGAGTGAAGACGTTGGTGGCTCTCTATTTAGATTTTGCTTTTTGGGGGTTCTGATTTAGAAATTGCTATTAATCCAACAAGAAACTTCCTTAAAATAACATGGACCTTACCTTCTATGTTTGTTTACTTCCTTAAAATAATATGGACGTTACCTTCTATGTTTTTTCTTTTTCTTTTTCAAATTGCCTTGTAAGAGAGGAGACCCATCTCACACGTTTATAGTTTATAGCCAAACTACCCAAAATCCCTATATATAATTGTTCAGATCTAATAATTGTATGTGAGAATCACGATTTGAGGAGTCAATGAGCTTCAAAATGGGAATTCAAATAATTTAATATTGATCCCCATAATCTATATGTAGATTTATATGGTGTCACCACTTGATTTTACAAGAAATTAAGAATAAATTACAATGACTTTACTCAAAATGGTTACATTGCTTTGGTCCTAGATACATTCTAAGAAGATACATGACTCCATCTCCTAGTTATATTCTACAAACAGAAAATTACATGGAAAAGGCTTCTATGATTTTATCTACATCCTTAGAGTCTAGGGATTGGTCCGAGTGCAAATTTACCGAGAAAGGTGTTAGGCACCCACTGGCCCAACCTAAATTGGTCTTACAATGGTAACTAATTCACCTACCATCATTCACTTGTAAATAAATAAGAAATGGCAGTAACTCATTCCTATTCCGATTCATATGCATTGAAATGAAAAGAAACATATTAACAGTCTAATTGGAAAAATTAAAGATGCATTATTTTTAAATGAAAATGCATGGTCATTCTCTCTACCTTTTACAAATTACTACTCAAACTTTTTCCAGATAAAACAACCAAAGTGATTATAATGCAATCAAATTCAAATGTGGATATACATGCATAAATTATAAATATCAATATCCACATTTAGACGGTGTAAACAGTATTTGATGCCCAATTCTCATTATTTACAAGACACGCTTAACACTACGAGCAAGGATATTGGAGATATTGCTCACGTCCTTTGAATTCTGAAGGTTATTGGTGGTGGCAGTCCGAACCGATCGAACGACGTTGTTAGTTTTGCTCTCACCTTGCTCTGTAATAGGCCACGAACTCATTTTGGTGCTGCTGAATTTGAAAAGATCCCTCACCTGTTTTATCAGGTCCAATTCATGCAAACCATGAAAAATGAGCTCAGTAGAGCCCAGTTCCACGACTCCGTTTGCCCAGGGTATGCACACCATAGTCTGGAGGCCCAAGGATTGCCCCCAGCGGGCCCGGTCACACGGTAAGCCCGCTAGTCGGTCCGCCCCCGCAACCCAGACCGGGCTCGAATGGAAGAAAGCATGGCTTGGGAGGCCACCTCCCTTTACAAAGGAATAGAACATTGACAAAATGAAGAACCACTCGGTGTCGGGAACATCTTGGGAAAGGAAAATGTCGTCGCCAAGAGTGTACACGTTGGACCCGCAGATCATAGAGTCGAGGTTGTTGAGCGCCTCGTTACGGAGCTTTTGTTCCACAGCTGTCGCGGTTGTTATCTTGTACTTGTCTTTGTAGTACCCATTGCCCCAGCCCAAAATCAACGAGCCGGAGTAGTCGTACATTGACTCCCACAAGATGGCGTAGGTCCAATTCTCGTGAGCCCCCTCCATCAGTGTCTGGAGCTGTTGCTGCTGCTGCACAGACGGCTTGGATTGCAAGAAGGCAGGTTTAAATTCAGGAAATTGGATTGAAGTAAACTCGGTGAATGACTTAGTAGTAGAATCTAGAGCTTTTTGGACGAAACTAGGTAGGTCTAAACAGATTAATTCTGTTTCTGTTTTTTTATTTCTTCGAGTTGAAGATTGATGGGTTGAATCAATGGCACAACTCTCACTCTCAGGTAGTGGAGCCAAAATATACCATTGCATTGGTATGGTTGGGGCAGCTGCAATATTGGCTGAGTACTCAAATGAAAAAGAAGATTGCAAGCTTATATGAGAATTTGATTGATTTAGAGGGGAATAATATTGTATTGAACAAGAATAAGAATTTTGGTGAACAGTGTCCCAACTGTTGGAGCTGTTTGGTGGGAAGATTGACGATATGGAATAAGAGATTCGTGTTGGTGGTGTTGGCGAATGGGAATTCGTATGTAGAAGGGGATTCCTCACTTATTTGAGAAATCGAATTATATGCAGGGAAATAAGATTGTATTGAAGGAGAGTGGGCATTACTTTGATCGCCGAATGAACTGTTTGGTTCAAACTTGTTTGCTGGGAAGATTGACGGTATCAAATAAGAGAATTCTGGAAGTGTTCCAATTGAGTCTGAACTCTGAAATTGAGACTTGCTTGGTCGGAAGATTGACCAAATGGAACGAGATAATCGTCGCGCCATCTTAATAGAAGCTGAAGCTGAACCACCAGGTCCAGACGGAGACTTGTTTGCCAGGAAGAATGAAGGTATAGATTGACATGGTGAAAGGGGCAATTTTTGATTAATTGGGCTAGTAGGCTGATCAGAGTTAATGGAAGGGGCAATTTTTTATTCCATTGAAGAACCCAAAGGTGGAGAATTTCTAACGTTCTTCCAGTTTGATTGAAGGAATGGTGAGCAGTCTTGGATTAGAACAAATAAAATGAACACAAAAGTCTTCACACGGAGCAGTGAGAAACCACGGGAAAAGTCATTTTCTCTTTTTCTTACTCTTTTTCGAAATTCCGTTGCAGCTTCTGTTCTTCTTCTCCTTGACGTTGAGACTTGAGAGTGCCTCACTGAAATGGGTCCCAGAACACTCGCATCCATAAGCTCCAACATGACTCAGTCAAGAACTCAACAGTACCATTCTACCAACAAACTCGTGGGTCATTGCTAAGAAGGCGTTCTACACTTCTACTTGCACTCAAGATGACCCTTCCAGTCACCCTGCCTCCTCAGCATTTACCCTTATTTCCTCTGCATTTTAGTCAAGATCATAAAACCGATTCTTCTTTGTCCTTTTTTTTTTCTTTTCTCATAAAATATTAATTAAATATAATGTCTAGGTGAGCTGACCAAGTAGAGATGGCCGAATTCTCGTAGTTATGTTGTAATTGGTACTATGTAGAGTTGAATTCATGAGATATTGAAGTGCTTAAGTTCGAATTTAGCCAAAATTGTCCAAATTTTCACTTTTGAATTTGTATTTTGGCTTGAGCCTTGGTTTATTGCAAGTGCAATTATCACAAGTTTCTGCCAGATAAATGTATTAAGTAAATAATTTACAGAGGTTACTGTTCATGTACAATTGTACATATGTAGTGTGCATTTTTGGATATGTTTATTGTCTACATTAGAAAATTTAATCATGATTTACAATTTGATGGATACTGATGTTTGTAGAAGTTTTGGTATTTTTCTTGAGCAAATATTTAATAGACAAGATGGAGTCCTAACCTTGCAAACGGAACGAATGATCAAATTTAACTTCTCATGCTGTGGGGCTATATTCTTCTTCTTGTGAACTGTAGTTGATGATGGCTGAATGCATAGGTTTAACATGGTTCTTGTGCAAGGTCATGTTTAAAATTGAAAAAGGTTCATATCATTGCACAAATTGGTTGTCAAGCTTGATTGGTTACCATGATAGGATTTGTTTTTGATTGGTTCATAAGGTACCATAACGAATTGATTAGGGATCAAACATATTACTACAAATGACACCCGCCATGGGACCGTACCCCACTGAGCAAAGTCACCACCAAAATCACTCTAAGGCTAGCAAGAAACTAACAAGTACAAGCCACAGATTTAAACTTTTACACAAATGAACTACATTCATTACTCATTAGACCCACTCGTCAAAGGTATCAGCTAATTTAGTAACCTAAATCCAGATAGCTACAAATAAATAGCTATAACCAGTTTGGTGGGAAGCTGTGCGATTTTCTCCACAATTTCCATATCTTCAGGAAGAATAGAACTAAAAACAGTGTATGCTTTTTAACACTTATTGTGGTTAGCTAAGTTTATAAAAATTCTGGTCCAGAACCAACCCATGCAACTGATCCTCTTCTTATTGTGGGGCCTCTGTTGGAATATCCTTAAATATTGTCCCAAGGGCTTCAAGTGTACATTGAATCAGTGCAAAAGGTGGACCAAATGGAGCCTACATAGCTCATGCAAGACTCTTTTGAGTTAGAAAATTAAATATCCTGGAAACATACAACATTATATCCGTAAAAATAGAAAAGTTAAAATTTGCTGCACACTATATGCTGAAATTAAATTTATATCATAGATATGCTATTATCAAACATAGCAAAATAAACCATATTGAGAGTTGAGAGTGATGCAATGTACATCAAATTTTGGTGTTGAACTGTAGACAAGCCTGGAAAAGCAATTTTGGAATTCTTGGAATTAGTCGCTGTACACCAATATTTGCAATACAATCCAAACTAGAGCTCATGTTAAAGAAAAATTGGAATTCTTGGCAACTATTATTGCTATAGTGATGCAATTTACATCAAATTTAAGCAATTCTGAACATGCTGTACTTATTTAAATTCTGAATAAAAATCAAAATCCCCAACTTTAACATTACCAAAACCCTGCCATTGCAATCTACTTGAGAATGACAAACGAAAATTTTGTCATTCCAACTGTAAGAAGTAAATGCCTCGTCAGTTTATCTCAAGCCCAAAAAGAGGTCATTAGAGAAAAATACAATATTGCAGAGAGACAAATATTGATTAATTTAAGTCTATCGCAAACCAAAATGCAAGCCTAAAATATTTAATTGAAGTTCCAAAAACATGCTGCCATAATCCACCAGTGAATGTGCATTCAAAAACAAATGGCTTATACTCTCTTACATATCTTCTGCAGAAAACACAAGAACAATCCCCTGTTAACCCAAAAAAGAATAAGAAAAAAGAGATTTAGTTTCCACTAGAACACCTTATCCTTTTTTGCTTCTGATGCTATCCCAGGTGGATGCTCAACTAAAAGTCAAAGATCAGTAGGCTAGCTGTCCTGTTCTCCTCCTTTAGCTCACTAGCAAGGGGTCGTTATCCCGGGACCAATAATAGGCCAGGAATTACTTTCCAGGTTGTTCATCAGATCCGAGCTCTGGCGAATCAGCTCCGTGGAGCCCAATTCCACGACGCCATCTACCATCGGTACACACACCATGGTCTGGAGCCCAGAAAGCTGGCCATGACGGGCCCGTTCACATGGCCAGCTTGCCAGTCGATCCGCCCCAGTCACCCAAACCAAGCTCGAATGGATGAAAGCTTGACCTGGGAGACCGCTGCCGTTCACGAAGGACTGCATTTTCGACACTTGGAAGAACCACTCAGTGCTGGTGAGCTCATCGTCATCGGTGTCATCGGCAACAGACCCCGAGCTCAGTAAACCGAGGTTGAGGAACATCTTACTGTGCTCTTGTTCCGCCGCGGAGGATGTTGTCTTGGCCTTGCCTTTGTAGTACCCGACACCCCATTTCAAAAATGGCACAGATGAATAGTCGTACGGCCTTGCCTTCCAGTAGTACCCGACACCCCATTTCAAAAATGGCACAGGTGAATAGTCGTACGATAACTTCCAGTAGATGGCGTAGGTCCAGCCCATGTTCTCATTTCTGTTGGCTGGCTCAATGAGCATCTGGAGCCGCTGCTGGCGGGTTTCCTTGTCAGGATGTTCATGTGTTCTCAAACTCAGATATTTAAATTCAGGCACATTAAATTCAGCCGCTGCTGGAGGTTTTCCTTTTTTCGTTGATGAAGGAGTACGAAATTTATGCTTAACTTCACTCAGCTGAGAAGAAGAATATTTATGCAAGCTAGCGGAACTAGTTGTATCAGACCTGTTTGGCCTGAAGGGTGACAATATGGAATAAGAGGATCTTGTAATAGATCTTTCATTGGATTCTGAACTCTCAGTCTGAGATTTGTTTGGCGGGAAGATTGCCCATATGTTAGAGAATGGTGGAAGTCTTTCATTGGATTCTGAACTCTCAGTCTGAGACTGGGCTGGCGGGTAGATTGCAGATATGGAATAAGAGACTGTTGGAAGTCTTTCATTGGATTCTGAACTCGACTTGGTTGGCGGGAAGATTTCCATTACGAAAGAATGGTGGAAGTCTTCAATTGGATTTTGAACTGGTTGGTGGTAAGCAATGAATGATACTATTCGTAAGAAAGTGGGTGGTAAGCAATGAATGATATATATATGTATATCTCTCTAATATCTTTCCAACTCGGAGACTGAAAAGATTGATGATTTGCATATATAAGCAGTAGTCAACAGTCAATTGATCAAATCTTTTCACGCGGAGATGCAGTCCCATAGGAAACTTCATCGCTTCTTCCTTCTTGAAATTTCGCTGCAGCTTTCCTTCATCTTCTTCGAAGTGAGTCAAACTGCCCTCAAGTCCTCAATCTCAAAAATCCTTCATTTGTGACAAATTTTTATTTTTGGAAGAATAACAGTTGGCTAGTTAAAATTAAATACGATGTATAAATGCTAAAAATAAATAAATATTTAAATACTGTTTTGATCCTTAATCTTTGATTTTTGTATCAAATTGGTCCCTAACCTTTTAATTGTGTCAAATTAGTTCTCAACCTTTTAACCTTGTGTCAAAATGATCCTTACCGTTAAGTGTTGGATGAAAAATACTGACGTGGCTAACAGTCTTTCTCTAATATAAAAAGTATCTGACGTGGCATGCTACCTCATATTTTAATTTTTAAAAAAATGCCAACTAAAAAAAAAAAAAAAAAAAAATTGTAGAAAGAGAGATCTTGTGAAGCTCTTTCCTGGTTTTTCCTTTTTCTCTCGCTTTTTCCTCTTCCTTCTTTCTTTTTCTCTTCGATGCTGCTTCTTTTCTCTCGCTTTTTCCTCTTCCTTCTTTCTCACTTTCTCTCTCGCTGCTCATTCTTCTCTCTCTCTCTCACTCTCTCTCTCTTTACTCTCGCTCTAGCTACTCATTCTCTCTCTCTCTCATCTCTCTCATTTTTCCAAATCCAAAAAGGCTAACAAAAAAGAAAAGCTTCACAAAAGCCCTTAGCTTTTATTTCTTTGTCTGCCATTAAAATGCCATAAATATAACCCCTCACTTCCCTCCCATCCCCGGATTGAGATCCTATGCAATACCTTTTGGTATTGCATGGGTTGCAATTCCACTTTTTAGTCTTTTAACTTTTTTTCACTTTTCTATTATTTTACCTTTTTATCCTTCTGACATTTTATCTTTTTTTATTCAAATGTTGAGATTAAAAGTTAACTTTTTAACTTCTAATCTCAACCCTTTAAATGAATTACAGCTCATACAATACCTAGATCTCAATTCCCCATCCCCACTTGCTACCCCATCTTTCTCTCTCTCTTCCTCTCTCTCCATCTTTCTCTAACACTCGCTAGAAAATAACCATTTTCCAACGGTTTTCTCTATTTACTACTCCTTTTTCCTTTCTTTTTAGCTTTGTCTCTTTGAGTTTCTTAAGTAAATGGGTTAACTTTATGTGCTGAGCATATTTTCCTCAACTTCAATACTAAACTATAAGTCTCTATAACTCCTAAAAGAACAAACTTTCCTAAGCTAGACTGGTTTTCCACACGATTTAAAATCCGGGAAAGTCTTAGTTTTTCTTCAACCTTTTGCTAAACCCCATCTGTGTTTTCTCTTTCACCCCATTTTGTCATATGGGTATTCCTCAAAAACCCCATTACACAAAGAAAAACTAAGAAAAAAAATGATTTCTGTCACAGACCTCTACCACGTTCTCACAGTGGTTGTGCCTCTCTATGTGGCTATGATCTTAGCCTACGGTTTTGTAAAATGGTGGAAAATCTTCAACCCTAACCAATGCTCAGGAATCAACCAGTTTGTCGCACTCTTTGAGCTAGGGGCGGCGGTGGATTAGGGGGGTGAGGGGCAATGAGAGAGGGCTGGGGATTTTGAAGGTTAGGGATTTCAGAATTTGATCAAAATAGTGAAAGAAAAAAAAAAAAAAAAAAAAAAAAAAAAAAAAAAAAAAAAAAAAAAAAAAAAAAGGGAAAAAACTCAGTGAAGATCAAAACTTTAAAAAAAAAAAAAATTTCTTGAGTTGGCATTTTTTTTTAAAATTAAAATATGAAGTGGTATGCCACGTCTAATATTTTTAATATTAGAAAAAGACTGTTAGCCACGTCAGTATTTTCCATCTAGCACTTAACAGTAAGGACCATTTTGACACAAGGTTGAGGACCAATTTGACACAATTGAAAGGTTAGGGACCAATTTGACACAAAGGTGAAAGGTTGAGGACCAAAACGGTATTTAAACCATAAATAAATTCTAAATGAAACCTATTATCGTCAAACATGGCATATAAAAGATTAAAAAAATTCTAAATGAAACCATATCTATTACTCTCAAACACAAACAGTCAGTATAAAATATTTATTTTTCTAAATTATGAAAGTCAAAGTTAAAAACAAAACCTGCAAAATTTAAAAAAAACATATATCACTGGTCACGACTTAAAATTAAAAATTAAAGGGTAAAATTTATGTACAATTCCTTAGGTCAAGTACATTAGGCTCCTAGTTGAATTCAAAAATACATTGAATTTAAACATTATTGGAAAAGATAACACTTATTGTTGAATTTAATTTTATAACCTAATATACCTAACCTAAAAAATTGTACCTAAGTTTTATCCAAAATTAAATATACCTTCAATATGCATCACAGATCACAACTTAATTAAAAATTAAATATATCTTAAACAGTACACGCTATTTCTAGAATACATAATAGTTGGCTAGTTAAATACTACGACATATAAAAGATTAAAAAAAAAAAAAATTCTAAAGAAACTATTGCCGTCAAACATGGCATATAAAAGATTAAAAAAATTCTAAATGAAAGCATGCCTATTACTCTCAAACACAAACAGCCGGTATAAAATATTTATTTTTCTAAATTATGAAAGTCAAACTTAAAAATAAAAACAAAAGCTACAAAAGTACAAACCCTAAGCCATCCTCCACTCTACTAAAAAAGTCAAAGTTATTCGTTCCCCCTCTCATGTTAGACCCTATAGCTTAGTTAGAGAAGAGAAGAAAATCAGACTGCCTTGCTCAATAACATCTTAAGTTAGGGGGGCAAAGTTTCGGTCCTGAGGATGGCAATTTGCATCCGACCCATGGATACCCGATCCGATCCACCCCGTTAGGGGTGGATTTTACCAAATCCATAGTGTTAATGGGGCAAGGACAGGTGATGTTTTAAAAACCCGTGCGGATTTAGGGCGAGGTTGGGGGATACCTCCCCTGCCCCACCCCGAATATAATACATTAATAAAAACCATTTTATTTCTTTTAAGTTTTAACTCTACTTAGTTTACTCACATATAAATACTCTCATTATTTTAAATCTTCTCCTCTAAAAAAACCTAGCTACTACCACCTACCGGCTACCACACCTCAGCCCCTCTGTAGCCAGTCTGTTTGTTGCCGCCAGTAGCTACCTGCCTACCTCAAGTACCTACTTATGTATTTTTATAAATATATATGCATGGTTGAATATTATTTTAAATCTTCTCCTCTAAAAAACCCTAGCTACTACCACCTACCAGCTACCACACCTCAGCCCCTCTGTAGCCAGTTTGTTGGTTGCCACCAGTAGCTACCTGCCTACCTCAAGTACCTACTTATGTATTTTTATATAAATATATATATAATATATATATATATATATATATATATATATATATATTATATATATATATATATATATATATATATGCATGGTTGAATGTTTTCCAATACAAAACATTACAGCTATGAATAGCTTTCAATAACCACTAATGCCTATACAAAACTTATGTATTTTTATAAATATATATGCATGGTTGAATGTTTTCCAATACAAAACATTACAGCTATTTCGAATAGCTTTCAATAACCACTGATGCCTATACAAAATAGATGCCTTGAGAAAACCGGGCCGCCTCTTATATTGTCATGGTGCTTGTGTTCCGTTTTGGGCATATAGAAATTTCAATTCCTTTCTTTCATATTCTTTGCAAGTTATATTTTTTGTTAACTATAATAGAAAGGTCTTGTACAAGTCTATATTTACTTTTCATTTCTTACTTGTCAAAAAACTAATGCCTATACAAAATAAAAAGTCTATTATAAATTTTTCTTTCTATTATTATGAGATTTTTATTTTTCTGAACAATGAGATTGTAATTTGAATTTCATGTTTTACAACTTAGTGGTTTTTGGAACATTTAGTCATAATATCATTATGAGATTATTATCTTTTTGTGGATTATTGTTTCATGTAAATTGATGCAGGTAAATTGATTGTTGTCATAGATATTTTTTGGAAAAAAAAAAATTAACAAGGAATTTATATCGGGGTGGGTACCCGTGGGTACCCTGTGGGGCGGGGATGGGGGGAAGAAAGTCCCCCCGAGATGGGGTGGGGCGGGTACGGGGGATGGGGCAGGGATAACGGGGCAGGGGCGGGGGATGGCATCCCCGCCCCATTTGCCATCCCGGTTTCGGATACCCTTCTTACAACCAAAAAAAAAAAAAACAGTGAACAAGCAATGTAATCTTCTCACTCTGCAACTTGACTCTTACTTAAACTTTTTCCACTAGTAAAATCCACAATTTTTATTTTAAAAAATTCTGAATAAAAGCTTGATCTATAAAGAAAACACACCAAAAAAAAAAAAAGTGTTTGAGCGCATTGTTTGGTGGATTTGCAAGAGTATCCAAAATTTCAGGGACCCAAATCCAAAGTCATGGCTTTTAGGAGGACAACAACTCGTCCCCATAATCAGTCATTTTTTAGGAGCTTGATCTAGCAGTTTTTTTTTTTTAGTAGGCTGCATGAGAAAGAAAAGATTACATATATGTTCAGGTGAATTCATAGTTTGTTGTCAAAACCGTTTTCTATGTTTTAAGTTGTCACTTTAATGCATGTGAATTCATATGTAAGCAAAGCAATTTTTTGCAATATTTTTTTTAAAAAAAGCTTTGCTTAGCTTGTTGTTTGATTGTCTAGTTCTTTAATCAAGCATGTAAGATTCAAGATAGCCTTCATTGGATCACACAAAAGTGAGAGAAACTTAAGGTGATTAGAAATGCTTTCCAATCAAGTAGGAGATATTTTTTGGAGCTTATAAATAGGGATGGCAATGGGGCAGGTTTGGGGCAGGGATCCTATCCCCTGCCCCCACCCCGTTATCCCTGCCCCATCCCCCATCCTTGCCCCGCCTGTTCTCGGGGGAACTTTCTTCCTCCCGTCCCAGCCCCACAGGTACCCGCCCTGCCCCAATATGAATTTTTTTTAACACTCTTTTTGGCTAAATTACATGAAACAAAAAAAATCTATTAGTATGAAAACAATCAATTTGCCACTAATCAATTTACTAGCATCAATTTACATGAAAACAACAATCCATACTTGAATATTTAAAAAGATAATAATCTCTTAATAATATTATGACTAAATTTTCCAAAATACCACTACTAATATTCCAAAATAATATTAATAATCTCATAATCTATTTACCTGCATCAATTTACATGAAAATCTAATTAGTGTGAGTATTTATATGTAGGTAAACGAAGTAGGGTTAAAAGACTAAACCATGTTTTTATTAATCTATTATATACGGGTCGGGTACAGGGTGGGGGATGCCTCCCCCAACCCTGCCCCAAACCCACACGGGTTTTTCCCCCACCCCCACTCCATTATAATAGTGGATCAGGTAAGATTTGCCCCATTAGGGGTGGGGCGGAACGGGTATCCACGGGTCGGATGCAAATTGCCATCCCTACTTTTAAATGACAAACTAGGTGTTTAGCCAAACAAGTGTAGATGACTTTTTCAAGCCTTGAATCAAATCTTCTCAAGTGTATAGTGGCCCAAACTTGGATTATGCAGCAAATGATAGTTTTAGTAGACACCTACCCATTTTTGTAAAACAAGATGGGCACTGCAGGAGCAAATTTAAAAGTAAATATGAAAAGAACATATGAGAATCATTTGTTAAACTCAGTTCTGCAGTAAGATGGGCAGGTCCTGCGGTAGGTCCTGTAAGTTCCATAGGAGCTTCTTTGCCATGATATTTACGGGAGAAAGACTTACTTCCATGGGATTTATTGGCTAGTTTGTACTGTAGACTAAAAGCCCAAAGTTATTCAACTCATAAATAAATAATTAATTAATAGATGGATATCTTTGCAACATAGTTTTGGTTTTGTCAAAGCAAAATCGTGTTACAGCAACAAGATTCAAGTACACAGTATGTATGTATATAAATATTATAAATAATGGGACTTAAGCATTAAATGGGAGAGAAATCTTATCTGTGTCTCATAATATTGGATCCTTGCAGTAAGGACCATTGTTTGTGTTAGGCTAGTGGGTCGAAATCTAAAGCTCCTCCCTTAGCAATGTCTGCAAAGTGAGAATGGGTTTTGTAGAAAGATACATTAGTCTCGCAGGAACAAATTTAATATAAGTATTATAGAGAACCGCAGGGGATGGATTTGGGGGAGAGTTCGTCCAAGCTAGTATGCACGCTTAAAGGTGATTTTGTGGTTTCAAATTACGGATGATATCCACTTTTGATGTTTTGAATGAGTGTTGTATAGGCTTCTGGTCTTTAGGATTGTCTAATTCCCCTCTCCCCTTTTGCTTTAGATGTGTCCTCCCCCTTTTATAATGGCTAGGTCTTTTGTGGAAGACAACCCAGATGCTCCCATTTGGACAACAACGTGTCCTTGGGTGATTCGTCTTGGGCTTTTCCAAGGCAACTATTCCTCTCTTTTTCGACAAGAGTCTTTTCATGGCAAAAAAGTCATTGTTGCTTCCTTTCATCCCTTTGCTATCATCTCTGCCAGATTTCAAGTAATAGTAATGATGGCTTTATGGGAAAGGTTCAAGCAACAAATGAGGTTTCAATAACAGATGGAAGAATTAAATATCTTGACCAAACCGATTGGGCGGGAAAGGATTGATTTTTTGGATGGTTGCGTGCACACGTGTGGCTATAGGAATTGAGCTTTGGTGACCGAGGGATTTCCCAAACAAATCCTTCAGTCTTTAGCCAGATTCATTAGCCTCCTAGACAAACTCCCCTACCGCCAAACCATCGCCCCGTGATCCCTATAGGAAATAAGGAAATTGGTTAGCTTTTTACAGGTTTGGGCTGCTGCCATTAAATAGTTTTAGAGATATCACATCCATCTCTTCCATTGGTGAAGTCTCAATGGCTTGTTAAATTTGGTTGGCTTGTAATTGGACTAAAAAGTCTCTTGACTTGGCTCCTGCCGAGACTCCTTTGAGGTGATGGATTTCTCTATACAGAGAACTATATTACCCATTTCGTGGTGGGACCTTATGGCCTTGGTCCTCCCACTTGCTTTGGGTTTTAGTTCCTTTGGTGGAATAGTTTATCGCAGGACCCTTTTAACATGGTTGGTTTGGTGGGCCTATTAGCTCTTCGACTGGAACTTTTGATTGGGCCCACCACGAGACTTTTTTAACATGTTTGGTCTTATAGACAGTGGACCCGTATAGTTCTTTTGGTGGAATAATTTATCGCAGGACCCTTTTAACATGGTTGGTTTGGTGGGCCTATTAGCTCTTCGACTGGAACTTTTGATTGGGCCCACCACGGGACTTTTTTAACATGTTTGGTCTTATAGACAGTGGACCCGTAAATGGGTTTTTTAGACCTTCATTCTAGGCTTGTTCCAAGTAATAGAACCTGAGGATTTGCATTATCCTTTTTATGGGCTTATGGGCCCATTTGTTGGTTTTGGAACTTTTGCGTTAGATTTTGTTCCCAAAAAAACTCAAGGATTTACATTATCCTTTTGATAGGCTTATGGGCCCATTTGTTGTTAAGCCTTTACATTAGACTTTGTTTTGTGACAGGTCCTATTGCATTTGGGCTCCGATGCCATGAATTGGAATTTGGACCAACTACTTTACATTAGTGATTAGTCTAAGTTTGTGGGTCCAAAATTGGACTTCATTTTGGACTAAACCCATTGCATTTGGGTCTATTGGGTTATTGGCTTTACATTAGCCATTGGCCCCACAGGAATGGCCATCAACAGTATTTAAATCAATAAGACCAATGGTACATTATTCATATGAGACACTGTGCATGCTGAAGCTAATTGGCATACAATATGGTCGTCATAAATCTGCTCCCCTTAAAAGTTTCGAGTACTCCACTACATTCTACATTATATTAGCCTATGCCAATACCAATTTTGTTTATTAATACCACACAAATTTAAGACTTGTCATATTCTCTTAGTAAAGGAAGACTTGAAAACCAAATAATCTCAGCACTTCATTGGTTTCAACGAAAGATACCCTGTAGGTCCCATCAATGAAAATGAGATAAGTTAACACCAACAATGGACATCTCTATCAATTGTTAATAATCGCTTCTTCATGGATCTCTGATTTAAGAGGATGTTTTCCAATAATGGGATGGGCTGTAATGTTTGGGAATCTAAATTTTAGTTGAAGTGGACTAATTGCTAGTGGGACTTCGCAATCTTCCACATCAGATATGCATAGCACGTTGCATTATTCATTGCAGAAACATGAACACTGAGATAAGGTGTGATAGTTGCATATTACAGAAAATCTAGAAGTGTGAATGACAATCACTACTTTAAGTACAGAGGACACCCAAAAAAACGTTTCATATTAAAATTGTGGAGAAGAGATTTTTTAAAGTACTTCTCAAGAGAACCTAAAAGCAAATTGAAGCATGAATATGAAGGCCTAGAAGGCGAGAACATCAGAAATGAGCATAACCATCACCACTCTGCCTAACTCTCAATGTCAGATATATCAATACCAATGTTCCCAAACTTGACCTGGAAAAAAGAAATACATGATTGAATCAGCGGTCGAGAGAGGGAAAAAAAAAAAACCATAGACAACACATACACTACTTTAATTGAAAAACCTTTACAGTAGCCGGTACTTGTTAATCTATGCTACAAAGAAAGTACTAAGTTCAATTCTAGAATTTAAGACTTCTCACATCATTCTGAAACAGAATAAAAAGATGTTAACTGGAAGGATTTACCTTTAGTTTTGAGAAAGCCTATTGCGGACCAAGGCTTGAATCCGTGGTGAACATGAAGGTTCTTCTTCAACGAGAATACGGTGGGTCAGCAATGCAAGATGTTTCCATGAATTATGCTTCACTGATAAAGTTTCATTGTTGAGGTTATGGCTATAGGTCACACTCTACACAACTCATATAATTCGCGCCTAAATTGCTCATTTTTCACGTCTTGGATATTCCATAAATCCCAAAACGGTTGCTGAACTTGGATTGGGGTAATCGACCGATGGTAGAAATAAACCCGAACAATTGACTAAAAAATCTGTGCAAAAAGATGGGTGGAGTACCCTCTGGTCTTGGGGTCCACTCTCAGCTCCATCCCTGTCAGCTTTGTTTGGGTCTAGCGGGGCACGCCTGGGTCAATCATTGTCAGATTTTTTGTTCTTATGAGAAAGAAGAAGGACTTGATTCACCCAGGTACTTTCGTTTTTTTTATCTTTCCTCCATTCCAACCACCTCATCCACATGATTACGTTGCATTGCCGCAATGTCTATTGGTGTCACGGTAATAAAAAAGTAGAATACTCAGTATTGACTCCATAAATAAGACGTGAACATCATAAATCAAAGAGTTTAAAATATCCTAAAGGAACTCCAAATTTACATGACAAAAACTATTAGTTCAAACTACACCATGGTCTCTCACTCCTGTTTCTCTTAACAATTTGAGAGTCACACAACCTAAGTTCTAAAAGTACATAAAAGTTTATGTCGAAAGCTTGAAAAATATAAATCAAGGTAGAGTGCAGTACTATGATTACGACAAGACAATGGTGAAAGACATAGTAATTAAACCAAAACAAAGAAAAACGACAGAACTAATACATAAAAGTTAATGTCGAAACCTTGAAAAAATATAAATTAAAGTAGCATGCACTCATAAAGTTTGGTTTTTTTTTTTTTTTTCTAAAAATATATAATATCTATACTATAATGTAAAACTGAAACTTTTTTTACTTTTGGTTGACCTCATAATATTGTGCCACATAAGCTTTTGAAATCTCACAATTTTACACCTCATTATTTTAATATATATTTTCTAATTGAATATAAATTTTATTCTATAATTAAACCTTCCATTAGAATCTTGACACATCATATTTTTCTTTAATATAAAGAATATATTATTCCATATATACAATACAATCATAATAAATGTCTAATACTAAAATATATTCCATATATAAACACAATATCAATATCTTTTAATAATAATCATAATTATCAATTTTCATCAAGATTTTTTTTTTCTTATGTATTTCATTTAATTTTTGTTGCTGGCAATGGAGAAAGGTGGATGGATTTGTTATAATGAAACCACGTGAGCTTGAAATGAGTTATGAAAATTATTTAGGTTTGATCATTTAATCATGTGTCTATGTATTTATTTGTCCTTCTTCTTATTTTAAGTATCATTTATTTTATTTATTGATGGAAACATGATCCATATGGTAAATATAAACATGAATAGTATTTTATAAAAATTGGACTATATTCAACTTATGCAAAAAAAAAAATATTATATTAAATTTTAATTATCCTATGGTAAATATACTTTTTTAGCTATTTTTTTTAACCAAAAAGTAGGATCTATCCTAAATATGATATCTAAAGTCTCTTTCTCGATCTTGCCTTCAACATTTCGAATTACAAAAAAGAAAAAAAAAATACATATTTAACAAAAGAAGTAAAATGAATCAAAATTAATTTAGATCTTATTTTCAATAATTTTCCTGTGCATCGCACGAGTTTGCGACTAGTACTATATTGTAAAATCGAAGCTTTTTTTACTTTTGGTTGACCTTATAATATTGTACCACATAAGCTTTTGAAATCTCATAATTTTACACCTCATTATTTTAATATAAATTTTATTTTATAATTAAACCTTCCATTAGAATCTTGACACGTCATATTTTTCTTTAATATAAAGAATATATTATTCCATATATACAACACAATCATAATAAATATCTAATACTAAAATATATTCCATATATAGACACAATATAAATATATTTTAATAATAATCATAATTATCAATTTTTATCAAGAGTTCCTTTTTTTTTCTTATGTATTTCATTTAATTTTTGTTGTTGGCAATGGAGAAAGGTGGATAGATTTGTTATAATGAAACCACGTGAGCTTGAAATGAGTAATGAAAATTATTTAGATTTGATCATTTAATCATGTGTCTATGTATTTATTTGTCATTTTTCTTATTTTAAGTATCATTTATTTTATTTTTGGATAGAAACATGATCCATATGGTAAATATAAACATGAATCGTGTCTTATAAAAATTGGATTATATTCAAATTATGCCAAAAAAAAATTACATTATATTAAATTTTAATTATCCTATGATAAATATACTTTCTTAGTTATTTTTTTAATCAAAAAGTAAGATCTATCCTAAATCTGATCTGTAAAATCTCTTTTATCGATCTTGCCTACAACATTTCGAACTACAAAAAAGAAAAAAAAAAATACATATTCAACAAAAAGAAGTAAAAGGAATCAAAATTAATTTAGATCTTATATTCAATTATTTTCCTGTGCATCGCACAGGTTTGCGACTAGTACTATAATGTAAAACCGAAACTTTTTTACTTTTGGTTGACTTCATCATGTTGCGCCACATAAGTTTTTGAAATCTCACAATTTTACACCTCATTATTTTAATATATATTTTCTAATTGAATTTAAATTTTATTCTATTATTAAACCTTCCATTAGAATTTTGACACATCATATTTTCTTTAATATAAGAATATATTATTCCATATATAAAATACAATCATAATTAATGTCTAATACTAACATATATTCCATATATAAACACAATATAAATATCTTTTAATAATAATCATAATTATCAATTTTCATCAAGATTTTTAGAGTTCCTTTTTTTTTTTTCTTATGTATTTCATTTAATTTTGTTGCTGGCAATGGAGAAAGATGGATGGATTTGTTATAATGAAACCATGTGAGCTTGAAATGAGTTATGAAAATTATTTAGGTTTGATCATATAATCATGTACCCATGTATTTATTTATCCTTCTTCTTATTTTAAGTATCCTTTATTTTGTTTTTGGATAGAAACATGATCCATATGGTAAATATAAATATGAATCGTGTTTTATAAAAATTGGACTATATTCAACTTATGCCAAAAGAAAAATTACATTATATTAAATTTTAATTATCCTATGGTAAATACTTTCTTAGTTATTTTTTTAAACCAAAAAGTAGGATTTATCTTAAATCCGATTCGTAAAATCTCTTTATCGATCTTGCCTACAACATTTTGAACTACCAAAAAAAAAATATTCAACAAAAAATGTAAAAAGAATTAAAATTAATTTGGATTTTATTTTCAATAATTTTCCTGTGCATCGCACACGTTTACGACTAGTATATAGTACAACCAGATTTAACATGAATATCTCCAACTAACAAGTTTGGTTAAATAAACACAATTAACAGAATATGCAGCACTGGCTCAATACAATTTGAAACCTAAGGCGATAACTTAGTACTTAGCCTTATATTTAATTTACTTCAATATTCTAAATTATCATATTATGAATATGCGAAGAATATATAATAATTAGATTTTATATGGAAGATGAATTAATTAATTAAAAATCATTCATCCTTTGGCATATAAAGGTTAAAAGTTTTCTTACAAAATGCAAATAAAGTAGGACATAAATGCAGTAGATTTCATGATTAGAGAGTATGCAGTTTTTGTTTTTTCAAACACTATTTTTGGACTTAAAGTGGTGAAGATGTGATCTTTTTCAAAATTAGTAACATGATTACATGTCCCATGTAATTCGAAATACATTTTGAAATATTTTGTAAGAAATTATCTTATAACACATTTATAATACATATCATGTGTTATAATACTTGGGGAATCAATTTCAATTATATAACATGTCATTAAAAGGAGGGTTGATGACAAGCAAAAATTAAGGTTGTAATTAAGAGATGATGAAAATTATCTTTGGGGGACTTTCAATTTTTCTGCTGCATTGTTTTCTTCATTTGGGAGCAGAGGAATAGAGTGGTTCATGAAAAAGGGTCATATAGTCCAATTGCTGTGGTTGAACGGGCTCTTAATCTTCATCTGGGATACCAACGGCGTCCGCCTATGCAAGCGTTGGCATCCAGTGGGGCTCTTAATGGGGGATCTGTGCTGAGGCAGGATGTGTCATGGTTGCCACCTGGGGTGGGATGGTATAAGGTGAGTTGGGCAATATGTTTGCATAATACATCGAAGGCTTGGCGCTGTGGGGTTCTAGTTCGGGACCATGGGGGCCAGGTTATGGCTGGTTTTGTTGGGCTATTGATGGCCATTCCGAGAGGTGTGGCTCGTGAAATTGGTGCTATAATGCAGGTTTTGTCCTTTGCTGTGGCGATGGGTTTTTTGGATTTAATTTTAGAGGGTTCTCATGCTCTTCCTTCCATGGTATCTCGCCGTGGGAATCAAGAGCAATCTGTTGCTGAGATGTGGGTGGAGGACATTGTTATTTTGAAGCAAAGATGTCATAGGATTGAGGTGTTGGCTGTGCCCATTGGGGCCAATCAGGCTGTGGTTAACCTTGTTGGCCACCCCTCCTTTTGTTCTGAGGAGCAGGTTTGGCTTGAGGATTATCCTGTTGAAATACAGGAGTTTTTGTAATGGCTTTTTGCCTTTCTTTTGTTTGGTTCTCTAATAAAATTTCTACTACTTTGATATCAAAAAAAAAAAAAAAAATTAATTTTTTGAAATGAAGGAAAAAGGAAAAAATAATAATAATATAGGACATGGCTTAATGAAACGATAATAAATAAAATAATTAGAATGAATTTCTATTAACATATAACAATTTTTTTTTCTTTTTCCTCCAAAATTAATTATTCATTTATATTTTTATTGGAGCTTTTTTTTTATTGGGGCCTTAGGCCAAGGCCTAAGTTTCTAGCCTTGAGCCGCCGCTTGAGAATATGTAAAACTTCTCATGGATTGTTAGCATATGATTTTAACACAAATAGGAAATGTCATTCTCAAAAGTGGTTATCCAATCCTAATTTAATACTGACATCAAATTTTTCATGAAATTTTCACTGACTTGTAAAATTTGGAATCTAACAAATATTTCTTGTAAATGGTCAAGGTGACATGAGGAAAAGAGTTATATGCTAGGTTTTACATAATATATATATTTATCCTATATATATATATATATATATATATATATATATATATATATATATATATATATATATATTCCTATCTAGCCAACCACAAACAGGTTATAATTAATAATTGTTCCAAATTGAAAAAGAAACTTGCTCACGTTAGCATCGATTTTCAACGAAATTCTGACAGAATCTTCCTTGCCACAATTAGAAATCGCATCCACTTTGGCACCTTTCGAAATCAAAAGGCATAAAAGTTCCTTAATCCCTGCAACCATACAAGGTGAGATCGAATGAAGCATAAATAAACCAAAAGCTATATGAAAACACAAATGATTCAAGTAAATTTCAGATTAGACCGAATGATAAATAGTGATAAGAAATACTCTATTCTATGCATGCATTTGGGGAGAAGATGTATGAAAGAGGCCTAAAAATTGAAAGATATATAGAAAAGAATTGATCAAACAACAACAACTTGTATAAACGATGGCTATGTGACATTTAAACAGTAGAAAATGACAGAAAAAAATTAGTATAACCTGAGCACAATATAATCAGTATAACCTCATGGTATCAGAGCTAAGGCTCTAATTTTGTGCAGTTCTAAGTCCTTCTAGGCGTTATTCCGCTGCCTCAGCTATCTCTGGCACCTCTCCTGTCCGAAATCCAATCGTCGTGCTGCCAAAAAGCTGATTCATCGCCAAAAGGACCCACTGCTACCCTCGGATCTGCCGTTCCCGGACTCCGATCAAGACACCGCCAGTACCGTTGGAAAGCTCTTGAGATTCTTGACTCAACGGCACAAAAAACGGCGGCTTTCGACACCGGACGTGCCCTCATGCGCCGCCTGAAGATCCGGTGCGCCGTCACTCTCTTGCACGCGCCCCCACGCACCAGACTTCTTCTCTGCCACTTGTCATGCCTCCAGGATGCCACGTCAGCCCTAGACACGCTACTGCCATGTTAGCATAGTGCCACGTCAGCCTTAGCATTGACCGTTGACTTTGACCAGCGTTGACCGTTGACTTTGACCAGCGTTGACCGTTGACTTTTCCGTTGACCAAAGTTGACTTTTTGCATTGACCATGCGTTGACTTTTCCATTGACCATAGTTGACATTTTGCGTTGACTTTGACTAACAGTATTGACTTTTTCCAGAGTTGACTTTTTGCAACCCAGGTGCTCCCTACCCAGTTTTTCGTACTATTTTCATTTTTGTGGTCTGTTTTTGCTATTGAGATTTCGTTATGGCTCAAAGTGAAATTTCTAAACCCATTCAAGTCATTCTTGATAGGGATAGCTACTCTCTTTGGGCTCAAGGTATGTGTAGCTTTCTCAAAGGTCGCAAGCTGTGGCTTTATGTGACTGGGCAACGTCATCCTCCTACACAACAAAAGGACGAAACTGAAGATGCCTTCGTTGTTCGACTCGAACATTGGGATGGTGTCAATCATCAGATCATCACTTGGCTCTGCAACACCTCCACTCCTTCTGTTAGTATGGAATTTGGGGGTTATGACATAGCTAAGGATGTGTGGGATATGCTTGCTTCTCGACATGCTGGATCAGATGGTGCTCGAGAACATCACCTCATGGTTACTTTATATCAGTTGTGCCAGGATCCAGGTGAGCGCATCACTGCTTTCCACAGTCGTATGAGGTTTCTTTGGGATCAACTAGCTGCTTCTGAGCCAGTCATCAAGTCCGTCTCTGATGCTAAGCTTGTCAGTACACATCGAGAGCGTATCCGTCTTCATCAGTTCTTAATGGGTGTTCTTGATGACTTCGAGTCTATACGCAGTCAGTTGCTTAATCGTTCTCCTCTATCCACTGTCAATCAAGCTGTTAATGATTTGGTCCGTAAGGAAACTCGTCTGAAATCCCATCACTCTTCTCAGCCTCACACGACTGTTCTTGCCACTCCAGCATCAGTTGATCCCACAGTCACAGCTCTGCCGAAAGGTCATGATAAAAGGCGATCAAACAAGAAGAATTCTCATCTCATTTGTGCCTTTTGCAAGCATTATGGTCACACTATTGATCAATGTAACATGCATGCCCGCATTCTTCAGCACTCTACAGCCTTGACTGCCTCTGAGTCTATACCATCATCCGATGCTACACCTTTTGATCCTGTCTCTTGATGACTTCGAGTCTGTACGCAGTCAGTTGCTTAATCGTTCTCCTCTACCCACTGTCAATCAAGCTGTTAATGATTTGATCCGTAAGGAAACTCGTCTAAAATCCCATCACTCTTCTCAGCCTCACACGACGGTTCTTGCCACTCCAGCATCAGTTGATCCCACAGTCACAGCTCCGCCGAAGGGTCATGATAAAAGGCGATCAAACAAGAAGAATTCTCATCTGATTTGTGCCTTTTGCAAGTATCGTGGTCACACTATTGATCAATGTAACATGCGTGCCCGCATTCTTCAGCGCTCTGCAGCCTTGACTGCCTCTGAGTCTGTACCATCATCCGATGCTACACCTTTTGATCATGTCTCATTGACTACACCTACTTACAACATAGCAGATCTGCAAGCTCTCTTCAATCAAGTTCAAGTTTCGTCTTCCAGTGCATCCAATCCTGCTCTTTCTGTGACACCAGGTATCTCTTCTGAATGGTTTTTAGATTTTGCCTGCTGTAATCACATGACAAACAATCCTCACCTCACAAGTGCCTACACTCCTCCTGTCTTACCTACTATTACCACTGCTGATGGCTCCGCCATGACTGTTAGTCATGTTGGCTCCATCTCTACCCCCAACTTATCTGTGTCTGATGTCTTCTGTGTTCTTAAACTGCATCTTAATCTTTTATCTGTTGGCCAACTAACCGAACTTGGTTTAAACCTGTTCTTTTCTTCTCGTAGTTGTCTTATGCAGGATTCTTGGACGGGACAGATCGTTGGGACCGCACATAAGATTGGACGGTTGTTTGAGCTTACTTCCCTTCACTTTCCATCTTCATCAGTCTCCGCACCTGTTATTGCTGCTTCTGCCTCCATCGAGTTGTGGCACTCTCGTTTAGGTCATATTTCCCTTCCTCGTATTCAAACCTTAGTATCTAGGGGTCTATTAGGTTCAGTTTCTTCTAGTCCATTTGATTGTATGCCATGTCAGCTCGGCAAACAACCTACCTTACCTTTTAATAATAGTAAGTCTATTGCTTCTGCAACTTTTGATCTTATACATTCAGATGTATGGGAGCCCTCTCCTGTTCCCACAATGGGGGGGTCAAGATATTTTGTTATTTTTGTTGATAATTTTTCTCGTTACACTTGGATTTATTTAATGAAAAATCGTTCTGAAGTTCTTACAATATATTGTGATTTTACTAAAATGATTCAGACTCAGTATTCTAAAGCTATTAAGATATTTCGCTCTGACAATGCACGAGAATATAGACAAACTGATTTTTCTACTATTCTTAAACACTATGGAACCATTTTTCATACTTCGTGTGCTGGCACCTCACAACAAAATGGACGAGCTGAACGTAAACTCCGTCACATCCTAGATACTGTTAGGGCTCTCACCAATGCAGCCTCCACTCCTGTCTCATTCTGGGGTGAAGCTGCTCTCACTGCAGTATACACCATCAACCGCTGTCCTTCACCTGCCATTCAAAACACAACACCATATGAACGGTTATTTGGCACAGCTCCAAACTACAGTCTACTCAAGGTTTTTGGTTGTGTCTGTTTTGTTCTTCTTCAACCACATGAGCGCACCAAACTTCAACCCCGCTCCCAACTATGTTGTTTTCCTGGCTATGGCCTTGAAGAAAAGGGGTACCGGTGTTATGATCCAGTCGCCAAACGTCTTCGAGTCTCTCGGCATGTGGTATTCTGGGAACATAAGATGTTCTATTCCTTAGCTTCATTTTCTGCAGGTAATGATGATTCTCAGGTTGATCCTCTACCAAATCTCTTCCCTGAGATTCCTTCCCCTTCTGCTGAGTCAGTTAATCCCATCTCCGATGAGTCTCCCTTTACTGATCCCTCCTCTGATGTGTCTCCTTCAACCGATCCTACCTTCGACGAGTCTCCTCTCTCTGCCCCTACTGCGAATCCTGTCAACACTACTGCTCCTAAGCCCCGTTGCTCTCATCAGGTAAGTACTCTTCCCTCTCATCTTCATGACTTTCACTGCTTTTCTGCCTTTGCCACCTTACATGAACCTCACACCTTTCGTGAGGCCTCCTCTGACCCTTTATGGCAGCAAGCTATAAAAGAAGAATTGGATGCATTGCTTAAGACAGGTACTTGGGATCTGGTTGATTTGTCAGCTGGTAAATCTACTATTGGTTGCAAATGGGTGTACAAGATCAAGACACGATCAGATGGTACTGTTGATCGCTACAAGGCTCATCTCGTTGCCAAGGGATTCACTCAGGAGTATGGTATTGACTATGAGGAGACATTTGCCTCGGTGGCTCGCCTCTCCTCTATTTGTACACTTATCGCAGTTTCTGCTTTCCGACATTGGCCACTTTTTCAGATGAATGTGAAGAATGCCTTTCTTAATGGAAAACTAACTGAGGAAGTCTACATGCAGCTCCCTCCTGGTTTCTCCCAACCTCCAGGCTTTTCTCACAAAGTGTGTCGCTTACGTCGGGCACTATATGGTCTTAAGCAAGCTCCATGAGCTTGGTTTACCAAATTCAGCTCCACTATTTCTCAGCAAGGTTTTTCAGCTAGTTCATATGATTCAGCTTTGTTCTTTCAACGCTCAGATCATGGTATTACCCTTCTCTTGTTGTATGTAGATAACATGATTATTACTAGTGATGATGTGCAGGGCATCCAGGATCTTAAGCGCTTCCTTGGTCAGCACTTTAAGATGAAGGATCTGGGTCCCCTCAGTTATTTTCTTGGTCTTGAAGTCTCTCATCCTCTGATGGTTACTATCTCACTCAAGCCAAGTACACATCTGATCTAATCTCTCGAGCTGGAATCACAGACAGCAAGATAGTTGATACACCCATTAAATACAACAATCACCTGAATACTCATGATGGAGAACCACTTCCTGATGCTACCCTTTACAGACAGCTAGTTGGGAGTCTTATTTACCTCACTGTCACTCGACCGAACATCTCCTATGCTATTCACATTGTTAGCCAGTTCATGGCTGCACCGCGGTCTCTCCATTATGCTGCTGTACTTCGGATTCTTCGGTATTTGAAAGGCACCTTGTTTCATGGACTTCACTTCTCATCTCAGTCGTCGCTCACTCTTCAGGCTTATTCTGATGCCGACTGGGCAGGGGACCCTACTGACCGTCGTTCCACTACAGGGTATTGTTTTCTTCTTGGTGACTCCCTCATCTCTTGGCGAAGCAAGAAACAATCTGTTGTTGCTCGTTCTAGTACTGAGGCAGAATATCGAGCACTTGCTGACACCACTGCTGAGCTCCTTTGGTTACGTTGGCTCCTCCAGGACTTAGGCATTGATTGTTCTACTGCAGTTCCAATCCATTGTGACAATCGAAGTGCCATCCAAATTGCCCACAATGACGTCTTCCATGAGCGTACCAAGCATATTGAGATCGACTGTCACTTTGTTCGTCATCACTTACTACAGGGTACTTTGTAGCTCCGTTCAGTATCTTCTCAGGATCAATTAGCTGACATATTCACCAAACCTATGCCTCTAGGCCGTTTCCGTGATCTTATTTCCAAACTCAAGTTGGTATCTCTTCACCCAACATGAGTTTGAGGGGGGATGTTAGAATATAAGCCCAATGGGTCTTAGGCCCATTACATTGTCTTGTATAGCACTCTTCTTACTTGTGCATTACTCTTATCTCTGCCTATATAAAGGCTCTCTTGTACTACATTTATTCATATAATATAATACACAGACTTTCAGTCTTTAACAAATTATGGGAGGGAGGAGACTGGAGAGGATGTTATAGGAGGATTGGGAATTGGGAATTGATTATGGGAAAGAGGAGAATGGAAATGATGTTATAGCAAGAGTCAAGAGAGAGGAGGAAATGACTTAATTTATAAGAAGCGCGCCAAGAGATGCATAAGAAACAAACAAAATGGTGAGAGAATTGGCTTAACCATGGCTTCGAGGCTTCCTCCGTAAGCCGAGCCTCTTAGCCTAGAGTCTAGAATGAAGGATGTGTTACAAATCTTTCTCCTTACGTTCATAACTAACAAACAAAAGGTAATACATACTATAGTGCATTTAATCTTTACCATCAATTCATAAAATATAAAATAAAAGCCTCAATGTGACTATAATCAGGAGAGACTCAATTTGTTCATACCAAAATATATGTAACTTAAGGTCTTTTTGTGTGTACCATTAACAAAGTCAATTTTGCTAAATGAAATTGCATTTGGTCCTTGGGAATACATTTTTCCTATTAAATCATAATTTATTATGTAATTAAGGATTTTTTTTTTTAAAAAAAATGTTAATAGAAAAATCGTTTTCCATAAAGTGAAATACTTATAACTGGGGTGAAGTGATCAACAACACACACAGAGATGTGGAGAGCCGACCTTTTTTTTTTTTTTTTTTTTCTTTTTTTTTCCTATTAAATAGAGTTTCAGTTTCTAATAAAATTTTAAATGACGTAACAGTTTGTACACTGTTAGATCTATAATATTTAATCTGAACCATGAAATAGACTCTCTTCATTTCATTTCAAATGGAGAGGATTATTTTCCATAATAAGAACTTGTGCCAAAACCCACAATGACTCAAACAAGAGGTAAATTTTATTTGAATAGCATGATTACTAAACAAGAAAGAATAGGAATAACCCGATAATGATAATAAAATTAACAACAAGCACAAGTAAACTAAACAAGATCAATTTTATTATGTAAAACATGTTTAAATTAAATCTAAGTTGTTATTTGGAAATTAAAAGTTAAATTTATTTTACTATGGATTTTGTTTTAAAAGAAGGAATGGGATCATATTTTAAAAGGAATTGGGTTATTAAAGTTAGATCAGCCCATGACTTTAGTTTGATGTATGTATGAAAAGTTAGTATTTTTCTTTGTAAAGAACGTGGGCTGTTGGTTCTATTAGCTTTAATTAGACAAACCTTTCCTTTATTATTGATTATTATCTTCTCAATCAGCCCACTCGTAGACTCTTTTATCCAAACCCGGCCCATGTCTTTCTTTCATTAACCAAGCTTCCTAATTAACAAACTAAAGCCCAATCGTGTTGCTTTATTTTTTGAAGCCGATTGATGCATGCCAAATAAGGTAACCTTTGTCATCCAACGGTAAAGCTTTAGATTTGATGAGCTAAACTACAACACATTCCAACAAACAAGGTTAAGAGAGAGGTTAGAAATAAATGAATATCCTCTATCCCACTTTTTGTTTTCTACTTTATACTCTATTAACTACAATATATCACGTGTCAGATTGTGTTTGATTTGTTTCTATTTTAAATCTTAGTTATTTTATATTTAAAAAAAAAAAAAAAACGTGTGAGTTATAATTAGTGGAGTATAAAGTGAAATACAAAAAATGGGATAGAAAATTTGTATTCATTAGAGAATATACCAAGCATTTCCCACTAAGCAATTGGCGGTGAAGGTGGCAAACTTGACCCTTGATAGGGATTAGGTTCAATACTTTTTAATTAAAAAAAATTTGAAGTGTGCAATCCGTTAATGTTTCACCAAGGTCACAGTTAGATCTTCCAAAGACTTGAAAAATTAGACTTGGAAAAAAAAAAAATTTGGCTCAGTTGACTTGGAAAATTATGGTCTAGTGGGTCACCCTTTATATTATGGTCTTGTGGGTCTCCAGTTAAAGTAGAGTGAATTGTGGACTATAGAATTGTTATGATGTGCACTCACTATTATAGATGATTATAGAAAACTCTTTTGAAAGAAGGAATACCACACTAATCTACAAGTCATTGATCTCTCATACTCATTCAAATCCCTCATCTTATCCACCTTGGATCTGCTTATATTCAAATCCCTCATCTTATCCATTTAAATTATTGTGTCAGGCTATTTAGGACCATCTTTTATGGAAAAATAGTTAAGTAATGACATTAATGCTATAAATTAAAAGCATTGTTAAGGATATTATTATGTCAAGAGAATTGTAATTTAGCAAAAAAACAAAATGTCAAGAGCTAAGAATTTGGTCATTTGAACCTTTCTTGAAGCTTTCCTAATTGATTGGATCTCATTCACGATCAACTTCCACACCTTTAATAATCTTCCACAAATTTTTAGTCTAAGTGGTCCAAAGTGAAAAATTATTGATTTAAATTATCTGTTGACTTGACCTATACAATCCTCATCATTCAATTCTATACTCCACAATTCACGTTAATTAATGATGGACCCAAAGACCATAATTTTCCAAGTCTTTGGAATATCTAACTAAAGAAATTTAAAGCGTCCAATCAAAAATGGCGGACGTGAGAAAATTAGAATGGGATCACCATCGTGTGGAATGGTTATAGAGTGTTCTATTCACTGGGTAGCATTTAGCATATAAACATCTATCAAATGCCATCTCAATTCTTATCTCTTCCCAAAAGACCAAAATTATTTTCTTCTTTTTGATTTCTTAAAGGAAACATGGGGTGGATATTGTGGCTATATCTGGTCCTCTTTCTCCAATTCTTGTTCTTGCGTTCTCGAGTAAATTGTTCCTCATCTTTCAACTTAAGTAAAACTCCACACTTTTTGCGAACCTTAGAAAATTTAGAAATTTTAGACCTTTCCAACAACCAAATCAAAGGGGAGATCCCTTCCTTGATTTGCAATCTCAATTCTCTCAAATACCTTGATTTGTCTTATAATCACTTGAGTAACATGATTCCTCCATGTTTCGGAAACTTGAGTGTTCATCTCATAGATTTGGATTTGCGAAGTAACAATCTTAAGGGCACCATCCCAACAACGTTTGCAAAGGGAAGTTTGAGAAGTCTTAAACTCAATGACAATCAATTGGAAGGGTCATTGCCACGATCATTGGCCAATTACAGAAAGTTGGAAGTTCTAGATATTAGTAACAACAAGATTAATGGCATCTTCCCGAGTTGGTTGGAAACTCTTCCAGAGTTAAGGGTTCTTGTCTTACGATCAAACAAATTCCATGGTGTCATAGGCAGTCCCAAGAACAAATTCCCGTTCCCTAATTTGCGAGTCATAGACCTCTCTCACAATGAGTTCCATGGGCTTTTGCCAACAAACTTTTTCGAGCATTTAAAAGCCATGATGAAAGTGAATTCGGATAGAGGTGAATTGAAATATATGGGTGATGGCTATTATCAGGATTCTGTGAAGATTACAATAAAAGGGAACTTTATTGAAATGGAGAAAATCCAAACTCTCTTCACAACCATTGATTTCTCCAACAATAGCTTCATAGGAGAAATTCCAAAGTCAATTGGAATGCTTACGTCACTCAAGGGGCTTAATCTTTCACACAATGATCTTACGGGTGAGATGCCTCAATCATTGGGAAATCTAACCAATATCGAATGGTTAGATCTCTCCTCCAACATGCTCACTGGGGGAATTCCTAAGCAATTGGCGGATCTTACATCACTGGCAATTTTAAACCTATCAAAAAACCATCTGGTGGGACTTATACCTCAAGGTAAACAGTTCAATACATTTACAAATGATTCTTACAAAGCAAACTCAGACTTATGTGGTTTTCCATTAACAAAAACTTGTGGCAATGACGGGGGACAACAACCACTACCATCCTCAATCATCCAAGACAATGATTTCGAGTTTACAAATGGGTTTCATTGGAAAGTTGTATTGTTGGGGTACGGATGTGGATTCATATTTGGATTGGGTATAGGATATCATGTGTTCTCACGTGGAAGACCCAAATGGCTAGTGAATATGGTTTATGGAGAACAACATAACAAGGTACGAAGATCTAAGAAGAATGCTCGCAGAAGAAGAATTTAGGGGATGGCAATAGAGATTTAAGGTATATTCTTCTACACTGATATATTAGAAACTAATCCATTTTCATAATTTTGGTTCTTCAAGAATGTCTTTTTGAATTGTTTAGATGATTGTTCATTTTTAATTTCCTTTGTGCTAGTTAGGATTGCTTATACTTGTGTTAATATTGACACTCATTACCTGTGCTATAATGGGTGCATGGAATTTTATGTTTATGCTAGCTATACAAGAGAGTAAATAGGCTCACTACTATGTGACCACCATTTCTATACTCTATTGCAATTCTAAACGATTCCTTGGTCAAGGAAAAAAAAAAAAATAAAATCGAAAAGGGTAGCTCCACTCCTTAGCTAGTTGCAGTGCCAAATAACTGTGGCATATTCTAAAATTGTAAATTATTAATATTACTATCCTTGTGACGATTCCTTACATTTTGCAGAATAAAGATCTTGTTGGTTGCATCGCTTGAAGAGTGGAGTTAATTGTTGTATTTCTATGTAAGATGCTTTGAGTTGTAGACTAATTTCCTTTCAGAGTTTCAATTAGACACATTTTATTTCAATTATGTTTCTTAAAGATTTATTATTAAGCTGGGATTACCTACGTTTTGCTTCTTCTTTTATTTTTTCTCTTTGTCTAGTTAGTTGATTATTTGCAGTTGTTCTCTTTTAACTATTTGTTAGATAGCTAAGATTTTACTTTGTATACTACCATTTGTTGGAGCAACCCTTCCTCCCTTAGTATTGTTCTTCTATTATTGTTTAAAATTATCATCCACTAAAGAATTGAGAAAAATAAACATTTTATTTGCATTAGCAAATTTTGCTAGAAACATTAAAGGCAGAAAAAAGTGGAATTTAAAATTTAAGGTCTTAGAAAGTTTTGAGTTTTTTTTTCCTCTTCTATATCACTTAATTCTTCAAACTGAACAGTGCAGCAATATAATCTATGCATCTCCATGTCCAATAACCCATTGGAATTACAACTAAATTTGTTATGACTAAATACATTTTCCACATATTGAAGAGTACATATCATTGGCATAATAATAGCGTAAAGCTTATCTTTCGGAGGAGAAACAATTTAGAGTATGCACCTAATGCCTCAAAGATTAAGTGACACTAATATTTTTTTGTCAAGAATAGAGATGCTCGTATGGTCCAAGCACACATTATTTAACTCCATCAATATTACTTGGGCAAAGGGAGCAATTGTATTACAAGATCTATCATATAGGATTGGAAAAGTTGCTTATTTCTTGGATGGAAGCAACTTATTATGAGGGCTTTTCAAGGGTAATTCATAACACTAACTATAATTACACTAGTTCAATTAGGCCTTTTTTCCCCCTCTTTTTCACGAATGAACTTTCTTTAATGAAACACACTTCAACGAAACACAACACACAAATAAATAATTTAACCAGAAGGTATGATGAAACTATTGCAAAGACCATTTCTTATAGAAATACACTTGTCGAATCAGAATTAATTACGTACATTTAACTATACATGATAATGAGTCACTAACTATACATTTGGCCAATAAAAACTTGGGAATGTAGTACTTTGAAAACAATTTCTACAAAGAAAATTCAATGTTAAATTATAGTCTTCTTTCAAGAATACATCATGATTCATGAAGCCCAACAATGTCGTTATAAGCTATCCCCACTACAATTAATACAGCTAAATATCTTGAGAACTACTTCCAAAGCATTACAATTTGGATTTTTAAATCGCTTATGCCACAAAGTCAAAATTTTAGAAGAAAGGTCACATAAAATGGAATTAGTCAAATGATTAGTTCAGCAGATTCTATGGCCACTAGTAAAAATGAAAAATTATTGAACAAGAAAAGAAACTAAAAGAGAAATATTCAATTCATTATTCAAATCCAACTCAGTAACATACCATTAATGTGTTACTTTAAGCTAATAAGTGAGGAAAAAAAATGCTCATGCACCATTGCTTAGCTCTTTTTCCCAAGTAAATTTGGCAAGGATCTTGAAAAGGGCTAGGTATGCATTTAATCTTACATCTAACATAACGACAAAATGCAAATAAGTATGAATTTCAGATTACCTCCATCTTATAGGGTCCAAAAAAGAACACAAAGTAACTTTTGAATAGCATCTGAGAAAGTTGCATCAATTAATAATTTTAGCCATATTTGATGTGACATTAACGTTACCACTTAGACAGTAAATCCATAATAATTATCATAATACAGAAAATATTGTAAGATGGGCTCAGGCCCAAAGCTTGATTAATAGTCTCGTCTCATTGCAATTATTTTATACGTCGTCGTTTCGTGCCCGTGACCCATTCATCACAGCCCCGTTTCTCTCACCAAATTCCTTGTCTCTCTGCCTCACTTCACTCCTTCACTACCTACCTGAGTAAGTTCGACCACAGTTTTTTTAATTTTCGTTTTTGATTGAGAGTTTCAGATAATCCGTTTCTTGTGCATGTTTCAAAATTCTCAGAATTTGTTTTTTTTATTCTGTCCCTCCCATATATAAAGATAGAAAGGCTCTGCACGTTAATTGTTTGATAGTTTGCCAAAGCAAGAGTTGGCCTAACATATGCAAAGAATTCTTGTTATTTATCCACACAAAGAGTGGAAAAATAAGCCTATGCACTATACATGGCCGGCATTTGTTTTGGGCTTTTGGGTTTTTGTCTTTATTTGCTTATATTTGAGGACTCATTGTTTCTGTGATGTAGCAGATGTTAAAACACCATGACTGTGAAATGGCCAAGACTTTTGACACCGACGCACCTTTCTCAAATTATACGGAAGCAGAAAAACCCATTAACAGCGCTCCAAATGTTCAAGGAAGCCAAATACAAGTACCCCAATTACTGTCATAATGGTCCAGTCTATGCCACCCTCATTGGCATTCTTGGAAATGCAGGCCAGATTTGTGAGATGAAAGAGGTGATTGATTGGATGAAAGAAGACTCGTGTGAATGCAAAGATTCAGTCTTTGTTAATGCAATCAAAACCTATGCGAGAGCAGGATTGGTGAATGAAGCAGTTTCTCTTTTTAAAAGCATTCCTCAGTTCAATTGCGTGCATAGGACAGAATCTTTCAATACCCTGTTGCAAATATTGATCAATGAATCTAAGCTTGAAGCCGCTCATCGTCTGTTCTTAGAGAACTCTTATGGGTGGGAAGTGAAGTATCGGATTCGATCATTGAACTTGCTCATGGATGCTCTGTGTCAGAGGAGTCGTTCTGATCTTGCATTGCAAATCTTCCTAGAGATGAATTATCAAGGTTGCTATCCAAGTAGGGAAAGCTATCGGATTCTAATGAAAGGGTTGTGTGAAGATGGGAGGTTGAATGAGGCCACCCATTTGTTGTATTCAATGTTTTGGAGGATCTCTCAGAAGGGTAGTGGTGAGGATATTGTAATCTATAGAACCTTGTTATATGCTTTATGTGATAATGGGCAAGTTGAAATGGCTGTGGAAATTCTTGGTAAGATTTTAAGGAAGGGGCTGAAGGCTCCTAAGCGATGTTTCCCCCATATTGTTCTCAATCGGTGTAGTGCTGGTGAAGATATAGAAGACACCAAGCGTTTGATTAATGAAGCTTTGATCAGAGGTGGGATTCCCAGTTTGGCTAGTTATAAATCTATGGCTATTGATCTTTACAATGAAGGTAAGATTAGTGAGGCTAACAAAGTTCTCATTACAATGCAAGAAAGAGGCTTTAGGCCAACGAACTTGATTTATGAAACAAAGGTAGCAGCATTGTGTAGGGGAGGGAATGTTGATGCAGCAGTGAAGGTAATTGAAGAAGAAATGGAGGGAAATTGTGTACCAAATGTTAGGGCATATAATATATTGCTGAAAGGATTATGTAATGAGGGGAAATCGGTCATTGCTGTTGATTATTTGAAGAAAATGGCTAAGAAGTTGGGTTGTGTTGCAGACAAGGAAACTTATGGCATTTTAATCAATGGGTTATGTCGTGAAAGTAGATATCTTGAAGCAAGTCAAGTTTTGCAGGAGATGTTAATCAAATCATACTGGCCTTGTGTTGATACTTATAATATACTTATCAGGGGTCTTTGCTCCATGAGCAGGCAATACGAAGCTGTTTTGTGGTTGGAGGAGATGGTTAGCCAGGGTATGAAGCCAAAACTTTCTGTATGGAACTCATTGGTAGCATCTGTATGTTCCAACATGGCTGATATTGAGGTGTGCTCTCAGACGTGTAATTAGATTATCAGATCCTGGTTGTTCATGTTGAAGTAGTCATAACAGTGAAACCATTGTTATAGTCATATTTTTCCTTTTTCAATTGCATAGTATCTGAACATAATGAGGAAGAATTATATTTGTCAGTTGAAATATGCACAGTTAGTAAATTTCCTTCAGGAAAAGAATTTGTCATACTGATAGCTTGCTATTTTGGGTAGCAAGTAGCAACCTTTCTTACATGTAGTTTGAAGGATGTGGCCTTCTACGGGTCATTCTACAGTACCCACACTCTTTTTGTGGGTATGGTACCCACTCAATTGGTACCATCAAATGTGATATAAGTACCATCATATATGATGTTGGTACTATTTAATGTGATATTGGTACTATCTGATTTTTTATATATATTTATTTAAGTAATAAATAAAAATGGTAGGTACTATCATATGTGAGGTAGGTACCATAATATGTGACATTGGTATCATTAATATGAGATTTTATCCATTAGAGGTACGGTACCCACATGGGTACTGTAGAATTACCCGGCCTTCTACAAGGAGAAGCCAAATATGATCCAGTAAGGAAACCTCTCGCTGGACCTTAAGGCGTGTCTTAAACCAATTTGATACTCTGATGAAACATATCCATTAAAATTTGCACGAGTCTTCAAACTTTTAGGAAGAAATGGGATCCATCCAATGCTCTAGATGTATTAGGATTTGGATCTCTTCCATTGCATCGCCAAAATAATAATAATAATAATAATAGAAAAAGGCATTATGAGCCAAAAAGATGTTGCTTGATATACATATAACTATAAGCTGTTGATTTGAGCAATCTGTAAACGTTGCATAATATTAACAGTATTCACAAAGTGAATTCACGAAATGATATTTCACTCCCAGAGATTTGTATAAATGCAACATAAGTTCATGTTCACTTACATTGTGACTTAAATGATTTTCACTAAGCAAATTTATCAAATTACATTTTTAGAAAGTAAAAAATACTTATATTTTTGTTAAATTGACTTGTATTTATCAATTATCAAAACCGGACCGGACTATCCAACCAAACCGCAAACTGGCATATAGTCCGATTCTTTACCCATAAAAAACCGGAAAAGTAAAAAAAAATAAAAATGGTCCGAAAATCTTTCGGATCAAATTTTCAAATTCTTTAAACAAAACGACAATCTTGTGGAAATTCCTTCATCATTTTGTTCTTGTGGCCCATTGTCACAGCCCTGACTGCTGAGTTTAAGCAATAACTCACTTGACTTCCTCATTGCCGATCTCAGTATGGTCATTTTTCGACCGCCATTTCATTTATTTATCTGGTATTTGAGTTTGAGTTTCAAATAATTTGTTTCAGAAAATTTGGCCAACTTTCTCTTTAAAAAGGGTTTTTCCAATCTCAAAGTCTATTGCTTCTTCGGTGATTGGGTTTGGGATTTTCTCTGTTAATCAAACTCTTTTTGTGAAGTAAATTAAGATAGAAATAGAAGTGATTCTAGTCGGTACTTTAGAAACTCTAGTTATCTTCTGGTGAAGATAAGTTCTAAAATATACTTCCAAACAAGGAACCCGTTCCATATTGTCTGCTTGAGGCTTGGGAGTATAGTTTATTTCTCTGTGAATTGCATCATCACATGGATCTTTAAGCCCAATACTATATATAACGACCTAATTGACTTAAAACTTCAAAAGTTAGTTCAGTTCATATACTTTTTGAACCTCGTTTTCTCCTCAAAAGAATTATTTTTAATTGTTAATTGACAAAAGAATGGTGGTAACCAGAAAGAGAAAACTGCTTATAAATGCAATGACTACAACAATTATGCTATTTATTACGTATAAGTGCTTGATAACACTTACTATTAGAATTCTAGCAGTACAAATTGAGGTTCAGAGCCGTTTGAGCAGTCAAAGAAACCGGAGTACCCAACCTTGCAGGAGTTTTGGCCTCAAATTTCGGCCACATTAATAAAACAATGTTCAGTGTTCACCATTATATGGTGGAAAACACAAAGTGGATAAAACATTGTTCACATCTTTTAAGCCTAATGACTATGTAACGACAATTAATCAACACAACAACAACAACAACAAAAAAGTTAGTTAAGTTCTTATATTTTGTTTTCTTCTCAAAACTCAAAAGTATTAATTGTTTACAATTACTACATAAAATTACAATAAATTAATTACATTACGCGTTAATACCCAAGAAATACTTTCATGCACCATGGGCTTTAGGCATAGACACGGTAGGCCGGCGCCATTGCCTAAGGCCCCCACTAAAAATGAGCCCAAAATTGTAGGCTACATATATTTGGAACCTCGTTTTCCCTCAAAAGAATCATCTGGATTTAAAGATTCTTATTGCATTTGTCATTTATGAAAATAAATTTTATTTATTTATTTATTTAGACATGTAAAGTAACACCTATTATTTTAATTATTTAAAATTGATTAAATTTGTCTATGTTTCATCATTTAAACTAATAGTATAATTTAGGACAGAATTTACCTTCAACCCGATTTGGAAGAATCTTATTTCAACTCATTACGTGGTAAGAAAAAAGACCATCCATATATGTATTTTAAAAAGTCATATGACTCATTAAAAATGTCATGTGACTAAAAGTACACGTGGATGATCTATTTACTTGTCACGTAGTGAGTTGGAGGAGGATTCCTCCAAACCGGGTTGGAGGCAAGGGCGGAGCTACGTTGCTCCTTTTGCCCCCCCAAAATTTTAATTTTTCTTACCAAAGTATATGGCAAATCAAGTTTAGCCCCTCCAAAAAATAATAATCAGCCCCCTTTTGAGTTTTGTCCTCAAATAGCATAAAAAGAACAGTCTTTAAAATAACATTTAACTTTTTCTTTTGTTTCCTTTTTGAGAATTGCAAATTTTAAACTATTGCAATGTTACTTTTTTACTGTCACACTGCACATTTCGACTGCCTCTTATATATCTATTAATTATTTCGGCTGCCCCTTACCCATTAATTTCTTTCCGTAACATTTTTGCCCATTTGGCTTTCTCTCTAGTCATTTCTTCTTTCTCATTTCCCAAGCATTGTACAAAGTACAACTTACTTTTTTGACTTCTTTTTCTTTTCCCTATCTTTCTTTCTCTTCTCATTTTGTCAACTGTAGCATTTTTGCCCATTGGCTCTCTCTAGTCTCTTCTTCTTTTTCATTTCCTAAAATTGTACAAAGTACAAACTTACCTTTTTCTTTTCTCGATGTTTCTTTCTCTTCTCATTTTCTTTCTCTTCTCATTTCGTCAACACAACAAATAAACTCATCAAAATCTCTCCTCTTCCTAAGTGCCACCCTGCTTACTGAGTTAGTGTGAATTTCAGAATTTGTAATGGTGTGAGGGTGAGGACCTCTCGTGGTTGGGTGTTTTTTAGAGTGATATTGTGGTGAGTTTTTTTTCCTCATCAATCATTATCATTTTTTTTTTTTTTACCATTGTTCTTATTTAGTTATTTGTAAAAATTTTGGTTTTAGGCTTCAAAGTTCAAACGGTTGTGTTGATTTTTTATTATCCATTTTGAGAATGAAGAGACTGAAGAATTGGTATCACAAATTAACCTAATATTTGAGCTATGATAATTAGCCCCCTCATATGATAATTCCAGCTACGCCATTGGTTGGAAGTAAATTATTTTCTATAATTTAACATGTAATTTTTAAATTACTTTTTTAAAATTAAAAATGATCAAAAGTATTTATAGAATATTAAGTATGATCAATATGATTCTAAAAGACAGTTCTTAATTTACATACCGACGGAATGAAAAATAAAAACTTATATGAGTTATGTAAAGAAGAGTGCTCATATGAGATTGTGACATTAAATCATTCTCAAAATTAGAGCTCTCAAACTTCTTCTTTTAAATGACAACAAATCGATGATGAGCATATTGAAGAAGCTAATAACAGATGCAGATATGCTACTGTAGTTTAGCTTTACTCTATACAAACGGCCTGTAGCTTGTAAAGATAATAGATAAGGATAAGTGAGCCACGTGCTAGTCATGTGCTCTTAAGTTAGTTAATCTGTTCTTAGTCAGTTCAGGTTGTTAAGTCTGTTACAACACATTCTTAAGCCTATATATTCACTGTAATGATCTGATTAATATCAAGGAGGTTTTATACTCATTTCAAGCATTCTTTAATCTTTCTTTCTGTCTACTCTCACCTCCATTACTGTAACACAAATATCTTAAGCTTTCTTCATGGTATCAGAGCCCACGATCATGGATCCTGTGGCTAACAATCCTTCTCCATTGTTGCTGCTCAACAACATGTCAAACTTGATGTCAATCAAGCTGGATAGTATGAACTATATGCTCTGGAAACTCCAGATCTCTGCTATTCTCGATGCTTATTCTATGATTGAACATCTCGATGGCTCTACACAGCAACCAAGACAGTTCATTGTTAATGAAGATGGTGATCAAACCCTGAATCCAGCTTTCTTAATCTGGAGAAAGAAAGACAAGGCATTACTGACCTTGCTTCTTTCAACTCTCTCTTCTCCAGTACTTGCCATGGTAGTGGGAACAACCACTGCCCAAGAAGTTTGGAACAGGTTGGAAGAGAAATTCACCTGTACAGCTAGAGCAAATGTGCTCAACCTGAAGCTGGAATTACAAGGGATTAAGAAAGGTAATGACTCCATCAATTCCTATCTTCAAAGAATCAAAAATACCAGAGATAAACTCTCTGCTGTTGGAGTTCTTGTTGATAATGAAGAACTACTACATATGGTTCTTAAGGGGTTACCAAAGGAATTTTCTTCTTTTGCTTCTGCAATAAGGACTCGGGATGATGCAATTTCCTTTGAGAAACTCTCAGTGTTATTGCAAACTGAAGAGCAATCTATGGCTGCAGTCTCAGATCCTTTCCCCAATTCTGCTCTTGCAATGTTTGTCTCTAACAATCAGAAACCTCATAATGGTTTCAATGGAGGCTTCACTGGTAATCAAGGTTACAACAGAGGCAGGGGAGGCAGATATTCTTCCAATCGTGGCAGAGGTGGCAGGTCTTTTGGCCCAAATCCATCTTATCCTAGTTATCCTAACCCACAGATGCCTCAGTCTTCAACTCCTCAGCCTTCATCTCAGTTTAATCCTCAAGGCAGGACTGAGAGACCAACTTGTCAGATTTGTTGGAAAATAGGCCATTATGCAGTGGATTGCTACCATCGGATGGACTTTGCCTATCAAGGAAAGAACCCCCCTACCAAACTTGCAGCCATGGCAAGTGCTTCAAATCTCCAATATACTCAAGGTTCTGAGACTTGGCTCACTGATACAGGAGCTTCTGACCACATCACATCCAATGCATCCAACCTATCCTCTCCAACACCTTACCAAGGTTCTGAGCAGGTCACTGTAGGTAATGGCCAACATCTTCCAATTCAAAGCATAGGTAACACTCACTTACATACTCAGTATCATAAATTTCAACTTAGCAATGTTCTTCATATTCCAAGAATTGCTTCCAACCTTATTTCAGTTCATAAACTTTGCCTAGAAAACAATTGTAGTTGTCATTTTGATGCTAAAAAGCTTTTAATTCAGGATTTACCTACGGGGAGACTCCTTTACAAGGGTTTGAGTAAAGATGGAGTTTATCCAATCCACTCTTCCCAATTCTGCAGCTCTGCATCTCCCAAGTCAGCCTATCTTACTTCCTCTTCTGCACTCAAATGGCAGCTTTGGCATTCAAGACTAGGACATCCTAGTGCCAAGGTTCTACATAGCATTTTTCCATCTCTTTCACCTTGTAATACTCTAGATTTTAATTCTGTCTCTAATCACTGTAAGCACTGCCTTGCTGGCAAGATGCACCAACTTCCATTTCCTGTTTCCACCAATAAAGTGACTAAACCATTTCAACTTGTTCATGCTGACTTATGGGGTCCAGCCCCTTCTGTTTCCCTCAATGGTTTTCGGTTTCTATTTGGTTTTAGTTGATGAATTTACAAAATTTACTTGGGTTTATCTGCTAAAACATAAGTCAGATACTTTTGTCACATTCCAACAGTTCACAGCTTTAGTCCAAACTCAATTCCAGCACTCCATTCAAACTTTTCGTACTGATTGTGGGGGAGAGTTTACATCCACTGAGTTCAATACATTTTGTGCTAATAAAGGCATTATTCACCAACTTAGTTGTCCACACACCCCACAACAGAATGGTGTGGCAAAAAGAAAGCATAGACACCTCATACAGTGTGCTCTAGCTCTTCTTTCTCAATCCAAACTACCTATTCCTTATTGGTCTTATGCTGTGTCAACTGCTGCTCATGTCATTAATAAGCTCCCCACACCAAATTTGTCCAATAAGTCACCTTGGGAATGCTTATTCCATACCAAACCCACTCTGACTCATCTTAGAGCCTTTGGTAGTCAATGCTTCCCCTTGCTTACTCCATATAATAAACACAAACTCCAACCCAAATCTGTTCCTTGCATCTTTTTGGGTTACCCTTTTCACTCAAAAGGTTATACATGTCTTGATCCTTCATCTCATCGAGTTTATACATCAAGACATGTTCTGTTTCATGAAACCATTTTTCCTGGTCTCCACCCTTCTGATCAGTCTGATCCATCACCACAAATCACTCCTTTTTCCCCTGACACTTGGCTCACTACACTGCATACCTTACACTGTTGTGCTCAGAATCAAGCCTCAATCCATACTGGTTTAGACAGCATCCCTGAAACTCTACATACTGCTACACCTACTGGTTTAGACTGCATCCCTACCTTACCTCAACCTTTCCATCCTAATACACTCCCTTTACCAAGTGCATCTGTCTTACCCAGCAGTCCAAACCAATCACCTGCTTTTCCTTTACCAGTCTGCTGCCCTGACAGCAGAGTTACTGTCCCTACACCAGCTACCATATTACCCAATGTACCCAATGTACCTGAGTCCAACATATTACCCAATGTACCTTCTCCTATTCCTCCACAAATTCATCTCCACACCTCACAACACCCAATGCAAACCCGGTCCAAAAGTGGCATCTATAAACCTAAACTAGGTTATGCTGCCCAAGTGGACTACACTGTCACAGAACCACCTTCTCATAAAATTGCAGCTCAACACTCTTCATGGTGTACTGCAATGGAAGAAGAATTTGCTGCTCTACAGAAACAAGGCACTTGGTCTCTTGTTCCACCACCTCCACACAAGAATATAGTGGGTTGCAAATGGGTATACAAACTCAAAAGACATAGTGATGGTACTATAGCCAGGTACAAAGCCAGACTTGTGGCCAAAGGCTTCCATCAACAACAAGGAGTGGACTATGATGAAACCTTCAGCCCTGTGGTTAAACCCCCCACTGTCAGACTCATTCTCTCCTTGGCAATGTCACTCAACTGGCCCCTAAAGCAACTTGATGTTAAAAATGCTTTCCTACCATGGCACCCTCAAAGAGGAAGTTTATATGGCACAACCTCCGGGTTATGTTGACTCTACCAACTCTCACTATGTATGCAAACTCCACAAGTCCATCTATGGCCTCAAGCAGGCCCCAAGAGCATGGTTTGACAGCTTTACTACTCAATTACTTCACTTGGGGTTTACTGCATCCACAGCTGACTCATCCCTCTTCATTTACCACTACAAAGGAGTTATAGCTTACTTGCTTCTCTATGTGGATGATATAGTCCTCACCAGCAACTCCACACCCTTCCTAGACCACTTGATTCTTCAACTCAGTCAAGTGTTTGATATCAAGGATTTAGGCACTCTTCATTATTTCCTTGGCATCCAAGTGGTTCGAACCTCTGAGAACCTTCTGCTCACTCAAACAAAGTATGCCTCTGACCTACTGCTCAAGCATCATATGGTTGACTCCAAGCCAGCCAAAACCCCTTGCAGCCCCAATACTAGACTCTCTCTTCATGAAGGTGATGTCTTATCTGATCCTCATGGTTATAGAAGTTTAGTTGGTGCACTACACTATCTCACTTTCACCAGACCTGATATCTCATTTGCTGTTCACCAAGTATGCCAATATATGTCCACTCCTACTTCTACTCATCTTACTGCAGCAAAGAGAATATTAAGGTACATCAAAGGCACTTTGCATCATGGTATTGCCTTCACTCCTGGTCCCTTATCCTTATCAGTGTACTCAGATGCAGACTGGGCTGGTGACCCAGATGACCGTCGTTCCACTTCTGGTCTGCTTATTTACCTTGGCTCTAATCCCATTACATGGTCAGCCAAGAAACAACCTACAGTGTCCCGATCCTCTACTGAATCCGAATATCGTGCTCTTGCCACTGCTTCTGCCGAGGTGTGTTGGATTCGAACCTTACTCAAGGAGCTTGGTATTTATCTGTCACAACCTCCAACTCTGTGGTGCGATAATGTCTCTGCTCTAGCTATTGCCTCTAACCCTGTCTTTCATGCTCGCACGAAGCATATTGAAGTTGATTTTCACTTCATTAGGGAACGTGTTCTTCGTAAAGATTTAGTGGTGAAATTTGTCTCAACCATTGATCAGCTTGCAGATATCTTCACTAAGAGCCTTCCCACGCAGCGTTTCCTCGATCTTCAGCGCAATCTCACTGTGTCTGTGAGACCCCATTCGATTGAGGGAGGATGAAGAAGCTAATAACAGATGCAGATATGCTACTGTAGTTTAGCTTTACTCTATACAAACGGCCTGTAGCTTGTAAAGATAATAGATAAGGATAAGTGAGCCACGTGCTAGTCATGTGCTCTTAAGTTAGTTAATCTGTTCTTAGTCAGTTCAGGTTGTTAAGTCTGTTACAACACATTCTTAAGCCTATATATTCACTGTAATGATCTGATTAATATCAAGGAGGTTTTATACTCATTTCAAGCATTCTTTAATCTTTCTTTCTGTCTACTCTCACCTCCATTACTGTAACACAAATATCTTAAGCTTTCTTCACATATAACAGCACTAATTAACAACTGATCAAATCTTTTTCAATCGAAAATGCAGTAAAATTCATCCACAGGAATCTTCCTTCAAAATTGCCCTCCAACGTCATTCCCACTGAAAGTGGTCCCAGAAAACAATCATCTGCTTCCAAGAAAAGCTCTATAACCCAAGAAAGGTGACTTTGAAGTTTACCGAGGAGGAAATGAGCCAAAAAAAAAGTAGAGCACAGCAAATGAGCAAACGCCTTTGTGGTAATTTTTTATTTATTATTTTTTACTTTCCAGAAATAGAGTTATGACTATGACATCGAAGGGACAGGGCTGTTGTTGAGATATATAAAATATTAGACTAAAGTTACTTTTGGCCTTAAAAGTTTAATTATTGTTGTTTTTACTTTGAGTCCTTAAGTTTAAAAAATTCATTTTGATTCTTAATGTTTGATTCGGTTTTGTCGTAATCATATTGTCATATCACCCATTTTAGATGTTAGCGGGCTGGCCACGCCTAATCATGTGATCACATCACACATTTTTAGTACTTGGTCTTGCTATGTCATACAAATATATAATATAAAAAAAAAATTACTAATAGTAAAATAAAATAAAATATTTTGAGGAACTCCCTTGGGCATAACTTTTTTATTTTTATCTTTTTCAGATCTCCCTATCATCTGTCCACATACTGAATGTGGTGAGTAGGGGTGGGCAAAAAACCGTAGAACCCGACCCGCCCGACAAATCCGGCCGACCCGCTCGCCCGCCGCCGCCCGTGAGTATATATACGGACGGACACGGATACGGATATTTTAAATATTCAGATAACGGACGGATAACGGATTTTGGAATTTTGGTCGGGTGGATACCCGCCCGCCCGACAAAATATAAATATATATATATATATACCTATAAGTATACCCAGTACCCAAAATCCCATACCCGCCCGCTGAAACCCACCTACCCGTTCACGTTCAGTACCCACCCCTTACTGCTTTACTCTTTGTCTTCTAAAATCTAAACTAAACTCTTCTTTAATCTTAGGGCAAAATTGAAAAACTCTCACACAGTCAAACCCGATTTCTCACCCCTCTCATTCTCTCTCTCACCGCACGGCGCAGCCTCCACGCCTTACCTCACGGCGCAACCTCCACGCCTCGCCCTCACCCTCACGCCCTCACCCTCCTCACCTCACGGCCTCACCCTCACGCCCTCCCCTCGCTCAGATTTGCCTCCGCCGAGCTCCCTCGCCTCGCTCAGATCTGCCTCGACTCGCCTCGCCTTGACTCGCTCGCTCAGATCTCCCTCACCTCCAGCCAACCCGTGGGTTTTGTTTGTAGATCTGTGATGGTTTTGTAGTTTTGTTGGTGTTTGTGGGTTTTGGATTCTGTTCGTGGGATTTTGTTTGTAGTTGTGTGTGGTATTGCTGTTGGTGGTATTGTGGTATTGTGCGAGGTGTTGGTGTTGGTGTTGGTGGTTGGTGGTTGTGTGGTTTTGATTTTGATCTTGGTGGTGTTCTGGTGTTGTAAACTTGTAATATTTGTTTGGTTGTATTTTATTTTTGCTAAATTTTGTTTGGTGTTATGTGAGTTTGATTTTTCAAATTTGGTTAAAATCTCTTTTCCTATCCGTCCAACCCGCGAAACCCGACTAACCGACCCGTCCGATCGCCTAACCGACCCGTCCGACCCGTGCCAATTAATGGACGGTTAACGGACGGATTATCCGTGATCCTAATTTCTACGGACGGACAACGGTTTTGCTCAATACCCGACCCGCCCGACCCGAACCCACCCCTAGTGGTGAGATCTTCTTGAAAGTAAATAAATTTGGAGCTTCATCAGGTTGTTATGCATGCAGGTATTTCACAAAACATTCAGTCCTCACTATTCTCAACACAATGGTTTATTTGTATTGATTAGGACTACTGTGATGAGAAGAATGAATAATATCCCCGGAAAGAGAATGTATTTTAATGTTGGATATTTCGGATGTAACTAATACTCGCCTAGTGCATTTAGTTAATGAATGAATTATCGTTTTCTACCCACATTTTGAAAAGCTACCTCTTGAGCACACTACTCATGCAATTACATAGATGGTCTACAATCATTGAGATTCGCTACTATTCACACTTGACACATCATCGGTTGTGAAAAAAAAAAGTTGTGCACCTAGACTTATTGATATGTTTTAATTGTTATAGCCATGCCTTGTGAGTTTGATTTTTCTGATTATGAGGAAAGAAAATTGTTGATGGGGTTGGTAGACTTTTCATAGTGGTTTGTACTTCCTCTACAGCTTCCATTTTCTAACAGATTGAGTGATCTTTCTTCCTCTAAAACCACCTAATGCAGTAAAAATATGGAAGAGCAAAATATGGCTATACCTAATAATACCCTGGATCCCTTGTAACATATAAGAAAGAAAGTATTTGGTACATTAAAAAGAACTAAAAACCTCAAGAAAATATTACTCATCAACTCAAATCAAATATTCCTGTAGTTCTATTTTTATAAAATTCATGAACACAAAATAACATAATGTGCAATTTGGTGGAACAAGTAATAAGGCATAATTAAAATACAAGTATGCACCCTGAACTACAATGTTTCTATAGCATCTGGAGAAACAAACTAAGGGATCTAAAGATACTGGCTGTTTCCATAAGGACTTCTGCAGATTCCACTATTCAATTGTAAAGCCTATGTTTAAATGGTCGAAAGAGAAACCTAGACCAATATGTTGAGCGGATTGTATCAGCCCAGAGGTGAAAATGTTGAAAAGCAAATAATGTGACTGGGACACAAGCAAGAACTGCAATAATGATAGGAACCCAAAAATAACTATGATCATAGATCATAAAGATGGTTGCACCATAGGCTAAGACCATTGTAGCAATGGAGATGAACAGTGCTGAGAGTCCAAGCATCAACCTTGCCGGTAGTGATATAAGAAAATCGTTTTCAGCATAACGTGACGTAAGAATGGACAAGAACATTATTATTGAAGCTGAGGAAGAGAATAGTGCTACTGCATCCGATATCATAAAAATCAAAAACCACTTCTTTTCTAGAAATGTAGGAGCACCTGTTACATTATTCCCTCCTCCTGGTAGTGTAAAGACTGCAGCAAATACCACAGTGGCAATGAGTGTTGCAACAAGCATGCATGAAGTTGCAGTGCTCTTCATCCACTTCTCCCCTTCTTTTAACAAGTCCTTGTGCTTCTCAGTAAACAGATCTTTGGGTGTCTGGTTATCTGAATTCTTCATCTTAATATATGAAGGTGGCACAATTTTTTCCACCGCCTGTAACAATTATTGAATTAAAGTTATACAAATACAACATAATCAACAGAAAGGTCCAATTCAAACTTACAAGAAATTTATGAATCATGGTATAGCAACGAAATTTTACTTGGAACACTGCTGTTTGCAATTAACCCGAATAAATGGAAGAAATATACTAGTACTATAAGAAAAAATAAAAATCCAATAGCCATATATTGATTAGTGTTATTATTTACCTTAAACCACAACAGCTCTCTTTGCATTTGGAGTGCAGCTCCTGATACAATTTGGAGTCGATTATGAGGTGCCAAGTTTCCGGCTAGATGCAGGATGTTATTATTTTTGTCATCCTTATATGCTGCTATCAAATCTTTAATTGCTCCAATCTCATATATTAGATTAAAGATGGTCTCATGACGATATAGAACCGCAATATGAAACAAACTTCGATTATTATGATCAACTTTCCATATCAGATCAGGATATGAGTGAATAAGGATAATCAGAAACTCAAGACTGCCTGATTCTGCAGCATCAAAGAGTAGTCTCGAAGGTTCTCTAATTAGTTTTGAAATCTCCGAATCTTGCAGTTGTAGAACATGTTCCCAGAGTTTTTCAACTAGTTGATGGGCTAACGTTCGCATCAAATCCTCATGATAGATCCTTTTGAAGCCTAAAGGTAGAATTAATAATAATTCAGGTATAGAATTACACAAAAACGATACAAAATAAAAGAGATGCCTATTCTAAAATAGCAATTGTCTTATTTGTAGCATCCCATTCAATATATATTGAGAATAATTGAAATTGCATGTTTTCCGCTAGAGACTACAGGGGAAACACAAATCAACCTCAGTAGATTATATAAAACATTTTATACCCTTGAATTTTCTAATGCATGTATATCATGATCTCAATGCCAAAGGGAACATGAATAAATGGATTTTCAAGGGGTAGAGTTGCATACTAATAAAGTGTATTTGCCTATAAGAAGTGGCAACCTGATGAAATTTATTTGCCCAACACTTTCAAGGGTCATTACATAGTCTTTGCTAAGAGATTTTGAGTGGGCTTAAGAAACTAACATGAATTTATGCATCTTTTCCAGATTCCCAGCTGACTTTTGTTGGCAATTTTTGAAGGCTTTCGAGCCAAAACATGCAAGGCTGTCTCATCATTTGCATCTCGAGCTGAGGCTAATGATTGGTCCTTTTCCAATATTTTTAAAGCTAGATCTGTACACAAGACACAATGGTTCACTATCAGAGTCATACATTGCCTCTTAACTCTTAGAGATATTTAGGTATAATTGAAAGTTAGCAGAGAATGCAAAGCATGTTGAAGCAGTCTTATATCCAAACCAAGTGTGGCAATTTTGTAAAAATACTTTGGGGGTGGGGAATTTACCAGCTAGGTTATGACTCCAATGTTTACATGAAATCCAGTTATAAGGGCATCGTACCGTATAAATCAGCTGAGATAGTACCAAGAAGGAGGCTAATTTGTTCCTCACGAGCTAGGCTTTCAAAATTAGTGCAGAATAGAGATATGACACCATATTCCTGTGTCCAAACATAGCTGCCATGTATAAGGGTGTCATTCCCTTATTACCTCGAATCAAAGGAAGGTTATTATTTTTCTCCACCATCACCATAGCAATTTCCACAATTCCTGATGCAGCAGCAAAACAAATAGCAGTGTTTCCATCTTTATTTCACAAGGTTAGGTCCTCTTCAATCATATATTTAACCAGTTCCTTTACAAAAGCAATGCGTTTGGCAGCAGCAGCAATGTGCAGAGCTGTCTCCCTTTTTCTGGTTATCCCAACGCGAACAACACCACGATCTTTGTTAATGACAGCTTTAGCAGCTTTCCAGTCACCTTTGATGGCTGCTTGATATAATGGTACACATAGGGAGAGGTATTCCTTTCTTCTTTCCCCTGAAAATTTTCAAGCATGAGGAAAATGTATTGTAATTTATCAAACTATTCTTTTCCCCTGCCTCTATAAAATTTAACGTGTTTAACAATGTGTCATGCCACAAGATCCTAGTATATTACTTGTATTGTAAATGAAACCTGCACCTCAACACTGTAAAAGGACAATGGAGAGAGTTGATTTGTGTATTACATATCTCCAGAACAATTTAAACAGCTCTAAATGCACTTCTTAACATGATTTCTTAACCCAAAGAATTTGCTTCTTTCAAATTTTCAGCCAAAGGTGGCAGGTGGAAATGGGAAACAATGTTATCTTGACTATGGTATATAGGGTGAGCAAAATTTTCTCAATGTTTCTTTTGGTAAATCAGGCAAAAAAAGAAAAAGAAAAGAGGGTACAACAAATGTACCCAACAATATACACTGCAGAACACGTCTAGCATGAGTGTCTGACAAAGCAGCAATGGCACATAATCAGATAATCCTAGCAGATGAGATATTTTGGCAAAATAAATTACAAATGATTGACAAGACATCCTGCGCTATTTCCTATTTTAGTAAAAAAAAAACTTGAAGTACAGATGAGGAAGCAACTGACAGTGTAATGATTTAACCATGTCTTTGTACAAACAGCAAACCCAGTACATTTAATAGAGCAATTTGTCTTAATTAAGGTAAGAAATCGATATAGTTGGCCTTTTTTCAACTTTAGAGCTAAGGGAGCCAATCTAATACCATAGAATCTAATTTAGGGGCCTTGATTCTGAGAAACACAGACATGTGAATAAACTAAAACATGTGAATAACCTACACATAACACTTTGACATTCCTAGCAAGCAATACTAAACAAGTTTCCTAGGCTATAAATAATGCCTCAGGGTAGATTCAAGTACTGAAAGTAACTACAATTTCTTTATCTACTCTCCTAAACTAGTTTTTCACTCTACAGACACAGCTTCAGATATGAAGGTCCTGAGTAGAAGCTAACTTTCTACATGAAGATGGCACAATGTGAGCCCAAATACATACTACATGCTTGGCTGCCTGAAATTGCATACTAAGCACATGCTGTACATCATGTCATTCGTAAGAGTTATACAGCACCTTGCAATTATATATGATTTTGGCAAAACACATATGCTTATATATGTTATAGATATGTGCTTTGTATGCAAAGCTCAATTTGGGCAAATACTCTAGCACAGCGTACAGACCTTTCTGCAAATAATACTACACACAAGCAGTGATACTTACCATCATAAAGAATTGGATATGGCAATTCTCCATTGGGCCTCAGACGTTCAGTTTGAGATCCATTAGGTATTTGAGTACTCAGTTCTGCAACATCCAGACGCACTTCTTCTTGCATTGGCATGGCTCCATTCGAAGTAACAATCACGGATGTTTGAGGACTAATGGTCTCAATACTGGGTGTCAAAATGGAAGTGCAACAATTATTTCATGGAACAGGCACTGCAGAGAGGTGATTGCTGAGTTAGAGTTACTTGGCTGCTGCTGAAAAACTGGTTCCCTCAATGACAAGGAATCTGTCTTGCTGAGGTCCATGAGCAGTAGTCACCTCTATCTCTCCTTTTCTTTTAGGAGGCATCTTGATTTACCTGTGTTATAAAAATCAAATCATATGAGAAGCAAATCAAGCACATGCGTGTGGGTGTGTTTGTGCATGCACATTTGACACAGAATTATGGTAAACAATCTCAAGAAAATGAATCCAGAGGTGAAGGATGACAACTTTTGTTTCTATCAAATAAGTTTCATCTGTGATTGAACAATTATATCAAAAGTCAATTATTCATTCACTGTTGATTATGTATGGGCTACATTAGTATCAAATAACTCTTACTAGAAAAATCAGGACTGGGCTTATTTTCTTGAATTTGTTGGTATTCAGCCTCAGTTTCAAAGGTTGTGATAACAATTAGAATGTGATAGACCATGTGCTGCATAGAACCAAACATGATAATATTCTCACATTCCCATATAGTGGCGGTAATGTTGACAACATTCTGCTAACCAAAAACCAACTTAAGGTTTTTGGCTCTTAAATTTTTAACAAGTAGTACAGGCAAACCGAGTAATATAAAGAACACAAAGAATTGACAGAAGAGTTATTACAGCCTCGTTTTTCTAATTGAATTAGAAATGTGAATGAAAACATCATATTTGACCTGAACAAGCATAAGTACAGTTCCTTGGTTCCCAAATTAAACTCAACCATGTGATTGCATTTACTAATAAACCACATTAATGAATTTAATTATCCTTAGAAAAATAACACTGGTTTTAATGCATTGATCAATACGACCATATGGTTGAATTCAATTAAGAAAAAATATATTACAACACCTAAGTAATTGCTCCTAATTAGTTTTGTACTCAATTTAAAGTCGGATTAAGTCAAATTCTTCTATTTCTTCTGTGAAATTCTTAACACTATTTATATTTGTTCAGAAAATACTTTCTTTCTTTCTCAATCTTTATTATTCTTCCAAATTATTTGCACACATGGATTAGTGTTTGCAGCATAGCTAACAGAAGAAAATAAAATAAATAAAACACTCAAAAAACTAGGAAAGAGCTCATCATAGTATGTGACTATGGCAAAATTACAAGGAGCTTAAAACTTACCAGTGAGAAAGGTGTTGTGAGTTGGACACTTTGTTAGTTTCTTGGGCACCCAGACAAAAGCAGGATCTTAGTGGTGGAATTTGACGAGTATTTCTTCACCAAGGTCAAGAACGGGCTGCATTGGCCGGAGTAGTGAGGTAGTATGTGAATTCACAATCACAACACAAGAAGGTATATAGTTGCAGACTGCACGAAGGTAAAGCAAGACAGAAGAAGACTATATTATATATATACTATTACAAGTCAAAAAGTCAAGTCAATGATTAAAATGTTAAGAAGTGCAATATGAAAGACACAGAGCTTTCCAGTTTCCTCGCCACCTTCCTCACACCTCACACTTCATGCTTTGACGCTTTCATATTCCTCAACACGGATGGAATTCGAAAACAAACAAACAAAACAAAAATAGAGAAAGCCGAGCTCATGTGTGATTTGAATAACTTATTTGCCTATAAATGATATAAAAAGTTATATGCTTAAAATTACTTTTTATGTCACTTTTATAAGGGCTGCCAAACGCAGATAACAAGTTTCATCTTTTGCAACATATGGCTACATCATATTAATTGTTGTTAAATTCGGTATAAATTTAAAGATAAATACATTTTTGCCATTCGAATTTTGCTTTTGTTATCAATTTGATTCATAAAATGTAAATATGATCCTTAAAATTACTTAGTGAAGACGTTGGTGGCTCTCAATTTAGATTTTGCTTTTTGGGGTTCTGATTTAGAAATTGCTATTAATCCAACAAGAAACTTCCTTAAAATAACACGGACCTTACCTTCTATGTATGTTTACTTCCTTAAAATAATATGGACGTTACCTTCTATGTTTGTTTACTTCCTTAAAATAACACGGACCTTACCTTCTATGTATGTCTACTTCCTTAAAATAATATGGCCGTTACCTTCCATGTTTTTTCTTTTTCTTTTTCAAATTGCCTTGTAAGAGAGGAGACCCATCTCACGCGTTTATAGTTTATAGCCAAACTACCCAAAATCCCTATATATAATTGTTCAGATCTAATAATTGTATGTGAGAATCACGATTTGAGGAGTCAATGAGCTTCAAAATGGGAATTCAAATAATTTAATATTGATCCCCGTAATCTATATGTAGATTTATATGGTGTCACCACTTAATTTTACAAGAAATTAAGAAAAAATTACAATGACTTTACTCAAAATGGTTACATTGCTTTGGTCCTACATACATTCTAAGAAGATACATGACTCCATCTCCTAGTTATATTCTACAAACAGAAAATTACATGGAAAAGGCTTTTATGATTTTATCTACATCCTTAGAGTCTAGGGAATAGGTCCGAGTGCAAATTTACCGAGAAAGGTGTTAGGCACCCACTGGCCCAACCTAAATTGGTCTTACAATGGTAACTAATTCACCTACCATCATTCACTTGTAAATAAATAAGAAATGGCAGTAACTCATTCCTATTCCGATTCATATGCATAATGCATTGAAATGAAAAGAAAAATATTAACAGTCTAATTGGAAAATTTAAAGATGCATTATTTTTAAATGAAAATGCATGGTCATTCTCTATACCTTTTACAAATTACTACTCAAACCTTTTCCAGAAAAAACAACCAAAGTGATTATAATGCAAATTGATGTAGAAAACATCAAATTCATGATTATGTAACTTGGGTGCCCATCAAAGTCAAATGTGGATATACATGCATAAATTATAAATATCAATATCCACATTTAGACGGTGTAAACAGTATTTGATGCCCAATTCTCATTATTTACAAGTATTTGCTCTCACCCTGCTCTGTAATAGGCCACGAACTCATTTTCGTGCTGCTGAATTTGAAAAGATCCCTCACCTGTTTTATCAGATCCAATTCATGCAAACCATGAAAAATGAGCTCAGTAGAGCCCAGTTCCACGACTCCGTTTGCCCAGGGTATGCACACCATAGTCTGGAGGCCCAAGGATTGCCCCCAGCGGGTCCGGTCACACGGTAAGCCCGCTAGTCGGTCCGCCCCCGCAACCCAGACCGGGCTCGAATGGAAGAAAGCATGGCTTGGGAGGCCACCTCCCTTTACAAAGGAATAGAACATTGACAAAATGAAGAACCACTCGGTGTCGGGAACATCTTGGGAAAGGAAAATGTCGTCGCCAAGAGTGTACACGTTGGACCCGCAGATCATAGAGTCGAGGTTGTTGAGCGCCTCTTTACGGAGCTTTTGTTCCACAGCTGTCGCGGTTGTTATCTTGTACTTGTCTTTGTAGTACCCATTGGCCCAGCCCAAAATCAACGAGCCGGAGTAGTCGTACATTGACTCCCACAAGATGGCGTAGGTCCAATTCTCGTGAGCCCCCTCCATCAGTGTCTGGAGCTGTTGCTGCTGCTGCACAGACGGCTTGGATTGCAAGAAGGCAGGTTTAAATTCAGGAAATTGGATTGAAGTAGACTCGGTGAATGACTTAGTAGTAGAATCTAGAGCTTTTTGGACGAAACTAGGTAGGTCTAAACAGATTAATTCTGTTTCTGTTTTTTTATTTCTTCGAGTTGAAGATTGATGGGTTGAATCAATGGCACAACTCTCACTCTCAGGTAGTGGAGCCAAAATATACCATTGCATTGGTATGGTTGGGGCAGCTGCAATATTGGCTGAGTACTCAAATGAAAAAGAAGATTGCAAGCTTATATGAGAATTTGATTGATTTAGAGGGGAATAAGATTGTATTGAACAAGAATAAGAATTTTGGTGAACAGTGTCCCAACTGTAGGAGCTGTTTGGTGGGAAGATTGACGATGTGGAATAAGAGATTCGTGTTGGTGGTGTTGGCGAATGGGAATTCGTATGTAGAAGGGGATTCCTCACTTATTTGAGAAATCCAATTATATGCAGGGAAATAAGATTGTATTGAAGGAGAGTGGGCATAACTTTGATCGCCGAATGAACTGTTTGGTTCAGACTTGTTTGCTGGGAAGATTGACGGTATCAAATAAGAGAATTCTGGAAGTGTTCCAATTGAGTCTGAACTCTGAAATTGAGACTTGCTGGGTCGGAAGATTGACCAAATGGAACGAGATAATCGTCGCGCTGTCTTAATAGAAGCTGAAGCTGAACCACCAGGTCCAGACGGAGACTTGTTTGCCGGGAAGAATGAAGGTATAGATTGACATGGTGAAAGGGGCAATTTTTGATTAATTGGGCAATTTTTGATTCCATTGAAGAACCCAACGGTGGAGAATTTCTAACGTTCTTCCAGTTTGATTGAAAGAATGGTGAGTAGTCTTGGATTAGAACAACTAAAATGAACACAAAAGTCTTCACACGGAGCAGTGAGAAACCACGGGAAAAGTCATTTTCTCTTTTTCTTACTCTTTTTCGAAATTCGGTTGCAGCTTCTGTTCTTCTTCTCCTTGGCGTTGAGACTTGAGAGTGCCTCACTGAAATGGGTCCCAGAACACTCGCATCCATAAGCTCCAACATGACTCAGTCAAGAACTCAACAGTACCATTCTACCAACAAACTCGTGGGTCATTGCTAAGAAGGCGTTCTACACTTCTACTTGCACTCAAGATGACCCTTCCAGTCACCCTGCCTCCTCAGCATTTACCCTTATTTCCTCTGCATTTTAGTCAAGATCATAAAACCGATTCTTCTTTGTCCTTTTTTTTTTCTTTTCTCATAAAATATTAATTAAATATAATGTCTAGGTGAGCTGACCAAGTAGAGATGGCCGAATTCTCGTAGTTATGTTGTAATTGGTACTATGTAGAGTTGAATTCATGAGATATTGAAGTGCTTAAGTTCGAATTTAGCCAAAATTGTCCAAATTTTCACTTTTGAATTTGTATTTTGGCTTGAGCCTTGGTTTATTGCAAGTGCAATTATCACAAGTTTCTGCCAGATAAATGTATTAAGTAAATAATTTACAGAGGTTACTGTTCATGTACAATTGTACATATGTAGTGTGCATTTTTGGATATGTTTATTGTCTACATTAGAAAATTTAATCATGATTTACAATTTGATGGATACTGATGTTTGTAGAAGTTTTGGTATTTTTCTTGAGCAAATATTTAATAGACAAGATGGAGTCCTAACCTTGCAAACGGAACGAATGATCAAATTTAACTTCTCATGCTGTGGGGCTATATTCTTCTTCTTGTGAACTGTAGTTGATGATGGCTGAATGCATAGGTTTAACATGGTTCTTGTGCAAGGTCATGTTTAAAATTGAAAAGGGTTCATATCATTGCACAAATTGGTTGTCAAGCTTGATTGGTTACCATGATAGGATTCATTTTTGATTGGTTCATAAGGTACCATAACGAATTGATTAGGGATCAAACATATTACTACAAATGACACCCGCCACGGGACCGTACCCCATTGAGCAAAGTCACCACCAAAATCACTCTAAGGCTAGCAAGAAACTAACAAGTACAAGCCACAGATTTAAACTTTAACACAAATGAACTACATTCATTACTCATTAGACTCACTCCTCAAAGGTATCAGCTAATTTAGTAACCTAAATCCAGATAGCTACAAATAAATAGCTATAACCAGTTTGGTAGGAAGCTGTGCGATTTTCTCCACAATTTCCATATCTTCAGGAAGAATAGAACTAAAAACAGTGTATGCTTTTTAACACTTATTGTGGTTAGCTAAGTTTATAAAAATTCTGGTCCAGAACCAACCCATGCAACTGATCCTCTTCTTATTGTGGGGAGGCCTCTGTTGGAATATCCTTAAATATTGTCCCAAGGGCTTCAAGTGTACATTGAATCAGTGCAAAAGGTGGACCAAATGGAGCCTACATAGCTCATGTAAGACTCTTTTGAGTTAGAAAATTAAATATCCTCGAAACATACAACATTATATCCGTAAAAATAGAATAGTTAAAATTTGCTGCACACTATATGCTGAAATTAAATTTATATCATAGATATGCTATTATCAAACATAGCAAAATAAACCATATTGAGAGTTGAGAGTGATGCAATGTACATCAAATTTTGGTGTTGAACTGTAGACAAGCCTGGGAAAGCAATTTTGGAATTCTTGGAATTAGTCGCTGTACACCAATATTTGCAATACAATCCAAGCTAGAGCTCATGTTAAAGAAAAATTGGAATTCTTGGCAACTATTATTGCTATAGTGATGCAATTTACATCAAATTTAAGCAATTCTGAACATGCTGTACTTATTTAAATTCTGAATAAAAATCAAAATCCCCAACTTTAACATTACCAAAACCCTGCCATTGCAATCTACTTGAGAATGACAAACGAAATTTTTTTCATTCCAACTGCAAGAAGTAAATGCCTCGTCAGTTTATCTCAAGACCAAAAAGAGGTAATTAGAGAAAAATACAATATTGCAGAGAGACAAATATTGATTAATTTAAGTCTATCGCAAACCAAAATGCAAGCCTAAAATATTTAATTGAAGTTCCAAAAACATGCTGCCGTAATCCACTAGTGAATGTGCATTCAAAAACAAATGGCTATACTCTCTTACATATCTTCTGCAGAAAACACAAGAACAATCCCCTGTTAACCCAAAAAAGAATAAGAAAAAAGAGATTTAGTTTCCACTAGAACACCTTATCCTTTTTTGCTTCTGATGCTATCCCAGGTGGATGCTCAACTAAAAGTCAAAGATGAGTAGGCTAGCTGTCCTGTTCTCCTCCTTTAGCTCACTAGCCAGGGGTCGTTATCCCGGGACCAATAATAGGCCAGGAATTACTTTCCAGGTTGTTCATCAGATCCGAGCTCTGGTGAATCAGCTCCGTGGAGCCCAATTCCACGACGCCATCTACCAACGGTACGCACACCATGGTCTGGAGCCCAGAAAGCTGGCCATGACGGGCCCGTTCACATGGCCAGCTTGCCAGTCGATCCGCCCCAGTCACCCAAACCAGGCTCGAATTGATGAAAGCTTGACCTGGGAGACCGCTGCCGTTCACGAAGGACTGCATTTTCGACACTTGGAAGAACCACTCAGTGCTGGTGAGCTCATCGTCATCGGTGTCATCGGCAACAGACCCCGAGCTCAGTAAACTGAGGTTGAGGAACATCTTACTGTGCTCTTGTTCCGCCGCGGAGGATGTTGTCTTGGCCTTGCCTTTGTAGTATACTAGTACCCGACACCCCATTTCAAAAATGGCCCACGCGAATACTCGTTCGAGAACTTCCAGTAGATGGCGTAGGTCCAGCCCATGTTCTCATTTCTGTTGGCTGGGTCAATGAGCATCTGGAGCCGCTGCTGGAGGGTTTCCTTGTCAGGATGTTCATGTGTTCTCAAACTCAGATATTTAAATTCAGGCACATTAAATTCAGCCGCTGCTGGAGGGTTTCCTTTTTTCGTTGATGAAGGAGTAAGAAATTTATGTTTAACTTCATTCAGCTGAGAAGAAGAATATTTATGCACGCTAGCGGAACTAGTTGTATCAGACCTGTTTGGCTTGAAGGGTGACGGTATGGAATAAGAGGATCTTGTAAGAGATCTTTCATTGGATTCTGAACTCTCAGTATGAGATTTGGTTGGCGGGAAGATTGCCCATATGTTAGAGAATGGTGGAAGTCTTTCATTGGATTCTGAACTCTCAGTCTGAGACTGGGCTGGCGGGTAGATTACAGATATGGAATGAGAGACTGTTGGAAGTCTTTCATTGGATTCTGAACTCTCAGGCTGCGACTTGGTTGGCGGGAAGATTGCCGTTATGGAAGAATAGTGGAAGTCTTTCATTGGATTTTGAACTCAGTATGAGATAGGAATAGACTGAGATTTGGTGGGTGGGGCAATTGATTCTATTATTCCAGTTTCGTTGTAACTTGTAAGATCGAAGAGTGCTCAAATAGTCAAGCGAAATCATTAGATTAAGAAACTCATAATTAGAGTTCTCAAACTTCTTCCTGTTGTATATATATGTATATCTCTCTCATATCTTTTCAACTCGTCCATGATTGCCATATCCCTTCAAATAAAAGCACACATAACATAAGTACATAACTAACAATTACGAAATCAATGATGAATCTCATTTAACTACAACATTTGTTTTAACTAAATCATTACCCCATAAAATGGTTCCAACGGACTATAATTAATTTCTGATCAATCCCCAGCTGTCGTTTAGGTTTGGGACCAATGTTGGACAGTATCTGTGAGACTGAAAGATTGATCATTGATGATGTGCATATATAAGCAGTAGTCAACAGTCAATTGATCAAATCTTTTCACGCGGAGATGCAGTTTCGCTGCAGCTTTCCTTCATCTTCTTCAAACTGCCCTCAAGTCCTCAATCTCAAAAATCCTTCATTTGTGACAAATTTTTATTTTTGGAAGAATAACAGTTGGCTAGTTAAAATTAAATACGACGTATAAATGATAAAAATAAATAAATAAATAAATTCTAAATGAAACCTATTGCCGTCAAACATGGCATATAAAAGATTAAAAAAATTCGAAATGAAACCATATCTATTACTCTCAAACACAAATAGTCAGTATAAAATATTTATTTTTCTAAATTATGAAAGTCAAAGTTAAAAACAAAACCTGCAAAATTTAAAAAAACATGTATCACTGGTCACGACTTAAAATTAAAAATTAAAGGATAAAATTTATGTATAATTCTTTAAGTCAAGTACATTAAGTTCTTAGTTGAATTCAAAAATATATTGAATTTAAATATTCTTAAAAAAGATAACACTTATTATTGAATTTAATTTTAGAACCTAATGTACCTAACCTAAGGAATTGTACCTAAGTTTTACCCAAAATTAAATATACCTACAATATGCATCACGGGTCACGACTTAATTAAAAATTAAATATATCTTAAACAGTACACGCTATTTCTAGAATACATAACAGTTGGCTAGTTTAATACTACGACATATAAAAGAAAAAAAAAAAAATTCTAAATGAAACCTATTGCCGTCAAACATGGCATATAAAAGATTAAAAAAATTCTAAATGAAACCAGATCTATTACTCTCAAACACAAACAGTCGGTATAAAATATTTATTTTTCTAAATTATGAAAGTCAAAACTTAAAAATAAAAACAAAAGCTACAAAACCTAAGCCATCCTCCACTCTACTAAAAAAGTCAAAGTTATTTGTTCCCCCTCTCATGTTAGACCCTATAGCTCAGTTAGAGAAGAGAAGAAAATCAGACTGCCTTGCTCAATATCATCATAAGTTAGGGGGGTAAAGTTTCAGTCCTAGGGATGGCAATTTGCATCCGACTCGTGGATACCTGATCCGATCCGCCCCGTTAGAGGTGGGTTTTACCAGATCCATAGTGTTAATGGGGCGGGGACGGGTGATGTTTTAAAAACCTGTGCGGATTTGGGGCAGGGTTAGGGGATGCCTCCCCCGCCCCATACTCACCCCGAATATAATACATTAATAAAAACCCTTTTATTTCTTTTAAGTTAACCCTACTTAGTTTACTCACATATAAATACTTTCATTGGATTAAATCTTCTCCTCTAAAAAAACCTAGCTACTACCACCTACCGGCTACCAGTCTACCACACCTCAACCCCTCTATAGCCAGTAGCTACGTGCTGAACTGCTGGTTGCCGCACTAGTGCTGGACTGTTGGTTGCCGTACTAGATTGTTGGTTGCCACCAGTAGCTACCTGCCTACCTCAAGTACCTACTTATGTATTTTTATAAATATATATGCATGGTTGAATGTTTTCCAATACAAAACATTACAGCTATTTTGAATAGCTTTCAATAACCACTAATGCCTATACAAAATAGATGCCTTGAGAAAACCGAGCCGCCTCTTATATTGTTATGACGCTTGTGTTCCGTTGTGGGCATATAGAAATTTCAATTCCTTTCTTTCATATTCTTTGCAAGTTATATCTTTTGTAACTATAATAGAAAGGTCTTGTACAAGTCTATATTTACTTTTCATTTCTTACTTATCAAAAAACTAATGCCTATACAAAACAAAAAGTCTATTATAAATTATTCTTTCTATTATTATGAGATTTTTATTTTTCTGAACAGTGAGATTGTAATTTGAATTTCATGTTTTACAACTTAGTAGTTTTTGGAACATTTAGTCATAATATCACTACGAGATTATTATCTTTTTGTGGACTATTGTTTCATGTAAATTGATGCAGGTAAATTGATTGTTGTCATAGATATTATTTGGAAAAAAATAATAATAAAAAAATAACAAGGAATTTATATCGGGGCGGGGCGGGTACCCGTGGGTACCCTGTGGGGCGGGGATGGGGGGAAGAAAGTCCCCCCGAGAATGGGGTCAGTGGCGTAGCCATGTTCACCCTTGGCTGGGATATAGCCCAGTCAAGCTTTTTTTTTTCTTTTTTTACCTATATTTTTTTTTTATTAAAAAAATTACCTTAAATTAAATAATTAGTATAGTCAAATTTTTTTTTTTGCAATTAGCCCATCCTAAAAAAATTTTCTGCCTCCGCCCCTAAATGGGGTAAGGCGGGTACGGGGGATAGGGCAGGGATAACAGGGCGGGGGAGGGGGATGGCATCCCTGCCCCATTGCCATCCCTTTTCAGATACCCTTCTTACAACAACAAAAAAACAGTGAACAAGCAATGTAATCTTCTCACTCTGCAACTTGACTCTTACTTAAACTTTTTCCACTAGTAAAATCCACAATTTTTATTTTAAAAAATTCTGAATAAAAGCTTGATCTATAAAGAAAACACACCAAAAAAAAAAAAAAAAATTGTTTGAGGCACATTGTTTGGTGGATTTGCAAGAGTATCCAGAATTTTGGGGACCCAAATCCAAAGTCATGGCTTTTAGGAGGACAACAACTCATCCCCATAATCAGTCATTTTTTAGGAGCTTGATCTAGCAGTTTTTTTTTTTTTAGTAGGTTGCATGATAAAGAAAAGATTACATATATGTTGAGGTGAATTCACAGTTTGATGTCAAATCAGCTGAGATAGTACCAAGAAGGAGGTTAATTTGTTCCTCACGAGCTAGGCTTTCAAAATTAGTAACAGAATAGAGATATGACACCATATTCCTGTGTCCAAACATAGCTGCCATGTATAAGGGTGTCATTCCTTTATTACCTCGAATCATAGGATTTTTTTTTTTTTATTTATTTAGTAGGTTGCATAATAAAGAAAAGATTACATATATGTTGAGGTGAATTCACAGTTTGATGTCAAATCAGCTGAGATAGTACCAAGAAGGAGGTTAATTTGTTCCTCACGAGCTAGGCTTTCAAAATTAGTAACAGAATAGAGATATGACACCATATTCCTGTGTCCAAACATAGCTGCCATGTATAAAGGTGTCATTCCTTTATTACCTCGAATCAAAGGAAGGTTATTATTTTTCTCCACCAGCAGTTTTTTTTTTTTTTTTTTAGTAGGTTGCATGATAAAGAAAAGATTACATATATGTTGAGGTGAATTCACAGTTTGATGTCAAATCAGCTGAGATAGTACCAAGAAGGAGGTTAATTTGTTCCTCACGAGCTAGGCTTTCAAAATTAGTAACAGAATAGAGATATGACACCATATTCCTGTGTCCAAACATAGTTGTCATGTATAAGGGTGTCATTCCTTTATTACCTCGAATCATAGGAAGGTTATTATTTTTCTCCACCATCACCATAGCACAATTCCTGATGCAGCAGCAAAACAAATAGCAGTGTTTCCATCTTTATTTCGCAAGGTTAGGTCCTCTTCATTCATATATTTAACCAGTTCCTTTACAAAAGCAGTGCGTTTGGCAGCAGCAGCAATGTGCAGAGCTGTCTCCCTTTTTCTGGTTATCCCAACGCGAACAACACCACAATCTTTGTCAGCTTTACAGTCACCTTTGATGGCTGCTTGATATAATGGTACACATAGGGAGAGGTATTTCTTTCTTCTTTCCCCTGAAAATTTTCAAGCATGAGGAAAATGTATTGTAATTTATCAAACTATTCTTTTCCCCTGCCTTTGTAAAATTTAACGTGTTTAACAATGTGTCAGGCCACAAGATCCTAGTATATTACTTGTATCGTAAATGAAACCTGCACCTCAACACTGTAAAAGGACAATTGAGAGAGTTGATTTGTGTATTACATATCTCCGGAACAATTTAAACAGCTCTAAATTTTTATTTTAAAAAATTCTGAATAAAAGCTTGATCTATAAAGAAAACACACAAAAAAAAAAAAAAAAAAATTGTTTGAGGCACATTGTTTGGTGGATTTGCAAGAGTATCCAGAATTTTGGGGACCCAAATCCAAAGTCATGGCTTTTAGGAGGACAACAACTCATCCCCATAATGAGTCATTGTTTAGGAGCTTGATCTAGCAGTTTTTTTTTTTTTTAGTAGGTTGCATGATAAAGAAAAGATTACATATATGTTGAGGTGAATTCACAGTTTGATGTCAAATCAGCTGAGATAGTACCAAGAAGGAGGTTAATTTGTTCCTCACGAGCTAGGCTTTCAAAATTAGTAACAGAATAGAGATATGACACCATATTCCTGTGTCCAAACATAGCTGCCATGTATAAGGGTGTCATTCCTTTATTACCTCGAATCATAGGAAGGTTATTATTTTTCTCCACCATCACCATAGCACAATTCCTGATGCAGCAGCAAAACAAATAGCAGTGTTTCCATCTTTATTTCGCAAGGTTAGGTCCTCTTCATTCATATATTTAACCAGTTCCTTTACAAAAGCAGTGCGTTTGGCAGCAGCAGCAATGTGCAGAGCTGTCTCCCTTTTTCTGGTTATCCCAACGCGAACAACACCACAATCTTTGTCAGCTTTACAGTCACCTTTGATGGCTGCTTGATATAATGGTACACATAGGGAGAGGTATTCCTTTCTTCTTTCCCCTGAAAATTTTCAAGCATGAGGAAAATGTATTGTAATTTATCAAACTATTCTTTTCCCCTGCCTTTGTAAAATTTAACGTGTTTAACAATGTGTCAGGCCACAAGATCCTAGTATATTACTTGTATCGTAATCGAAACCTGCACCTCAACACTGTAAAAGGACAATTGAGAGAGTTGATTTGTGTATTACATATCTCCGGAACAATTTAAACAGCTCTAAATGCACTTCTTAACATGATTTCTTAACCCAAAGAATTTGCTTCTTTCAAATTTTCAGGCTAGGTTGCAGGTGGAAATGGAAAACTATGTTATCTTGACTATGGTATATAGGGTGAGCAAAATTTTCTCAATGTTTCTTTTGGTAAACCAGGCAAAAAAAAGAAAAGAAAAAGAAAAGAGGGTGCAACAAATGTGCCCAACAATATACACTGCTGAACACATGTCTAACATGAGTGTCTAACAAACCAGCAAAGGCACATAATCAGATAATCCTAGCACATGAAATATTTTGGCAGAATAAAATACAAATGTTTGACAGGACATCCTGCACTATTTCCTATTTTAGTCAAAAAACTTGAAGTACAGATGAGGAAGTAACTGACAGTGTAATGATTTAACCATGTCTCTATACAAACAGCAAACCCAGTACATTTAATAGAGCAATTTGTCCTAATTAAGGTAAGAAATCGATATAGTTGGCCTTTTATCAACTTTAGAGCTAAGGGAGCCAATCTAATACCATAGAATCTAATTTAGGGGCCTTGATTCTGAGAAACACAGACATGTGAATAACCTAAAACATGTGCACAACTTGGGCCTACAGAGAACACTTTGACATTCCTAGCAAGCAACACTAAACAAGTTTCCTAGGCTATAAATAATGCCCCAGGGTAGATTCAAGTACTGAAAGTAACTACAATTTCTTTATCTACTCTCCTAAACTAGTTTTTCACTGTTGAGGCTATGGCTATGGGTCACAACTCTACACAACTCATATAATCTGCGCCTAAATTGCTCATTTTCGTGTCTTGGATATTCCACAAATCCCAAAACGGTTGCTGAACTTGGATTGGGGTAATCAATCAATGGTAGAAATAAACCGGAACAGTTGACTAAAAAATGAAGAGAATCTGAAATAGAGAAAGAGAAAAAGAAATCTAGAGAGATGAAAGAAGAGTTTAAGAGATACTGAATTAACTTCTCAGATTGATTAACAAAGATGTACAAGTTTAGCTATTTATAGACTACAATGTAACTCTATCTAAGTGTAAATAAATCTCTAACTAATCAGATTTTGTTACAGACTTATACCAGAATCGGTTACATTCAAGATAAGAATAATTAACTGATTTTTTACAGTTATGAATAACATTTAACAGAGTGGCAAAAAGATGGGTGGAGTGCCCTCTGGGCTTGGGGGTCCACTCTCAGCACCATCCTTGTTAGCTTTGTTTGGGTCTAACGGACCACGCCTAGGTCTATCATTGTCAGATTTTTTGTTCTTCTGAAAAGAAGAACGGCCTGATTCACCCAGGTACTTTCTTTTTTTTTCTTTTTTTTTTTTAATCTTTCCTCCATTCCAACTACCTCATCCCAATGATTACGTTGCATTGCCACAATGTCTATTGGTGTCAAAACATGCGGTGATAAAAAGTAGAATACTCAATATTCACTCCATAAATAAGACATGAACATCATAAATCAAAGAGTTTAAAATATCCTAAAGTAACTCCAAATTTACATGACAAAAACTATTAGTTCGAACTAACCTTGCTCTCTCACTCGTGTTTCTCTTAACAATTTGAGAATCACACAAGCTAAGTTCTAAGACTCACACAATCTAAGTTCTAAAAGATCAGAATGACTAGTACATAAAAGTTTATGTCAAAACCTTGAAAAATATAAATCAAGGTAGAGTGCAGTATTGTGATTACGACAAGACAATTGTGAAAGCCATAGTACTTAAACCAAAACAAAGAAAAACCACAAAACTAATACATAAAAATTAACAGAATATGCAAGCTCAATACAATTTGAGATCTAAGGCAATAACTTACTTAGTACTCAGTCTTGTATTTAATTTACTCCAATATCCTAAATTATCATATTATGAATATGAGAAGAATATATACTAATTGGATTTTATACGGATGATAAATTAATTGATTAAAAGTCATTTATCCTTTGGCATACAAATGTTAAAAGTTTTCTTACAAAATACAAATAAAGTATGATATAAATGCAGTAGATTTCATGATTAGAGAGCATGCAGTTATTGTTTTTTCAAACACGATTTTTGGACTTAGTCATGAAGATGTGATCTTTTTCAAAATTAGTAACATGATTACGTGTCCTGTGTAATTTGAAATATTTTGTAAGAAATTATCTTATAACACATTTATAATACATATCATGTGTTATAACACTTGGGGAATCAATTTCAATTGTATAACATGTCATTAAAAAGAGGGTTGATCATTGATGACAAACAATAATTAAGGTTGTAATTAAGAGATGATGAAAATTAATTTTTTGAAATAAAGGAAAAAGGAAAAAATAATAATAATATAGGACATGACTTAATAAAACGATGATAAATCTTAATAAAATAATTAGAATGAATTTCTATTAACATATAACATTTTCTTTTCTTTTCTTTTTCCTCCAAAATTAATTATTCATTCATATTTTTTATTGAGAGGGTCTTTTTTATTGGGGCCTAGGCCTTGAGCCGAATATGTAAAACTTCTAATGGACTTCTCATGGATTGTTAGCATATGATTTTAACACAAATAGGAAATGTCATTCTCAAAAGTGGTTATCCAATCCTAATTTAATACTGACATCAAATTTTTCATGAAATTTTCACTGACTTGTAAAATTTGGAATCTAACAAATATTTCTTGTAAATGGTCAAGGTGACATGAGGAAAAGAGTTATATGCTAGGTTTTACATAATATATATATTTTTCTATCTAGCCAACCACAAACAGGTTATAATTAATAGTTGTTCCAAATTGAAAAAGAAACTTGCTCACGTTAGCATCGATTTTCAACGAAATTCTGACAGAATCTTCCTTGCCACAATTAGAAATCGCATCCACTTTGGCACCTTTTGAAATCAAAAGGCATAAAAGTTTTAATCCCTGAACCATCAAGGTGAGATCGAATGAAGCTAAATAAACCAAAAGTATATGAAAACATTTAATCTTAGACCGAATATAAATAGTGATAAGAAATACCATCAATTTTGGGGAGAAGATGTATGAAAGAGGCAAAAATTGAAAATATAAAAAAGAATTGATCAAACAACAACAACTTGTATAAACGATGGCTATGTGACATTTAAACAGTGAAAATGACAAAGAAAAAATATAAACCTGAGCACACCATTGATTATGAGAGACTGGAGAGGATGTTATAGGAGGATTGGGAATTGGGAATTGATTATGGGAAAGAGGAGAATGGAAATGATGTTATAGCAAGAGTCAAGAGAGAGGAGGAAATTTAATTTATAAGAAGCGCGCCAAGAGACGCATAAGAAACAAACAAAATGGTGAGAGAATTGGCAACCATGGCTTCGACCCTCCGTAAGCCGAGTCTCTTATATAGAATGAAGGATGTGTTAACTTTCTCCTTACGTTCATAACTAACAAACAAAAGGTCTTTTTGTCAATGTGTATAATCAGGAGAGACTCATTTGTTCATACAAAATATATGTCAATTTTGTGTGTACCATAAATCAATTTTGAAATGAAATGCATTTGGTCCTTGGGAATACATTTTTCCTATTAAATCATAATTTATTATGTAATTATGGATTTTTTTTTTAAAAAAAAAATGTTAATAGAAAAATCGTTTTCCATAAAGTGAAATACTTATAACTGGGGTGAAGTGATCAACAACACACACAGAGATGTGGAGAGCCAACCTTTTTTTTTTTTTTTTTTCCTATTAAATACAGTTTCACATTCTAATAAAATTTTAAATGATATGACAGTCTATACACTGTTAGATCTATAATATTTAATTTAAACCATGAAATAGACTTCTCTCCAATTCATTTCAAATGGAGAGGATTATTTTCCATAATAAGAACTTGTGCTAAAACCCACAATGACTCAAACAAGAGGTAAATTTTATTTGAATAGCATGGTTACTAAACAAGAAAGAATAGGAATAACCCGATAATGATAATAAAATTAACAACAAGCACAAGTAAACTAAACAAGATCGATTTTATTATGTAAAACATGTTTAAATTAAACTCTTCTAAGTTGTTATTTGGAAATTTAAAAGTTAAATTTATTTTACTATGGATTTTGTTTTAAAAGAAGGAATGGGATCATATTTTAAAAGGAATTGGGCCTCTTTTATTAAAGTTAGATCAGCCCATGACTTTAGTTTGACGTATGTAGAAAAAGTTAGTATTCTTCTTTGCAAAGAACGTGGGCTGTTGGTTCTATTAGCTTTAATTAGACAAACCTTTCCTTTATTATTGATTATTATCTTCTCAATCAGCCCACTCGTAGACTCTTTTATCCAAACCCGGCCCATGTCTTTCTTTCATTAACCAAGCTTCCTAATTAACAAACTAAAGCCCAATCGTGTTGCTTTATTTTTTGAAGCCGATTGATGCATGCCAAATAAGGTAACCTTTGTCATCCAACGGTAAAGCTTTAGATTTGATGAGCTAAACTACAACACATTCCAACAAACAAGGTTAAGAGAGAGGTTAGAAATAAATGAATATCCTCTATCCTACTTTTTGTTTTCTACTTTATACTTTATTAACTACAATATATCACGTGTCAGATTGTGTTTGATTTTTTTCTATTTTAAATCTTAGTTATTTTATATTTAAAAAAAAAACACGTAATGAGTTATAATTAGTGGAGTATAAAGTGGAATACAAAAAATGGGATAGAAAATTTGTACTCATTAGAGAATATACCAAGCATTTCCCACTAAGCATTTGGCGGTGAAGGTGGCAAACTTGACCCTTGATAGGGATTAGGTTCAATACTTTTTAATTAAAAAAAATTTGAAGTGTGCAATCCGTTAATGTTTCACCAAGGTCACAGTTAGATCTTCCAAAGACTTAGACTTGGAAATTTTTTCTTATTTTTTGCTTAGTAGACTTGGAAAATTATGGTCTAGTGGGTCACCCTTTATATTATGGTCTTGTGGGTCCCCAATTAAAGTAGAGGGAATTGTGGACTATAGAATTGTTATGATGTGCACTCAGTATTATAGGTGATTATAGAAATGTCTTTTGAAAGAAGGAATACTACACTAATCTACAAGTCATTGATCTCTCAGACTCATTCAAATCCCTCATCTTATCCACCTTGGATCTGCTCATATTGATACTTTTGAAAGAAAGAGGTTTTATCCATTTAAATTATTGTGTCAGGCTATTTAGGACCATCTTTTATGGAAAAATAGTTAAGTAATGACATTAATGCTATAAATTAAAAGCATTGTTAAGGATATTATTATGTCAAGAGAATTGTAATTTAGCAAAAAAAAAAATGTCAAGAGCAAACCTACACATGTTTTAGACTAAGAATGTGGTCATTTGAACCTTTCTTGAAGCTTTCCTAATTGATTGGATCTCACCCATGATCAACTTGCACACCTTTAATAATCTTCCACAAATTTTTAGTCTGAGTGGTCCAAAGTGAAAAATTATTGATTTAAATTATCTATTGACTTGACCTATACAGTCCTCATCATTCAATTCTATACTCCACAATTCCACACCTTTAATAATCTTCCACAAATTTTTAGTCTAAGTGGTCCAAAGTGAAAAATTATTGATTTAAATTATCTATTGACTTGACCTATACAGTCCTCATCATTCAATTCTATACTCCACAATTCACGATAATTAATGGGGGACCCAAAGACCATAATTTTCCAAGTCTTTGGAATATCTAACTAAAGAAATTTAAAGCATCCAATCAAAAATGGTGGACGTGAGAAAATTAGAATGGTATCACCATCATGTGGAATGGTTACAGAGTGTTCTATTCACTGGGGTAGCATTTAGCATATAAACATCTATCCAATGCCATCTCAATTCTTATCTCTTCCCAAAAGACCAAAATTATTTTCTTCTTTTTGATTTCTTAAAGGAAACATGGGGTGGATATTGTGGCTATATCTGGTCCTCTTTCTACAATCCTTGCTCTTGCATTCTCAAGTAAATTGTTCCTCATCTTTCAACGTAAGTGAAACTCCACACTTTTTGCGAACCTTAGAAAATTTAGAAATTTTAGACCTTTCCAACAACCAAATCAAAGGGGAGATCCCTTCCTTGATTTGCAATCTCAATTCTCTCAAATACCTTGATTTGTCTTATAATCACTTGAGTAACATGATTCCTCCATGTTTCGGAAACTTGAGTGTTCATCTCATAGATTTGGATTTGAGAAGTAACAATCTTAAGGGCACCATCCCAACGACGTTTGCAAAGGGAAGTTTGAGAAGTCTTAAACTCAATGACAATCAATTGGAAGGGTCATTGCCACGATCATTGGCCAATTACAGAAAGTTGGAAGTTCTAGATATTAGTAACAACAAGATTAATGGCGTCTTCCCGAGTTGGTTGGAAGCTCTTCCAGAGTTAAGGGTTCTTGTCTTACGATCAAACAAATTCCATGGTGTCATAGACAGTCCCAAGACCAAATTCCCGTTCCCTAATTTGCGAGTCATAGACCTCTCTCACAATGAGTTCCATGGGCTTTTGCCAACAAACTTTTTCGAGCATTTAAAAGCCATGATGAAAGTGAATTCGGATAGAGGTGAATTGAAATATATGGGTGATGGCTATTATCAGGATTCTGTGAAGATTACAATAAAAGGGAACTTTATTGAAATGGAGAAAATCCAAACTCTCTTCACAACCATTGATTTCTCCAACAATAGCTTCAAAGGAGAAATTCCAAAGTCAATTGGAATGCTAACATCACTCAAGGGGCTTAATCTTTCACACAATAATCTTACGGGTGAGATGCCTCAGTCATTGGGAAATCTAACCAATATCGAATGGTTAGATCTCTCCTCCAACATGCTCACTGGGGGAATTCCTAAGCAATTGGCGGATCTTACATCACTGGCAATTTTAAACCTATCAAAAAACCATTTGGTGGGACTTATACCTCAAGGTAAACAGTTCAATACATTTACAAATGATTCTTACAAAGCAAACTCAGACTTATGTGGTTTTCCATTAACAAAAACTTGTGGCGATGACGAGGGACAACAACCACTACCATCCTCAATCATCCAAGACAATGATTTTGAGTTTGCAAATGGGTTTCATTGGAAAGTTGTATTGTTGGGGTACGGATGTGGATTCATATTTGGATTGGGTATAGGATATCATGTGTTCTCACGTGGAAGACCCAAATGGCTAGTGAATATGGTTTATGGAGAACAACATAACAAGGTACGAAGATCTAAGAAGAATGCTCGCAGAAGAAGAATTTAGGGGATGGCAATAGAGATTTAAGGTATATTCTTCTACACTTGATATATTAGAAACTAATCCATTTTCATAATTTTGGTTCTTCAAGAATGTCTTTTTGAATTGTTTAGATGATTGTTCATTTTTAATTTCCTTTGTGCTAGTTAGGATTGCTTATACTTGTGTTAATATTGACACTCATTACCTGTGCTATAATGGGTGCATGGAATTTTATGTTTATGCTAGCTATACAAGAGAGTAAATAGGCTCACTACTATGTGACCACCATTTCTATACTCTATTGCAATTCTAAACGATTCCTTGGTCAAGGAAAAAAAAAAAAATCGAAAAGGGTAGCTCCACTTCTTAGCTAGTTGCAGTGCCAAATAACTGTGGCATATTCTAAAATTGTAAATTATTAATATTACTATCCTTGTGACGATTCCTTACATTTTGCAGAATAAAGATCTTGTTGGTTGCATCGCTTGAAGAGTGGAGCTAATTGTTGTATTTCTATGTAAGATGCTTCAAGTTGCAGACTAATTTCCTTTCAGAGTTTTAATTAGACACATTTTATTTCAATTATGTTTCTTAAAGATTTATTATTAAGCTGGGATTACCTACATTTTGCTTCTTTTATTTTTTCTCTTTGTCTAGTTAGTTGATTATTTGCAGTTGTTCTCTTTTAACTATTTGTTAGATAGCTAAGATTTTACTTTATATACTACCATTTGTTGGAGCAACCCTTAGTATTGTTCTTCTATTATTGTTTAAAATTATCATCCACTAAAGAATTGAGAAAAATAAACATTTTATTTGCATTAGCAAATTTTGCTAGAAACATTAAAGGCAGAAAAAAGTGGAATTTAAAATTTAAGGTCTTAGAAAGTTTTGAGTTTTTTTTTCCTCTTCTATATCACTTAATTCTTCAAACTGAACAGTGCAGCAATATAATCTATGCATCTCCATATCCAATAACCCATTGGAATGACAACTAAATTTGTTATGACTAAATACATTTTCCACATATTGAAGAGTACATATCATTGGCATCATAATAGCGTAAAGCTTATCTTTCGGAGGAGAAACAATTTAGAGTATGCACCTAATGCCTCAAAGATTAAGTGACACTAATATTTTTTTGTCAAGAATAGAGATGCTCGTATGGTCCAAGGCTCCAACCACACATTATTTAACTCCATCATTATTACTTGGACAAAGGGAGCAATTGTATATTTGTATTACAAGATCTGTCATATAGGATTGGAAAAGTTGCTTATTTCTTGGATGGAAGCAACTTATTATGAGGGCTTTTCAAGGGCAATTCATAACACATACTATAATTACTCTAGTTCAATTAGGCCTTTTTTTCCCCTCTTTTTTCACGAATGAACTTTCTTTAACGAAACACACTTCAACGAAACACAACACACAAATAAATAATTTAACCAGAAGGTATGATGAAACTATTGCAAAGACTATTTCTTATAGAAATACACTTGTCGAATCAGAATTAATTACGTACATATAACTATACATAATAATGAGTCACTAACCATACATTTGGCCAATAAAAACTTGGGAATGTAGTACTTTGAAAACAATTTCTACGAAGAAAATTCAATGTTAAATTATAGTCTTCTTTCAAGAATACATCATGATTCATGAAGCCCAACAATGTCGTTATAAGCTATCCCCACTACAATTAATACAGCTAAATATCTTGAGAACTACTTCCAAAGCATTACAATTTGGATTTTTAAATCGCTTATGCCACAAAGTCAAAATTTTAAAAGAACGGTCACATAAAATGGAATTAGTCAAATGATTAGTTCAGCAGATTTTATGGTCACTAGTATGAATTTAATCTTACATCTAACATAACGACAAAATGCAAATAAGTATGAATTTCAGATTACCTCCATCTTATAGGGTCCAAAAAAGAACACAAAGTAACTTTTGACTAGCATCCGAGAAAGTTGCATCAATTAATAATTTTTGCCATATTTGATCTTACATTAACGTTACCACTTAGACAGTAAATCCATAATAATTATCACAATACAGATAATATTGTAAGATGGGCTCAGGCCCAAAGCTTGATTAATAGTCTCGTCTCATTGCAATTATTTTATACGTCGTCGTTTCGTGCCCGTGGCCCATCCATCACAGCCCCGTTTCTCTCACCAATTTTCTTCTCTATCTGCCTCACTTGACTCCTTCACTACCTACCTGAGTAAGTTCATTTCGACCACAGTTTTTTTAATTTTTATTTTTGATTGAGAGTTTCAGATAATCCGTTTCTTGGGCATGTTTCAAAATTCTCAGAAGAATGTTTTTTTTTTTTTCTTCTCTTCCATATATAAAGATAGAAAGGTTCTGCACGTTAATTGTTTGATAGTTTGCCAAAGCAAGAGTTGGCCTAACATATGCAAAGAATTCTTATTATTTATCCACACAAAGAGTGGAAAAATAAGCCTATGCACAATACATGCCCGGCATTTGCTTTCGGATTTTGGGTTTTTGTCTTTATTTGCTTATATTTGAGGACTCATTGTTTCTGTGATGTAGCAGATGTTAAAACACCATGACTGTGAGATGGCCAAGACTTTTGACACCGACGCACCTTTCTCAAATTATACGGAAGCAGAAAAACCCATTAACAGCGCTCCAAATGTTCAAGGAGGCCAAATACAAGTACCCCAATTACTGTCATAATGGTCCAGTCTATGCCACCCTCATTGGCATTCTTGGAAATGCAGGCAAGATTTGTGAGATGAAAGAGGTGATTGATTGGATGAAAGAAGACTCGTGTGAATGCAAAGATTCAGTCTTTGTTAATGCAATCAAAACCTATGCGAGAGCAGGATTGGTGAATGAAGCAGTTTCTCTTTTTAAAAGCATTCCTCAGTTCAATTGCGTGCATAGGACAGAATCTTTCAATACCCTGTTGCAAATATTGATCAATGAATCTAAGCTTGAAGCCGCTCATCGTCTGTTCTTAGAGAACTCTTATGGGTGGGAAGTGAAGTATCGGATTCGGTCATTGAACTTGCTCATGGATGCTCTGTGTCAGAGGAGTCGTTCTGATCTTGCATTGCAAATCTTCCTAGAGATGAATTATCAAGGTTGCTATCCAAGTAGGGAAAGCTATCGGATTCTAATGAAAGGGTTGTGTGAAGATGGGAGGTTGAATGAGGCCACCCATTTGTTGTATTCAATGTTTTGGAGGATCTCTCAGAAGGGTAGTGGTGAGGATATTGTAATCTATAGAACCTTGTTATATGCATTATGTGATAATGGGCAAGTTGAAATGGCTGTGGAAATTCTTGGTAAGATTTTAAGGAAGGGGCTGAAGGCTCCTAAGCGATGTTTCCCCCATATTGTTCTTAATCGGTGTAGTGCTGGTGAAGATATAGAAGACACCAAGCGTTTGATTAATGAAGCTTTGATCAGAGGTGGGATTCCCAGTTTGGCTAGTTATAAATCTATGGCTATTGATCTTTACAATGAAGGTAAGATTAGTGAGGCTAACAAAGTTCTCATTACAATGCAAGAAAGAGGCTTTAGGCCAACAAACTTGATTTATGAAATAAAGGTAGCAGCATTGTGTAGGGGAGGGAATGTTGATGCAGCATTGAAGGTAATTGAAGAAGAAATGGAGGGAAATTGTGTACCAAATGTTAGGGCATATAATATATTGCTGAAAGGATTATGTAATGAGGGGAAATCGGTCATTGCCGTTGATTATTTGAAGAAAATGGCTAAGAAGTTGGGTTGTGTTGCAGACAAGGAAACTTACAGCATTTTAATCAATGGGTTATGTCGTGAAAGTAGATATCTTGAAGCAAGTCAAGTTTTGCAGGAGATGTTAATCAAATCATACTGGCCTTGTGTTGATACTTATAATATACTTATCAGGGGTCTTTGCTCCATGAGCAGGCAATACGAAGCTGTTTTGTGGTTGGAGGAGATGGTTAGCCAGGGTATGAAGCCAGAACTTTCTGTATGGAACTCGTTGGTAGCATCTGTATGTTCCAACATGGCTGACATTGAGGTGTGCTCTCAGACGTGTAATTAGATTATCAGAGCCTGGTTGTTCATGTTGAAGTAGTCATAACAGTGAAACCATTGTTATAGTCATATTTTTCCTTTTTCAATTGCATAGTATCTGAACATAATGAGGAAGAATTATATTTGTCAGTTGAAATATGCACAGTTAGTAAATTTCCTTCAGGAAAAGAATTTGTCATACTGATAGCTTGCTATTTTGGGTAGCAAGTAGCAACCTTTCTTACATGTAGTTTGAAGGATGTGGCCTTCTACAAGGAGAAGCCAAATATGATCCAGTAAGGAAACCTCTCGCTGGACCTTAAGGCGTGTCTTAAACCAATTTGATACTCTGATGAAACATATCCATTAAAATTTGCACGAGTCTTCAAACTTTTAGGTAGAAATGGGATCCATCCAATGCTCTAGATGTATTAGGATTTGGATCTCTTCCATTGCATCGCCAAAATAATAATAATAATAATAATAGAAAAAGGCATTATGAGCCAAAAAGATGTTGCTTGATATACATAAAACTATAAGCTGTTGATTTGAGCAATCTGTAAACGTTGCATAATATTAACAGTATTCACAAAGTGAATTCACGAAATGATATTTCACTCCCAGAGATTTGTATAAATGCAACATAAGTTCATGTTCACTTACATTGTGACTTAAATGATTTTCACTAAGCAAATTTATCAAATTACATTTTTAGAAAGTAAAAAATACTTATATTTTTGTTAAATTGACTTATATTTATCAATTATCAAAACCGGACTGGACTATCCAACCAAACCGCAAACTAGCATATAGTCCGATTCTTTACCCATAAAAAACCGGAAAAGTAAAAAAAAAATAAAAAATAAAAATAAAAATGGTCCGAAAATCTTTCGGATCAAATTTTCAAATTCTTTGAAACAAAACGACAATCTTGTGGAAATTCCTTCATCAATTCGTTCTTGTGAGTTGAGTTTAAGCAATAACTCACTTGACTTCCTCACTGCCGACCTCAGTATGGACATTTTTCGACCGCCGTTTCGTTTATTTATCTGGTGTTTGAGTTTGAGTTTCAAATAATCTGTTTCAGAAAATTTGGCCAACTTTCTCTTTAAAAAGGGGTTTTTCCAATCTCAAAGTCTATTGCTTCTTCGGTGATTGGGTTTGGGATTTTCTCTGTTAATCAAACTCTTTTTGTGAAGTAAATTAAGATAGAAATAGAAGTGATTCTAGTTGGTACTTTAGAAACTCAAGTTATCTTCTGATGAAGATAAGTTCTAAAATATACTTCCAAACAAGGAACCCGTTCCATCTTGTATGCTTGAGGCTTGGGAGTATAGTTTATTTCTCTGTGAATTGCATCATCACATGGATCTTTAAGCCTAATACTATATATAGCGACCTAATTGACTTAAAACTTCAAAAGTTAGTTAAGTTCATATACTTTTTGAACCTCGTTTTCTCCTCAAAAGAATTATTTTTAATTGCAGAAGACGTTAATTGATTTGGCAAAAGTCTTCTGCAATGGTGGTAACCAGATTTGCCAATCTATAATAAATGAAAAAAAAAAAAAGAATGCCCTTAAATGTGCTATTAAATGCATTATAAATTTCCTATATTCATACTTCAAAAATTATGTGGTTTCAAAGGGAAAAAATAAAATAAAATAAAATAACTTATAAATAATGACTAATAGTGTATATTATTGCTCCTTAACAATTATGCTATTTATTAATATATATGGCAATTAATTATTTGAAACATAAAAAATGTCCCTTCAAATTTCTTCTTCATATATATATATATATATTAATTTTGTTTCTCATTTGCTTTTTCCAAATCATTCATATTCCATGATAACAAAAATGTCTTATATATATTTTTTAACTATTAGAATTGTTGTTTCTAGCATTTAAATTACAACTTGTTTGGCCCAGTGGTCATTTTTCTCCCCAATTCACCCTTCTGAGGTTGAGTTCAGAGCCACAAATCGTTTGAATATAATTTTACGCAGTATATTTTACAAAAATATTTTTGCTTGGTTAAGTTGTACCTTTATTTTATGCAACCAAAAATGACAATTTCTGTACCTGATTGCAATAAAATTTAGTTTGACTTGATCTTTTTATTTTTATATAATTGGATATGCAGGAGTATATGTTTAATATATATTTTGGGGGGAAGTGTTAAGCTTTTATTTCATCACTCATATTGGAATTGATGAGGCCTCAAATTTCGGCCACATTAATAAAACAATGTTCAGTGTTCACCATTATATGGTGGAAAACACAAAGTGGATAAAACATTGTTCACATCTTTTAAGCCTAATGACTATGTAACGACAATTAATCAACACAACAACAACAACAAAAGTTAGTTAAGTTCTTATATTTTGTTTTCTTCTCAAAACTCAAAAGTATTAATTGTTTACAATTACTACATAAAATTACAATAAATTAATTACATTACGCGTTAATACCCAAGAAATACTTTCATGCACCATGGGCTTTAGGCATAGACACGGTAGGCCGGCGCCATTGCCTAAGGCCCCCACTAAAAATGAGCCCAAAATTGTAGGCTACATATATTTGGAACCTCGTTTTCCCTCAAAAGAATCATCTGGATTTAAAGATTCTTATTGCATTTGTCATTTAGGAAAATAATTTATTTATTTATTTATTTAGACATGTAAAGTAACACCTATTATTTTAATTATTTAAAATTGATTAAATTTGTCTATGTTTCATCATTTAAACTAATAGTATAATTTAGGACAAAATTTACTTCCAACCCGGTTTGGAAAAATCTTCCTTCATCTCACTACGTGGTAAGAAAATAGATCATCCACATGTATATTTTAAAAAGTCACATGACTCATTAAAAATGTCATGTGACTATAAGTACGCGTGGATGGTTTATTTACTTGCCACGTAGTGGGTTGGAGAAGGATTCCTCCAAACCGGGTTGAAGTTAAACTATTTCCTATAATTTAACGTGTAATTTTTAAATTACTTTTAAAAAAATGATCTAAAGTATTTATAGAATATTAAGTATGATCAATATAATTCAAAAAAAAATAGAATATTAAGTATGATCAATATGATTCTAAAAGACAGTTCTCAATTTACATACCGGCCGAATGAAAAATAAAAACTTATATGAGTTATGTAAAGACTAACTTGGGATATAATTTCAAAGCCTACGATTTTTATCCTATGCAAAATATATTTATTTTGTTTGTATATATAGATTCAACTAATTGGGATTTTGGTTACTCGTTGAACTGTCAGACTCATCAATTCTCTCTATTTTAAATTTTGAGGAGTAGCATGTTTTGGATTATTGTTGGGGCAGTAGATGTGAGAAGGGCATTAGGATTTCACACTAGTGACTAGTGAGAATGTGAAGAATTGAAATTTGTAAACTTTTCTCTCAAATGTAAATTTCAAGGAAATTTCTTTTAGCTATTGATATATTGGAGATTAGCAAAGGATAACTGTCAGCCTTTGTTTATGAGAAAATATTCAAAAAAAAAATTATATTTATGAATCCCTTTTAGAGAATATCTATTGAATTTTAGTAGGTCCCTTACAAAAGTTTTATGGATGTGCAGCGTCGTCACATGCTTAGCCCATTCATTGGGTTTGGGGCGTGACAAATGACAATGAGCCTTTCTCTAAGCCAACCAAAGAAACCATTGGTTCATTCAAATAAATTGGTTTACATGGCTAAACTGATCATGAGAGATGTGTAGGCTTTCTCTAAATCATTTAATAGTTTGAATCCTTTTCTTCTTTTAATTAATTACATTGATTGATATATATATAAGCATGACAAAGTGGATATTATCATGGAAGAGGCCCACTATATGCGGGAACGTAATGGCATACAAATTTTCCCAGAAATAGCCCCTCACCATGCATAGGTGGGACAAACGTGGAGTACATATGGAAAAACCATCTTCATCCTTTTTGATGTTGATCGATTAGTTGTATGCACCGTTATTTTTTCCTCAGAAGTCCATTCATTGTTTGTCATAAACACAATTTAAACTAGTCTATTAGTGGTAATTATTTTTGTGCTTAATATCTCGCTCATTCATTAAAAATAAATGAAAACAATATATATATATATATATATATTATATTCGATAGATTTTTTTTTTTTTTTTTCTTGCCATAATTCGATAGTTGAGAGAGCGCGAATTTGAACTTGGGATATCTCCGTTCAAAATATCAGGAGATGCCAATTGAACTATAAAACTTTTGACAAAACACAATCTATTATTAGTAGTACTTAATAACAAAAGCATAATGAAAAAATAAAAATAAAATAATGACATTGTTGCTTAATATTAGCTGCTGCACTAATGAAAGTTTACATACATCTGATAAACTTTACAATCAAACTTGAATGTTAAACCACATATCCACAGACTATACAAAATTAACATTTGGAACTATATATATATATATGGGGTTATTTTTCTGGCAACTACAATCAATGTTGTGACATATATGACTCCAGTTGGTCGATCAGCAGCTATTCTAATGCACCATATATTGATTACTTGTGGTGGCAACGCCCATTAGATGGTGGTGGACCTGGGATGTAGGTGCAAGGACTAGGGGCTGAAGGTGGAATTGGAGTGTGTGAAAGTAACGCCTTTGCACCATATTTTATTGGCTTGGTGCCACCCAATGGCCTCATGGCATCATGAGGCTTGGCTATGAAAATCAAAGAAAAAAGCATCACGATGGTAGCAATGCTGGAAAGGTTTTTCCACCAAAAGTACATTTTTCAATATTGAGGAAGAAGGATGGTTTCTATTAATGTAAGAGCAAACTTGGGCTTCACGATTGGTTTGAGAGGATTTTAATGTGATGGGGGGCATCTAATTATATTTATAGTACCGTCTTTGGTGAAGTTACCAAGAAAGATTTCCATAAAAAAAAGTTACTAAGAAAGATGCATAAGTGAAATTGTTGCACTATTTCTAGGAAACGCCTTATGCCTATAGGCAAAACATCTTAGAAGAAACAGTCGCTATCTTATGAGATGGTCACATCAAAAATCTATCTGTTTGGTGCGTTTAGTCTTTACTCAATTTAACATTTTGTCTTAAATAAAAATAATTTGACATTATGATTTCAATTAATTCAATGAAACAATTATCCAGTAATGGCAATACTACCGAGTCTACAACAATAACAACGTTTTCCTATTGTAATATTAATAAAAATCGTTTCCACTAATTCAGTGGTAGTTTTATGAGAAACACATTTATCCATATTGTTGGTACTGTATCACGCGTCACCATTCACCGACAAGTGGGTGCAAAAATACAAAAACAAAAACGTGTTTAGAAATTCCATTATTTCCTATTATCTTTCCCTCCGTTGACATATCGTTATTGCTTTTTCTTCTCAAATCACTCTTGGGAGTTGGGAACTTGGGATGTATTTAAGCGAGTACCAGAGTATAGCCTCCAAAAAGAAAACCGAAGGAAGAATCAGCCCCAATTAGGTTTTGGATTATCTGTTTTACATTTTATATTAATTGCATGCTAATGTCGAAAGCTCTAGTTGTCTGTCTTTCATAACAAGCTTCTAGGCAGATACAGGGTTCACAAAGTGGCAGAGCAGGAAAATTTATTAGGAGGACAATAAATAAATTAATTTTCCATATATATAGCTCTTGCACCCTCAGACCAAAAATGTGGTAGACTCTTTACTCGTTCCTTGTTCTGTTCGGAATAAGATACCTCTTTCATTTAGAAACCTCTACCATTTGTCTATTTTATGAATTCAGATTTTATTCTCATAGATCTAACAGTGGTACATACTATCATGTCATTTAAAATTTTAAATGATGTGACAATCTTGTACATTGTTAGATATTGTAATATTTACTCTGGACTAAAAAATGGACTCTCCATTTCATTTCAAATGGAAGAGGATCCTATTCCTGTTCTCAAAACCAATACTTCTTTTCTTTTCTTTTTTTCATTGAGCCAAAACCAAGACTTTTAGGTCAACTACTATGCAGACATATTTGTGATGGAAGCCTACTGTGCATATGCTAAAATGTGAAATAAAATGTGATTTTAAACAAAAAGTTTACTTTAATTTATTTGTTTTACCTTTAAATAAATAAGCTAGCCAAATGCACATTGGATTTGTTCAAAATCTTATACATTGCAGCACTAGTTCATGCTTAGGGACCACAAAAGAAAAAGGAAAAATGGGTTTGAAGGATTGACTTTTAAGAAGTACAGACACCTCAAAATCTTGAACGTGTATATGTGTTTTCAATGTGTTGGGAGGAAAAAAAATCATTTAAAAAAAAAATCATTGATTTTAATATATGTTTAAAGATTTTGATATTTATTATTTATTTTGACAACTTAAAATAAAACTAAAATATCTCTAAAGATTATATTAGTTGTCGTGTTCTAATTTTTCAAGGATTTTCGTGTTGTTATGCCTCGTATCGTATCGTAAGGGACTAAGGGGTAGGATTAGACATAATACATTAATCATGTTATTTATTCACTAACAAGGAAAAACTAGCTTCAAATAAAAAGCGGATCATGTTGATTTTGTGCAATCTCTGTTGTTCTTCTCCAAAACTTAGAGGTCAAGACCTTTTCAAATTTCTTAATATATCTCCAACTCGTGCCCTCCTTCTACAATATGTGTCGATATCACCTCAACTCCAAATCATGTCTTCCAAGTCTCATGGACTCGTCAAGATCAAATCTCTCTCTCTCTCTCTCTCTCTCTCTCTCTCTCATATTGTTGGTCTCACTTCCTCTCGGGAATTTTGGAAAGCTTTTAGCTAGATTGTGGCATTAAGTTTGAAATTTAAATCATAACCTTCCATTTTTTTTTTTTTCATTAAAGAATTTGATTACTTTGTCCGCAATCCCCATAGCCTCCTTTATATAATTTCAAATTATTACCAAATTGAAGCTCAAAAAAAAAAAAATAAAAATTATTATTAAATTAAATCAAGATACCTTTTTGCATGTTGAGAGACTTTTTATCTAATTTGCATAACAATAAAGGTACGTACAGTCGGACACAACATTTTTACAATAATACTGAGGTGCCAAGCTGCAAATAAACATAATAAAGTAATGAAAGTGGTAGATCCAAATGAAAGCTAATAAAAACTAGTCAATTCCATATTGTTCTGAAAATATTATGTCTGTAGCATTGCTCTTTGTATACATGAAATTAAGGATAAAGCTTTAGTTTTCCCCAAAGTTTAACGTTATACATAATGTGGTGGTGTCATTTCAAATCAATTACCAATCATTGTATTTATTAGTAAAATTAAATTTTAAATGAAATTACACCATGTAAGCTTTTAAATTCATTAATAACTAAACTTTTACATTTTAAAGTAAATGGAGAAGATCTTAATTCCATTAATTTTGAAGTAATATAGGGAGAATTTTCTTGAGATATAAGTAGACTTTTCATAATAACGTACATAAGTGTTAAATTAAGTTTGTCCTTGCTTTTATGAGTAAATAGTAATACATGTATATAATTGGTTCCACTAGTTGTTCAACTCGGTTAAATTTATTGTTGTCAAGTATGAAACCTAAACACCATAGGTTCAAATGTTATTGTAACCCAAAAAAAAAATACAAGCATATAGAATGAAATTCATCCCATAAAAACAAAAAAAAAAAAAATTACTAAGTATGATGAAGAGAGGCGACAAATATTTTTGTCTCCTAATTATTGTTTTGTTTGCTGACAAATGGTGGATTTCACGTAGAAAAGCTCCATTTGTTCATTAATTGCAATGTCCATCACCCGGTTTGGGGATGAGACTGCAAGGACTAGGGCTTGAAGAAGGTACAGGTTTTCAATCTTGAAGAAATGGTGTCTTGTTTGCACCAAGTGTTGACTTCATGCCATTCAAAGACCCCGCAACCTCAAGAGGTTTAGTGGTAAAAATCAAGAACACAAGGATCAACACCTTTGCAGCATTGGACAGATTATTCTTCGAAAAGAACATGTTTTTTTTTTTTTAATAACAAATTTCTTTAGCTACTAAGGGATAAGGATGTATATATGTTTTTCTACTAAGGGATACGGTTCAGGTTTTAGGGCTTGTTGAAGAAGTTTGAGATGTACATGCATTATTAGTGGTGAAGCCAGAAAAAATTTTCAAGGGGGCGCAGCTGAATATAACAACATTAAAAAAATAAAAATAAATTTTTTTTTTTTCTAATTCCGAAGCAAACATCAAATAGATTGAGCTTTTTTAGCGGGTTTAACATCTAAAGTTTCAGAATTTGGGATAGAGGATTGAACATTAATCTCTCAATCTTGCACATTTTTCTCTTAAAATATGCATCATCCCAATTTTGATAATTTTTCCTTAAAATATGCATAAATTATGAATAGTTTCCCCATTAAAAAAATTCCAGGAGGAGCCCATAAGGAAATTTTCTTTTAATTTATGCTATTTTTTAATAATCAAAAAAGAAAACCCAAAATGTTAGGGGTAGCCAAGGCTCCCCTGCCCCCCCACCTTGGCACCTCCCCTGTGCATTATATATAGCTTTTTTAATACAATTGCTTATGTGGAAGAACGAAATTGTTCAGAAGATTCAAGGAAAAGGTAGTGCAAGAACGGAATTAAGTTTTACTAAATTAACTTTAATTTATTAAAACAATATTCAAATCATTGTAATTATATTAATAATTTAATATAAAAGAAGCGTTTCCTTTATATGATTTGCATGGAATTGTTATTGAACAGAAATTTCTTAGTTCTTACACAATACAATTGAACCTATAATAGAGTTACTTGTCATGTTCACATTGACAACAATTTGAGTTGTACACACTTCAAAATACTTTACAAGTAATGATCCTATTTCATCCCCTCTTTGGTATACATTATCAACTAAATATAGGAAGCATTCATAACTAGTATGTAAATTTCTATATGATGGATATTTTGAAATTCAAATCTGGATCCCGTGCAATAATATTAATAAAGGTTGAGATTGAAAATTGAAAAAACTTAGTCATTGAATTAAAAATATTATAAAGTTAAATTGAAGAACAATTTTAAAAGTAAAAAAAAAAAAAAAATTGAACCGTAGTGCACAGAATAATCCTATAAAATCATGGAACTCTAGTAAGATGTAGTAGCCTATGATGAGACAGTTCCCAATATTCCCAAAAACATCTTTTCAGGCTCCCAAATTAAAATAAAAAATGATCACTAATTTCTCGTTCTTGGAAAATCTTCTTTTGAACATATGTTCCAAATCATTTTATCATATATGAAAGTTGTTTCTGGACAATTCAATCTCATCTTTTAAAAAATTATCAACTATTCTCATAATAAAACGTTGTAGAGAAGTCAAGTAAAGGTGACGAAGAATTCTACAAAGATACTTAGAAATTAATGCCTAACAAGTTCCTGATACATATGCCGTGGCTCATGAAATGAAAGCCTAGAAATATTCTTGCCACAATGGCCCACTAAGGATGGCAAACTAAGGAAATTGAATGGGCAAAGAAGTGGGACACACAGCGTTAAAGGCTTTATCAGTTGGATATTTTCCTTGGATTAAGGAAGATTTTCGGTTAAGAAGTTTGATCTAATCCACTCATTTTTATAATCAATATTAAATAAGATTTTAAGAGCCCAACAGGGAAATTACCCTACAAATTTTAAAGTGCCATTCGTTCAATGGAAGTAGAATATACTCATATAGTTTCCTTAATTCTGGTGGGACAAAAAGGGTCTATCACATATTCACATGCAATGGTGGGACAAAAAGGGACTTTATTACGTACAAAACTTTCTCCCACTCTCCCGAGTCTGCAAGGACATTATTTTTGTCTCCTAGTTATTGTTTACTTCGGGACAAATTCCGGTGGAATTCACAAGAACAAGTAGCTGAAAAGCTAGATTTGTTTATTGAAAATTTATTTGTTGCACAACCTCTATTTCACAAGTACACATCATACGTGAATATTCAGATTTTGCTTTATATTTCATCGAATTGTGGATGATAATGTTTCAAAATCATGTGTAGGTGTTGAAATTATGGATGTAATTGGCAAAACCAAACAAAAATTTAAGGGAGAGCCAATACTTATAAATTTTATATATAATTTTTTTAAATATAAAAAATTGTATGTTGAAGGGGGGTTTCAAAAAAGTCAAGGGGATGAGCCATGGCTCCTCCTAACCCCCCTCTCCCTCCGCCCCTATGTGAATGTGTAGAAATTGTTGACATTTCATCGTGCCGTGGATAATAATGCCCATAAATTCTAAAGGTGTGTATTAGATATGTGCATTAGCAATATGCACAAATTGCTACCCGTTTATTATTTCCTTTAACAAGTTTTGGCAAGTAATAATAAGTGAAAGGATTAGAGCTAGACAGAGGCACGAGTCCTTGATTTTGTTGAAATGAAACAGCTTTTTGTACAAGCATTGAATTCATGTCATCCAAATAAGTAGGTAATATTTCATGGAGTGGTTTCATGAATCTTTCCTCTCAATTTAATTGAGGAGAACTAAAGTTCGAATCCTTTGTAACTATTAAATTATAATTTTATATATTCATGTTTCCTTAATTTATAGTAGATAACACTTTTTCTGGATTATTGTTAAGTACAATTGTTGTGGAATTGATTAGGAAATAAACTAGCTATGCAAGTAATTTGCAAAAAATTACTAAGAAATTGAAGTTTAGTGTGTATTAAATTAAAAATTAAATTCTTTTGTTTTGATATTCAATTTTTTTTTTTTTTTAAATAATAATACGACTGTTGGGAGATAGGAGATTTGAATTTTAGATATCTCATTTAAAAACATCATGAGGTATCAGTAGAGCTACGTACATGGCTCTTGACATAATTCAAGAGTTGAGGGAGAGAGAATTTGAACAATGGATGTATCGGTTGAAAATATCAAAAGATGCTAATTAAGTTACAAAGCTTTTTGATAAATCACAGTCTAATATTAGTAGTACTTACCGACAAAAACATAATGAAAAAATTAATAAAAATAAAATAATGACCTTGTTGCTTAATATCAGCTGCTGCACTCATGAAACTTTACACCCATCTGATAAACTTTACAATCAAACTTGAATGTTAAACCACATATCCATAAATTAACATTTGGAACAATACATACATGACTCCAGTTGGTCAGCAGCTATTCTAATGCACCATATATTGATTACTTGTGGCAATGCCCAGTAGGTGGACTTGGGATGTTGGTGCAAGGATTAGGGGCTGAAGGTGGAGTTGGAGTGTGTGAAAATGACGCCATTTTTGGACCGTATTTTGGTTTTGCTCCACCCAATGGCCTCATGGCTTCATGAGGCTTGGCTATGAAAATCAAAGACAAAAGCATCACGATGGTAGCAATGCTGGAAAGGTTTTTCCACCCAAAGTACATTGTTCAATATTGAAGAAGAAGGATGATTTCTATAATCTATTGTAAGAGCAAATTAAACTTGGACTTCACGCTTGGTTTGAGAGGATTTTAATGTGATGGCCGATGGGGGATCTATTTATAAATTTATAGTACATCAATCTTTGGTGAAGTTACTAAGAAAGAGGCTTGAAGTGAAATTGTTGCACTATTTCTAGGAAATGGCCTTACGCCTATAGGCAAAACATCTCTCTTTTTCTTTTTTTCTTTTTTTTTTTTTTGTTTTTTTTTAGATACAGACGTCGCTATCTTATGAGATGGTCACATAAAAATCCATCTGTTTGGTGAGTTTTAGTCTTTGCCCAATTTAACATTTTGTCTTAAATAGTAATAATTTGACATTGTGATTTCAATTAATTCAATGAAACAACTATCCAGTAATGGCAATTACTACGAGTCTACAACAATAACAACGTTTTCCTATTGTAATATTAATAAAAATCGTTTCCACTAATTCAGTGGTAGTTTTATGAGAAACACATTTATCCATATTGTTGCCTTGTTGGTACTGTATCACGCGTCACCCACAAGTGGGTGCAAAAATACAAAAACAAAAACGTGTTTAGAAATTTAGTCCATTATTTCCTATAATCTTTCTCTCCGTTGACATATCGTTATTGCTTTTTCTTCTCAAATCACTCGTGGGAGTTGGGAACTTGGGATGTATTTAAGCAAGTACCAGAGCATAGCCTCCAAAAAGAAAAGCCGAGGAAGAATCAGCCCCAATTGGTTTTGGATTATCAGTTTGACATTTTACATTAAATGCATGCCAATGTCAAAAGCTCTCGTTGTCTGTATTTCATAACAAGTTCTAGGCAGATACAGGGTTCACACTGTGGCAGAGCAGGAGAATTTATTAGGGGGACAATAAATAAATTTACATCTAACTAATAATTTTCCATATATAAAGCTTTGCCCCTGGCCACAAATGTGGTAGACTCTTTATTCATCCTTGTTCTATCAGAGATAGGATCCTATTCATTTAGAAACATTTACATTTGTTCATTTCATGATTTAGATTTTATCTCATGGATTTAATAATGTACATACTGCAACGTTATTTAAAATTTTAAATGATGTGACAATCTATACACTGTTAGATCGGTAATATTTACATTGTATCAAAAAATGGACTTTCTCAATTTCATTTCAAATGGAGAAAATCATATTCCTGTTCTTAAAAACCAATACTTCTTTTCTTCTCTTTTTTTCATTGAACCAAAACCAAGACTTTTAGGTCAACTACTATGCAGACATATTTGTGATGGAAGCCTACTGTGCATATGCTAAAATGTGAAATAAAATGTGATTTTAAACAAAAAGTTTACTTTAATTTATTTGTTTTACCTTTAAATAAATAAGCTAGCCAAATGCACATTGGATTTGTTCAAAATCTTATACATTGCAGCACTAGTTCATGCTTAGGGACCACAAAAGAAAAAGGAAAAAGGGGTTTGAAGGATTGACTTTTAAGATGCACAAACACTTCAAAATCTTAAACGTGTATCTATGTTTTCAATGTGTTGGGGGGAAAAAATCATTTAATAAAAAAAAATCATTGATTTTAGATATATGTTTAAAGATTTTGATATTTATTATTTATTTTGACAACTTAAAATAAAAACTAAAATATGTCTAAAAATTATATTAGTTGTCGTGTTCTAATTTTTCAAGAATTTTCGTGTTGTTATGTCCCGTATCATATCGTATCGTGAGGGACTAAGGGGTAGGATTAGGCATAATGCATTGATCATGTTGTTTATTCAATAATTGGTAAAAAATACTTCAAATAAAAAGTGGATCATGTTGATTTTGTGCTCTCTGTTGTTCTTCTCTATAACTTAAAGGTCAAGACCTTCTCAGATTTGTTAATATCTCCAACTCGTGCCCTCCTTCTACAATCTGTGTCAATAGCAACTCAATTACAAATCCTGTCTTCCTGATCTCATGGACTTGTCAAGATCAACTCTCTCTCTCTCTCTCTCATGAGATCATATTGTTGGTCTCACTTCCTCTAAGGAATTTTGGAAAGCTTTTGGCTGGATTGTGGCATTAAGTTCGAAATTTAAATCATAACCTTCCTTTTTTTTTTAATTAAAGAATTTGATTACTTTGTCCGCAATCCCCATAGCCTCCTTTATATAATTTCAAATTATTACCAAATTGAAGCTCAAAAAAAAAAAAATTATTACCAAATTAAATCAAGATACCTTCTTTTTTTTTTTTTTCTTTTTTTTTAGTGAAAGAATCAAGATATCTCTTTGCATGTTGAGAGACTTTTTTTCTAATTTGCATAACAATAAAGGTACGGACAGTCGAACACAACATCTATACTATAATGTAAAATAAAAACTTTTTTGACTTTTTGTTGACTTCCTATTCCACCTTCCACTTTTTTTCTCTCTCACACAGTCCTATTCCACCTTCCACTGCTCATTCTTGCTTTATGTCTTTCTCAACTCATTCTCCCTGGGTCTTTCTATGCACTCCCTATGTCGGTCTTTCTCTTCTCCATTTGAACCCAGTTCCACCGATCACACCCTTTCATCCCTGATCTGCCTCTTCAAAGTCCCCCTCCCTCAAACTTTCTCTTTCTTGGTCTAAATCCAAGACCACCACCGTAAACCAAGAGCATCAAAGTCGGAGATTAAAGTCTTGGAACCGGATTGAATAAGTTTTTTCTTTTTTCCTTTTTTGCTTTTTTTGGTTTGAATAGTTTTCCCTCATTGTTACACTGTGTTTTTTATGGGGCGATTGGAAGCAGATCTGCCTCTCTTCTACAACTTCATCAATTCAAATAATCTCTCTAAAATCATAATACAATCATATTGGAATGAATTGTATTGTATTGATGCGTTATATATTTTCCAAGACTAAGTTTTTTCTTTTAGAATATATAATCCTAAATTTTCAGGTTGATGTTTATGTGATTTTCCTTTCCATGGATGCCTTTCTCTTAGATTTGGTTTTTCTCTATCTTTGTAGAAGTTTTTGGATGCTGTTAAAAATTTGATTTTTCAAATTGGGTTGGCTTTGGGTCAAAAGAATTCTGTCTCCGTTGAGCAGCACTAATAAAGCTTGGCTTCAGATTTCTGTTGGCACGATTTTTTTTAAGTAATAAGCTGCTGGCATGCTTTAAAATGTTTCAATCTAGGACATGACAGTGAACAGCTGATTCGGGAGTAGAATAATCACTTTTGAGGTTCACTTTTGAGGTTTTCTCAAGGTGTCAACATTTTTTCTATATCTCAAATAAGATATTCTTTGGAGTAAACATAAATTAAACTAATTGATGTATATTATTAGAGAGAAACAACTGTAGCAACTAGCAATTAGAGTAGAAGGATTCCCTGTTATAATAATTTGAGGAGTTCGATCTCACTTAAGGAGAGTGCTATATTGAACAGGAGAAATTCAGCACTCAATATAGGCCATTTTCTTTTTAATGTTATGACCCGATTTGAACTCAGACATGTATTGGGCATCTAAAAGAAAGTAACTGATGCAATTTAAAATCCTAATCTCAGTAAAAAAGAAAAGAAAAAAAAAATGATCTCACTTAATAGCCTAAAGGATTGAATAAGATACTATTAACATATTTACAGCAAAATTATAATACACCTAGAAACAATTGTCACAATGAAATCTGTAAGAAACGGCTCAAATGGGGCATTTAGATTTTATTTTATTTTTAATGGTAATTATACACCTTTAATGGATCTTGAACTCATGACTTAACCAGTTAACCATCTATTTTAGTCTTTCATGCACTTAGCATGTGAACAAAAATTAGTGCTGAAACTCTCTCTTTTTTTTGGAGGTAGTGCTGAAACTTCTAACTATTTGTGATACATACAATCAATTTATTATATTGATTCAAATTATTTCAGTTGCCTTCTTCTTCTTAGTGAATGTTTTTAGTTGACTTGACAATTCTTGAGCTCAACTAAATGGGGCAATGAATTAAAAATAAATAATTATTTAAGCTTAATTTACCATACAACTTCTAATATTTATGTTTGCTTCTTCAATGTTTGGTTGGTTAGTTCTTACGTTGAGAAACTATAGGATAGGCACAACTCACAAAAATCATGTACCCTCACCCACACACCCACCAAAGAAGGAAAATATAGAGGAAACAAAAAATAATAATAATAATAATAATAACTTCTAGCCATTCCCCAGTTGGATCCTTGAAAAAAAAAAAAAAAAAAAAGCTATGCTCTTCAGTTTCTCTTATACAAAGATATTCAAATTTTATAGTTTCAGCCTCTCCTCCTTACTTCCCTTCTTCTTTCAACTTTGGGCAAAACTGATTTGGATTTCTTGGCTTTCATTCATGCTTAATAATCAAACTAAAAAAATTAGATTAAATATATCTAACTCCATACTACCCATACACTGTTACTAATTCTTTTTACTTTATTTATATATAACTACTAAAATTATTATTTGTTATTGAATGTTTAAGATCATACTTGATCAGTAATGTTCATTTTATTTGATATTGAAGTTGAAAAATTAATCCAGCAAAAAATATTTTAAACAAATGTTTAAAGGTAAGAATTTATAATAGAAAAACAATGTTTAGTATTATTCTTTTGATTTAATTAATCTTAATGAAATATTTTTTAGATTTTTATGTATAGTAGTTTTCTCATGCATCGCATGGGTTTACGACTAGTTTTTACAATAATACTGATGTTTCAAGCTGTAAATAAACATAATAAAGTGATGAAAGTAATGGATCCAAATAAAAGCTAATAAAAACCTGTCAATTCAATATTGTTCTGAAAATATTATGTTTGTAGCATTGCTCCTTGCATACATGAAATTAAGGATAAAACTTTAGTTTTCCAAAAAGTTTAACGTGTACATAATGTGGTGTCATTTCAAATCAATTATCAATCA
>OU015766.1:27252193-27285640 GCA_907173295.1 Fagus sylvatica
TTTTGAAATCAAAAGGCATAAAAGTTCCTTAATCCCTGCAACCATACAAGGTGAGATCGAATGAAGCATAAATAAACCAAAAGCTATATGAAAACACAAATGATTCAAGTAAATTTCAGATTAGACCGAATGATAAATAGTGATAAGAAATACTCTATTCTATGCATGCATTTGGGGAGAAGATGTATGAAAGAGGCCTAAAAATTGAAAGATATATAGAAAAGAATTGATCAAACAACAACAACTTGTATAAACGATGGCTATGTGACATTTAAACAGTAGAAAATGACAAAGAAAAAATCAGTATAACCTGAGCACACCATTGATTATGGGAGGGAGGAGACTGGAGAGGATGTTATAGGAGGATTGGGAATTGGGAATTGATTATGGGAAAGAGGAGAATGGAAATGATGTTATAGCAAGAGTCAAGAGAGAGGAGGAAATGACTTAATTTATAAGAAGCGCGCCAAGAGACGCATAAGAAACAAACAAAATGGTGAGAGAATTGGCTTAACCATGGCTTCGAGGCTTCCTCCGTAAGCCGAGTCTCTTAGCCTAGAGTCTAGAATGAAGGATGTGTTACAAATCTTTCTCCTTACGTTCATAACTAACAAACAAAAGGTAATACGTACTATAGTGCATTTAATCTTTACCATCAATTCATAAAATATAAAATAAAAGCCTCAATGTGACTATAATCAGGAGAGACTCAATTTGTTCATACCAAAATATATGTAACTTAAGGTCTTTTTGTGTGTACCATTAACAAAGTCAATTTTGCTAAATGAAATTGCATTTGGTCCTTGGGAATACATTTTTCCTATTAAATCATAATTTATTATGTAATTATGGATTTTTTTTTTAAAAAAAAAATGTTAATAGAAAAATCGTTTTCCATAAAGTGAAATACTTATAACTGGGGTGAAGTGATCAACAACACACGCAGAGATGTGGAGAGCCGACCTTTTTTTTTTTTTTTTTTCTTTTTTTTTCCTATTAAATACAGTTTCACATTCTAATAAAATTTTAAATGATATGACAGTCTATACACTGTTAGATCTATAATATTTAATTTAAACCATGAAATAGACTCTCTCCAATTCATTTCAAATGGAGAGGATTATTTTCCATAATAAGAACTTGTGCTAAAACCCACAATGACTCAAACAAGAGGTAAATTTTATTTGAATAGCATGGTTACTAAACAAGAAAGAATAGGAATAACCCGATAATGATAATAAAATTAACAACAAGCACAAGTAAACTAAACAAGATCGATTTTATTATGTAAAACATGTTTAAATTAAACTCTTCTAAGTTGTTATTTGGAAATTTAAAAGTTAAATTTATTTTACTATGGATTTTGTTTTAAAAGAAGGAATGGGATCATATTTTAAAAGGAATTGGGCCTCTTTTATTAAAGTTAGATCAGCCCATGACTTTAGTTTGATGTATGTATGAAAAGTTAGTATTCTTCTTTGTAAAGAACGTGGGCTGTTGGTTCTATTAGCTTTAATTAGACAAACCTTTCCTTTATTATTGATTACTATCTTCTCAATCAGCCCACTCGTAGACTCTTTTATCCAAACCCGGCCCATGTCTTTCTTTCATTAACCAAGCTTCCTAATTAACAAACTAAAGCCCAATCGTGTTGCTTTATTTTTTGAAGCCGATTGATGCATGCCAAATAAGGTAACCTTTGTCATCCAACGATAAAGCTTTAGATTTGATGAGCTAAACTACAACACATTCCAACAAACAAGGTTAAGAGAGAGGTTAGAAACAAATGAATATCCTCTATCCTACTTTTTGTTTTCTACTTTATACTTTATTAACTACAATATATCACGTGTCAGATTGTGTTTGATTTGTTTCTATTTTAAATCTTAGTTATTTTATAAAAAAAAAACACGTGATGAGTTATAATTAGTGGAGTATAAAGTGAAATACAAAAAATGGGATAAAAAATTTGTATTCATTAGAGAATATACCAAGCATTTCCCACTAAGCATTTGGCGGTGAAGGTGGCAAACTTGACCCTTGATAGGGATTAGGTTCAATACTTTTTAATTAAAAAAAATTTGAAGTGTGCAATCCGTTAATGTTTCACCAAGGTCACAGTTAGATCTTCCAAAGACTTAGACTTGGAAAATTTTTTTTTGCTCAGTAGACTTGGAAAATTATGGTCTAGTGGGTCACCCTTTATATTATGGTCTTGTGGGTCCTCAGTTAAAGTAGAGTGAATTGTGGACTATAGAATTGTTATGATGTGCACTCACTATTATAGGTGATTATAGAAATCTCTTTTGAAAGAAGGAATACTACACTAATCTACAAGTCATTGATCTCTCAGACTCATTCAAATCCCTCATCTTATCCACCTTGGATCTGCTCATATTGATACTTTTGAAAGAAAGAGGTTTTATCCATTTAAATTATTGTGTCAGGCTATTTAGGACCATCTTTTATGGAAAAATAGTTAAGTAATGACATTAATGCTATAAATTAAAAGCATTGTTAAGGATATTATTATGTCAAGAGAATTGTAATTTAGCAAAAAAAAAAATGTCAAGAGCAAACCTGCACATGTTTTAGACTAAGAATTTGGTCATTTGAACCTTTCTTGAAGCTTTCCTAATTGATTGGATCTCACCCACGATCAACTTCCACACCTTTAATAATCTTCCACAAATTTTTAGTCTGAGTGGTCCAAAGTGAAAAATTATTGATTTAAATTATCTATTGACTTGACCTATACAGTCCTCATCATTCAATTCTATACTCCACAATTCACGATAATTAATGGGGGACCCAAAGACCATAATTTTCCAAGTCTTTGGAATATCTAACTAAAGAAATTTAAAGCGTCCAATCAAAAATGGCGGACGTGAGAAAATTAGAATGGTATCACCATCATGTGGAATGGTTACAGAGTGTTCTATTCACTGGGGTAGCATTTAGCATATAAACATCTATCCAATGCCATCTCAATTCTTATCTCTTCCCAAAAGACCAAAATTATTTTCTTCTTTTTGATTTCTTAAAGGAAACATGGGGTGGATATTGTGGCTATATCTGGTCCTCTTTCTACAATCCTTGCTCTTGCATTCTCAAGTAAATTGTTCCTCATCTTTCAACGTAAGTGAAACTCCACACTTTTTGCGAACCTTAGAAAATTTAGAAATTTTAGACCTTTCCAACAACCAAATCAAAGGGGAGATCCCTTCCTTGATTTGCAATCTCAATTCTCTCAAATACCTTGATTTGTCTTATAATCACTTGAGTAACATGATTCCTCCATGTTTCGGAAACTTGAGTGTTCATCTCATAGATTTGGATTTGCGAAGTAACAATCTTAAGGGCACCATCCCAACGACGTTTGCAAAGGGAAGTTTGAGAAGTCTTAAACTCAATGACAATCAATTGGAAGGGTCATTGCCACGATCATTGGCCAATTACAGAAAGTTGGAAGTTCTAGATATTAGTAACAACAAGATTAATGGCGTCTTCCCGAGTTGGTTGGAAGCTCTTCCAGAGTTAAGGGTTCTTGTCTTACGATCAAACAAATTCCATGGTGTCATAGACAGTCCCAAGACCAAATTCCCGTTCCCTAATTTGCGAGTCATAGACCTCTCTCACAATGAGTTCCATGGGCTTTTGCCAACAAACTTTTTCGAGCATTTAAAAGCCATGATGAAAGTGAATTCGGATAGAGGTGAATTGAAATATATGGGTGATGGCTATTATCAGGATTCTGTGAAGATTACAATAAAAGGGAACTTTATTGAAATGGAGAAAATCCAAACTCTCTTCACAACCATTGATTTCTCCAACAATAGCTTCAAAGGAGAAATTCCAAAGTCAATTGGAATGCTAACATCACTCAAGGGGCTTAATCTTTCACACAATAATCTTACGGGTGAGATGCCTCAGTCATTGGGAAATCTAACCAATATCGAATGGTTAGATCTCTCCTCCAACATGCTCACTGGGGGAATTCCTAAGCAATTGGCGGATCTTACATCACTGGCAATTTTAAACCTATCAAAAAACCATCTGGTGGGACTTATACCTCAAGGTAAACAGTTCAATACATTTACAAATGATTCTTACAAAGCAAACTCAGACTTATGTGGTTTTCCATTAACAAAAACTTGTGGCGATGACGGAGGGACAACAACCACTACCATCCTCAATCATCCAAGACAATGATTTTGAGTTTGCAAATGGGTTTCATTGGAAAGTTGTATTGTTGGGGTACGGATGTGGATTCATATTTGGATTGGGTATAGGATATCATGTGTTCTCACGTGGAAGACCCAAATGGCTAGTGAATATGGTTTATGGAGAACAACATAACAAGGTACGAAGATCTAAGAAGAATGCTCGCAGAAGAAGAATTTAGGGGATGGCAATAGAGATTTAAGGTATATTCTTCTACACTGATATATTAGAAACTAATCCATTTTCATAATTTTGGTTCTTCAAGAATGTCTTTTTGAATTGTTTAGATGATTGTTCATTTTTAATTTCCTTTGTGCTAGTTAGGATTGCTTATACTTGTGTTAATATTGACACTCATTACCTGTGCTATAATGGGTGCATGGAATTTTATGTTTATGCTAGCTATACAAGAGAGTAAATAGGCTCACTACTATGTGACCACCATTTCTATACTCTATTGCAATTCTAAACGATTCCTTGGTCAAGGAAAAAAAAAAAAATCGAAAAGGGTAGCTCCACTCCTTAGCTAGTTGCAGTGCCAAATAACTGTGGCATATTCTAAAATTGTAAATTATTAATATTACTATCCTTGTGACGATTCCTTACATTTTGCAGAATAAAGATCTTGTTGGTTGCATCGCTTGAAGAGTGGAGCTAATTGTTGTATTTCTATGTAAGATGCTTCAAGTTGCAGACTAATTTCCTTTCAGAGTTTTCAATTAGACACATTTTATTTCAATTATGTTTCTTAAAGATTTATTATTAAGCTGGGATTACCTACATTTTGCTTCTTTTTATTTTTTCTCTTTGTCTAGTTAGTTGATTATTTGCAGTTGTTCTCTTTTAACTATTTGTTAGATAGCTAAGATTTTACTTTATATACTACCATTTGTTGGAGCAACCCTTAGTATTGTTCTTCTATTATTGTTTAAAATTATCATCCACTAAAGAATTGAGAAAAATAAACATTTTATTTGCATTAGCAAATTTTGCTAGAAACATTAAAGGCAGAAAAAAGCGGAATTTAAAATTTAAGGTCTAAGAAAGTTTTGAGTTTTTTTTTCCTCTTATATATCACTTAATTCTTCAAACTGAACAGTGCAGCAATATAATCTATGCATCTCCATATCCAATAACCCATTGGAATGACAACTAAATTTGTTATGACTAAATACATTTTCCACATATTGAAGAGTACATATCATTGGCATCATAATAGCGTAAAGCTTATCTTTCGGAGGAGAAACAATTTAGAGTATGCACCTAATGCCTCAAAGATTAAGTGACACTAATATTTTTTTGTCAAGAATAGAGATGCTCGTATGGTCCAAGGCTCCAACCACACATTATTTAACTCCATCATTATTACTTGGGACAAAGGGAGCAATTGTATATTTGTATTACAAGATCTGTCATATAGGATTGGAAAAGTTGCTTATTTCTTGGATGGAAGCAACTTATTATGAGGGCTTTTCAAGGGCAATTCATAACACATACTATAATTACTCTAGTTCAATTAGGCCTTTTTTTCCCCTCTTTTTTCACGAATGAACTTTCTTTAACGAAACACACTTCAACGAAACACAACACACAAATAAATAATTTAACCAGAAGGTATGATGAAACTATTGCAAAGACTATTTCTTATAGAAATACACTTGTCGAATCAGAATTAATTACGTACATATAACTATACATAATAATGAGTCACTAACCTATACATTTGGCCAATAAAAACTTGGGAATGTAGTACTTTGAAAACAATTTCTACAAAGAAAATTCAATGTTAAATTATAGTCTTCTTTCAAGAATACATCATGATTCATGAAGCCCAACAATGTCGTTATAAGCTATCCCCACTACAATTAATACAGCTAAATATCTTGAGAACTACTTCCAAAGCATTACAATTTGGATTTTTAAATCGCTTATGCCACAAAGTCAAAATTTTAAGAAGAACGGTCACATAAAATGGAATTAGTCAAATGATTAGTTCAGCAGATTCTATGGCCACTAGTAAAAATGAAAAATTATTGAACAAGAAAAGAAACTAAAAGAGAAATATTCAATTCATTATTCAAATCCAACTCAGTAACATACCATTAATGTGTTACTTTAAGCTAATAAGTGAGGAAAAAAAATGCTCATGCACCATTGCTTAGCTCTTTTTCCCAAGTAAATTTGGCAAGGATCTTGAAAAGGGCTAGGTATGCATTTAATCTTACATCTAACATAACGACAAAATGCAAATAAGTATGAATTTCAGATTACCTCCATCTTATAGGGTCCAAAAAAGAACACAAAGTAACTTTTGAATAGCATCCTGAGAAAGTTGCATCAATTAATAATTTTTAGCCATATTTGATCTTGACATTAACGTTACCACTTAGACAGTAAATCCATAATAATTATCACAATACAGATAATATTGTAAGATGGGCTCAGGCCCAAAGCTTGATTAATAGTCTCGTCTCATTGCAATTATTTTATACGTCGTCGTTTCGTGCCCGTGGACCCATCCATCACAGCCCCGTTTCTCTCACCAATTTTCCTTCTCTATCTGCCTCACTTGACTCCTTCACTACCTACCTGAGTAAGTTCATTTCGACCACAGTTTTTTTAATTTTTCGTTTTTGATTGAGAGTTTCAGATAATCCGTTTCTTGTGCATGTTTCAAAATTCTCAGAAGAATTTGTTTTTTTTATTCTGTCCCTCCCATATATAAAGATAGAAAGGCTCTGCACGTTAATTGTTTGATAGTTTGCCAAAGCAAGAGTTGGCCTAACATATGCAAAGAATTCTTGTTATTTATCCACACAAAGAGTGGAAAAATAAGCCTATGCACTATACATGGCCGGCATTTGTTTTGGGCTTTTGGGTTTTTGTCTTTATTTGCTTATATTTGAGGACTCATTGTTTCTGTGATGTAGCAGATGTTAAAACACCATGACTGTGAGATGGCCAAGACTTTTGACACCGACGCACCTTTCTCAAATTATACGGAAGCAGAAAAACCCATTAACAGCGCTCCAAATGTTCAAGGAAGCCAAATACAAGTACCCCAATTACTGTCATAATGGTCCAGTCTATGCCACCCTCATTGGCATTCTTGGAAATGCAGGCCAGATTTGTGAGATGAAAGAGGTGATTGATTGGATGAAAGAAGACTCGTGTGAATGCAAAGATTCAGTCTTTGTTAATGCAATCAAAACCTATGCGAGAGCAGGATTGGTGAATGAAGCAGTTTCTCTTTTTAAAAGCATTCCTCAGTTCAATTGCGTGCATAGGACAGAATCTTTCAATACCCTGTTGCAAATATTGATCAATGAATCTAAGCTTGAAGCCGCTCATCGTCTGTTCTTAGAGAACTCTTATGGGTGGGAAGTGAAGTATCGGATTCGGATCATTGAACTTGCTCATGGATGCTCTGTGTCAGAGGAGTCGTTCTGATCTTGCATTGCAAATCTTCCTAGAGATGAATTATCAAGGTTGCTATCCAAGTAGGGAAAGCTATCGGATTCTAATGAAAGGGTTGTGTGAAGATGGGAGGTTGAATGAGGCCACCCATTTGTTGTATTCAATGTTTTGGAGGATCTCTCAGAAGGGTAGTGGTGAGGATATTGTAATCTATAGAACCTTGTTATATGCTTTATGTGATAATGGGCAAGTTGAAATGGCTGTGGAAATTCTTGGTAAGATTTTAAGGAAGGGGCTGAAGGCTCCTAAGCGATGTTTCCCCCATATTGTTCTTCAATCGGTGTAGTGCTGGTGAAGATATAGAAGACACCAAGCGTTTGATTAATGAAGCTTTGATCAGAGGTGGGATTCCCAGTTTGGCTAGTTATAAATCTATGGCTATTGATCTTTACAATGAAGGTAAGATTAGTGAGGCTAACAAAGTTCTCATTACAATGCAAGAAAGAGGCTTTAGGCCAACGAACTTGATTTATGAAACAAAGGTAGCAGCATTGTGTAGGGGAGGGAATGTTGATGCAGCAGTGAAGGTAATTGAAGAAGAAATGGAGGGAAATTGTGTACCAAATGTTAGGGCATATAATATATTGCTGAAAGGATTATGTAATGAGGGGAAATCGGTCATTGCCGTTGATTATTTGAAGAAAATGGCTAAGAAGTTGGGTTGTGTTGCAGACAAGGAAACTTATGGCATTTTAATCAATGGGTTATGTCGTGAAAGTAGATATCTTGAAGCAAGTCAAGTTTTGCAGGAGATGTTAATCAAATCATACTGGCCTTGTGTTGATACTTATAATATACTTATCAGGGGTCTTTGCTCCATGAGCAGGCAATACGAAGCTGTTTTGTGGTTGGAGGAGATGGTTAGCCAGGGTATGAAGCCAGAACTTTCTGTATGGAACTCATTGGTAGCATCTGTATGTTCCAACATGGCTGATATTGAGGTGTGCTCTCAGACGTGTAATTAGATTATCAGATCCTGGTTGTTCATGTTGAAGTAGTCATAACAGTGAAACCATTGTTATAGTCATATTTTTCCTTTTTCAATTGCATAGTATCTGAACATAATGAGGAAGAATTATATTTGTCAGTTGAAATATGCACAGTTAGTAAATTTCCTTCAGGAAAAGAATTTGTCATACTGATAGCTTGCTATTTTGGGTAGCAAGTAGCAACCTTTCTTACATGTAGTTTGAAGGATGTGGCCTTCTACAAGGAGAAGCCAAATATGATCCAGTAAGGAAACCTCTCGCTGGACCTTAAGGCGTGTCTTAAACCAATTTGATACTCTGATGAAACATATCCATTAAAATTTGCACGAGTCTTCAAACTTTTAGGTAGAAATGGGATCCATCCAATGCTCTAGATGTATTAGGATTTGGATCTCTTCCATTGCATCGCCAAAATAATAATAATAATAATAATAGAAAAAGGCATTATGAGCCAAAAAGATGTTGCTTGATATACATAAAACTATAAGCTGTTGATTTGAGCAATCTGTAAACGTTGCATAATATTAACAGTATTCACAAAGTGAATTCACGAAATGATATTTCACTCCCAGAGATTTGTATAAATGCAACATAAGTTCATGTTCACTTACATTGTGACTTAAATGATTTTCACTAAGCAAATTTATCAAATTACATTTTTAGAAAGTAAAAAATACTTATATTTTTGTTAAATTGACTTATATTTATCAATTATCAAAACCGGACCGGACTATCCAACCAAACCGCAAACTAGCATATAGTCCGATTCTTTACCCATAAAAAACCGGAAAAGTAAAAAAAAATAAAAAATAAAAATAAAAATGGTCCGAAAATCTTTCGGATCAAATTTTCAAATTCTTTAAACAAAACGACAATCTTGTGGAAATTCCTTCATCATTTCGTTCTTGTGAGTTGAGTTTAAGCAATAACTCACTTGACTTCCTCACTGCCGACCTCAGTATGGACATTTTTCGACCGCCGTTTCGTTTATTTATCTGGTGTTTGAGTTTGAGTTTCAAATAATCTGTTTCAGAAAATTTGGCCAACTTTCTCTTTAAAAAGGGGTTTTTCCAATCTCAAAGTCTATTGCTTCTTCGGTGATTGGGTTTGGGATTTTCTCTGTTAATCAAACTCTTTTTGTGAAGTAAATTAAGATAGAAATAGAAGTGATTCTAGTTGGTACTTTAGAAACTCAAGTTATCTTCTGATGAAGATAAGTTCTAAAATATACTTCCAAACAAGGAACCCGTTCCATCTTGTTGCTTGAGGCTTGGGAGTATAGTTTATTTCTCTGTGAATTGCATCATCACATGGATCTTTAAGCCTAATACTATATATAGCGACCTAATTGACTTAAAACTTCAAAAGTTAGTTAAGTTCATATACTTTTTGAACCTTGTTTTCTCCTCAAAAGAATCTATATCTATAAAATTTAAAGCAGAAGACGTTGCATCATCTGCCATTTGGCTTTGGCAACTCTTTGCATGAACGTGGTAGCTTAGTTGGATAAATGTGCCACGTTTTCCATTTATCTATAATAAATGAAAAAAAAAAAAAGTAATGCCCTTAAAGTCAATATTAAATTGAACTATTAATTCCACTAATTTCCTATATTCATACTTCAAAAATTATGTGGTTTCACCAAGGGAAAAAATAAAATAAAATAAAATAACTTATAAATAATGAGCTTTAATGGTATATTATTGCTCCTTAATTGTCACGGTTAATATGTTCAATTCTATCTATATAATATATATGCAATTAATTATTTGAAACATAAAAAATGTCCCTTCAAATTTCTTCTCATATATATATATATATATTTTTTGAATTTCTCATTTGAAGTTTTCCAAATCATTCATATTCCATGACTTTGAAATTGCCAAAAATGTCAAAGACCTTATATATATTTTTTAACCCATTTATTTTAATCTTAAACAAATAGTTATAAAGTGTTTCAAATATGCATTTAAATTACAACTTGGACATTTGGCCCAGTGGTCATTTTTCTCCCCAAAAAGTCTCACCCTTCTGTGAGGGTGTGAGTTCAATTCCTGAGATCCACAAATCGTTTAGAATATAATTTTACGACGTATGTATATTTTACATTCAAAATATTTTTGCTTGGTTAAGTTGTAATCCTTTATTTTATGCAACCAAAAATGCCTTTTTTTTTTTTTCTTTTTTTTTTTTTTTTTTTTTACAATTTCTGATACTATCTGTTCATATAAAATTTAGTTTGACTTGATCTTTTTATTTTTATCAATTGGATATGCTAAATTGCGTGGTAAGTATATGTTTAATATATATTTTGGGGGGAAGTGTTAAGCATAAATTATATTTCACCCATATTGGAATTGATGAGGCAACATTCAAATTATCTTAGATTTAGGACATCAATGAACTATCATTTAGAGATAACCAAAAAAGGCAATTGTAAATTTGTTTTAGGGGCAGAGGAATAACATCTTAACATTTTTGTTCTCTGTGTTAAATTTTCCTAAGATACGTATTAGACTTAAGATGACATTGTCATTTTTATCTTCGTTGACCAATTTGTTATAGGATAGACTTCTAAGGTCACAAATATTGTTTCTAGATCTGTGATTATTAATAAGCAAGAAATTACCCAAAAAAAAAAGAGAAACAAAAAAAGTCAAAAAATGTATAGATGGGATAAATATGTGACAAATTGAAATAAGGAACCTCTGAATATTTGGAATCCCTGTATGTAACAATTAAGGTTCACCAAAGTGATTAAAATTCTAAAAATGTGAAGTGAGTTTTTTTTTTTTCTTTTTCTAAGTGAATGTAACCCCGAGATAAAACCCCCATTGAAAGGAATTGATGCAACTAGGCAAAAGTTATTGGTAGTTATCTTTTAGCCTTAGTAATCATTTGATGAAATATAAGAAGAATATTTCTATTTTTAAGCGCAAAAAAAAAAAAATTATTTACATTTTCTATTAACGCTTTTCTTTTCTTTCTTTTTTTTTTCCTTTTCATTATTGTTATTATTTTTCCCTCTCTTGGTTAAGTTGCTTTGTTAGGAATATATTTATAGAAAAACAATAAAAAAAGCCGCGCATTGCACGGGAATTATTTTTAATTGTTAATTGACAAAAGAATGGTGGTAACCAGAAAGAGAAAACTGCATATAAATGCAATGACTACAACAATTATGCTATTTATTACGTATTAGTGCTTGATAACACTTACTATTAGAATTCTAGCAGTACAAATTGAGGTTCAGAGCCGTTTGAGCAGTCAAAGAAACCGGAGTACCCAACCTTGCAGGAGCTTTTGGCCTCAAATTTCGGCCACATTAATAAAACAATGTTCAGTGTTCACCATTATATGGTGGAAAACACAAAGTGGATAAAACATTGTTCACATCTTTTAAGCCTAATGACTATGTAACGACAATTAATCAACACAACAACAACAACAAAAGTTAGTTAAGTTCTTATATTTTGTTTTCTTCTCAAAACTCAAAAGTATTAATTGTTTACAATTACTACATAAAATTACAATAAATTAATTACATTACGCGTTAATACCCAAGAAATACTTTCATGCACCATGGGCTTTAGGCATAGACACGGTAGGCCGGCGCCATTGCCTAAGGCCCCCACTAAAAATGAGCCCAAAATTGTAGGCTACATATATTTGGAACCTCGTTTTCCCTCAAAAGAATCATCTGGATTTAAAGATTCTTATTGCATTTGTCATTTATGAAAATAATTTTATTTATTTATTTATTTAGACATGTAAAGTAACACCTATTATTTTAATTATTTAAAATTGATTAAATTTGTCTATGTTTCATCATTTAAACTAATAGTATAATTTAGGACAAAATTTACCTTCCAACCCGGTTTGGAAGAATCTTCCTTCAATCTCACTACGTGGATAAGAAAATAGACCATCCACATGTGTATTTTAAAAAGTCACATGACTCATTAAAAATGTCATGTGACTAAAAGTACACGTGGATGGTCTATTTACTTGTCACGTAGTGGGTTGGAGAAGGATTCCTCCAAACCGGGTTGAAGTTAAACTATTTCCTATAATTTAACGTGTAATTTTTAAATTACTTTTAAAAAAATGATCTAAAGTATTTATAGAATATTAAGTATGATCAATATGATTCTAAAAGACGGTTCTCAATTTACATACCGGCCGAATGAAAAATAAAAACTTATATGAGTTATGTAAAGACTAACTTGGGATATAATTTCAAAGCCTACGATTTTTATCCTATGCAAAATATATTTATTTTGTTTGTATATATAGATTCAACTAATTGGGATTTTGGTTACTCGTTGAACTGTCAGACTCATCAATTCTCTCTATTTTAAATTTTGAGGAGTAGCATGTTTTGGATTATTGTTGGGGCAGTAGATGTGAGAAGGGCATTAGGATTTCACACTAGTGACTAGTGAGAATGTGAAGAATTGAAATTTGTAAACTTTTCTCTCAAATGTAAATTTCAAGGAAATTTCTTTTAGCTATTGATATATTGGAGATTAGCAAAGGATAACTGTCAGCCTTTGTTTATGAGAAAATATTCAAAAAAATATTTATATTTATGAATCCCTTTTAGAGAATATCTATTGAATTTTAGTAGGTCCCTTACAAAAGTTTTATGGATGTGCAGCGTCGTCACATGCTTAGCCCATTCATTGGGTTTGGGGCGTGACAAATGACAATGAGCCTTTCTCTAAGCCAACCAAAGAAACCATTGGTTCATTCAAATAAATTGGTTTACATGGCCTAAGAACTGTATCTAAATAGAGTTTGAATCTTCTTTTAATTAATTACATTGATTGATATATATATAAGCATGACAAAGTGGATATTATCATGGAAGAGGCCCACTATATGCGGGAACGTAATGGCATACAAATTTTCCCAGAAATAGCCCCTCACCATGCATAGGTGGGACAAACGTGGAGTACATATGGAAAAACCATCTTCATCCTTTTTGATGTTGATCGATTAGTTGTATGCACCGTTATTTTTTCCTCAGAAGTCCATTCATTGTTTGTCATAAACACAATTTAAACTAGTCTATTAGTGGTAATTATTTTTGTGCTTAATATCTCGCTCATTCATTAAAAATAAATGAAAACAATATATATATATATATATATATATATATATATATATATATTCGATAGATTTATTCGATAGATTTTTTTTTTTCTTGCCATAATTCGATAGTTGAGAGAGCGCGAATTTGAACTTGGGATATCTCCGTTCAAAATATCAGGAGATGCCAATTGAACTATAAAACTTTTGACAAAACACAATCTATTATTAGTAGTACTTAATAACAAAAGCATAATGAAAAAATAAAAATAAAATAATGACATTGTTGCTTAATATTAGCTGCTGCACTAATGAAAGTTTACATACATCTGATAAACTTTACAATCAAACTTGAATGTTAAACCACATATCCACAGACTATACAAAATTAACATTTGGAACTATATATATATATATGGGGTTATTTTTCTGGCAACTACAATCAATGTTGTGACATATATGACTCCAGTTGGTCGATCAGCAGCTATTCTAATGCACCATATATTGATTACTTGTGGTGGCAACGCCCATTAGATCGTGGTGGACTTGGGATGTTGGTGCAAGGATTAGGGGCTGAAGGTGGAATTGGAGTGTGTGAAAGTAACGCCTTTGCACCATATTTTATTGGCTTTGGTGCCACCCAATGGCCTCATGGCATCATGAGGCTTGGCTATGAAAATCAAAGAAAAAAGCATCACGATGGTAGCAATGCTGGAAAGGTTTTTCCACCAAAAGTACATTTTTCAATATTGAGGAAGAAGGATGGTTTCTATTAATGTAAGAGCAAACTTGGGCTTCACGATTGGTTTGAGAGGATTTTAATGTGATGGGGGGCATCTATTTATATTTATGTACCGTCTTCGGTGAAGTTACCAAGAAAGACATAAAAAAAAGAAGGATGCATGAAGTGAAATTGTTGCACTATTTCTAGGAAACGCCTTATGCCTATAGGCAAAACATCTTAGAAGAAACAGTCGCTATCTTATGAGATGGTCACATCAAAAATCTATCTGTTTGGTGCGTTTAGTCTTTACTCAATTTAACATTTTGTCTTAAATAAAAATAATTTGACATTATGATTTCAATTAATTCAATGAAACAATTATCCAGTAATGGCAATACTACGAGTCTACAACAATAACAACGTTTTCCTATTGTAATATTAATAAAAATCGTTTCCACTAATTCAGTGGTAGTTTTATGAGAAACACATTTATCCATATTGTTGGTACTGTATCACGCGTCACCATTCACCGACAAGTGGGTGCAAAAATACAAAAACAAAAACGTGTTTAGAAATTTAGTCCATTATTTCCTATAATCTTTCTCTCCGTTGACATATCGTTATTGCTTTTTCTTCTCAAATCACTCGTGGGAGTTGGGAACTTGGGATGTATTTAAGCGAGTACCAGAGTATAGCCTCCAAAAAGAAAAACCAAGGAAGAATCAGCCCCAATTAGGTTTGGATTATCTGTTTTACATTTTATATTAATTGCATGCTAATGTCGAAAGCTCTAGTTGTCTGTCTTTCATAACAAGCTCTAGGCAGATACAGGGTTCACAAAGTGGCAGAGCAGGAAAATTTATTAGGAGGACAATAAATAAATTAATTTTCCATATATATAGCTTTGCCCCTCAGCCAAAAATGTGGTAGACTCTTTACTCGTCCTTGTTCTGTTCGGAATAAGATCCTCTTTATTTAGAAACCTCTCCATTTGTCTATTTTATAATTCAGATTTTTTCTCATAGATCTAACAGGGTACATACTATCATGTCATTTAAAATTTTAAATGATGTGACAATCTTTACCCTGTTAATTAGATATGTAATATTTACTCTGGACTAAAAAAATTGACTCTCCATTTCATTTGAAATGAAGAGGATCCTATTCCTGTTCTCAAAACCAAGACTCCTTTTTCTTTTCTTTTTTTGATTGAGCCAAAACCAAGACTTTCAGGTCAACTACTATGCAGACATATTTGTGATGGAAGCCTACTCATATGCTAAAATGTGAAATAAAAACCGATTTTAAACAAAAAGTTTACTTTAATTTATTTGTTTTACCTTTAAATAAATAAGCTAGCCAAATGCACATTGGATTTGTTCAAAATCTTATACATTGCAGCACTAGTTCATGCTTAGGGACCACAAAAGAAAAAGGAAAAATGGGTTTGAAGGATTGACTTTTAACAAGCACAGACACTTCAAAATCTTGAACGTGTATCTGTGTTTTCAATGTGTGTTGGGAGGAAAACAAATCATTGATTTTAGATATATGTTTAAATATTTTGGTATTTATTTATTTTGACAACTTAAAATAAAACTGAAATATGTCTAAAGATTATATTAGCTGTCATGTTCTAATTTTTCAAAAATTTTCGTGTTGTCATGTACTGTATCGAATCGTGAGGGACTAAGGGGTAGGATTAGGCATAATACATTAATCATGTTATTTATTCAATAACAGGGAAAAAAAACTTCAAATAACAAGCGGATCATGTTGATTTTGTGCAATCTCTGTTGTTCTTCTCCATAACTTATAGGTCAAGACCTTCTAGGATTTGTTAATCTCTCCAACTAGTGCCCTCCTTCTACAATGTTTGTCGATAGCACCTCAACTCTAAATTCTGTCTTCCTGATCTCATGGACTAGTCAAGATCAACTCTCTCTCTCTCTCTCTCATATTGTTGGTCTCACTTCCTCTCAAGAATTTTGGAAAGCTTTTGGCTGGATTGTGGCATTAAGTTCGAAATTTAAATCATAACCTTCCCTTTTTTTTTTTTTTCATTAAAGAATTTGATTACTTTGTCCGCAATCCCCTAGCATCCTTAATATAATCTCAAATTATTACCAAATCAAATCAAGATACCTCTTTGCATGTTGAGAGACTTTTTTTCTAATTTGCATAACAATAAAGCTACGGACGGTCGGACACAACATTTTTACAATAATACTGAGGTGTCAAGCTGTAAATAGACATAATAAAGTGATGAAAGTGGTGGATCCAAATAAGATCTAATAAAAACCGGTCAATTCAATATTGTTTTGAAAATATTGTTTTTGTAGCATTGCTCTTTGCATATATGAAAATAAGGATAAAGCTTTAATTTTCCACAAAGTTTAACATGTACATAATGTGGTGTCATTTCAAATCAATTATCAATCATTGTATGTATTAGTAAAATTAAATTTTAAATGAAATTACACCATGTTTAAATTCATTAATAACTAAACTTTTACATTTTAAAATAAATGGAGAAGATCTTAATCCATTAATTTTTAAGTAATATAGGGAGAATTTTCTAGAGATATAAGTAGACTTTTCATAATAACGCACATAAGTGTTAAATTAAGTTTGCCTCGCTTTTATGAGTAAATAGTAATACATGTATATAATGGGTTCCACCTGTAGTTCAACTGGTTAAATTTATTGTTGTCAAGTATGAACCTAAACACCATAGGTTCAAATGTTATTGTAACCCAAAAAAAAAATACAAGCATATAGAATGAAATTCATCCCATAAAAACAAATAAAAAAAACAAATTACAAGTATGATGAAGAGAGGCCACAAACATTTTTGTCTCCTAATTATTGTTTTCTTTGCTGAGAAATGGTGGATTTCACCTGGAAAAGTTCCATTTGTTCATTAATTGCAATGTCCATCACCCGGTTTGGGGATGAGAGTGCAAGGATTAGGGCTTGAAGAAGCTACAAGTTTTCGATCTTGTAGAAATGGCGTCTTGTTTGCACCAAGTGTTGACTTCATGTCATTCAAAGACCTCGAGCCTCAAGAGGTTTAGTGGTAAAAATCAAGAACACAAGGATCAACACATTTGCATGCAGCATTGGAGAGATTATTCTTCAAAAAGAACATGTTTTTTTTTTTTTTTTTTTTTAATGAGCTAAAAATAGGGATGTATGTTTTTCTACTAAGGGATACAGTTCGGGTTTTAGGGCTTGTTGAAGAAGTTTGAGATGTACGTGCATTATATATGGCTTTTTTAATACAATTGCTTATGTAGAAAAACGAAATTGTTCAGAAGATTCAAGGAAAAGGTAGTGCAAGAACGGAATTAATTTTTACTTAATTAACTTTAATTTATTAAAAAAGTATTCAAATAATTGTAATTATATTAATAATTTAATATAAAAGATGCGTTTCCTTCATATGATTTGCATGGAATTGTTATTGAACAGAAATTTCTTAGTTCTTACACAGTACAATTGAACCAATAGATCAGTTACTTGTCATGTCCACATTGACAACAATCTGAGTTGTACACACTTCAAAATACTGCAAGTAATGATCCTATTTCATGCCCTCTTTGGTATATATTATCAACTAAATATAGGAAGAATTCATAACTAGTATGTAAATTTCTATATGATGGATATTTTGAAATTCAAATCTGGATCCCGTGAAATACCATTATAAAGATTGAGATTGAAAGTTAAAAAAACTTAGTCAATGAATTTAAAATAGGTAAAATGCATGTATACTCCCTGAATTTTGAAGGGGTTGTACTTAGACCCTTGTTGTTTTTCTTTAGCCAATTTACTACTTGTAACTTTAATATTGTGCCAAATAACTACCTCGGTTAAATTCCATCCAAATTCCGTTAAAAAAATGAACGTGAGACTCACGTGTGAGAGAGAGCAGCTCAGAGAGAACCCAAACGAGAGAGAGAGAGCAGCTCAGTGAGAAGGAGCCAGAGGAGATAGAGAACTGGATATTTGTGTATGGCTAGGCTTCGACTTTTTCTTTCTTTGTCCTTGGTTCAACTTCTTCCACCGTTACCAAATCTTCAGAGTTCATACTTAAACAAAGTACAAAGATAACTTTCTGTGTTGTACATAAATGACCATCTCACATTGTGATGGTTGCAAAAGTCTTGGCTCAATAACCTCAAATAGTTCTTAATAGGATAAGCTTCATGATCTCAATGACCTGCCACATGCCAGATCCCCGCACCAAATTGTACAAATTCAGAAATTACAAACCCAAAAACCAAATTCTTCTTTTTATTGTGAGAAATCCTCAGAAATGAAGTCGATGAGATTGATTGGAAGCCGACGAAGAAAGGTGTGTTAACACTTTGTCAACATACAAACAAATATAGAAAAACATTGCTATCAAAACCAATAAGATCTTTCAAAAAAATCCCAGCAAAACCCAGAAACAAGAACCAACAAATTCACAAACCCCACATCTGACATCCCTTTTCTTCACCAAATCCAACAAATAACCAATACCCATTATTCCAAACGACATAGAAACCAAAACCCATAACTCAAAACCCCTAATTTATCGCTTTCCCACTCGAACTTTCTTACCATCCAAACAGCTAAAACAGAGAGAGATCTGAGAAAGTGAAAGAGGAAAATAAATACCATCGTTGCAGCGCTTGAAGATTTACTTCTCCATCTGGAAGTCGCAGTTCTTGGTTCCCAAGTGGACCTTGGCGACCAACATCATCTGGATATCGGCCTCCTTCTGAAAGAGCTGGTGCGACGAGGCGTTGGTGGTCATCGAGCTGTTGCAGTTCTCTCTCTCCTCTGGGTTCTCTCTCCGAGCTGCTCTCTCTCACGTGAGTCTCATGTTGATTTTTTAACGGAACTTGAATGGAATTTAACAGAGGTGCTTATTTGGCACAATACTAAAATTCAAGTAGTAAATTGGGGTCTAAGTGCAATTCCTTCAAAATTTAGGAAGTGTAAATATATTTTACCCTTAAAAATATTAAAAAGTTAAATTGTAGAACCGTTTAAAAAATAAATTTAAAAAATGAACAGTAACTAGTGCACAGAGTCTCAATCCTTTAAAATAATGGACCCTAAGTAAGATGTAGTAACCTATGATGAGACAATTTCCAATATTCCCGAAAACATCTTTTCTGGCTCCCAAATTAAATTAAAAAAAAAAAGATCATAATTTCTCGTTCTTGGAAAATCTTCTTTTAACATATGTTCCAAATCATTTTATCATATATGAAAGTTGTTTCTGACAATTCAATCTCATCTTTTAAAAAATTATCAACTTCTAAATACAACGAGGTAGAGAATCATGGTTTTAAAAACCGGACCGGGAGAGAACCGGAAAGGGGAGTTCCCGTACTAGTGGTCCGACCGGGTCGAACCGGTGACGTAATAAATAATTTAATTAATAATTTTAAAATTATATAAATAATTACATAATTAATTTGTAACTAATATAGTATGCGAGTGAAATTTTAAAATAGAGAAAGGCAACTAAAAAAAATGTTTTCAATATAAAAGAAGGAATGAAAAATCAAAACGTAAAAAGTAAGAAACCAATATCTCTTTTGCTGTACAAAGTTGAATTTTCTCAATAATTGAATACAGAACAACACAAATCATTAAACTCAAAATTTTCTTTTCTTTTCTCTAATCTTCCAGTGTTTTTTCTCAACAGCCAAACAAAGATGGTACTAACATTACAAAATCAAATCAGAACTTTATATCCTAAAAAGCAAAGAAAAACCTCACTCTGCAGATACATTAAATTTTTATTCTCAGAAATTAAACGGCAACAGTTCACATAAGAGTTAAGACCTCGGTTTCTGCTTTCTTTTCCTTTCCTCTGTATTCTCGGCAACCAAACAACGAATACACACAGGGTGAACCAGTTTAGTTTTTGGTTAAATAAAGCTATTTCCTCAGATTTTAAACCAAAATTTCCATTATTCAAACCCTAAAGCCTTTGTTTGGTTCCCAAGAAAGTGTAGGAAAATAATCACAACCATAGCCCACAGCCCAGACTAATAATGTCCCTGTAACAAAACCAACAACAAAAAAAAAGAAATTGTGACAAAACGCAACCCACAGAACCTTAATCATACAAATACCCAAATCAAAATCCACAAAACCCCTACAAAAAAAATACCGTTGAGGTAATGAGACGGTGAGGCCGTGATACCGAGAGTGAGAGACCGTGAGCCGCGGAAGTCGTGATACTGCGAAGCTCGTGAGACGGCGGAGGTCATGAGACGATGGAAGTTGTGATATCGCGAAGGTTGTGAGACGGTGGAGGTCGTGATACCGTGGAGGTAGTGAGACAGTGGAGGTCCAGACGGCGGAGGTCTTGAGATGACGGAGGTGAGGCCGTGAGCTAGCCGTGAGAGTGAGAGATCGAGGTTGAGATATTGTACGATGAGAGTGAGAGGGAGAGGGAGAAACGGCGTGAGAGGAAAAATGAGGAGCTGAACTAATTTTTTAGGTTTAGGTTATGAAAAAATTGAGTAAAACGGTGTAGTTTTGAGATTATAAACGGTGAGTTTTAGAATTAGTATAACCGGACCAAAACCGGTTCAACCAGTCCGGTTTGCGATTTTTATGGTCGAACTGGCGGTTTTCGGTTTTTGGCCTATTTTTCTATTTTTTCGGTTTTTCCAGAGAACTGGACCGGATTGGGCACCGGTGCCCGGTTGAACCGGCCGGTCCGGTCCGGTTTTTAAAACCATGAGAGAAATCAAAGTATTAGAGAATTCACAGCTGGCACTGTAAATGCTAGTTTTAGTTAAAGTAGAGTACACTATAGCAAAAAAAACACACACAAAAAAACCTTCTTAACCGATGTTGTATTACTGTTCATTAATTTACAAAATGCTACAGTATCTTGTAAAAATACAGGATACTGTAGCATTTTGTAAATCTTTTCTCTTCCTTTTTTTATTCACCCCTCTCTCCCTTACACTCTCTCTCTCGTCTCCTTTCAGATCAGACATCCTCTCTCCCATGCCGTCTCTCTCCTTTGCTCTTTGGTCTCATCAGATCTCTGACCTCCTGCTTCTCTCTCACACACTCGTGACCGATTTAGATCGGTGGTCCTTGGTCTGTTCTAGAGCCTCAACAAAACTGTGTGGATTGATTTTGGCTATGGGTTTTCTCCTATCTCACACGGGTTGGATATGATTTTGGTAGTGAGTTTTCTTTTGATTTGTGGTTTGGTGTTTATGGTCTTTTGGGTTTTTCTTAGCTATGGATTTGTGGTGTTTTGATGGTGGGGGTTTTCTTGGCTATGGGTTTGGTGACGGCGGTGGTTGTAGCTTTGGGATGGGTTGCCGATTTGGGTTTTAGGTTTGAAGGTGGTTATGCCTATGGGTGGGATCTGATTTTGTGGATGGGCTGCGGATCTGGGTTTTGGGTTTGAAGGTGGGGTTTTGGTCGATCTAGCCTAGGGTGGGTTTTGGTCGATCTGGCCTGGGGTGGTGACAAGGTGGTGGTTAGGGGTTGAGTGGCGTGGGTTGGGGGTTGAGCAGCGTGGGTTGCTGGCTTGGGGGATAAGCGGCGTGAGTTGCTAGGTTGAGCGGCGTGGGTTGCTGGCTTGGGGGTTGGGAAGGTATGGGTAGCGTTGGAGCAAGAGAGATAAAGAGGCGCAAGAGAGAAAAATGGTTTTGATAAAAAAAGTTTTTCTAAAAAAATTATAAGATATTTTGTAAAATAGAGAATGGGATGTATGGTATTATATAAAAATAAATTTGTAAAATAGAAAATGTGCTTTTTAAAGAAGTAAAATAGAGATCCTCTAAAATTCGGGATGGGAATGCTCTTACATGTCAAAGTAAAGTTGACGAAGAATACTTTAAAGATACTTAGAAATTAATGACTACCGCAAGTTCCTAATACAGAAGCTGTGGCTCATGAAATGAAAGCCTAGAAATATTCCTGCCACAGTGGGCTAATGGCCCACTAAGATGGCAAACGAAAGAAATTGAATGGGCAAAAAAGTAGGACACACAGCGTTAAATGCTTATCAGAATCGCAAATAATGGATTGATTTTCCTTGTTGATATGGTTAGGGAAGATTTTCGGTTAAGAAGTTTGGTCTAATCCACTCTTGTTATAATCAATATTAAATAAGATTTTAAGAACCCAACAGGGATATTACCCTACAAATTTTAAAGTGCCATTCGTTTAATGGAAGTAGAATATACTCATATAGTTTCCTTAATTCTGGTGGGACAAAAAGGGTCTATCACATATTCACATGCAATGGTGGGACAAAAAGGGAATTTACTACGTAGAAAACATTCTCCCACTCTCCCGAGTCTGCAAGGACATTATTTTTGTCTCCTAGCTATTGTTTCCTTCGGGACAAATTCTGGTGTAATTCACAAGAAGTAGCTGAAAAGCAAGATTTGTTTATTGAAAAATTGTTTATGCACAACCTTATTTCACAAGTACACATCATACATGAATATTCAGATTTTGCTGATATTTCATCGAATTGTGGATGATAATGTGTCAAAATCATGTGTAGCATCGGAATTATGAATGTAATTGGCAAAACCAAACAAAAATTTAAGGAGAGCCAATGCTAATAAATTTTATATATAATGTTTTCAAATATATAATTGTATGTTGAAGGGGGGTTTCAAAAAAGTCAAGGATAGCCATGGCTCCTCCTAACCTCCCCTCTCCCTCCGCCCCTATGTGAACGTCTAGAAATTGTTAACATTTCATCAAGTTATGGATAATAATGCCCATAAATTCTAAAGGTGTGTATTAGATATGTGCATTAGCAATATGCACAAATCGCTACATGTTTATCACTTCCTTTAACAGGTTTTGGCATGTAAGAATAAGCGAAAGGATTAGGGCTAGACAAAGGCACGAGTCCTTGATTTTGTTGAAATGATTACAGCTTTTTGTACAAGCGTTGAATTAATGTCATCCAAATAAGTAGGTATTTCATGGACTGGTTTCATGAATCTTTCCTCTCACATACTGTGAGAGAGTGTTTTCGTGAAAGTGCTCCATAAGATAATTTAGTGCCTAATAGTCTCAATAGCTTTGTTGGAGAAATTTTTTCATCCAAAAAACCTATTTTTATTCTATAAGTAGTAAGGATGTTTATTTCAAATTTCTCTCTACTAAGGGGATATAGTTCGGGTTTTAGGGGCTGGTTGAAGAAATATGAGTACATATAGACATTATATATAGCTTCATTAATAAAAATAATTAGTTGTAATAATGAAATTACTCCGCTTCTAATGCTTATACTTACAAATCATGCTCGAAAGTGTTGCACTAGTATAAACTAAAGAATTTTCAACAATGCAACCAAACATCAAAAAACAATAAATTTTCCTTGAAAATGTTTTCAGTTGAAAAAAAAAAAATCATAAAAAAAGTTTTACGTCGAAACAAACATAGTCTAAAAGGCAAGTTGACTTTGGGTCCTTTGAAATTTTAAGTACAATTATGTCTTCTAACTTTGATTGGATTGGAGTAGCCCGGGCAAGCCCAACCAAAAGTGAACACATATGTGTTCCATTTTGCTTTCTGGTCTTCTTGATCCTAGTTTCTAATTGGGGTGCATCCACTCTATCAATTTTTCTTTTCTTTTCTTTTATTTTGATGCAAAGTGTATACTCCGACGTTAATGCTTCTTTGTTTCACAGTCAAATATTTGTATTTTTTGTCAAAGAAAACTAAAGTTCGAATCCTTTGTAACTATTAAATTATAATTTTTATATATATTCATGTTCCTTCATTTATAGTAGATAACATTTTTTTCTGGCTTATTGTTAGGTATAATTGCTGTGGAACTGATTAGGAAATAAACTAGCTATGCAACTAATTTGCAAAAAATTACTAAGAAACTGATTTCATAAAGTTTTTGTGTATTAAATTAAAAATTAAATATATTCGAATTTTTTTTTTAATAATAATATGACTGTTGGGAGATAGGAGATTTGAATCTTAGATATCTCATTTAAAAACATAATGAGGTGTCAGTTGAGCTACATACATGACTCTTGACATAATTCAAGAGTTGAGGGAGAGCAAGAAGTTGAACAATGGATGTATCTTGAAAATATCAAAAGATGCTAATTAAGTTACAATGCTTTTTGGTAAATCGCAATCTATTATTAATAGTACTTACCGACAAAAACATAATGAAAAAATTAATAAAAATAAAAATAATGACCTTGTTGCTTAATATCAGCTGCTGCACTCATGAAACTTTACACCCATCTGATAAACTTTACAATCAAACTTGAATGTTAAACCACATATCCATAAATTAACATTTGGAACAATACATACATGACTCCAGTTGGTCAGCAGCTATTCTAATGCACCATATATTGATTACTTCTGGCAATGCCCAGTAGGTGGACTTGGGATGTTGGTGCAAGGATTAGGGGCTGAAGGTGGAGTTGGAGTGTGTGAAAGTGACGCCATTTTTGCACCGTATTTTGGTTTTGCGCCACCCAATGGCCTCATGGCTTCATGAGGCTTGGCTATGAAAATCAAAGACAAAAGCATCACGATGGTAGCAATGCTGGAAAGGTTTTTCCACCCAAAGTACATTGTTCAATATTTAGGAAGAAGGATGATTTCTATTGTAAGAGCAAATTAAACTTGGGCTTCACGCTTGGTTTGAGAGGATTTTAATGAAATGGGGGGGCAGCTAATTATATTTATAGTACCATCTTTGGTGAAGTTACTAAGAAAGATGCATGAAGTGAAATTGTTGCACTATTTCTAGGAAATGGCCTTATGCATATAGCTAGGCAAAACATCTTACAAGATACAGTCGCTATCTTATGAGATGGTCACATCAAAATCCATCTGTTTGGTGAGTTTTAGTCTTTACCCAATTTAACATTTTGTCTTAAATAGAAATAATTTGACATTGTGATTTCAATTAATTCAATGAAAAAACTATCCATTAATGGCAATTACTACGAGTCTACAACAATAACAACATTTTCTTATTGTAATATTAATAAAAATCGTTTCGACTAATTCAGTGGAAGTTTTATGAGAAACACATTTATCCATATTGTTGGTACTATATCACGCGTCACTAAGAAGTCGGTGCAAAAATAGAAAAACAAAAACGTGTTTCGAAATTCCATTATTTCCTATAATCTTTCTCTCCGTTGACATATCGTTATTGCCTTTTCTTCTCAAATCACTCTCAGGAGTTGGGAACTCGAGATGTATTTAAGCAAGTACCAGAGTATAGCCTCCAAAAGGAAAAGCGGAGGAAGAATCAGCCCCAATTGGTTTTGGATTATCTGTTTGACATTTTACATTAATTGCATGCCAATGTCAAAAGCTCTAGTTGTCTGTATCTCATAACAAGTTCTAGGCAGATACAGGGTTCACACATTGGCAGAGCAGGAAATATTGTTAGGGGACAATAAATATTTCCATATATATAGCTTTGCCCCTCGCCAAAAATGTGTTAAGACTCTTTACTTATCCTTGTTCTGTTCAGAATAGGATACTTTTCATTTAGAAACCTTTACATTTGTTCATTTCATGATTTAGATTTTATCTCATGGATTTAACTGTGTACATACTGTCACGTCATTTAAAATTTTAAATGATGTGACAATTTGTACACTATTAGATCTGTAATATTTACATCTAGACAAAAAATGGACTTTCTCATTTCATTTCAAATGGAGAGGATCATATTCCTGTTCTTAAAAACCAATACTTCTTTTCTTTTCTTTTTTTCATTGAGCCAAAACCAAGACTTTTAGGTCAACTACTATGCAGACATATTTGTGATGGAAGCCTACTGTGCATATGCTAAAATGTGAAATAAAATGTGATTTTAAACAAAAAGTTTACTTTAATTTATTTGTTTTACCTTTAAATAAATAAGCTAGCCAAATGCACATTGGATTTGTTCAAAATCTTATACATTGCAGCACTAGTTCGTGCTTAGGGACCACAAAAGAAAAAAGAAAAAGGTGTTTGAAGGATTGACTTTTAAGAAGTACAGACACTTCAAAATCTTGAACGTGTATATGTGTTTTCAATGTGTTGGGAGGAAAAAAAATCATTTAAAAAAAAAATCATTGATTTTAGATATATGTTTAATGATTTTGATATTTATTATTTATTTTGACAGCTTAAAATAAAATTAAAATATGTCTAAAGATCATATTAGTTGTCGTGTTCTAATTTTTCAAGAATTTCTGTGTTGTTATGCCTCGTATTGTATCGTAAGGGACTAAGGGGTAGGATTAGGCATAATACATTAATCATGTTATTTATTCAATAACAGGGAAAAACTAGCTTCAAATAAAAGGCGGATCATGTTGATTTTGTGCAATCTCTGTTGTTCTTCTCCAAAACTTAGAGATCAAGACCTTCTCGAATTTGTTAATATATCTCTAACTTGTGCCCTCCTTCTACAATGTGTGTCAATAGCACCTCAACTCCAAATCATGTCTTCCTGGTCTCATGGACTCCTCTCTCTCTCTCTCTCTCTCTCTCTCTCTCTCTCTCTCTCTCTCTCTCTCTCTCTCTCTCTCTCTCTCTCTCTCTCTCATATCGTTGGTCTCACTTCCTCTCAGGAAATTTGGTAAGCTTTTAGCTAGATGTGGCATTAAGTTTGAAATTTAAATCATAACATTCCATTTTTTTGTTTTTCATTAAAGAATTTGATTACTTTGTCCGCAATCCCCATAGCCTCCTTTATATAATTTCAAATTATTATATACCAAATTGAACCTTGTCAATTCAATATTGTTCTGAAAATATTGTGTCTATAGCATTGCTCTTTGCATACATGAAATTAGGGATAAAGCTTTAGTTTTCCACAAAGTTTAACGTTTACATAATGTGGTGTGTCATTTCAAATCAATTATCAATCATTGTATTTATTAGTAAAATTAAATTTTAAATGAAATTACACCATGTAAGCTTTTAAATTCATTAATAACTAAACTTTCACATTTTAAAGTAAATGGAGAAGATTTTCATCCATTAATTTTGAAGTAATATAGGGAGAATTTTCTGGAGATATAAGTAGACTTTTCATAATAACGTACATAAGTGTTAAATTAAGTTTGTCTCGCTTTTATGAGTAATTAACATGTATATAATGGGTTACACTAATTGTTCAACTGGCTCAATTTATTGTTGTCAAGTATGAAACCTAAACACTATAGGTTCAAATGTTATTGTAATTAAAAAAAAAATACAAGCATATAAAATGAAATCCATCCCTTAAAAAAATAAAATTACAAAAGTATGAGAAGAGAGGCGGCAAACATTTTTGTCTCCTAATTATTGTTTTGTTTGCTGACAAATGGTGGATTTCTTCACGTAGAAAAGCTCCATTTGTTCATTAAAGCTCCATTTGTTCATTAATTGCAATGTCCATCACCTGGTTTGGGGATGAGACTACAAGGCCTAGGGCTTGAAGAAGGTATAGGTCTTCGATCTTGTAGAAATGGCGTCTTGTTTGCACCAAGTGTTGACTTCATGTCATTCAAAGACCTCGCAGCCTCAAGAGGTTTAGGCTCCGTTTGTTTGGACTGAAAATGTTTTCCGTAAAACGTTTTCGGTATTTTGCAGGCGTTTGTTGCAACGTAAAACAAAAGTCAAACGGAAAATTTTTTCAGTTGACCGTAAAAACGCGTTGTAAAAAAAGGAAAATGGTTTACGGAAAAAATTTCCGTAAACCATTTTCCAAAACACTCTCTGCTCTCTGCTCCCTCTCTGCTCTCTGCTCCCTGCTCTCTGCTCTCTCTCTCTCTCACTGTCTGCTCTCTTTGAACAAAACCCGAGCCACCCCCACCCCCAACCACCTTCTGCCGATCACCCCAGAAAAGTTAGTAGGCTTCGCAATCTGGGGCTTCGAACAAAACCCGAGCCACCCCCAACCACCCTCTGCCGATCACCCAGAAAAGTTAGTAAGCTTCTCCGATCTGGGCTTCTCGACGAGGCTTCGCGATCTGGGGCTTCGCGACGACGCTTCGCGGTGGGCTTTGCGACGAGGCTTCGCCGATCTGGGGCTTCGTCGATCTGGGCTTCGCCGATCTGCGCTTCGCCGATCTGGGCTTCGCGGTGGGCTTCGCAACGAGGCGGTTTGTGGGTTCGCTGGGTTTGTGGGGTTCGCTGGGATTGTGGTTGTTTGCTGTGATGGTGTTTGTGGGTTTGCTGGGATTGTGGGGTTTGCTGGGTTGGTGGTTTTTTTGATGTGATGGTGGGTTTGTGGTTTTTTTATGGTGGTTTGCGGTGCATTAACGGTGCATTGCGGTGGTAGATTTGCAATCAGTAGTGGGGTTCTGTATTTTTTTTTTCTTCATTTTACGTTGTACCAAACACTGTAAAATATTTTCAGAAGCATTTTTCAAATGCAAACAAACACCGTAAAAACAAATATTTTCCTGTAAATCATTTGCATTTACAAACATTTTACGGTGGAGAATATTTTACATCGAAACAAACGGAGCCTTAGTGGTAAAAATCAAGAACACAAGGATCAACACCTTTGCAGTGTTGGACAGATTATTCTTCGAAAATAACATGTTTTTTTTTTTTTAATATATTAGCTAAAAATAAGGATGTATATATGTTTTTCTACTAAGGGATATGGTTCAGGTTTTAGGGCTTGTTGAAGAAGTTTGAGATGTACATGCATTATCAGTGGCGGAGCCAGAAAAAATTTTCAAGAGGGGCGCAGCTGAATATAACAACATTAAAAAATAAAAATAAATTTTTTTTTTTCTAATTCCGAAGCAAACATCAAATAGATTGGGCTTTTTTAGGGGGTTTAACATCTAAAATTTCAGCATTTGGGATAGAGGATTAAGCATTAATCTCTCAATCTTACACATTTTTCTCTTAAAATATGCATCATCCCAATTTTGATAATTTTTCCTTAAAATATGCATCAATTATGAATAGTTTCCCATTAAAAAAATTCCAGGAGAGCCTCATAAGGAATTTTTTTTTTAATTTATGCTATTTTTTAATAAACAAAAAAGAAAACCCAAAATGTTAGGGGTAGCTAAGGCTCCCCTGCCCCCACCCCCCCCTTGGCACCTCCCCTGTGCATTATATGTAGCTTTTTTGATACAATTGCATATGTGGAAGAACGAAATTGTTCAGAAGATTCAAGGAAAAGGTAGTGCAAGAACGGAATTAATTTTTACTAAATTAACTTTAATTTATTAAAACAATATTATATAGGAAGCATTTATAACTAGTATGTAAATTTCTATAGGATCTTTTCAAATTAGATTGGGATCCCGTGCAATACATTAATAAAAGTTGAGATTAAAAATTGAAAAAACTTAGTCATTGAATTAAAAATATTATAAAGTTAAATTGAAGAACAATTTTAAAAGTAAAAAAAAAAAAAAAATTGAACCGTAGTGCACAGAATAATCCTATAAAATCATGGAACTCTAGTAAGATGTAGTAGCGTATGATGAGACAGTTCCCAATATTCCCAAAAACATCTTTTCAGGCTCCCAAATTTCAAAAATAAAAAAAGATCACTAATTTCTCGTTCTTGGAAAATCTTCTTTTGAACATATGTTCCAAATCATTTTATCATATATGAAAGTTGTTTCTGACAATTCAATCTCATCTTTTAAAAAAATTATCAACTATTCTCATAATACAACGTTGTAGAGAAGTCAAAGCATTAGAAGTCAAGTAAAGGTGACGAAGAATTCTACAAAGATACTTAGAAATTAATGCCTAACAAGTTCCTGATACATATGCCGTGGCTCATGAAATGAAAGCCTAGAAATATTCTTGCCAGTTGCCACAATGGCCCACTAAGGATGGCAAACTAAGGAAATTGAATGGGCAAAGAAGTGGGACACACAGCGTTAAAGGCTTTATCAGAATCGCAAATAATGGAATGATTTTCCTTGTTGATATGGTTAGGGAAGATTTTCGGTTAAGAAGTTTGATCTAATCCACTCATTTTATAATCAATATTAAATAAGATTTTAAGAACCCAACAGGGAAATTACCCAACAAATTTTAAAGTGCCATTCGTTCAATGGAAGTAGAATATACTCATATAGTTTCCTTAATTCTGGTGGGACAAAAAGGGTCTATCACATGCAATGGTGGGACAAAAAGGGACTTTATTACGTACAAAACTTTCTCCCACTCTCCCGAGTCTGCAAGGACATTATTTTTGTCTCCTAGTTATTGTTTACTTCGGGACAAATTCCGGTGGAATTCACAAGAACAAGTAGCTGAAAAGCTAGATTTGTTTATTGAGAATATTGTTGCACCCCACAGATTACGTGAATATTCAGATTTTGCATTTCATTGAATTGTGGATGATAAGGTCTCAAAATCATGTGTAGTGTTGAAATTATGGATGTAATTGGCAAAACCAAACAAAAATTTAAGGGAGAGCCAATACTTATAAATTTTATATATAATTTTTTTAAATATAAAAAATTGTATGTTGAAGGGGGGTTTCAAAAAAGTCTAGGGGAGCCATGAGCCAATGGCTCCTCCTAACCCCCTCTCCCTCCGCCCCTATGTGAATGTGTAGAAATTGTTGACATTTCATCGTGCTGTGGATAATAATGCCCTTAAATTCTAAAGGTGTGTATTAGATATGTGCATTAGCAAATGCACAAAATCGCTACATGTTTATTATTTCCTTTAACAGGTTTTGGCATGTAATAATAAGTGAAAGGATTAGAGCTAGACAGAGGCACGAGTCCTTGATTTTGTTGAAATGAACAGCTTTTTGTTTTGCATTGTTGAATTCATCCCAAAAAGGGTATTTCATGGAGTGGTTTCATGAATCTTTCCTCTCAATTTAATTGAGGAGAACTAAAGTTCGAATCCTTTGTAACTATTAAATTATAATTTTATATATTCATGTTTCCTTAATTTATAGTAGATAACACTTTTTCTGGATTATTGTTAAGTACAATTGTTGTGGAATTGATTAGGAAATAAACTAGCTATGCAAGTAATTTGCAAAAAATTACTAAGAAATTGAAGTTTAGTGTGTATTAAATTAAAAATTAAATTCTTTTGTTTTGATATTCAATTTTTTTTTAAATAATAATACGATGGGAGATAGGAGATTTGAATTTTAAATATCTCATTTAAAAACACCATGAGGTATCAGTAGAGCTACGTATATGGCTCTTGACATAATTCAAGAGTTGAGGGAGAGAGAGAATTTGAACATTGGATGTATCAGTTGAAAATATCAAAAGATGCCAATTAAGTTACAAAGCTTTTTGATAAATCGCAGTCTATTATTAGTAGTACTTACTGACAACCGACAAAAACATAATGAAAAAATTAATAAAAATAAAATAATGACCTTGTTGCTTAATATCAGCTGCTGCACTCATGAAACTTTACACCCATCTGATAAACTTTACAATCAAACTTGAATGTTAAACCACATATCCATAAATTAACATTTGGAACAATACATACATGACTCCAGTTGGTCAGCAGCTATTCTAATGCACCATATATTGATTACTTGTGGCAATGCCCAGTAGGTGGACTTGGGATGTTGGTGCAAGGATTAGGGGCTGAAGGTGGAGTTGGAGTGTGTGAAAATGACGCCATTTTTGGACCGTATTTTGGTTTTGCTCCACCCAATGGCCTCATGGCTTCATGAGGCTTGGCTATGAAAATCAAAGACAAAAGCATCACGATGGTAGCAATGCTGGAAAGGTTTTTCCACCCAAAGTACATTGTTCAATATTGAAGAAGAAGGATGATTTCTATAATCTATTGTAAGAGCAAATTAAACTTGGACTTCACGCTTGGTTTGAGAGGATTTTAATGTGATGGCCGATGGGGGATCTATTTATAAATTTATAGTACATCAATCTTTGGTGAAGTTACTAAGAAAGAGGCTTGAAGTGAAATTGTTGCACTATTTCTAGGAAATGGCCTTACGCCTATAGGCAAAACATCTCTCTTTTTCTTTTTTCTTTTTTCTTTTTTTTGTTTTTTTTTAGATACAGACGTCGCTATCTTATGAGATGGTCACATAAAAATCCATCTGTTTGGTGAGTTTTAGTCTTTGCCCAATTTAACATTTTGTCTTAAATAGTAATAATTTGACATTGTGATTTCAATTAATTCAATGAAACAACTATCCAGTAATGGCAATTACTACGAGTCTACAACAATAACAACGTTTTCCTATTGTAATATTAATAAAAATCGTTTCCACTAATTCAGTGGTATTATGAGAAACACATTTATCCATATTGTTGCCTTGTTGGTACTGTATCACGCGTCACCCACAAGTGGGTGCAAAAATACAAAAACAAAAACGTGTTTAGAAATTTAGTCCATTATTTCCTATTATCTTTCTCTCCGTTGACATATCGTTATTGCTTTTTCTTCTCAAATCACTCTTAGGAGTTGGGAACTTGGGATGTATTTAAGCAAGTACCAGAGCATAGCCTCCAAAAAGAAAAGCCGAGGAAGAATCAGCCCCAATTGGTTTTGGATTATCGGTTTGACATTTTACATTAATTGCATGCCAATGTCAAAAGCTCTAGTTGTCTGTATTTCATAACAAGTTCTAGGCAGATACAGGGCTCACACCGTGGCAGAGCAGGACAATTTATTTGGGGGACAATAAATAAATTTACATCTAACTTATAATTTTCCATATATATAGCTTTGCCCCTGGCCACAAATGTGGTAGACTCTTTATTCATCCTTGTTCTATCAGAGATAGGATCCTATTCATTTAGAAACATTTACATTTGTTCATTTCATGATTTAGATTTTATCTCATGGATTTAATAATGTACATACTGCAACGTTATTTAAAATTTTAAATGATGTGACAATCTATACACTGTTAGATCGGTAATATTTACATTGTACCAAAAGATGGACTTTCTC
>OU015766.1:27285740-27409005 GCA_907173295.1 Fagus sylvatica
TACCCTACAAATTTTAAAGTGCCATTCGTTCAATGGAAGTAGAATATACTCATATAGTTTCCTTAATTCTGGTGGGACAAAAAGGGTCTATCACATGCAATGGTGGGACAAAAAGGGACTTTATTACGTACAAAACTTTCTCCCACTCTCCCGAGTCTGCAAGGACATTATTTTTGTCTCCTAGTTATTGTTTACTTCGGGACAAATTCCGGTGGAATTCACAAGAACAAGTAGCTGAAAAGCTAGATTTGTTTATTGAGAAATTGTTTGTTCACACCCCTATTTCACAAGTACACATCATACGTGAATATTCAGATTTTGCTAAAATTTCATTGAATTGTGGATGATAATGTCTCAAAATCATGTGTAGTGTTGAAATTATGGATGTAATTGGCAAAACCAAACAAAAATTTAAGGGAGAGCCAATGCTTATAAATTTTATATATAATTTTTTTAAATATAAAAAATTGTATGTTGAAGGGGGGTTTCAAAAAAGTCTAGGGGCCATGAGCCATGAGCCAATGGCTCCTCCTAACCCCCCCTCTCCCTCCGCCCCTATGTGAATGTGTAGAAATTGTTGACATTTCATCGTGCTGTGGATAATAATGCCCTTAAATTCTAAAGGTGTGTATTAGATATGTGCATTAGCAAATGCACAAAATCGCTACATGTTTATTATTTCCTTTAACAGGTTTTGGCATGTAATAATAAGTGAAAGGATTAGAGCTAGACAGAGGCACGAGTCCTTGATTTTGTTGAAATGAAACAGCTTTTTGTACAAGCATTGAATTCATGTCATCCAAATAAGTAGGTAATATTTCATGGAGTGGTTTCATGAATCTTTCCTCTCAATTTAATTGAGGAGAACTAAAGTTCGAATCCTTTGTAACTATTAAATTATAATTTTATATATTCATGTTTCCTTAATTTATAGTAGATAACACTTTTTCTGGATTATTGTTAAGTACAATTGTTGTGGAATTGATTAGGAAATAAACTAGCTATGCAAGTAATTTGCAAAAAATTACTAAGAAATTGAAGTTTAGTGTGTATTAAATTAAAAATTAAATTCTTTTGTTTTGATATTCAATTTTTTTTTTTTTTAATAATAATACGACTGTTGGGAGATAAGAGATTTGAATTTTAGATATCTCATTTAAAAACATCATCAGGTGTCAATTGAGCTACGTACATGGCTCCTGATATAATTCAAGAGTTGAGGGAGAGAGAATTTGAACATTGGATGTATCGGTTGAAAATATCAAAAGATGCTAATTAAGTTACAAAGCTTTTTGATAAATCACAGTCTAATATTAGTAGTACTTACCGACAAAAACATAATGAAAAAATTAATAAAAATAAAATAATGACCTTGTTGCTTAATATCAGCTGCTGCACTCATGAAACTTTACACCCATCTGATAAACTTTACAATCAAACTTGAATGTTAAACCACATATCCATAAATTAACATTTGGAACAATACATACATGACTCCAGTTGGTCAGCAGCTATTCTAATGCACCATATATTGATTACTTGTGGCAATGCCCAGTAGGTGGACTTGGGATGTTGGTGCAAGGATTAGGGGCTGAAGGTGGAGTTGGAGTGTGTGAAAATGACGCCATTTTTGGACCGTATTTTGGTTTTGCTCCACCCAATGGCCTCATGGCTTCATGAGGCTTGGCTATGAAAATCAAAGACAAAAGCATCACGATGGTAGCAATGCTGGAAAGGTTTTTCCACCCAAAGTACATTGTTCAATATTGAAGAAGAAGGATGATTTCTATAATCTATTGTAAGAGCAAATTAAACTTGGACTTCACGCTTGGTTTGAGAGGATTTTAATGTGATGGCCGATGGGGGATCTATTTATAAATTTATAGTACATCAATCTTTGGTGAAGTTACTAAGAAAGAGGCTTGAAGTGAAATTGTTGCACTATTTCTAGGAAATGGCCTTACGCCTATAGGCAAAACATCTCTCTTTTTCTTTTTTTCTTTTTTCTTTTTTTTGTTTTCGTTTTTTAGATACAGACGTCGCTATCTTATGAGATGGTCACATAAAAATCCATCTGTTTGGTGAGTTTTAGTCTTTGCCCAATTTAACATTTTGTCTTAAATAGTAATAATTTGACATTGTGATTTCAATTAATTCAATGAAACAACTATCCAGTAATGGCAATTACTACGAGTCTACAACAATAACAACGTTTTCCTATTGTAATATTAATAAAAATCGTTTCCACTAATTCAGTGGTAGTGTTATGAGAAACACATTTATCCATATTGTTGCCTTGTTGGTACTGTATCACGCGTCACCCACAAGTGGGTGCAAAAATACAAAAACAAAAACGTGTTTAGAAATTTAGTCCATTATTTCCTATAATCTTTCTCTCCATCGACATATCGTTATTGCTTTTTCTTCTCAAATCACTCGTGGGAGTTGGGAACTTGGGATGTATTTAAGCAAGTACAAGAGTATAGCCTCCAAAAAGAAAAGCCGAGGAAGAATCAGCCCCAATTGGTTTTGGATTATCGGTTTGACATTTTACATTAATTGCATGCCAATGTCAAAAGCTCTAGTTGTCTGTATTTCATAACAAGTTCTAGGCAGATACAGGGCTCACACCGTGGCAGAGCAGGACAATTTATTTGGGGGACAATAAATAAATTTACATCTAACTTATAATTTTCCATATATATAGCTTTGCCCCTGGCCACAAATGTGGTAGACTCTTTATTCATCCTTGTTCTGTCAAAGATAGGATCCTATTCATTTAGAAACATCTACATTTGTTCATTTCATAATTTAGATTTTATCTCATGGATTTAATAATGTACATACTGCAACGTTATTTAAAATTTTAAATGATGTGACAATCTATACACTGTTAGATCGGTAATATTTACATTGTACCAAAAGATGGACTTTCTCCATTTCATTTCAAATGGAGAGAATCATATTCCTGTTCTTAAAAACCAATACTTCTTTTCTTCTCTTTTTTTCATTGAACCAAAATCAAGACTTTTAGGTCAACTACTATGCGGACACATTTGTGATGGAAGCCTACTGTGCATATGCTAATATGTGAAATAAAATGTGATTTTAACAAAAAGTTGACTTTAATTTATTTGTTTTACCTTTAAATAAATAAGCTAGCCAAATGCACATTGGATTTGTTCAAAATCTTATACATTGCAGCACTAGTTCATGCTTAGGGACCACAAAAGAAAAAGGAAAAAGGGGTTTGAAGGATTGACTTTTAAGATGCACAAACACTTCAAAATCTTAAACGTGTATCTATGTTTTCAATGTGTTGGGGGGAAAAAATCATTTAATAAAAAAAAATCATTGATTTTATATATATGTTTAAAGATTTTGATATTTATTATTTATTTTGACAACTTAAAATAAAAACTAAAATATGTCTAAAAATTATATTAGTTGTCGTGTTCTAATTTTTCAAGAATTTTCGTGTTGCTATGTCCCGTATCATATCGCATCGTGAAGGACTAAGGGGGTAGGATTAGGCATAATGCATTGATCATGTTATTTATTCAATAATTGGGAAAAATACTTCAAATAAAAAGTGGATCATGTTGATTTTGTGCAATCTTTGTTGTTCTTCTCTATAACTTAGAGGTCAAGACCTTCTCAGATTTGTTAATATCTCCAACTCGTGCCCTCCTTCTACAATCTGTGTCAATAGCAACTCAATTACAAATCCTGTCTTCCTGATCTCATGGACTTGTCAAGATCAACTCTCTCTCTCTCATGAGATCATATTGTTGGTCTCACTTCCTCTAAGGAATTTTGGAAAGCTTTTGGCTGGATTGTGGCATTAAGTTCAAAATTTAAATCATAACCTTCCTTCTTTTTTTTTCATTAAAGAATTTGATTACTTTGTCCGCAATCCCGATAGCCTCCTTTATATAATTTCAAATTATTACCAAATTGAAGCTCAAAAAAGAAAAATTATTACCAAATTAAATCAAGATACCTTTTTTTTTTTTTTCTTTTTTTTTTAGTGAAAGAATCAAGATATCTCTTTGCATGTTGAGAGACTTTTTTTCTAATTTGCATAACAATAAAGGTACGGACAGTCGAACACAACATCTATACTATAATGTAAAATAAAAACTTTTTTGACTTTTTTTGACTTCTTAAAATTTTGACTTCCTATTCCACCTTCCACTTTTTTTCTTCTCTCACACAGTCCTATTCCACCTTCCACTGCTCATTCTTGCTTTACGTCTTTCTCAACTCATCCTCCCTGGGTCTTTCTATGCACTCCCTCTGTCGGTCTTTCTCTTCTCCGTTTGAACCCAGTTCCACCGATCTCACCCTTTCATCCCCGATCCGCCTCTTCAAAGTCCCCCTCCCTCAAACTTTCTCTTTCTCGGTCTAAATCCAAGACAACCACTGTCATACCAAGAGCATCAGAGTCGGAGATTGAAGTCTTTGGAAGCGGATTGAATAAGTTTTTTCTTTTTTCCTTTTTTGCTTTTTTTTTTTGGTTTGAATAGTTTTCCCTCATTGTTACAATGTGTGTTTGATGGGGCGATTGTAAGCAGATCTGCCTCTCTACAACTTCATCAATTCAAAAAATCTCTTTACAATCAATCATATTGGAATGATTTATAAGGATTGTATTGTATTGATTTGGCTGTTGATTTTTCAACTGGGTTTTGAAGTAAAATTGGGATTTGGAAAGTTGAGGTTGTTGTTTTCCTATGGATGAAGAGTCTAGAATTGGGAAAAGTAGGAGCTTTTAAGGGTTTCATTGGTTAGAATTTGGATACTGTTGATTTGCTGAGTTGGGGGCAGTTGAATGAAAGTTTAAGGATTTGAGGTCATATTATGTGCTTTGGAATTTGGCTCAGGATCAAGAGGAATAGAATAAAAAAAAAAGGGGTGAACTTCCTTCCATAGTTGATGTTTTTGTAATTTTCCTTTCCATGGATGCCTTTCTCTTAGATTTGGCTTTTCTCTATCTTTGTAGAAGTTTTTGGATGCTGTTAAAAATTTGATTTTTCAAATTGGGTTGGCTTTGGGTCAAAAGAATTCTGTCTCCGTTGAGCAAGCACTAATAAAGCTTGGCTTCAGATTTCTGTTGGCACGATTTTTTTTTTAAGTAATAAGCTGCTGGCATGCTTTAAAATGTTTCAATCTAAGACATGACAGTGAACAGCTGATTCGGGAGTAGAATAATCACTTTTGAGGTTTTCTCAAGGTGTCAACATTTTTTCTATATCTCAAATAAGATATTCTTTGGAGTAAACATAAATTAAACTAATTGATGTATATTATTAGAGAGAAACAATTGTAGCAACTAGCAATTAGAGTAGAATGATTCCCTGTTATAATTATTTGAGGAGTTCGATCTCACTTAAGGAGAGAGTGCTATATTGAACAGGAGAAATTCAGCACTCAATATAGGCCATTTTTTTTTTAATGCAATTTTTAATGTTATGACCCGATTTGAACTCAGAGATGTATTGGGCATCTAAAAGAAAGTAACTGATGCAATTTAAAATCCTAATCTCAGTAAAAAAGAAAAGAAAAAAAAAATCTGATCTCACTTAATAGCCTAAAGGATTGAATAAGATACTATTAACATATTTACAGCAAAATTATAATACACCTAGAAACAATTGTCACAATGAAATCTGTAAGAAACGGCTCAAATGGGGATTTAGATTTTATTTTATTTTTAATGGTAATTATACACCTTTAATGGATCTTGAACTCATGACTTAACCAGTTAACCATCTATTTTAGTCTTTCATGCACTTAGCATGTGAACAAAAATTAGTGCTGAAACTCTTCTTTTTTTTGGAGGTAGTGCTGAAACTTCTAACTATTTGTGATACATACAATCAATTTATTATATTGATTCAAATTATTTCAGTTGCCTTCTTCTTCTTAAGTGAATGTTTTTAGTTGACTTGACAATTCTTGAGCTCAACTAAATGGGGGCAATGAATTAAAAATAAATAATTATTTAAGCTTAATTTACCATACAACTTCTAATATTTATGTTTGCTTATGTTTGGTTGGTTAGTTCTTACCTTGAGAAACTATAGGATAGGCACAACTCACAAAAATCATGTACCCTCACCCACACACCCACCAAAGAAGGAAAATATAGAGGAAACAAAAATAATAATAATAATAACTTCTAGCCATTCCCCCATTGGATCCTTGAAAAAAAAAAAAAAAAAAAAAAAAAAAAGCTATGCTCTTCAGTTTCTCTTATACAAAGATATTCAAATTTTATAGTTTCAGCCTCTCCTCCTTACTTCCCTTCTTCTTTCAACTTGGGCAAAACTGATTTGGATTTCTTGGCTTTCATTCATGCTTAATAATCAAACTAAAAAAATTAGATTAAATATATCTAACTCCATACTACCCATACACTGTTACTAATTCTTTTTACTTTATTTATATATAACTACTAAAATTATTATTTGTTATTGAATGTTTAAGATCATACTTGATCAGTAATGTTCATTTTATTTGATATTGAAGTTGAAAAATTAATCCAGCAAAAAATATTTTAAACAGATGTTTAAAGGTAAGAATTTATAATAGAAAAACAATGTTTAATATTATTCTTTTGATTTAATTAATCTTAATGAAATATTTTTTAGATTTTTATGTTCAGTAGTTTTCCCGTGTATTGCATGGGTTTACGACTAGTTTTTACAATAATACTGAGGTTTCAAGCTATAGTAAATAAACATAATAAAGTGATGAAAGTGGTGGATCCAAATAAGAGCTAGTAAAAACCTGTCAATTCAATATTGTTCTGAAAATATTGTGTTTGTAGCATTGCTCCTTGCATACATGAAATTAAGGATAAAACTTTAGTTTTCCAAAAAGTTTAACGTGTACATAATGTGGTGTCATTTCAAATCAATTATCAATCATTGTATGTATTAGTAAAATTAAATTTTAAAATGAAATTACACCATGTAAGCTTTTAAATTCATTAATAACTAAACTTTTACATTTTAAAGTAAATGGAGAAGATCTTAATTCCATTAATTTTGAAGTAATATAGGGAGAATTTTCTTGAGATATAAGTAGACTTTTCATAATAACGTACATAAGTGTTAAATTAAGTTTGCCTTGCTTTTATGAGTAAATAGTAATACATGTATATAATTGGTTCCACCGATAGTTCAATGGTTAAATTTATCGTTGTAAAGTATGAAACCTAAACACCATAGGTTCAAATGTTATTGTAACTAAAAAAAATACAAGCATATAGAATGAAATTCATCCCATAAAAAAAAAAAAAAAAAAAAAAAAAAAAAAAAAAAAAAAAAAAAAAAAATTACTAGTATGATGAAGAGAGGCCACAAACATTTTTGTCTCCTAATTATTGTTTTGTTTGCTGACAAATGGTGGATTTCACGTAGAAAATCTCCATTTGTTCATTAATTGCAATGTCCATTACCCGGTTTGGGGATGAGAGTGCACGGATTAGGGCTTGAAGAAGCTACAAGTTTTCGATCTTGTAGAAATGGCGTCCTGTTTGCACCAAGTGTTGACTTCATGTCATTCAAAGACCTCGCAGCTTCAAGAGGTTTAGCGGTAAAAATCAAGAACACAAGGATCAACACCTTTGCAGCGTTGGAGAGATTATTCTTCGAAAAGAACATATTTTCTTTTAATCAACAAATTTCTTTCTACTAAGGGATACAGATTGGGTATTAGGGTTTGCTGAAGAAGTTTGAGAAGATAAATGCACTATATATAGCTTATATAATATAATTTCTTATGTGGAAGAACGAAATTGTTCAGAAGATTCAAGGAAAAGGTAGTGCAAGAACGGAATTAATTTTTACTAAATTAACTTTAATTTATTAAAAAAATATTCAAATAATTGTAATTATAAATAATTGTAATTATATTAATAATTTAATATAAAAGAAGCGTTTCCTTTATATGATTTGCATGAATTGTTATTGAACAGAAATTTCTTAGCTCTTACACAATACATGCATGCAATTGAAGTATTGAACCTATAATAGAGTTACTTGTCATGTTCACATTGACAACAATATGAGTTGTACACACTTAAAAGTACTTTACAAGTAATGATCCTATTTCATCCCCTCTTTGGTATACATTATCAACTAAATATAGGAAGCATTCATAACTAGTATGTAAATTTCTATATGATGGATATTTTGAAATTCAAATCTGGATCCCGTGCAATAATATTATAAAGGTTGAAATTGAAAATTGAAAAAACTTAGTCATTGAATTAAAAATATTAAAAAATTAAATTGTATAACAATTTAAAAATAAAAAATAAAAATAACCGTAAGTAGTGCATAGAATCTCAATCCTATAAAAATAATGAACCTCAAGTAAGATGCAGTAGAGACAGTTCTCACTTCCCAATATTCCCAAAAACATCTTTTCATGCTCCCAAATTTCAAATAAAAAAAAAAAAAAATCACTAATTTCTGTTCTTGGAAAATCTTCTTTTTAACATATGTTCCAAATCATTTTATCATTTATGAAAGTTGTTCCGGACAATTCGATCTCATCTTTTAAAAAAATTATCAAATACTCTCTTTCTCGGAATACAAAGTTATCGAGAAGTCAAAGCATTACTTGTCCAAGTAAAGGTGACGAAGAATATTACAAAGATACTTAAAATTAATGCCTACGGCAAGTTCCTAATAGGCTAGTAGATATGCCGTGGCTCATGAAATGAAATCCTAGAAATATTCTTGCCACAATGGCCCACTTAAGGATGGCAAACTAAGGAAATTGAATGGGCAAAAAAGTGGGACACAACGCGTTAAAGGCTTTATCATAATGACAAGTAATGGATTGATTTTCCTTTTTGATATGGTTAAGGAAGATTTTCGGTAAAGAAGTTTGATCTAATCCACTCTTTTTATAATCATTATATATTATATAAGATTTTAAGAAGCCAACAGGGAAATTACCCTACAAATTTTAAAGTGTCATTCGTTCAATGGAAGTAGAATATACTCATATACTTTCCTTAATTCTGCTGGGACAAAAAGGGTCTATCACATATTCACATTCAATGGTGGGACAAAAAGGGACTTTATTACATAGAAAACTTTCTTCCATTCTCCCGAGTCTGTAAGGACATTATTTGTGTATACCAGCTATTGTTTTCTTAGGGACAAATTCTGGTGGAATTCACAAGAACAAGTAGCTGACAAGCTTAGATTTGTTTATTGAAAATTTATTTGTGCAAACCTCTATTTCATGAGTACACATCATACGTGAATATTCAGATTTTGTTTATATTTCATCCAATTATGGATAGTAATGTTTCAAAATCATGTGTGGTGTTGAAATCATGGATGTAATTGGTAATTCCAAACAAAAATTTAAGGGAGAGCCAATACTTATAAATTCTATATATAATTTTTTTAAATATAAAAAATTGTATGTTGAAGGGGGGTTTCAAAAAGGTCAAGGGGTGTCATGGCTCCTCCTAACTCCCCTCTCCCTCCACCCCTATGTGAATGTCTAGAAATTGTTGAGATTTCATCAAGTTGTGGATAATAATACCCATACATTCTAGAGGTGTGTGTTAGATATGTGCATTAGCAATATGCACAAATTGTTACCCATTTATTATCTCCTTTAACATGGCATGTAATAATAAGTGAAAGGATTAGGGCTAGACAGAGACACGAGTCCTCGATTTTGTTGAAAAGAAACCGCTTTTTGTACAAGTGTTGAATTCATGTCATCCAAATAAGTAGGTATTTCATGAGTGGCTTCATGAATCTTTCCTCTCACAACATGTAAAATCTCACATACTGTGAGAGAGTGCTTTCATGAAAACGCCCCATAAGATAATTTATAGCCTAATAGTCTCAATAGATTTGTTGGAGAAAGTTTTTCATCCAAAAAACCTATTTTAATTCTAGAGGTAGTAAGGATGTATATTTCAAATTTCTTTCTACTAAGGGGATATAGTTTGGGTTTTAGGGCTGGTTGAAGAAATATGACATATAGACATTATATATAGCTTCATTAATAAAAATAATTAGTGGTAATAATGAAATTACTCTGCTTCTAATGCATACTTACAGATCATGCTCGAATGTGTCTCATTAGTATAAACTAAAGAATTTTCAAGAATACAACCAAACATCAGAAAACAAGACATTTTCCTTGAAAATGTTTTCGGTTGAAAAAATAAATAAAAAATCGATAAAAAAAGTTTTACGTCGTAACAAACACGATCTAAAATGCAAGTTGACTTCAGGCCCTTTGAAATTTTAAATACAATAATGTCTTCTAACTTCGATTGGATTGGAGTAGCCTAGGAAGCCCAACCGAAAGTGAACACATATGTGTTCCATTTAGATTTTTGGTCTTCTTTTTCTCATTAAGATAATTTAATTGATCCTAGTTTCTAATTGGGATGCATCCACTCTATCGTTTTTTCTTTCTTTTCTTTTATTTTGATGCAAAGCGTCTACTCTGACGTTAATACTTCTTTGTTGCACTATCAAATTTTTGTATTTTTTTGTTAAGGATAGAACTAAGGTTCGAATCCTTTATAACTATTAAATTATAATTTTATATATATATTCATGTTTTCTTAATATGTTCATATAAGATCTAGTAGATAACATTTTTTCTGGCTTATTGTTAGGTATAATTATTGTGGAACTGATTAGGAAATAAACTAGCTATGCAACTAATTAGCAAAAAATTACTAAGAAGTAAGAAACTGTTTTCATAAAGTTTAATGTGTATTAAATTAAAAAATTAAATGTCTAGTTTGGCAACCGGGAAATAAAAATATTTCTCCAAATGGTCAGCTCTAGCTTGAAAGACTGGTCCTATTCTGGTGACATTTTCTTCTTTCTTTCTTCCTTTTCGTTTTGTCCTTTCTTATTTTCGCGAAATATGTAAAGTAGTTAGAAACAAAAAGCGAGGAACCTCTTTTTGAGACGTGCAGAACCGAAGGCATCCATTCCAATTTCCAAAGTGAGTTGAGAACCCGCTTGGAAATTAACTAAAAGCAACTTGTAATGGGATAATTATAAAATATTTCGGGGTATATTAAATATGTATTTTTTTCTCTCACATAAGTGATGGATCCCATTAACGGGATCCACCACTTATGTGAGAGGAGGGAGTACGCATTTAATGTACTCCTGAAGTATTCTATAATTTTCCCTTGTTATGGCATCTCCATTTTCCTTTTATTTTTATATATGCATGTGTCCGAACATCAAAAGTTTATAATTGCCAGTTATTCTTTCTCACTTTTGATTAAGGTTGTTAAAATCGAGATCCTACGCAGGATTAGTGGAGGGACTTCGTGGATCAAAAGATCCTACTTTTTCGTCAAAAAAAGTGTAAAAACACATTAATAATGGTTTTGTATGTTAAATATTCATTAGAATTATGATATTAATATTATCCATAAAAAAAAGTTTTGCTTCAAGATAATGTAATTTGTACCATACATAAGATCTAAGAAAAATATTTACCAAAGAATGAAGAAGATTAAGCATATCCACTGACTTTTATATAAATTATTACCGCATAAGCTTGAAGTCAATGGCTTATTCACAAAGTCTTCTTCTTCTTTTTGGATGGAATTCCAACCTAGTTCTCATGAAAATAAATAGAAAGTGCTTCTCAGTCATAAGACTCTTGACATATTTACAATGTTAATTATATAGGGGATTTATCTTTTAGAATTTTTGTGATAAATTGGAAGATCAAGATTTAGTGAGTTAAGGTTTAGATTTGTTAGAGTTTAGCAAAAAAATAAAGAGGTTAGATTTGTTAGATTTTCTTTTGCCAAGAGAAGTAAACCAAATTAACCACTTATCAGATTGTATTATCAAATTAGTGGTAAAATTAATTTGAATCCCGAGCTTCAAAAAAATAAATTTGAACCTCTCTAACTTTAGTGTCGTTGTCATTTTGATTCGTTAGTTTCAAAACTTGCAATTAAAAAACTAATACATATTCTATTTAGTACTCCAACTACTTTTGTTGTATATAATGTAAATCACAAGTGATTATTCAATAGTCATGTACTACAAATAAATGCGTAGTTCTTTCTCTCACAGAGTGGTAGGTCCCGTCATAAATATAATTAGTAAAACCCACCACTCTGTGAGATGATGGATTATACATTTATTTACAGTCTGGTACCATTCAATAATTTTTCGTAAATCCCGTGACAAAACTGTTGTCAATTTGACCCTCCCATTAGGTTGCATTAGCTACTAGGTTGCATTAGCTACTGGTAAATAATATCATATTAAAAATAAAAAATAAAAATAAAAAAATAAAAAATAAAAATAAAAATAAATAAATAACTAAAATGACCAAAATGATAACAATTCAAAATTTTGGATGGTTAACTATCAATTTTGAAACTTAAAAGACCAAAATTACAACAATTTGAAAAGCTTAAAACTTAATTAACCAAAATGACACCACCACCGAAATTGAAGGACTAAAAATCATAGTTGTATATTCCGTTTCGGAGGCCGTTTCGGTTTGGCCATTGGAATGAAATATTTCGGTACCGGTCAATACCGGCGTTTCGTTTCGGATTTACCGCTAATATATATATATATATATATATATATATATATATATATATTATATATATATATATTAATATATATATATATATATATATATATATATATATATATATATATATATATATATATATATATATATATATATATTAATTTACTTATTTATATGTTTATTGATCAAAATCTATATAATTTATTAGGAATCTTTAACATTATAAACCAATAATAATAATAATAATAATAGAAGTAGTATTTGAATAATAAATAATAAAAATATAAAATCTAAAAGAGATAACAAAACAATCCTTATTTAGAAAATGATAAAATAAATAAAACTCAAAAAACTCCAAACGGTAAAATAATTAGTCAATAATAAAAAGAGAAAGATTAATCAATAAATTTAAATAAGCTACAAATCAAATAATAATGTATAGGAATTTAAGGACATACATTATGTATTTCGTAATATTTAAAATTCACATGTGCATGACAGGTTATGTATAGGCATATAAATAGGAGGATTAAGTGTTTATAAAATAAATAAATAAAATGTAGAATAATTGAAATTTTTTTAATTTAAGTGACTTGTTACACCATTGTGTCAGTTGATGGGCAAGTTGATGGGCACGTAAAACCAAAAGAGAAAAAGAGTGAAGTAGAGTGTTAAATATCCTGATCATATGTCTTGAGCCCATCAACCCATTCAGCAAAAGACAAAAAGACAAAAAGGAGAAGAAAAAGAAGTGGGAGAGAGAGAGCTAGGCAGAAAAAACCGAGAAGAAGAAGAAAGAAAAAAGAAGAAGAAGAAGGAGAGAGATGGGCGGAAAGAAGAAGAAGAAGAAGGAGAGCAGAGAAAAAAACCCAAAAAAGTAATCCGGCCGAAATGTACTTTCCGGCCGAAACACACCGAAACACACTGAAACAGCCGAAACACACCGAAACACCCCGAAATTTTATCCGAGGTGGAATGGGGGGGTGTCTCGTACCGGTTTGCATACCGGTACGAGATTTTCCGTCCGTTCCGGCCGGAACGGAACGGAATATACAACATTGCTAAAAATGTATTTTAGTTTTCCTGTTTTAAGCTTTCTCTTTCCTCAAGATAAAAAAAAAAAAAAAAAAAAGCTTTCTCTTTCCTTATTATCCCCCACCGTAATGCATCTGGAGAGAAATGAATTGTCTTCGAAAAGATGACATTATTTATGTTTCAATTTAATTGGAAAACATCTAATAAACTATACCTAAATTTTACCCTTAATCTTCCAATGTATTAATATTGTACACTTTTCCATGAAATTCCTCATTATTTATTTTCAAAAGATATTATAGCATTAGCCAACACCACTTTCATTCTTTTCCATAACCAAATAGTGAGAGGCTTTCCTATAGAAACATAAAAGAGACCATAATAAGGCCAAAACAAGTTTTAGCACTCTTCAGTTGCCAGCAACATTACTACCTATTTTTGCTTTTATTTGATACTTTCCAACAAATTTACCTGTTAAACCTGTTTTGCGTCTTGTTGACAGAACTACAATACCGGAAATGCTTTCTACAGAATGTTTAAGCAGAATGTTATAAAAAAAATATATTATAAAAATTAAAAAAAAAAAAAAAACACATGATTAGTGACAATAGAAGCAACAAGACAAATATTATCTCATCAACAGGACTCAGAAATCGAACCAAATAAAGTAACAAAGCTGAATTTCCCTGATAGACATTCTTCCAACAATCCAACTAAAACAAAAAAAATACAGTAAACAATGTTCATGTAGATCTTATTGTACTTAATGCTGCCATGCATTTGAGAAGACAGTATTTCTTTGTTAACAAAAGATATCAAAACCAAAGAACAATAAGCATTTCAATGGTCTCCCAACCAAGACATGGGGAACCTGCAAATACAAGAAACAAAAAGTATTAACCATATAAATTGTAACAAGCCAAACTAAACATGAGTGAAAGAACAGTAAGATAAGAATGATTTCTGTGGCAGTAAAAGTGAAAGCCATGAAAACCAAGTTAATTGGCTATTTGATCATAATGACTAATGGAGGCATATTTCTATTAGAATATAGTCATAAACCTCTTCGGTTTTATCAAATTTTATAGATTGAACATGCATTTGCAAAGATAAAATTTTCAACATGTTCTTTTTACACAGAAGTTTAGCATGATAAAGACATGTTTCAGAGAAAGATACATCACAACTGTAACAGTCATCATCCCCAAGAGCCTTAACTTCTTCTTCTTCTTTTTATATTAATGGGATACAAAATATTAAAACACTAAATCAAGACACAACAAACTCAATCTTAGAGCTGCACACAAACTGAAGTGCTGAACACCTAAGACTTTCTTTATGACAAGCTTCTTCAAGCTTCCAATTGAGTAAATGACCAAGCTCAAATCACATTTTCAAACTCAGCTAAAGTTCAAGAACATGGCAAACATGAGAATAACATTAGTACTTTAGTGATATTATAACTCTGAAGAACTCTTACTAATACACATCCTCTACATGTTCTCACCTAGAAGCTAGAAGCTGCTTTAAAATGATGACAAACAAATATGACACAACCTATGATGCTGTCATCAACCGCACATCAAATCAACTTTTCCTCTATTTTTTTTTTTTTTGAACCTCAAGGCCTGGCAAGATAACTTAACTAAGTTTCTCGAAATTATCTTAAGTCCTCAATGAGCTGTCTGGTTTTGATTTAATTTTTCAGAAGTCGTAGAGCTTGGTCAGAAGCTGCAAAGCCAAGTTTAAACAAGAATATGTAGGCTTAATTAGAGCTCAAGTGGAGCTTGAACACTAATCTATTATTGAAGCCAAGCCAAACAGCTAAACACTTGGCTCAGCTAGGCTCAATTGAGGCCCTACACAATCCCACCCCCACCCGTAGCACTAAATTGAAGAAATCCTTGCTCTGGCGTTCAACCTTAGGCTTTAGATCAACCTCAATGCCATAATTGATAGCAAGTATTATGTACTTGAACCAACATCCAGCATTTACCCACACCCCTAACAAAAGGACTGGATAACTTAAATATAAAGCATAGACAAAGAAACACGAAGAATATACCATGAAGTCAAAACTTCAGTGAATTCAACAGTGCAGAGAGAAAGAGAGAGAGTCACTGAGCCAAATATTTTACTTTTTTTATTTTTGATAATGTAGAGAACCTTTCTAAAGAAGAGCCCTATGGACTCATCTCTAAGACTCTAACCCTTTGGAGTCGCTGAGCCAAATATAACTAAAGGCATAATGGAATTGTAACATAGCCAAAACAATTTCTTTGAGCTGTAAATAAGTTGCATGATCTAACAAACAATATGGAATATCACTAAAGTGTTATTGAATCTTTGAAATCCAACATATATAACACTTGGGGAAACTTGGATTTCCAAGGATCAGTTTCCCACCTGAAACCAAAAAACAAGCACTTTTTCTAACTAGCTTCTTATAAATCAAAACACATATCCAGATTAAAGGAGAGGTTTTGCATTGAGGAAGGACCTGTTACATCTTAAGTTCTAACATAAGACTACCTACGAGCTCAAAATGGCACTTCCTCTACTTGTAAGAGCAAAGTAGCGGGAAGGTCATGGGTTCAAGCCCCATAAGTGCATGTATAACTTACCAATAATTTTTTAAATAAAACTTCAACTTGTAATATGTCTTTGTTTACCCACAGTTGCAGTCTCATATAAAGGCAATATTAGCTTCAGTCATTCATTCAAAACTGAGTCCCCTTTATACAAAGGAATTACAATGTGAGCTCTATTTATTTTTTTTATAACACAAGGAACCTTTCTAAAGAAGAGTCCTTGGACTCGCCTCTATTGTTTAATGTACGTTATGATTTCATCCACAGCCCATCAGAGCTTCCCATATCACTGAGTTAATGAAATCACATTTTGTCCAAGGACTGAGTAGAGGAGACATTGGCCACAAAGTAGTAGCTTACAGGAGTTCCTCGTCCTGATTGTGATTGAACCATTAATTTTTCTACCATAAGTATGACATTGACCCTTATCCATATATAAAGTATCATTCACTTTGAATTTGATAGAAATAGTGTGGTCCCTTACATTCGAAAACTAGAAACTTCATCCACATCCTATAATCATAACCAACATTAAACTTTAAAGTTAAAGTATACTCTTCCTCTCTCATCATCTAAGTATCCATTGTTTAGTTGAAAAATGTAGAATGTCCATTTGACATGAACTCGTAATTATGCAAAGTACCCTCACTTCTCTCCTTTTATTAACTTTCTGATTCGTCTAATTTCCTACCTAATCTTAGTCAAATTCAATGTTTCCAATGTTTCACAGAGCAGTGCAAAAGGAGGTGATCCACCGTCTCCCCACTGCAGTGACACGTACGACACTACCCTACCAGTGTATACCTCCTCCTCATAAGGTTCACACAAGTGAATATCCCCAAGCTGCCGTCCAAACATTGAAAGAAACTCCATGGGACTTTGACAGACCAAATACCCTTCCAAGTGAATTTCAACTCACAAGGGCCACTTTAGGCACATTATGGCAACAGAAACCGACACAAAAACAACCCCGTGTGTGTGTGTGTGTGTGTGTGTGTCAAAACCATCCAATATGCATTTACAATATCAAGCTACAACAATACCAAATGCAATTCTCTTAAAGCTTGCAAAATCCACTTTCACAGATTCAAAAACCACCAATCAAATAGAAGACAATTATCAAACATTTCTACTGAAAACATAAACTCATCTAATATCATGAATCTCGTCAACAATATCCAATGATCAAAGCAACCAAACATCACACTTCTCCTCAAAAACATTATGCAAACAATGACATAATCCTACCACTGAACAAATCTATAAAATTACAAAAAAAAAATATCCCCCAATAGACTAACTGCATCAATCAAACATCTACACCTATTAAAACACCCAAGTGGTGAAAACAAAACCCATCAATCAAGTTCATGAAAAACCTGTTTTTTATCAATCAAATCAATGAAAAAATAACAACTTATTATTAATTTAAAGGTCACATATTGGAACCTTACTCAGCCTACGAAAATCAACACAAGAAATAGCAAACCCCACAAATTAAACATCAACGATTTAACACTAGCATCAATCAAGAATCACAATTATCTATAGCAAAAAAAAAAAAACCACAATTAATCATTTGAGTAAGCACCTGCAATAACCAACAAATTGATCATCAATGGCCTCCATGCTCCTTGGCATGCTGCTGGTGCTCAAGGTGGCGGCGTTCTTCGGGGAGTGCAACCAAGTAGGAGAAGATCATTCCACCAAAGCAGACATGGTAGAGTGGGTCAATGGAGCTGGTTTGAATGTACTTGGCATGGTAGTTGTCCAGCCCTCTCTGCACCACACTCTTCACATAGTTGATGGAAAGCATCGGCTTCACATGTTTGGGCAGCTCCTTCACCTTCAGCCCCTTGATCTCATTGTAGAAGTTCCTCAACGCCATTTTGCTATACAGGGACTGTAAGGAACAAAACTTTAGAAGAAAAAAAAACCATTTTCCTGAAATACCCCATTTATCACCATAAACACCCTTCAATTTCCTTCTTCTTCTTTTTAAATAAGAAAACTTTAACCTAAAAAAAAAAAAAAATTTCCACCAAAACAAAAACGAAGAAGGAATCATTTTTCCAACCTCAATATAAAATTTTTCTCAAAACCCATAATTTAATACTGTAAGCAGAATATTGAACTTACAGATCCCAGTCAAAAACAATTCAACACTTTCATTTGTATTCCTATTTTCCCAGCAACCAAACAAACAAATAATAAAATATATATATATTTCCAATTTCCCAGAAATCCAATACACAGAAAAAAATAAAAATAATAATAATAATAAAAAATAAAAAAATTGCAATTTCCCAGAAAATATTTTGTTCGGAAAACAAAACAGGACCCATTTATGTAATGTTTGATTGTATGAATATGCAATCGAAAAACGGAGATGGAGAGAAGACTATCGATTTAAAGGAATGAATGGATCAAAGTGAAAACAAATACAAAGAGACTACTTTACCTGCTCTGTGTGTGTGATTGGGGATCTTTGGAAAGAGAGAGGGCTTCACTTTCCCGGCTTAACGATGGAACTCAGGTACAGAACTCAAGAGCGATTCCAAATGGCAAATGAGTTGTAGTTGTAGTACACCACCTGATTTCATCTAACGGTCCAGATTTTGCCTATCTATATATGATGATTGTATTTTGGCTTGTTGAAATGTCGGAAATAGCCTTGCCTCGGAATTCTGTGGCTTTTTTGGAAAGTTGGACTACTTTGGTAAATTGGTAAGCCCACACAGCCAACCCATAGCCTGGCCCAATAAACAAAGGAAACAAGTCCTTATTTTTTAATTATAAACTTTAGTTAAGTTTGTTATTAACTTGAGCCCATGTTTGTATCAATGTATGTGTAGACTTCCTTTTGGTACAATGTGTATCCGTATATTCATGGTTTTTTTCTTGGTTAGAGAGGGAATTTACTAAATAGCACTGATAGAAACATTTTGAGAGGGAATTTACTAAATAGCACTGATAGAAACATTTTGAGAACAAGACATGCATGTGATGTCAAGCATTTTGTACAAACTGGCATTGCCCCCCATAATATGTATTTTAACTATTTGACGAAAAATGATCTCCTATTTTAATTATATACAGCGCCCCTCTCATAACAAGTGGAAGTTGTGGGAGTTATCATGGATTACAAAGCCTTATCTTATTAATGGGCCATGTTTTGCTAGAAGATGAGTGTGAGAATTCAATTCCTTTAATAAGTCAAAAACACTGCAACTTTAAGGGTGGATATCAATTGTCTAAAGTCATTAAGAAGAGAATCAGTTAGAATATTTGAAAGTGTTTTGCCTCAAAATTCACCAAGTTCCACAATTTCAAGAAACCCATTAATTAAGTTGCCTTTAATCAATTGTCCTTGATCATCTCTAAATAACCCTCCTACTCATTTCAAATTCCCGAGCTATCAATGTTGATGCAATTGAAATTGATCACATGTTATGACTCTCATTGACGGACACCTATAGCAATGTGAGAAAAAGCATCGGGAGAATCATCAAGTTGTATCGATGAAAGACTCTCTGATGCTTAAGTCAACATAAATAGGGTTTAGAACAATTTTATTAAGTGACGGCTAAGGTTTTTATATGCATACATTGAGTTGACGCTAATATGATCCTTACATATAGAGCCAGACGAAAAAAAATTTGGTCACGTGATGTTCGATCCTTGATGACCTTCTCAAATTGAATATGCTCATAATAAAGAGCAAGAAGATTATTGCACGGCTAAAATTTGGTTTCTCAAAAATTTAGACATGTATATGGTATTATGTGATGTTATATAGATTTAATTTAACCAAATAAAGAACGCTAATGGGTTTGGAATTACCTGAATTACCTCATACATTCTTAGATTCATGAAAAAATAAATAAATAAATAATTCATCATAAAATCATCACTTGTCATATTTTAAAACAAATAAAAAGGATCTTAGCATTTGAAATAAACATGAAGATGTTTCTACAGCTATACATTTTATTTAGTTCAATCGTACTCACGGTATGTCAGCTACAATAGAGACGTATTCAAATTTGGGACAAAGCTGAAAAAGGAAGAAAGCACAACCATTTGAAGAACAAAGATATGGAGATGAACACGACAAAAAAAATTGCTTTGGTTGTGACATACTAACATCTGTATAGCAAAAAACAGATTCAAGGAATCTGGACTTGACAAAAGTTGGAATGTAGAATAAGTGGCAAATATACAATAACCGAGAATGTATAAACTAGGAAACATCCACATAAACATCCTAAAAAAAAAAAAAAAAAGGTCCATATCAGTGAAAATAACAAGTCCAGCATCACAGATCTCACTTTTTGAGAGGAGAAGGTAAAAAAAAATGGAAGAAAACTGCTGATTCATTTTTAAAATACTCATAATCCAGTAGCATATGACCTGTCACACCACTTGGTAATTGTCCGTAATCAACTGTGTTCTCTGAGAAAATTTGGGAGGGGCTCCACCATTGATAGGGATTACATTCAAAACCTGCACAAGGAAAATATATTTGAAAAGTTCATACAGGACCTCAAATGTAAAGCAGACTAGGTGATGGGCAAGTAATGAAATCAACAAAATGAAAAAGAAAACAACAAGCATATATACATAGACATTTTGTGCTGATTAAATGGCTCCAACTTTTCCTCAATATCATCTAAAAGTACATATCCATCAACCCAAATATTACATCAAAGAGAAAAAGGAAAAACAGACAACAAAAAAAAAAAAAAAAAAAGCTATTACAGCAACTGATGGTCTAGGATAGTTTCAAATTGATCAAATGATGCCATCTCACTTTTCAACCATCACTACCAGTTCTCATAATGGCACCATTGAAAATAAACACCTTTGCAAGAAACTCATTGAGAACATACATGTTGAAGTTGAAATCTCATGCGACAAAGAATCAGGCCATTACATATAGTTCTAACTTCACTGATGCACAAGATGGTCTTCAATACAGAGAAACTGAATATTTTGATTTTCACGCAGAAAGTTTGGAAAAGGTTCAATCTTATATTTGCATCACATCAGACCAGAGATTCATGAAATAAAACCAGACACATAATCATAAACAAAGTGCTTTTCCAAAGGGCTTCTGGTGTGTACTGACTACTGACTAAGATTGAGCCAATAGAAAAAGTCATCTAAAAGCTCTGATGTGGTAATAAGTGATAATCATAACTAAAACCATACCAAATCAGAGTGTGCAGAATATTTTGATATATTATGAGAATAAAATAAATATAATGGAGCATATAGGTGATGTGCCCTTGTATCAGCACTTATTGCAGTTAATAGGGGAATAGTTAGTATAGCAGAAGCAAAAGTATATCATAGTAAGAATCTTCAAAGAAACACAGTATGTAACAAACATCAAATAAGAAGGAAAGGCAAACCTTCAGGTCACTGAATGTATTAGTAGCTGAAAATTGCACAGAAATGGGGAAAAATACAGCTGAATCCGCTGGGGGAACAACAAATTCCATCGATCCACTGTCAAGGATTCAAAAATGAGATGGAACAAACCATTAGTACTGGTATATAAGATATACAAAACATGGATTTTTTTTTTTTTAATAATATGGGAAGTTTTGCAGAGAAAAAAGGCATTCCAAGGTTTACAGACCTGCGGTTTGAGTCATCAATAAGGAGTATGGACCATTCCAAAATGGAATTCCTTGAGTCATACCTGCAAGTCAAAAGAGGTGAATGCATGATCCTTTATTTAAAGAAAACCAAAGTGCAAAAAGTAATTATAGCAGATAAAGGAAAGGAAAATAATCATAATAATGTTTCAAATCCATCTCATGATTAAATGATCATACAATTTTAACAGTATTTTCTCAAATTTTCTGTAACAAAGGGAGATTTTGGCATCAGAGGAGATTCCTTGTAGTTCTATGCAATAGTTAATACATTGCAAGGAAAAATGGGGAAAAGACATTTAAAATTTATTAACATAGCCATGTCAATCATGTCTCTGCTACCATAATTATGAATTGTGAACAATCTTGGAGAAACCACAAGTATCTCATGACATTGCAACTTGTAGCACACATCGTATAATACTAGAGGACACTGAAACCTTTAGTCCAGGAATCCATAACCTATAGCAAATTATACCACCCTCAATAATCCATAAACTAGAATATATATATATATATATATATATATATATATATATATAATAAAAAATAAAAAAAACATTGAATTTCTCACCTCCATTCACCATCAACCTGTCTGACATTAGGTGCCTCTCTAAGAGCTGGAAGAGGTACTGAGACCACAACATTTCGCAGATCAAACATTGATGAAGCTTCGTATTCAATGCTGACATAAGTTTCATTCCCAGAAACAGAGGGCCAGCAGTTGACTGCAACATACAACAATTCATGTAACAATTAGAGCATACAACACAAATAATACACTGAGAAGATGAGAAGTGTAAGATTTGAACCCACTTGTCAATGGCACCATCGACTCGTCTGTGGTTTGCATTCTCCACTTCAAAAGACCAACACCGCCTGCATCACCACTCTGACCAGTGGGAAAAGGCCTATTGGGGTCCTTAAGGCCTAGAATATTTTCATTGGAAAATAATTCTTTGTTCATGTTAGGATGTGTTTTGAAAAGGATGCCTGGATTCCCACCAGTTTCAATCTGTAAAATAGGGCATAATATAAATGCAATGAAATAAAGTGAGTCGACCACTGCATGTTTACATAATGCGCCAAAAACAGACTGTTAAAGAAGGCATAGCAAACACATCATTTCAAATTAGCACCAGGAAAAAAAATGCAACTATAGAAGTTTCTCATGATGATGACAATATAGTGTCTAATATACAAACCAAAAGTAAACCCCAATTTACTATTACTAGGTGATTGTTTCTACTTTTAATCATCTGAGGAAGTTCCATGCTTAAGTTAATGTCACTAAAAACAATAATATTATAGTAACAAACTACTAAGATAACGAATCCAGGCATGCATAAACACACACACACACACACAAACACACACACACACATACATAGTACCTGAACTTGGATAAGCCCATCTTCTTGGTTAAGAATTTGGAGTGACAATGTTCCCTGAACATCAAAGTTACTGACTCCACCGTCTCGTTTCAGCGTCACATTGAGTTTCTCCTCAACAGTCAAAGTGATGGGATCAGTTAGTGGTGGAGCAGCAGATCTGGACTGGCTAGCTTTTGGCTGCACATCCTCAAGAATGACTTCACCTTCTGCTTTCAAAGATTCCAAGAACTGGTTTGTCTTTTGAGATTTACCAAGCTGCATGCCAAGGCCTTTTGGAGGAGCAGTGGCTGATGAAGGTGGACGACCTAAGGATTGAGGAAGACATCGTCAGAAGTGTTCTAATTAAACTGATAGATATGCATCCAACATAAAAATAAATAAAAATAAAATATTCTAGAAAAGGAAAACCTAAGATCACAAAGAGCAGCCAATGGAAACCTTAAAATGAAGCAGTGGAAAATTATTTAAAATGGATTATAATACTTGCTTCTAGAGGTTAATGCATATCTCAAACAGTTTAGATGAACAAAGTATGAACTACTTGTTTACAACATATACTAATAGATGACTCACTCAAACTTAAAGCTTGTAACACACATTAACATCATGGAGACAATTAAGCACAAACCTTTAGACTTGCTAGAAAAGGAGTCAATATCAGTGCTCAATCCAAACCCAGAACCACTTCCAAAACCACCACCACCACCACCAGATATGCTCATATCACTAAAGCTACTCTCAATCCTTCCAGAGCCCATTGACTGTAAAGACATAAACCCTCCCTTATCACCTCTGCCCTTGTCAATCTGCAGAATACATATAAGAATCTTAGAAAGGACAGCTCAATACAGGAAATCAATGAAACGAAGAAAATTAGGGCAGGAGCCAATGCAGGGCCTTAAAAATTACCTTGCTTTTGTCAATCTCACTGGCCTTGCGCTTCATAACATCCTTGGTTTCATTGATCTTGCTCTGCAATACCAGCTTGTGCAACTTTTCTTCATGACTCTCCATCTCGCAGTATTGCTTAACCTGTGCAACAGTTACATTTTCCTTGTGCCCAAGAGAGATGACTTCATCAAAAGCAAAAATCAGCTCAAAAGCTGTCTTGCATATACCCTCTTCATCTAGAGAATAAGAATATTCAGGTACCTAAAAATATTTAAGGAATAAACTCATTTCCTTTGTTTGACATGTTTGACATCACTATATTTTATTAGCATCTCTAATTTAAATATCTATAAAATCAATCTGCATGCCTTAGAAACTTCTGAAATTGTTAAAACTGGAAGTGATGAAGAGTACACAAGGGGCAAACTATCTTAGAGAAAAATAATGATATTAAGTCTTGAGACTATCAATTAAACAAGACCATGGAAGATCCTGAGTGGGCCTCTATTGAATTTAGACAATTATTCTAGATTTATTCTCCCTGAATTTTCTTTTCCGTGAGACTTAATATCAATTTTTTTTTCTAAGTTTTCCCTGAAAGGGTCAAATTATATTTTGATAATACTAAAAGTTCCTATTAAAAAAGAAAAGAAGAAGAAGTGTGCATCACACACATATAAAGCTTCATTACAAAGGAATGAGAGAATGAGCATGCCAGGCTCAAAAAAGGATCAAGAGACAGATCCACATCCATGCAAGTAATGTTACAGTTATTAAAACAAAATTTTTTTTTTTGGATAAGATATCAAGGACTTAATTTAGGAACTTGAATGATAATAAAAAAACTGTCAGGAAAAGGATACAAGCTTAGATAGCATCCTCAAAGTATCCAAATCTTCAAGGATGTTACTCTGTTTGTTTGTCACAAGCAACAAGTACAGAGCCTCGATGGGCTGGTACACGTAACGCACATTATCCGTCTCAACATATGTATGTTGTTTTCCAGTGCCTACCAACTTGGGAAAAGCTGCAAGAAGACCCTCGATTCTAATACGAGACATATCCACAAACTGCCTAGTAACAAGCACTGCCCAAAAGGAAAGAAAAAGAATAAATATTAATAAAATAAAATAAAAAAGATAAAAGCTCAACAGACAACTAAAAATATTGCTATAACAGTATAGTAACTAGAAGATAAAAAGATCTCAAAGTAAGGCAAAAATTTCAAGGGAACAAATCACAGATCCTGATGTAGACTTCAATTAACACATTGATATCAGAGAAGAATCAATTAAAATAAGCTAGTAAGTCTCTCTCACAAATAGGAAGGACCGATACGATATATTCATTAAGTATGAAGTGCATCAAATATACCAATATAAATGTAAAACTAGGAAGTACCGATATGGATACAGGACACGGTTATGATACAATATGGACATTGTGACACTGAAACTTTTGAAAAACTAGGATAGATATGACAGGGACACTCTTATTTCTAGTTCTTTTTTAGATTGGAAGGAGGCCATTCACACTCCTTTTTCTAGTTCTTTATTAGATTTCATGGAGTGTTCTTATAGTAGCTTTTGGCTTCCTTGTATATGTCTTGTGTACTTGGTTTTTTTTTTCTCCTTTTCAATAAATTTTTATTACTTATCAAATATGTGTATTAATTTTAGGTTTAAGAAATAAATAACAAGTATCAAAACATTTAGAAACGTATTAAGAAATAATTTAAAATTAATGGAATAATATGCATGTCCTGAGTTAATTTTTTATTATTTTCAGTAATACTCTTTTCACTTACCTAAAAAAATACCAATGCCCTTTTTTTGGTCCAAGCTAGGAGTAAATATTTAAGCCTAGCCTACAACACTTCAGTCTCATTGGCCCAAAACAATAAGCCCACAACAGAGCAAAATAATGCCACTACTTTGAAATCAAACAAGCATAAAGGAAACTTGCTATGCTTAAAGGTCTCATAAGTCATAAAAATATAATGAGATGGAAAAAAATAACAAAAACAACAACAACTAAGCCTTAGTCCCAAAATTTCCAAGTCACTTATGGATTCTCAACAGACTAATCAGAGCCGACCACATGTATTCTTTTCCGCCATTCTATCGTATCCAAAGTCATATTCTTTGTCACCTCCTTAATTGACATGTCCTTTTTTTGTATTACTTCTACTAATGTTTATGAGATGCATCATAGCAACATCATAAATCAATGTGAATGATTGGGGATATGTATATTCAAAGCCTCATAAAAATATTTTGAAAAAAAAAATAATAATAATAATAATAAAATTTATGAGATGAATCATTGCAACAATTTAAATCATTATGAATGACTCTGGAAAGATATGACTCCAGAACAAATGGGAGATGTATCAGTGTGCCATCAACTCAAAGAAAAGTGCAAATAACAAGCAAAGACTCACCTTTCCCAGACTTGCTTACAATGGAAGCAGCAAGAACAACCTATATCACAGATAAAAGGTGATTCAGAAGCATTAACACAAACAAGTAAACAAATCAAACTATTCCTACTAGATATACATTAAGATAATAAGAACAGAAAAACAAAGAACATGTGGCAAAATGAATTAAACAGCAACCAAGCTAGGTCCATTCCTGAACAAACAGTCTTTCAGAATGCTTTAAGGAGACAAAATAACTGCAGGTTACTTCTCATATCAAAGCAAGTTCTAGACCCTTTTTTAATTTATAAGAGAGCAAGTTCTAGACTTCTCACTCCACGTTGGAACATAGTTGATATTCACAATAAAAGCTACTTGGATTGAGTGAGTTCAAAATGTTAGAACTGCAGTAAAGTGGTCTTTATTTGATTTTTTTCTTATTAAAGGAACTTGAGCATTTCATGTGTACATATCTGGTGCACTAAAGAAAAGTGGACATCATGCCTAGGAACACAATTTGTCTAACGTGAATATCATATATTTCTTCTCCCTCTTTTCCTCTGTTTATTTAGAAGTATATCTCGAGTTCATATAAAGGCCAGATATAGCACACCAAATCAACCACTTGCAATTCTTGTAGTAATATCAATCTAATGTCACTAAATTGAATCTCCCCTTCCCCCTCTCCCCATGGAGCCAAAACTTACTTGTAAAAGAAAATAAGAAAAAAAATTTCGTAATATCAAAGGCTATTTTAGTTGAATAAAACATTCAAGTATCCTTATTAGTCGATCATGAATTTTTCATTACTTTTTAACAAATTTAGATCATAAAATACTATATGATTTCAACTCACACAACCATCAATCAACATGATAACTAAATATCATGCATCATTATGTGGCAACACAAATATTTATTAACATCAAGATTCAGGTATTCATAACAAGTACTGAATTATTGTAAAAAAAATTTCAAACCCCATAATTCCATTCAGCACACACTTATAAAGAGAAGGAAAGATCAAAAGAAAAAGTAAAACAAAAGCGGTCAAAGCTTTTACCATCTTGATTTATTGAGAAATAAAACCAACTAGCACCAGTTGAAAAGGGCAGCAACAAAGGTTATGTCGACCACCTATAAAATGAAAAACCCGGTTAACGCCACAAATAAGCACAACCAAGAATAACACAAATAATATGATGATACACACACACAGCTCAACCACGTTTGAATTGGAATTGAAACCCCAATTCCAACTCCACTGTCGAATGCTTTATAAAATCATTGAATTTATAACAAATAATATAATTCCTTACACACACAAATGAAACAGTTTTCACAATATATCAATTTCGGAATTCCAAATCACATCCACTTGCAACATTGTAATAACAATTGAAATTCAATTGAGAGAGAGTGAATTTGCAGGCAATTCGGATTTTAGTTTCATAGTAGAATTTCCACCAATTTTTTTTTTTTTTTTTTTCAGGAACTATTTTCCAAGGAAACAAACAAAGCCTAAAAGACTAAACTAGAGCGCAAAAAGCTATTTAAGAGATCTATGCACTGCCACTCTCAGATCTGAAAAATTCACAACATTTATAGAATTGAAGCACTAACGAAACCAAAATAGAACCCCGGAATCTCAGATCCGAGTGCGACGAAATCTCACTCTAAGAGAGGCTAAATCAAGCTCTAATTAGATTCTAATTGGAGGAATTGTGATCAGAAAGTAATAAAAAATAACATAATCCAGTGCAAGATGAAGAATTTCAGTTATGTTTTTTACGTTTTCCCTCGTTTTCTCGCGAACCAAACGGCGAGAAATAGAGAAATGAAGTGAGGGATCTATGAGTAAAGGAAATGTAGAAATAAAAAAAAGAGAGAGAGATCGACGGCTGAGATCTGCTCTGAGTAGAAGCTTACCTCGATCTAATTCTTCTTCTTCTTCTTCTTCTTCTTCTTTTTCTGAAATCTGAAGCAAAGTGGTGGGTGAGTTTTTAACAATAAAAGAGCTCGATAACGAAATCAAAAAAGAGGAAGATGCTGACGTGGCTTCTCCTATCGTAGCATTTGGGTCGTTTAAGACACATTAGCGGTTAAAAACTCGTCGTTGAATATGAAACGAGCTGCCGTTCAGCGCAAAATGAATGTGACTCTTACGAGAATTATTGCAATTTGGCTAGTATAGAAAAGCATGCAGAGACCCCCGTTGTTTTTATCCACTTATCTTTCAAATGTACCCACTTGGTTTTCAAAAGTATCCACATTTGAAGACTCCCGAGCTCAATTTTTTCTTTTTCTTTTTTTCACACCACTTGTTTTTCAAATTTACCGTATAGAGTAAAAAGAAAGGCATATGCATTGTTTTGCACTCAAATTTGTTATCAAATAAATGATCTTAATCTATAAATTTTAAAAAGTTCTAATTCTGTCCTTTAAATTTAAAAATGGGACAATTTTGGTTTCTTTGTTTATTTTTCTTCCGTTGTTTGTTGGCCAAATTTACCAAAAAATTCATTTTTTATAGTTTTTCGACCAAACATGTCCTTATTAAAGTTAATTTAAAAATTGATTGATTAAAAATCATTTTTAGAAAAGACAACTTTCAAAAAAAATTTAAACGAAAGTTTTCTTTACAGAAGACAACTTTCACGTGTTTTTCAAATTTAAAAAAAAAAAAAAAAAATTAATAAAAATCGTATTTACAAAAGACAACTTTCACGTATTTTTTCATATAATTTTTTTTTTAAATTTGAAAACACATGTGAAAGTTGTCTTTTATAAAGATGACTTTCATATAATTTTTTTTGAAATTTTGAAAAAACACATGAAAAATTATAAATGAAAAAGGCAATAAAAAATCGTATTTCTTAAAGACAACTTTCATAAGAAAAATCGTCTTTATAAGTCTATTTTTCAAATTAATATCAAAAGAGACATATTTGGCAAAAAATATAGAAAAATCCATTTTTTGACAAATTTGACCGTTGTTTGTTTACATTTTTTATCCTATAAAATATGGGGTCAAATTTTGATGTCTTTGCATTTTATTAGTCACGATGTAAGCAAAATATGAATAAAAAAAATTTGACAAGACACTAAATTATTACATTTTAAATTTGTGGGGACCAAAACAATTTTTTAATTTTTAATTGAAGAATAAAATTCCAATAGATCTCATATTTGAGGGCCAAAAATAAATAAGAATATAATAAGTTGGCACCAACAATTATAAAAGAGAGTATAAGTCTCTCTCTCTCTCTCTCTCTCTCTCTCTTGTGACAACAACAATTCTTAAAGCCTTTGTGTAGAAATTATTTAGTGTACTCGTTGTACTATATTCTCCTCTCTCTTGTGACAACAACAATTCTTAAAGCCTTTGTGTAGAAATTATTCAGTGTACTCGTTGTACTATATTCTCCTCTCACATAAATATGGATTACATCTGCAAAAAACTTACATTGGATATCCACTTTTATGTGAGATGAGAGTGTAATATATTAGGTGCACTGAATAATTTCACATATATGTATATAGTCAAGAAATTAAAGAGACCATGTATAAGTAATTAGAGAGGCAATGAAGATTTTTCCAGCTGATAGGGGAAGAGCCGAAGGGGAACATGGAATTGACGTTTTTTTTTTTTTTTTTTTTTTTTTTAAAATAGCAAGGGAGAAGAGAACAGATGACAAGCCACGTGGCTTGCCTTAATCAGGTAAGCAAGAATTATGACAAAGGATAAGTCAATAAACTTAGGAAAAATTTGGTCTGTTTTAAAATTTTAAAGACTAAAATAACATTTTGAATTATAGGAACTAAAATAGAATTGACCCAAATTTAAAGGACCAATTTTTTTTTTTTTTTTTTATGGGAAATATTTCTTAGAAAATGAATAATAATGTTGACATTTTAAGTTCATTTTAATACCATTTAATTTGGAAAAGGATTAGAGTAATGTGTCAATTATTTTTATAATAGGAAATATTATTTTCAGAAGATCCGATTTATTGAGTTTGGATTCGTTATACTTGGAGGTGTCAATGTAATATGCCTCTTTTTTTTTTTTTTTTTTTTTTTTTTTTTTTTTTTTTTTTTTTTTTTTTTTTTTAACAGCCTTCTTTGTGATAAATTTATAATGGGTTGGTAATTAAGTTTTTTTTTTTGATACAGAGCAGAAACCAAGAAACAACCAAAATACAAAAAGAAGCATCCTAAGCATTGTGATTAGTGTGCATAAAGTTGAGGAATTGCCGTGATGCTTGGGTTGCCAAAACTTTGGCTTCAGATATGATAAGATGAGGGACTGTTTTGATGTGCATGTGCAGTCCACGATTTTGCTGGATGCTTTTGAGATCTTCAAAAATGTTTGTCAGTTGCCAGTGAATCTTCTTGGTGTTCATCCACATTGCCTCTATGCCTTTTACAGCTGTGAAAATTATGAAGCTCCTAAATCCCAGGCTGGATGCAAGAGAGGAAGCCTCCCTAATAGCTGCAAGATTGGCCATATTGCTGTCACCCATCCTTAAACTTTGACATCCAAGAAAGAGAATCTGACCAAGTCTGTTTTTCCCTATGTAACATATGCCATGCCAGTTTTTATTTTGTGCACCTACACCTGCAGTAAGTATGATGAGCTGCCAATCTGCTGGAATAGGATTGAAAGTCCTGATGGTTCTTAGACTTGATGAGGTTGGCATGCTTGTGGATTGGTGGATCTGCTTGTACCTATTCATCAATGACTGAATTGTTAGTAAAACTTGAGAAGGGTTGGGATGTTTACCTTCAAATATGATCTGATTTCTATGGAACCAAAGACACCAAGAAGTAGTGATGACCAAGGATGAAGACTCAAAATTGCTTTGAGTTGCTTGATACGATTCTAATATGTTGGTTATCCACACTACCAACATAGTGTTTGATTCCAGAAGAAAGCTGGTATTGATTCCCATTCCCAACCATACTGCTCTAGCAAAGGTGCATTGGAGGAATAGGTGGTTAAGAGTTTCTTCATGAGTTGTACAAAGGATACAAGTGGCATCACAATGAATTCCCCTATGGTTCAACTCTGTTTTGACTGGTAGAGCTTGGTGCAGAAGTTTCCATGTGAAGGTAAGGAGTTTGTTGGGAAGTTTTAGTCTCCATAGATTCTGCCAGATTTTTGGAGATGGGGTTATTGTTGTGCTGGACCTGGTAAGGTTTTGAGGTAGATCCTGATGCAGTAATGCATAGGCTTTTTTGACCTGATAGTCTCCAGTTGTGGAATTGGGCCAAATGACTTGATCTTTGGTAGATTGGGTTTGGATTTTTGGAAGAGGTAAAGCAAGGATTTTGTTGGCAATGTTCATGTCATACATTTGCATAACTACATTAGTTTTCCAGGTAGCGATATCTTGATTGATTAGATCAGCCACCTTTGTTACTTAGGGAGTAACAAGGTTCCTAGCTCCCTGTCTGCTTTGAAACCACATAGGATGAGTAATGGGAATATCATGACCTCTTCCAACTTTCCATGTGCCTTGAGTAAGGATGGGATTGGGGGGCTCCATTATGGATTTCCAGATCCAAGAGGAGTGTTTCTTGGGTTGGTAATTAAGTTAACATTTTAACTTTATGCAATATATAACTCTGAGGGGTAGCTTAACTAATTCGACTTTGAGTATGCTTCTTAATGGTCACTAATTCGAGTCCCTTCAAGACCACCTACCCAAAGCAAAACCTTAAAGCTATCATGGTAAACCTAGCTAGTAGGATGTTACCTATTCCTTTAGGATTAGTCGAGGTAAGCACAAGCTGATCCGGACAATCAGTCATAAAAAAATAAAAAACTTTATTGCAATGTATACCCATTTAACTTGGAGCCGTTTTTTACAATGACTTAAAACACATTATGTTCTGTATTAAAATTTTGCAAAAGCCATATGAGCTACTCTAACGAAGTTTTTTTTTTTTTTTTTTTGGCTAAAACTGTAAGGAAGTTTCTCAGTCAACTACTGCTGCTTGAAAAATATTTTCCAAATGTGGCTGTCTCTAGGAAATATTGGGACTTCCGCGAAAAGATTTTGGGTGCTACGGCCAAGTTGTATTACTTAGAGAGGTGGTATTATTATATTGTTGTTTTCCTTTCAAGTGAAAAAGGGTGTTTCATATAAATCTTGGTGTAAGTGTAGTTGATTTATTTTGTTATTGGTTTGAGATATTAGCTTAGTAATTTCATTGGAAATAATTTTTTGGGATTTGTTAAAATTCGAATTCTTAAACAAGTTAAATTGGACTTTTCTTTTTTGTAAGCATTACTTAAGTTTTATTGGTCTTCTTTCAAATCCAACTTTGTAACTTTCAGTTCTTTCTGCTTATCAGATTATTGTTGAGGAAGGCCGAGTATCAATTAAAAAGATGAGAAGCTGCCTTAGTAACTGCCTAACAGTAATAATAAGACTGCCATTACTTTACACCTCTTTCTTTACTCATAGTCAAACACTAGCAATATCCAAAGTCTAGTTATCACTTATCAGCCCTATAATTAAGGGCAGACCTAGTGCATTTTTCAGTTTGTCATGCTTTATGACCACCAAAAAAACTCCTGCATCGGAGTATGGATATGAGGTTTTAGATGCTTGTTTCTTTCCTTAGAGACCTCAACATTATGTTATAGCCGTTACCTGCTTAAACCACAATAAAGATCATCCCAAAGAACCTTGTGGCTCAGTGACATTGTCCAATCTTCCCCATGAAGAAAGCCTAAGTTTGAATCATGCCCGCTACTTGTTGTAAGCAAAAAACACACACACACACACACACACAAAAAAAAAAAAAAAAATGACACAGATTACTTGAAAGCCTACAAACTCAATAGCCCAAGAGACCTAATCTTAAAAAAGCAGAGATTAAAACAAAAACATGGGGAAAATGAAACAGAGATGAAACAAGAACCAAAAAGAGACAGATTTACCGTGGCAACTTTCCTTTTTCAGAGTAACCAAATTTGCAGTACTCAGCCAAAAAAACAAAACATACAGTTTCCATCACGTATCATTTAGGGAAAGAGGTTCCTTAGAAGTCACCCAAAGTCTGAATGGGTCAACACTTCCGTATTCTATAATATTTATATTAAAACAACAGAAACAAACAAAAAAGGACAACTGGGTCATGCATGTGGACAGATCACATTGCCTAAACACTGCATTCCAGAGAAACAATTTCCCAGACAGTTATCTTCGCCACAGTAATTCATGGCTTTGATATTGAATCAAATAAAACCCATTCATCTTAACAATAAATAAAAGGTAAAATCGGAAAATAATTTGATAAGTTATTCCTTCAGTAAAGAAAAACTAGATACAGAAACTGCAGTGACCACTAGTACACATGTAGAAACCCATATTTTTCAACCCAAAAAAAAAAAAAAAAAAAAAAAAAAAAAAAAAAAAAAGGGCAGAAGAAGCACCTTGTCATGGAAAATATTTCTAGAGGTTCTCATAGAACTTGCTCATGAAACAATTAACTGAAAATTTGGCTACCAAACTTTCCTCATCGAGTGAAATACAAAGTACATTCAAATTAATGTTTGTTCTTAATTACCCCAAACCATGATTCTATTATTCTCAAGTATCAACTACAGTAAAATAAGAAATAAGGAAAAAATAAAGAAATAATTCCTCCAAAATTTTGGTCTTCCATGAACTATAATACAAATTCCCTTTAAAAGTGAAAAGGGAGCCACTACTTCATGCCATCTCCTTTTTCTCCTTTAACAGTTATTTTGACACCCAAACTTCAATCCTACAAAATGGACATTCCTCAAATTTATAGATAACTGATTCCTCCTTATAATCTTCACACAGAAATCAGCCAATAAAAGGCATGCATGCAGATAAAGGAAATGAGATGGAGACTAGCCAGCTAATAAAAACAACCTTCAAGGATTAACCACATACCTCATAAATGCTGGCCCAGCAATCAGTAGACAATAACCAAATCAGGATTTGAGCATACTTGATATAAAATGTTCTTACTCGGGGTGTTGGAATTCAAGGTCTAATTTCCTTTTTAAATGTGTTCTGTCAGCACTGCAGAAGAAGCAAAGAAAGAAGCAAGAATAAGTACAAGGTTTGCTATACATAACAAACATAGACACATTCTGCATGTTCCAACTTCATGGAAAAGGTGATTCTGAAGCCGTATTCCACTTGTTTGTTAATTAATAACATATTCTACATTTGCCAATTTTGGCGTCAAGGAAGAGATAGATTCCAGTGAAGATACTGCATTACATCAATAGGCACCCAGATAATAGAAGTTATTGAGGGGTCCTACCCATTAGTATTAATTTAATCAAATGACAACTCTAAAATTGCACGTTTTCAAGAAATTAGCAATTTTGAACCAGATCTCTAAATAGGGCAGAAATTTTTTGTCCTACCTGTCCAACCAACTTTGTCCCACTCAGGGATATTCGTTCCAGAGACTACTTGTGCAGAATCTGGGTTTGGGTAAATTTTATTGTCCAATTCAAATCACTAAAGTTGAACCCACTTTTATTCTTCACTTCCAAGTTTAAAAATTCAGATAATCCAAATATTGTAGATAAATATTAGGAATTTTTTTTATATATTAAGATTCTAGTGTAAAATTATTTAAACTTTTTACATTAATCTAGACTTTTCTTATAAATTTGAAATTTTAGTAAAAAAAATGTAAATGTCTTCCTAGTGTAAATATTATTTATAATTTTACTTTAATCTAGACTTTTCTCGGACGTTTTCTAAATTTGGTAACTCAGAATTGTTATGTAGTTGTAAAGTATATCTTTTCTACTTTCAGGTAGAATGTTTCGCAATGAGTATGATACCATAATTTATTATGTAACCAATATGAGGTTAAATTCTAAAGAAGCCAGGCCAGTTACAAGTTGTCTCAAATCAATCAGGATATGCATGGTCTTTTTTGATAAGTAAGTAAACTTTCATTAAAAGAGAAAACTCCATGAACACAGGAAGTGTGCAGGAGGAAGAATACAAGAGAAAAAAATAAAAAATAACATAACATAAGCATCTCAGAAATAGACTTTGAAGAGATTAAGTCAGCAGCCTTTAACCACTCAAACAAAGCCTGTAGAAACCGAAACTTCAGAGCTGGAATGGATGATTCCTCCCCATTAAAAATTCCAGAGTTATGCTCACCCCAAAGACACCACATAATGCAATGAGGTATCATTTTCCAAATTTTGCTAGCCTCACGATTACCCAAACTGCCATTCCAACAGAAAATAAGGTCCACCACACCCCTAGGCATAACCCAAGAGACCCCAAAGAGACAACAAACCAGGTTCCATAGATCACGGGCAACAGGGCAATGGAGAAGCAAGTGATTGACAAATTCGCCATCTGCCTTACGTAAACAACACCAATCCAAGATAATAACTCTACGTTGCAACAGGGCATGGTCTTTTGATATTGTTCAAAACACTGGTTCTAGGTTGCTTGAGTTTTAAGGTTTTTTTTTTTTTTTTCAATTATTAGTAAGTTACACGCACACAGTGAGTTTTGAGCCCACAAACTCATCCTCCTCCTATTCTTTTTTGATAAGTAAGAGTGGTATTGAAAAAAGCCAGAGTATACTATAAGTATACAAAGGGACAAAGAATCCTTTAAAAAGTACAAAGATCTATCAACTCCACAAGGGAGTGAATAGAAAAAATTCCTTTCACCTATTGTTATGGAGGAAAAAGTGCCATTTAAGCTAATGCTCATTGGCTTTCATGTTAGTCACTATATGTCATTTAAGAGTTGGATTACCTAATGTGCCATCAAAGCATTATTAATATCTCACCTAATCAAACAATAGCAAACTAGTCTACCATAAGTCCATAACATATGAACTTGATGAAAGGTTTTTAAACCAAAACTAACAAAGCCCCTGCTGATCACCCTCAAAGGACTAAGGTACATTCACCAATATACCAGGATCATTCTATACCTATGATAAGTGATCCTCAAGATCAACCAACAACTTCTTTTCTTTTCTTTTCTTTCTTTTTTTTGCAGAATCCCAAACAACTCATTTTACAGCTTCAAAGATTGTATCTTCACATGTCAAATTGATTTCCCATCCCAAGAAGAATAAAAGAAAAAAAAATTATTACTCCCTCCTTTCAACAAATGTGAGTCCTATTTCTAACATTTTGATGTCCCAACATGGAGTCCCATTTGAAAAGTCAAATGTAAGAATTTTTAGTTTCTATAAACAAATTGGTGAAAATATATTCAAGAGATAATTTTTGTGATTTACATTTTTTTTACTTTTAAAGTTAAATGTTTTAAATGAATGTTCCTTTAAAAAATTGGGGAATCCTGAAAATGGACCAACAAAATGGGATAGAGAAGTATAAGACAAAAAGGACTTCTGCCTCCAGTAAAACCCTAAAGCCTTTTCATCAACTTCAAAGTTTGACTACTTTTTTGATCTAAAAACTTGTAAAAGCTCATAGATATGCTTTATAATGAATACACATGCCGTGTTATGCATCCATTATAGCTTTATACAGTCTCCAAACTAATATTTTTGATCTCAAGAATATTGATACAAGGGTTAAAGTCCATCTTCAAGCATAACTACACATCATGCACATTTGAGTAACTTACAAAGGTTTAAAACCATTATGAAATAACATAATAAATATTGCTTTTTACCTGTTAATTGTAGGTCTATTTGGAGGTTTTGCTCCAAAGATAGAAAAATCTATTGACATTGGTACTGGCTCATTCCTGCTTGTATTTTCACCAGCTGCCTGTCTCATTTCACCAACATGATCGTCAATCTTATCAACTTGGTATGCATTTCCCTCAAAACTATCACGTTCTGGCATCACTCTCCTAGACTTTCTTGGAGGTGATAAGACAGTAGGACCATCATGTGAATTGAAATCTGAGGCCCTAGATTCCCGCTTAGGTGCAGGTCTAGGGAGTTTATCTGGGTTTGTAGGTGGAGGTGCAGATGAAAAGTACCTAAATACGAAAATATAGATGAGAACAGGGAACTAAAACTAACCATAGGTCTCCCAATTGAATGGTAAAGAAAAAGTCACACACCGATGCTCTAATGCCTGCTGCACAGATATTCTAGCTTTAGGATCATAAGTAAACATCTTTGATAAAAGATCTAGGGCATCATCACTAGCCATTGGAAACAGTGACCGTAAAGTGGGAGCAGAAACGTATTGATACTCCACATAATCAGGAAGGTATACCATATCAGGCCACTGAGAAGGTGTTGGAGTCCCAAATGCAGCAAAGATCTTTCCTAATTGATCAATGTCACTAGAACCCTATAAAACATTAAAAATCAAGCAGATGTGAGAATCAGAAATACTTGCCAAACATGAATTTCTTTAAATCTTGATAGCACATGCAGAAACATAATTGCAAACAAGATCAAACCATGCAATATATAAAAAGTATACACTTGAATTAAAGAAAAATAAAATATTACAAAACATAATAACAGAAGTCAAGTTAGTCAGCAAACTCAACAGAACTAGCCTTTAATCCCAACTGATTGTGGCAAAAGGCCTCATGAATCCTTTATCAACTAATTGGTGTTGGCCACACATACCTTTGTCTGTCTAAGAAATTATACTCCATAACCTTCATGTTTATACTATCCCTTTTTACTACTTATACCCCAACGCTGGACAAACCAGAAAATCAACTGGATAAATGAAAAACTAGAAAATATCCCTAGGAGTCATCACCTAGGCCATGTTTGGAGTCAGCACCAAGCAAGAAACCACTAGGAGTTGGCACCTAGGGTTGGCTGGAATCCGCACCAGACCAATGGAAGAAATCCATTAGAAACTTTTATATATGACACAGGACAAACCAAAACGATTCAACATTAAATTGAGAACTAGAAAATAAAGGGATATGACATAGGAGTCAGCACCAAGAGAGAAACCACTAGGAGTTGGCATCTAGGGTTGGCTGGACTCAGCACCACCAAACCAATGGAGGAAATCCATGAGAAACTTGTATTAATCAAAATAATCTGCTTTGAAATGAGTACAATAACTTACTTGTTATATAGGCTACTAAAACCCTAATTTTAACTGACATAAGAAAACCCTAATTCTACTTAGGACAACCCCATTATTGAATAACGAAAATAACCTGGACTATAATAAAAAAATAAAAATAAAAATGATAATAACCTAATTGAATACTAGGAGCTAAAATATAAAAATACAATTGACACGGAAAATTAAATAATACTAAATTGAAATAGTTATCTCTTTGAGCATTCCACATCAACCCCCCATTTTAATTTTAGTCAAATTGGCCAGCAAACTTGCAAATAAAAGAAGTAACAATCATCAATATGATATAAAAATACTGTTCTTTTATAACAAATCAATTCATTAGAAAAAAAGATACTAATAAGGTACAAGAGGATCTCCGAGAGTTACAATCTAAAATTAAACGATCAATGAAATCAAAAAAGAAGAGCATTGGATACTGCCTAAACCAATCATTCAATCATACCATATGCAAACTTATCGAAGAATTACAAGTGAATTTAGTACAGTGATCAATTGCTCAACTCATTAGTATCTTCTCTTTATTCTATATTCTTGTCTAACCATGAAGAGGAGTTAGAAGCTACAAATACACAAAAACACCTAAGAGCTAATCTTGCCTTATCGTGTGATGTAAGGTGCAAACTGCAAATCTTCCATGTGATCTCACACATATCCTCTTTAGTAAAAGCAAGCAAGGCAGACTAGGCTCAGCTTGATGTCAAGTCAAGTTGATCAATATGACAAAATCTGTATTAACCTTAGAACAAGCCCAACTATATTGACCCATCCCTCCCACCATACTTAGCCCATCATGTAGAAAGTTATGACGAAGAAATCTAGCTTGCATAAATTATCTAACCAAAATTATATCTGACAATCTAAACACAATTGATGTACAACCTTCTCATATTCCCTGTACAAAAATCTATTTTTACAAATAAATCAGAGATATTTTTTTGATAAACACAAATAAACCAGACATATTCAAACTTCCACTCTCAAAAGAAAGTGCATGCATTGGAAACGCTATTGAAAGATATGAAACCAAGGCACACAGATATCAGCACAAATGCTAACAGCCCAGATGGTAAAGTAAAAAAGATCTAAATCACAAAAATCAAATTTTGCAAGAATTAAAGTCTCAAGCCAGAACTTATTAGAATTAGTAAGCATGACAATTTCAGTTCACCTGCAGAAAAGGTCGACGCAGGAGAAGTTCAGCAAATATACAAGCTGCAGCCCAAACATCCACCCCAGCGCCATATTGCTTGGTACCAAACAACAGCTCGGGTGCTCTATACCATCGTGCAAAGACCTATTCATAAGAGTATGGATTTATTATGCTGGATTTCAAAATTAGAGGTAAATCACAAAATATGCATAGTTTTTTTGTTTTTATAGTAGGCTAAAAAAAATTACAAAAGAAGGGGAGGGGGGCGGCGCAAAGACCTATTCATAAGAGTATGGATTTATTATGCTGGATTTCAAAATTAGAGGTAAATCACAAAATATGCATAGTTTTTTTGTTTTTATAGTAGGCTAAAAAAAATTACAAAAGAAGGGGAGGGGGGCGGCGCCGGGGGGGGGGGGGGTAAGATTTGGAAATTAGACATTGTAAACCTCAAACATCTTCAGTGATATTATTGTTCAACTCATCCCCAATATGTGACCAATTAAGCTAATTTATAAATGAGAGAACTACTAGTAAATATGATGTTCTACTCATCCCTAATATGTGACCAATTAAGCTAATTTCTGAATGAGAGAACTACTAGTAAAGTAACATATAGATACGGAGATAAATATAAAAGCCAGAATGATGTTCGAATCATAAACCATATAATTAAAATTGTGTCCTACACGTTATGATTGCACCAAGTGGATGTCCTCTCCTTTGTTCTTCATATTTTTTCCATTCTTACTCCTTATGCCATGTCGACAGTCCTTACCCCGTCGTTTTATACAATTAAAAAATTTTATCCAAAAAGAGTTTCACTCACCACACCATAAAGTACATTAATTTTTTTAAAATCTACTCTCAATCAAACTTTATTACCAAAATTCTAACAAGTGTAAATTACTGTTTTAATTAAAATTATACTACTAACTAAAAGAAATTATATTATTTATTTTAATCATCTACCATAATTTTTAGTTTTAATAAAAAAAAAAAAAAAAATCATCTCACATTATAAGCTTCCATCATATAATTTAATGTAATTTTTCTTTTAATTTTATTAAGTATTTGATTGTTCAATTGCGATGATATTTATGAAATAAAACTTAATTTACATAAGAATTTTAGTTAACTAGTGCAACATATAGCTCTCAAACAATCAACTCCTTCCTTCTCGCAAACTTGCTTTAAACCATTGGCATATACAACACTAATAATATTACCCACAACAACAATTGTACAATAAAACAACAATCAGCACAGCATCCATAATAGAACAATAAGGAAAACGTAGTTTAACAAAAAGGATAAAAAAAGGTTGTAACAGAAAATAATAATAATAATAAGCGCATGCTTGTTACTTATATATTTAAAAGAAGAACAAATCCCTCATTGTGTGTTTTGGTGCATATGGTGGGAGCGAAACTCTAGATCTTTTGAGGGCAACGAAAGATACTTGTTGGAACTTAAATGGCTTATTATTCATACCTTTATGGAATGGTCAAATGCCTCAGGCTTGATGTCCTTTTCCTCTGTTTTTGATTTTCTAGATTATTGTATTATGTAACTCATTTGAGTTATGTCCTTAGCACACTTCCTGTGTACTAGGACATTTCTCCTTTTTTGATGCAATAAAATGTTTTATTACCTATCAAAAAAAAAAAAAAAACAAATCAGTTTCAAAAAAAAAAAGAACAAATCTAACTTTCCTTTCTTCTTAGCAGCCCAAGCAACACATCATTTATGTTAAGCGAAAAATGATCATTATCATCTACTGCAGCCAACTTCACAAAATAAATTATTTAAGCACCACACCAAATAAGTTTTCTTTCAACAAAAGCAGTACTTGAAGGGCTATTAACAGATTCATTCCCAAATATCTCGTACTCGTAATACTAGAACTTAAACAATTAAAGGAATCACCATGCAATTATACATTGAGAAGCAAACCTTTTTATATATATATAAATACATTAAGAAGCAAACCTGATGAGTGAACCTGCGATCTGGACTCCCAAATATTCGTGCTAAACCAAAATCTGCAAGTTTGAGCTGTCCATTAGATCCTATCAACAAGTTGTTTGGTTTCATATCCCTGTCAAACACAAGTCACACACATCTTAGACAAATCCTTCCAAGCAGTAAACCACATTAGAAATCAGCTTGTCAGCCAAAAAAAAAAACAATACCTATGTAAAACCCATTTCTTGTGGCAAATAGCAAGTCCTTTGAGTGTCATTTGAAGGTATGATTTTATATCAGCCGGTGAAAGAAATATATTCCGGTCGCGGATAACAGCTTCAAGGTCTGTTTCCATGAACTCAAACACAAGATGCAAATTACCCTTATGAGGAAACGCATCAATTAACTCAATTATATTCGGATCTTTGAGCTCTTTAAGCAGTTTAATTTCTCTAAGCGCCGTAAAATTCACTCCTTCCTTTTGCTTCCCAAGCCGAATCTTTTTAATTGCAACTGTCTGTCCTGTCTGCACACACACACACACAACAGTTAAAATTCTCAAAACAATCATCCCTATTATTCAACATAATAAGTCTAGTTCAAAGCCAAATGTCTTAACATATTCTATCTCGAAAATCAAATGAATCCAACATACACCAAAAACCTTCGAGATCATTCAAGTCATAAAATCTACATTGCTAACTTAATGTAAAAACACTACCAATGAGGTCCAGGCCAGCTCAAATTGCAGCGAGTCCATGAGTTCAAGACTAAAACGATGCGTGCATAACTTACCAATAAAAATTGTAAAACACTACCAAGTAACTTCAGTAAAAAATTATGACTGTCTAATTGACAATTCAGCTCCTAAAGAATAGTAAAACAGTTTTAAAAAATACAAATTTATTCACTCAGCTTTCCCTAATTAAATATTTTGCTCTCAATCTAGGTTACGTTTTATTAAATTTTTGTGCCCCCAAAAGCAAAAAAGACTATCTAACTTAAAATTTCAAAACTTATAAGAAAAATCAAAGCAGCATAAAAGCACGAAACCTCACAAATCTCTTTTCCTTGAACTTCTTTCAGCAACCAAACCAAACCAAAGCGAAAAAATAGAGCCTGAACCTCTCAGAACTCAAAATTTCCAAAAAAACATTTCGCAGTAACCAAACAGAAAATAACTAAAATTCTTCTGCATAGACAGTTCTCAAACCCTAAATTAAAAGAAGCTAAGAAATTAAAAAAAAAAAAAAAAAGAAACTACTAGAGAGAAAGAATTACCTTGGTATCAATGGCTTTGTAGACGACTCCATAGGTACCTTCTCCGAGGACTTCGCGCTTCAGATATCTATCGGCGACTTTCTTCGACGGATCGAACTCTGCCATTTTTTTTTGTTCTGGCTTTCGAATTTTTATTTTATTTTTTGGTATGTATTTTCGTGAACTGGTTTTTCAATTTATTTTTAATTTTTCGGAGAGATGTTTGGGGGCTCAAAATTGAGAACTTTCTCGGTGGATCGTCATTTCCACGAGAAAATCCGAGAAAGTTAGGGTTCGGATTTCGGGTATGCGGTCGAGAGAAAAAAAAAAGCCGTTGAAGGCTGTGTGTGTGTGAGTGTGTGAGAGAGAGAGAGAGAAGAGTAAAGCCAATGTCTGTAGTCCATTTATGATTTCCTTGGGGTATTTTGGTAATAGTGAATACAGTTTGCTTTTATTTATATATATATATATATATATGTATATTTTCTTTCGTCTAGCTCTATTTATGATATTTTGTGGATAAATTATTATCGGTAAGTCATAATATTTTTATAACATTGTCAAATATAATCATTACTAACACCATTTTATTTTATCAAAAAAAATTACTAACACCATTTTATTGTCACTGTTTATCATCTATTGATGTTTTGAAAATATTGTAACCTTGATTAAATATATATATATATATATATATATATATATATTATATATATGATTGTGACTTAACTTTATTGATATTATTTATCCCTTCAATTAGAATTTTATATTAGGCTTTAAAATTTGAAAAGTATTTTTGGGTAACATAATATTATGGGATTTTGTCTACTTTTGTTACATAAGCCAGAATTATAATGACAAAGCTATAAAAAGATTAACCTAATAATTTTTTTTTTTTTTTTTTTTTGTGATTAAAAATAAAGTTTTCAAATTTTAGAAATTAAAATAAAACATGACCTCAAAACTATTGCATCACCAACTAACTAATTAGAAGTGAGCCCTTCCTAAGTGGATTCCTGCTTTTCTCCTCAACCTACAGGTATTAGCATCAATCATTGTGGACCATATGAGAGAGAAGAAAGTTTAGTGAGATTTTAAATATGACCCTAAAAAGTTGAATATGTCTCGTTTGTAGTCAATCCCTTCCCTCCGCTTGAAGTCCTATACACCCAATCTACTAGTTTTTTTTTTATTTTTTTTATTTTTTTTATTTTTAATAATTTGGAAAGGCCTAAAGCCAATCCCAAAAAACAATTGCTTCAAAGGGTCTTTCTGTCAAGGTGCAAATAGTTCGCATTTTCATAGACATGTCTATTTCACTAAAGGACCAAAAGTATGTTTTTGCCATTATTATTTTAACATCTCGACTATATGTTTGTCGACACCAAATTACGGTTCCCACCCTTAGTCTCGCAACACTTGTGTTCCTCTCGCATATCCATTCACTGCAAATATAGGAGTTTTAGTTGGTGGGTATTAATTGGTAAATTCATGTAAAAAGAGTCGTCACCAATAATTAGAATTTTTAGGTGTGATTGATCATCAATATTTATTTTATTTTGATTCTGAATCTACTCAAAAGAAAGTCTTGAGGTTTTCTTAACCTAAGTGTCAAATCATGTCTCGAACCATAAACATGAGTTTAGAAAAGTTCGATTACACATGGATAAGGTGTTTGGCACCCAAAATGTCTATCTCATGACAATATTTGTATTGATCTATACCTAAAATTTACTCATTGATAGATAAATACTAATAGATTTATTTACAAGATGTATACATTAGTTTTGTCACATCATCAATAATTTTGAAATATCATTATTATTATTGGCTAAATATTTTCAATCTTCAATTTGCCAGTTACGCTTGAGACACAAAAAAACAAAAATGTGACAATATAATAAAGTAAATAAGCATTATCTAAACGTGTTGCTAGGTAGTTATCGAGTAGTACTGGACTAAAGACAAAGTGTCATTGGCAGGCTAGTGAGGAAAATACGCCACAGTGAAGAAATAATTGTCAACTCCTCAACGGAAATGAGGGCAAGTGTCGTTAAAATACAAAGAAATAAATGTCAATAACCGCCAGAAGCCTTAAGTATAAGTAAAGGGCTCATGCATCAAAAAACACATACAACGCCCAAAACACTCAATTCAAAGACATATCTCGTGTTATGTTCTTTGTTTTCTACTTTCTTAGGATCATTATAGGGCGTTAATGCAAGTAATATGCTAGTACTCTTTCACTCTTTTATGTTTACGAAGCCTTATTAGATTCATAGCTAGTTTGTAGTTGTTAATCTTTTTTTTTTTTTAGGAGAATAGTTGTTAATCTAGTAAATCTTTTTAGTCTTGAATTGCAATTTACTATTACAAATTACATTATTAAAGATATTTGTCAATTCAAATCTTAACCGAGCAAAATATAAATCAATCCTATTAAAAGCTAGAGAGTGTTTGACAAAATACATTTGAACTAATCCTAAATAAAAATTAGTTTAACTTGAACAAGATTGCTTTATATTTGTTTAAAGCACATGATAATTAATGAGTAGCTTTTTATTGAAATATTCTTACAGTTTTGGATGCAAAAATAGCATACTAAGTCTAGCTTTGTATACTTCAAAATTGATCAAATCGAACAAATTACATATTAATTTTACTCTTCACATTTAACCCATTTTCTTATAGTTTGCCGTAAACCTCTTTTGCATTTTGTTAAAAGCAAGACTATACAGTCTCTACTAGATGATTTGATGAAAATTAATCCTTTGTAATTCATCAAACACCCCCCGCCCCCCCTCTCTCTCTCTTTGTGATTCACATTCATAAAGAGAGCATTTATAGAACTAATTAGTCATACTAGTACTATGGTGAACAAGTTCTTCCTTCGGATCATACTAGAGTAATCTCAATAATTATTGGTCAAACATCCTCATCATTCTTTTGTAAAACCAACAAAACATAGAAAGAAAATCCATGTCAAGCACACAAAAACATATGTTATTTTTATACATATAAGTCTGTTAAAAGGAAATTATATTTAGTTATCATGATATGCCAACATGATACAAGGCATGTCACCAACCAGAAGCCCTTCTTAGGAGTCATTGTCAAACTGCAAAAGGCGTAAATGAAAATTTAATTAGTTATGTCAATAAGTAATACTAGATGAATATGCAAATTAGAAACAAATAAAAGACTGCATTCATGTTCAATCTCTAATACCCATGTGAAATTCTCTGAATTATATATGCTACTTTAAACTAATTAATGTTGTAAATTACACTTCCACCGCTATGCCAATAGCATATAAAATGTTTAAGGGTTACCCAAATTTTTTTTTTTTACAAAAAGACCAGCATAATCAATATTATTCTGTCAATTTCCATACTACCTAGCTTGCTTCCTAAAGCACTTACAACTCACTGGTGGGCTGCTTAACCCAACTGACTCAATTATTTGGTTAAATGGCATATTTTGTCCTCAACATTTGATTTTTGTTTCAAAATCATCCTTATATTTTAAAATGTTTCAAAAATGTCTCTACCATCATATGATGGATGAAAAATGTTAACATAAAAATAAAAATTCATGAAAACAAGGTCACTTTGATGACATGGAGCCTATGATTGGCATGAATTCAGTTTGTCATGTTAGTATTTTTATCCATACGATAAGGACTTTTTTGAAATAATTTTAATAATATAAAGATTAAAGTAAAACATTTTAAAGTGTGAGGACGATTTTGAAACAAATGTTAAAAGTTGAAGACTAATTAACCCAATTATTAAAGCAAATAAGTTTATTACGTTGACAATGACAATTATGACCTATATACTGAAGTACCATAACTTTTTTTTTTTTTTTTGCTAAATTGAAGTACCATAGTTGGGGGGCTGGAGAAAGAAATCTTGAAGGTTGGGCTGAGCAGGCTGGAGACGATAGGGATTAAAGATTGAAGGCAAGGTTGCCAGCTGAAGCACACTACTAGGTTGCTCTTCCCCAGAGAATGGGAACTGTTCCAATGCATGTCTATGCTCCTCGGTCTTAGGTAGCGTAGCCACTTGCTCATGATGCTCCAATGCTGCTTGGTTCTCCTTAATCTAATTGTGCAATAAAGAATTAAAACAATTTTAGTGTTAATTAGTTTATCCTGATTGCTAGCTAGTAATAATTAACTTAAAATAACAAGTGCTCCGATTGTGAAATGAGTAAATGAGAATGATATGGATTTTCTTGCCAAATCCACTAGGGCCATACAGTTCAGTAGTATACAAATTGATTTTTTATATAAGCTCATATAAGAATGGTACTCACCAGATGATACATTTGTTCGTTTTCATCCTGAAGCATTTTCTCCTAAAGGTGGACAACAAGGATTATTAATTTTTGATATACCATAAGAGAATGAGATAACTATTGGTTCAATAATAATAATAATAATAATAATAATGGTACGTGTGTATGTGTGAGAGAGAGAAAATTTAACAGATTGCATATTTACCTTCCTTCGAAGATTGTCCATCTGTTGCTCTAAGAGCTCAAACTGTAATTTCCAATTAGGAAAAAAAATATGAAGGTTATGTCAAACACAAAACACTCATATTAGCCAACTTTCTCAAACTTATATGCTCTAGCTTTCATGTATAATTTAATAATATTAGGACTCAAACAACACAATTGGAACTTAATTAACAACTTCCATAGTGATGAATGTTTAGCAATAACATGATGAGATTCAATTTTTCTCAAAATTTATAATTGAACATAAATTAGAGATGGAAAGAAAGAATAATTATATGTAAAATAGTGTATTACCTTCCTAGCTCGAACCTTGTTGACTGAGTATTCCAACTGCTTCTCAAGTTCATGTAAATCTCCAAACTGTATGGAACTCAAGTCCTCACCAATGTACCGTTGCAAACTCAATTGAAGATTCAGGGTTTCTTTTTGCATCCTTGTCAACTCACCATGCATTTTTTCCTACAATTAGTAAGGACAAAACCTTAGAACCTTAACATTTAGTCATGTTTAAAATCTAAATATAGGTGGGATGTACCAGTTGGTCATTGTTATCTGGATTTTGAATCCCTTTTGCCATCCTGTACCTTCTTATCATATCCTCCATGCTGTAGCAGTATAAAATAAATTTAATAAGGATTGAATAACAATAACATGGATCTTGAATATAATTGTATTTTTGGTTGGTTGGAGTGTATGCCATTAACATGGAATATATCTGAAAACAATTCCTACAAGAATTATTTTGACAATATATAGATGTCTTATGGGAATTAATAATGAGTGTAAGAATGTATATTTAGTTTAAGTGGATAGCAGTAATCAAATGAAAGCCCCTTAATTTGTCTCACTCGCAAAAAAATTAAAGTCTAACATCTATTGATTTGGAAACCATCCTTACTGAAATGGAAGCACTGAAGGCCATAGAGCTATATCCTATTTCATGTATGATTATAGATTGCTACATTTCGGTTTAGGCAAAGCTGTAGAATAGATACTATACATTTAAAGGGAAAAGTACACAAAACTCCTACGCGGATTCCCCATAAAACATAGAATCCTTGAAGTTTTAAGAATAACACTTAACTCTCATGTGGTATTGTTTTATATGTAAACCAATTAAACATCCATAAAAATCAATAGTAAATTGTTTATGTGATGACACGTATCTATATTTAGAAATGCATTTTCACGTATTACAAAATCACAAGTAGGTTAAGTGTTACAGAATTAATGGTATACATATAAAATAGTACCACAATGAGGTTAAGTATTACACTTAAAATTTCAAGAAAATTTCGTGTCTTATGGGAAAAACGCAAAAACTAAAAAAGAGTGTATTTTTTCCTATTTAAAAAGAAGCATATATATCAAGGATCAAGTTAAGGTAGAAATAACTAAATGAGGTCAATTCTTATACCAGGCAACAAGGTCCTAGTTGAGCCACATTAATATCTTAAATCTTCGTTCAATTCTATAAAACAAATATACTAATCTTTCTAATGACAAATAATAATTAATAGCCATAATTATCTTCATAGCAACAATGATTATATGAAAATTCATACACCTCACTTTCTCACGGTCCTAATACAAGATTCCCATTTTACCAATGTTGAACCTAAACTGAGCGTACTCACATGTCAAGGTGGAATGTACATCATTATTAGAGCCAGTTGGTTTCACAAGAAGTTCAAAACAAAGAAATTGAAAGAACAATAAATAGAAAATAACTTATTTGAAAATTATAAAAGATGGACTTATTTTCTTTTTGGTGCTAGATTCTAATTCTGACTTCAAAAGCTGCTCTCGCCAATAAATATTACGTATACATTTTTTTTTTCAAAACAATAGAAGAAAAGGGATTCTATCCATATTTTTACAGAAAATGGAGTCTGCATGCAGCAAGTACGAAATGGATTCCTCCTACATTCTGATATGCTTTATAGAAATTAACTGAAATTTATAAATATAGGCCTATATATAAATAAATTTCACAAGGAACACGGTACAGATTTAAAAATGTATATTGAAATACTCATAAAAAATTTTTAAAAAAAAATGTATATTGGACTATGTTACATATTAACTACGTGTATCTTAATTAATTAAGATGGAAATTAACATTCCATGGAACATAGAAACCTTATCATGTCATAAAACCACAAGATTATTACAAATAAAAAAGACAACGATAAAAGTCAGAAAAATCCAAATATTGTGCAGCAGAGGTAGAGATCTAAAACTAATTAAACTGAGAGATAATAGTCATTATGAAGTTGCCTCAGGCAAAATAAACATGTTATAAAAATGCTAGTAGCATGGAGCAACAGGCTAGGTCAAAGCATTCATCAACTGGTCAAACTATAACTATGAAGAGAGAGAAAGAGAACATGACCAATTGATGAACTCCAATGAGAAAACCCTAGTCATAACATCCAGGTAAAACAACTAAAGAGACCAAAGCAAAAACTTTTATCAAAACTAAAAACCAAGCCGTGAAATGCATCGTAAAATGAGAGAGAATTATAAATTCAGAATCTCAGAAGCAAATACATAAAAAAAGTTCCAATTTTTTGAAGATCAACAAGCCTACACCATTACCTTGAGATACAAGGAACAAAAAAACCAGAAAACAAAACTAGCAAAAGCAAATTAACAAGAATTGAAGCAAGAAAAGTAAAACCCACATATGAAAAAGAACAATGGAAAGCAAGAAATATATTATAAGATCTAACGTTGTACCTAGATCCCTCAGTACTGCAGTACTCAAACAACTTGCCAGTGCTTGAGAAGACAATGAGACCAATTTGGGCATCACACAGCACAGAAAGTTCATGGGTTTTCTTAAACAGTCCTACTCGGCGTTTTGCAAAGGTGACTTGTCTTGTGGTTCGGTTCTCTATTCTTGAGATTGACATCCTTCTCCGTCCCATTTTTCCTTGTTAGAGAAAGCACAAAAATTTGGAACTCTACCCTTTTAATGCTCAATTCCCTGGTTACAAAAAGATAAGTAACCCATCAATTAGTTCTAAAATACCACTAGAAGTGACAAGCATATATGTTACAGTTTGTGGTAAAAATTGCTAATTATAATATCCTATATATATAACTTTCTCCCCACTATACGAAAGTTATGAAGGACTAGTAGAATCAAAGAACTGTGATCAACAAATAGTTTCTAAAAACCCTAATGATGACACATAGATTACCAATTTTTGTAGTCTGTAAACAGTATTAGAGGGAGAGAGAGAGTTGAAGAAAGGAAGAAATGCTAAAGAGTTAAGAGTTAAGACCTTTGTTTCTTCCTTTGCTTTGTTTTTTTTTTTTTTTTGGCTAAATTTCTTCCTTTGCTTTGTTGGAAGTTGGACATGAAGCGTGTAGCTTGACCAGATCAACCAAATAATATAGATCACTTTCTTGACAAATGATCCATCTTTTTGGATATAATTACAAGAATGCCTATTTTGCATTAACCAGGTAATATTCTTTCTTTAAGCTTGTGTGTTAAAGAGAGAGAGAGAGAGAGAGATGTTTGTGCTTATATGAGTAAAACTGTAAAAGAATATTTAACAAACAAAAAAAACTGCATGTAAAAGAAATCAATGCAAAAAGTATGTATAGATTACAGATAATTATTTAATCATGTCTCTGGGGTAGTTGTTAATTGGCAATGAAGTACTTGCGTTGGTGAAAATATGTATGGTTTTTTTAGATGATTATAAGACTTGCAAGTCCCTTAATTTTTCCAACAACAAAAAGTACTTCATTCATTACAAACGGTAATGAAGTTACAAGCTCCTTCTTTCTATATGGTACAAATCTGAAATCTTTAGGGAGCAAATAGGTGGTACAGATTACAAGGGTTACATGCATGATATTATGAATATCTTGCTAGTAGTGGCATGTCTGTAATTTCAGGTACATATCTGTAGTTGCATATAAATCTTATTCCTTCACTGTCTTCCAATGAAAGTAGGGACAAAATGTGTTGATGTCATATAGTGACAGTTAACCACTACTCCCATTGGACCCACTCTCTGCCAAGCATAGCTAGCCAGCCTTATTTAGGTTTCCAAATTGGGAAAGGCAATTCTAGGTACAGTACCAATGCTACTATTCCTCAAATTCCTGGTGACAAACGAGGATATCCATGGAATTGACAAAGCTTTTGAGTTCCTTTATCTGCGTGACTAGTCTCATACAAAAGAGCAATGTTAGAGACATAAAAAAAAAAAAAAAATTATAATTTTTTTTTTTTTTACAATTTATTAGTATGCTAAATTATGATTAAATGATTTATTAGTGACATTAATTGTGAAAATAATTATGATTTTTTTTTCTTTTTCTTTTTTTGGTGTCATTAGACTTGTTGCATACAAAATTCGAAGAAAAAAAATGCTGAAGAAGATAATATATTCATGCATGGCTTAGCCATTACGCGTCAAACCATTTCAAAGAATTGGTGCTAGTGGCTTGATCATTAGACTTGCCACTTTATTTCGCCAACGCGCGTGCATTTTGTCAAAACTTGACCTGCTGTGGGTGGTTTACATGAAAATTCCAAAAGACCAACTTAACGAGAATTATTCAGTCCATCAGGTGAACCACGTCATTTATTCACTATTCCAATAATTAAACGCTATGTATGTTAATTTAATGATTCATCAATATTCACACAACCTAAAAATAAGGAAAAAGACTAGAATACCCTCTTTTTCTCTCTTCATCATAGTTGTGTGAATATTGATGAGTCATTAAATTAACATACGTGGCGTTTAATTATTGAAATGGTGGATAGATGACGTGGTTCACCTGGTGGACTGAATAATTTCTCGCCTTGCTTTTTTCCTATAAGGTATTGTTATATTGCCACACAATTAATTTCCATTGAGACATGTGCACTCATTAAATATGGCATATTTTCAGTTTCAATTTTTAAAAATAATTAAAAGAGCACAAAATATTAGTTGGAATATATTGTAAAATGGTTTTGAATAATTGCATCGTGAGTTTTAAAATCTCAATTTTGTGTCCTTCCAATTCTTCTTGTTTGATAGCTTTATTAGCACAGACATCACAAAATTTGACGTGATAATATGTAAAGTATTAGATCCAAGAAATAACTTAATATCATGACTTTAATTTAGTGATGTAAATTTTGTGATTTTTGTATTAATAAACCTATCTGACACACCGAATTAAATAACATATACATTATTAAATATGTCTTAACCATAAAATAGAAGAAATTGAGGGATTTTGAAATAAAGATGATTAGTTTCTTATTGACCAGGAGTCACATGGGTTTCTATAAAAGAATATATGACTAATGGTAGGGATAAGTCTGAACTTGAAATTTGATGAAATCACAAAATGATTTTATACGTTTCCAAACCTTCCTTTAATTGTATAAACAAGCTACACTACACGTTTTCATTTTTCCAACTTTATTGCAAATTGAGTAAAGCCCAGTCTTCATCCAAAGTATTTCACACGGACCTCTAGGAATATATTTGAAATTTACCAAATGAGGAATCAGATTTTTGACAATTAATTTACCCATCAAATTCCCTCAATTTTTTTGTTTGCAAACACCAATGACATATACTAGTCAATTGTAAATTTGTAATGTATTATCATAACCTAAACTGCAATTAGTCTTCATAACGTACGTGACCTACTAGTTGTACCTATGAAAGATTTCAATGGATTGGTGGAAATTCTTTTCCATCACACACAAAAAAACATAAAAAAAATAAAAAATGATTTTTAGAGTGCGACCCACATGAGGACTATGTGCAGTAATGATTTCCACACATCACATTAACAAACCCTAGTTAGAAACTTACATCACGTGTTAGGAGTTCTTAGGACTTAGGAAACTTCCATATCAGTAAAGAAAACAAAGAGAATAAAATTGATTTCATTTTCTTTCTCACAAAATCTGAGATAAGGTTTCCTTAGTTTCATTCAGAGCCTAATAAAATACTTGTATTGTATGACAAATCTCATGAAGGACTTTCTTTCTCTAGAACATGACACTGGGGTGAAGCCATGATAACTAAACCAGAATCACCAATAAAAAGAATAATATGAACAACTTGTCTGCCTGTAACTGGAATTAGTTTTACGTCCATTTCACCTACCCAGCTTCAGTTTTCACATGGTCTTTTGCAGAGCTATAAAAAGCATGACACATTAATAATGTTCACCAATAAAGCTATGTCAAGAAATGGGAAGGCCTGAGAAAGAAAGAAAGGGAAAGAGAGGTAATAAAAAAAGTAGAAAGAAATTATTGATGGAGTTTGACATTTGTTTTTCTTAATTTCTACAAATTAATATACCGCAATTCACCTAGTGAATTGAATGAAAAAGTATTATACGCCTTCACTGCTTCACACACACACAATAAGTTGCAATTTCTATTGTATATTTGTATACAAGTTTATTTATCTGACATGATCTTTGGTGGTACTTCGTTTATGCTATCTTAGCTATAATGAAAAAATTATTTTCTTAATTTGGTAGAATTCTATATCATTACGTTCCTCGAAATTGCACAATGTCTTTCGGCACTTTAAACTTTGACCATGAAGTAAACACCTTATTAGACATGAAATAAAGTATATGTGCGTTCATAATATGGCTGAGTTTTTTTCTTCTTCTTTAATTAACCTTTTAATTTCAAGTTTCTCTACTGTTCTTAAGCATCACTTTTATTGGATTGAGTGATAACAATTCTGCTTCCTATATATATATATATATAATGGAATAGGATATAGCAGGCAAGATAGACTAATAAGAATTTCTTTATTATTTTGCTTACATAGACATGATAGTCAAAATCAATTAATTAATCAATGTAACTCTATCCATTTAGAGATTCATCCTCCCTCTCACCATGGACTTTGAAATTAAATTTTTACGAAAAAGTAAATTTGCGACCTTATCAACAATCAAGAAAGCCACTAGAAATATAGGACTTAAGAATTAAGAAACGTTTTATTTCTAAAATCTTGTATAGCTGAAATCCGCGTATATCGTATACTTCATATATATTATCAAATATCAATAAATATAAGGTTTTAAAAGTCATGATTGAGTCAATAAATATTATCATATTTCCCAGGTGGGATGATTTAGTGGAATGGGGAATTTCTCACATAACTGTTGCAGGTTGGAGAGGATTTGAACCTATTCCAAATATTAGTACCATCACATCGCATCGTTAACGAGAAAGCCCAATCTTGAATATGATGTGTATTATTCCAACTCCAAACATAAGAAAAAAATAAAAAATAATGACATTGACGAACTTTAATTATCCTGACAGTGGCTAGTGTTATCGTCGTGATTTTACTGCTATTTTATGTCACCAATGATTGAAGTTGTGGGGGATTTAGTGATTATTGCTATTTTATGTAAATAATAATGATTATTAAGCATTGTTCTTTGGTTGTAATTGTGGGGTATTTTTAGTGTTTATTGTTAATGAGAGGATTAGTTGCGGAGGATTTGCTCAAGAAAGAGGGAGTGGATGAGAATAATGACTTTTCCTCTCTCTCTCTCTCTCTCTCTCTCTCTCTCTCTCTCTCTCTCTCTCTCTCTCTCTTTTTGTATTTATTTATTTTAGAAAAAGGTGGTTGATCCAATTGGGTCGTGTTTGACCCATTTTGAGCCATCTAATCTAATGGTAAATTTGTTATCTTGAAACAATGTATGATAGGTTGGGCTAGAAAATGAAGATAATAGAATATAATAAAGTGAAAACTCGAATATGTATCTTCTATCCCATTTTTTGTGTTCCATTTTATATTCCACCAATTTTAATTTGTCACGTATTATTTTTTCTTACCTTATAAATAACTAAAGTTTAAAATGAAAAAAAAAAAAAAAAAAAAAGAAAAAAGAAAAAAAGAGAGAAGAAGTTATACAATGTGATATTGTAATTGCACTAAAATTTCGTGTCAAGTTTCTTTTGTAATTGCACTTAATGAAAGTGGCACAACCCGTCCATGATAAACACTTCCCTTTCCAACCCGAGATTTTGGAATTTAGCCTTTATTTTTACAAAAGCAAAGTCCGTGACTTTTTTGTCATTATGGAATAGAGGCAGCCCGAAGTATTTAGCATATTTGGGAATAGCTTTGAAACCTCATTGGTCTTTTATCTGATGGCAAAAGTGGGAGTGAATCCCTTTAGAGACAAATACACCAGATTTCTCTTTGTTGATGAAAAGGCCTAATCAACCACAATACTTCTCAACACAACTAATTAGCATGTTGACTTCATTAATCTTGACTCCACAAAATAATAGAACATTATTAGAATAAAAATAGCTTGAAGGCGGGGGGGGGGGGGGTCTCGGGGCAATCTTCAACCCTTTGATCAGACCTCTCTCCACTTCTCGATTTATAAGCCTTGCTAAAACTTCGTTGCGACGAATGAATAAATAGGGGGAGAGAGAGGGTCTTTTTGCCTAATACCCCTAAAAGCGTAAAGGAGGAACTTTTGCAACCGTTCAATAAGAGAGTGAAGCTCACAATGGAAATACATTGAAATATTAATTCAATGACCTTGGAATCAAATCCAACAACTATAAGAACCCTACAAATGAACACTCATTCCAAACTATCATAAGCCTTGTGAAAATCAAGTTTAAACACAACATTGCCTTTTTTCTTTTTCGAATGGCTGAAGCAATGCCCAATCTCTTGGGCCAAAACTACATTCTTAGTTATCCACCTTCCGGGCACAAAGGCAGCTTAAGTAGGCTCAATAACTTTAGGGAGGAGGGGTCTCAATCTATTCACCAAAATCTTAGAAATGATCTTATAATAGAAGTTACATAAGCTTATTGGCCTGAATTGGTTGACATTACAAGCCCCAATCCGTTTGGGGATCAGAGTATGAATGTGTGACTCATTTGGGCAAGCATAGATCCATCCCGGAAGAAACTCTGGACTGTTGTAAAATTAATTAATGTCTACATGAATGTGTGACTCATTTGGGCAAGCATTAATTAATGTCTACATGGTCTTACTTTATTTAACGTTAGGTATGCAATACAATTCTATTATCTATGAGATCCTGATCCAATGCTCTGAGCCAGTCTTGGATGTAACAAAACAATCTTTCCTTAACCAAATTAAAGAGAAAAAAAAGTATATGTTGTTGTTTTAAAAATTTATTAATATACGGATTTATGTTATGTTGTATATAAATATCAATCCATTTATTAGGATTAGGGTGTAGGAGGTTTTTCCTGTTGAAATCACAAGTTGACATTCATTGAAAGACACAAAGACTTCTTCTTTAAAAAAAAAAAAAAATCATTTTAAGCCTATTTGTGATAGGGTAATACTATTTATTTTCCTATTATTAATTTGTTGCATATTTAAAAATTAAAATAATGCTAGGAAGGAATTTATTTTTGTTAAAGGGCATCTGGAAAGCTCTCAAAATTCTCTTTAGTGATTATGGAAGCTTCTCAAAACTTTTTTTTATAAGGAAAAAAGGAACTTGCCGGTGTGGTTAAATCTTGTCATGCTTGGCATGGACACACGTGGGCAAAAACTTTTTTTATTGGTATATGTTCTGAGGACAATGTTCTAAGGAGGCCATGTCCTGTTCTACTATATCTGTAAATTAACTTAAAGCTTTGCTCTGCTATTTTCATAATGCTCATGTCACCATATGTAATTTCCATACATTTGTTTTTATTGATTGAGTCTAACCATGTTCTTTCCAACCTGATTAGCATAAAAAAAAAATATATCCGTTCCAATCTTTCCACCCCCTTCTGGAGTCATCAACTTTATGTAAATCACAACATTCCTATGCTATATTTCGGTCTTGAAAATGTTAGTTTTTATTGTTGAACTCTTTTTTCTTTTTTTTTTTAATATGCGTGTTAATTAAAAGGGTAAAATATGATTTTGTTTGTTAACAAGTACCTAAGAACATAAATTAAGGTACATTTAATGTTCCATTAAATTATGTTTTTATTAATTTCTCAAAAAATAAAGTCAAGATGTCGCATATATATAATGCAAGACAACCATGATGAACTATGCATGGAAACTAATGAATCATTGATAAATATATTTTTCTTTATTTAGCCAAAAAAAAAAATTTCTTTTCAAAATCACAACTCACATAATTGAATATTTTAAATATATATTAACTTGTGTCTTTAGGACTCTCGTTAACCGAACCCATAAAATTATGGGTCCTCACATAATGTACTGAATATGAGAGTAAGTAATTGGAGGGTATTCCATAATTGTGGTGATTGACAAACCATGCTTATGGTTAATGGAAGCAAAAGGGGGCAAAAAAAAAATCCTGATGGAGAGGAGTTGTTTTTATTTGCAGAAATTTAATTGGTATTAGAATCATGAAATGTTGTTTGTTGTGGCTAGTTAAAACTTAAAACACATGGGGATTCAGCTTGGGTCTAGTACCTAATATAATACGAACTCGTGTCCATTTTTTATCATATATCGCAATTGTGTCAGGTCCTGTACATTGGACCCAATCTTTTCACAAGACAAGGTGTGGCAATTGTCCTCACCTCTCGAGTGGCACTCTATGAAGTATGGAGGAGAGGTTTAGAGATGTTTTGATTCTTCTATGTAATCTTTTACAAAAAAAATTAAACATAGAATGGAAGACTACAATAGTCTTCGAAGACTTAGAAGTACTTTTCAGGGATGTTCCACATTACAACCTTCAATTTCAAGTTGCACCAAAAGTTATGTTTCAAGAAGTGCAAACGGCTAATCAGTAGCAAACAAAAATGCAACTAAAATAAATTCATGTTTGAGCTGTTTTCTAAGAGTTTGATCTGCTTATTAAAAATAAAAAATTGATTTTCTTTCTTTCACTTCTTTTTTACTCTTTTATCCTGATAATATTTTAATATGAACCATGAAATGAACAAATGAAGAAGTTTCCAAATGGAGAGAATCATATTTTGTATTTCAAGGCTCCCATTATATAAATAAAATACATCCAAAGCTATCCAATGATATCTAAAAAATTGTAGGATAATAATTATTTTCCTTTTAAAGAAAATAATATAGTTATGTTTTGCAATTTTTTTCTTAATCTCTAAAAAGACTCATAAATACATGACTAATAAAAATCTAACTCATTTGAATCCTAAATGACTAACAAATAATATTTAATTGATATTCATATACTTTAAAAAAAAAAAAACTCACTTAAATTTATCACCTTAACCTCAAATTATAGCATAACATTTTATTAGGTAATCATATCTGTTGTACAAGATGTAGCAGAAAAAAAGGAGGATACTAAAACTTCTTTTGCCAAAGCAAAAACGTAGGATTATTAATTAGAACAAGTTGTAACCATTCTTTACAAGATGAAGTAGTTGAACTAAACTGGACTTCTGTCAAAACATTAGCTAATGAGTTTAGGCAAACTGTATATTGATTAAAACAAGTTCTAACTGTTCAACAGAATTGAATAAGTTGTTTGTTTCAAAGTTGAAACATTTTTTCAGAACAAGTTAAGCACTAAGCAGCCCAACCCCCATCTCACCTGCCCAAAGCAGCCCAAACAATAAAGGTCCCCCAGACCAAATGTCCTAGATCCCCCATCCCAACCACAAAAACAATTTAACAAACACGTGCTTTGTCTTCTTTCTGTGCACATCATCATCATCATAGTCGTCAATAAATCCATTATCTTCATTCATCCACCTCTTCATTTCTCTCACAGATCTTTCTACAAACACAACACAAACAACTTTTTGTCAGATCCAGATTCCAAACCCATGGATCTTCCACCAGAAGAGCTCCAATTCCTAACCATCCCAGATCTTCTGAGAGAAACAACTTCAATCCCAAAACAATCTCCAAAGACTTTCTACCTCATCACCCTCACCCTTGTCTTCCCTCTTTCCTTCGCCATCTTAGCCCACTCCCTATTCACCCACCCACTTCTCACCCAGCTCCAATCCTCTCAACCCGACCCGACCCAAACCCGTCACCAATGGACCCTCCTCCTCATCTTCCAATTCCTCTACCTCATCTTCCTCTTCGCTTTCTCTCTCCTCTCCACCGCTGCCGTGGTCTTCACCGTCGCTTCTCTCTACACATCAAAGCCAGTGTCTTTCTCCAACACCATGTCCGCCATTCCCAGCGTTTTCAAGCGCTTGTTCGTCACCTTTTTGTGGGTTTCTCTCCTCATGGTCATCTACAACTTGGTCTTCTTAGCTTTCTTGGTACTTTTGGTCGTAGCCATTGATACCCAGAACACCCTTTTGCTTGTTTTCTCTGTCTTGGTCATCTTCTCGCTCTTCCTCTTCGTCCATGTCTATATCACCGCGTTATGGCACTTGGCCAGCGTCGTCTCTGTGCTTGAACCGGTTTATGGGTTCACTGCGATGAAGAAGAGCTACGAGCTTTTGAAGGGGAAGACCCTTTACGCCTTTGTGCTTGTTTTTGGGTACTTGGCGATTTGTGGTGTCATTGGTGGGGTTTTTGGGTCTGTGGTGGTTCATGGAGGTGATAAATTCGGTGTGTTTGTGAGGATTGTGGTGGGTGGGTTCTTGGTGGGTGTGTTGGTGATTGTCAACTTGGTGGGTTTGTTGGTGCAGAGTGTGTTTTACTATGTTTGTAAGAGTTATCATCGTCAGGGGATTGATAAGATCGCTTTGCATGACCATCTGGGTGGGTATCTTGGAGAGTATGTGCCTCTCAAGAGCAGTATTCAGATGGAGAATATGGAAATCTGAGATGCATCACAATTTTATGTGTAAGTTTGATCAGATTAAGTGTTTTTTTTTTTTTTGGAATGTGTAGAAAAAAGCAAAAAGAATGAACCTTTGGAGAATTTATCTGTCAAATTGTACCTTGTTGTGAATTGCTGGGTGTTAGATTACATATGTTGTGATGGATTTGGAAATTTGTTGTGCTTTAGATCATCAATTAGAGGGTGTTTTAAGTAGTTTTACAATTCACAATTATGCACATAAGTAGAAATTTTGGATTTATTGTTATAGACAGGAAAGCCCTAGTTAGATACTTTGTTTGATAAGTAAAAGCCCTAGTTAGATACTTGTTATTATGTCTTTATTCTGTAAATAATGTATTATGTGATGCTAAAGTAAATAATCTAGTTATTTTATTAGAATGAGCTGATCCGGCTGTTAGTGGGATTGATAACGAGAGGATGGTTATGATTATGGAATATGGTTATTGTGTTTTCATTTGTCTATACTAGATGTACCATTTTGGTGGGACTTATTTTCAACCTTCAGTTTACCCTGATCTAGTAGCTATCTCATCAGAGGTTGATTCTGTTCTGTTGTTATTTCTTATTTATATTGTTCAGGTCTACCTATGGAGGTAAGTGATTTGTTGATCATATGGACACAGTTTGTCATTGGTGTATGTTTCTTGTGTTGTGCTTCAAGAGTATATTTTTTTGGGTCCAGTTAGCCAGGATTGGAAAGCTCAGTTTTGAAACAGTGGAATTGAATTATTTATTGAATGATAATGACCATGCTTGAGGTCAATTTAGGGAAAAGGTCAATGTGCAATAGGTAAGCTTAGTAAACCCATATCATGGTTTTATTTCTTTTGATTTTGCAATTGTTACAACAAGTGGGGGAGGGAGGATTCGAACTTCTCCTCATAAAGGAGACCAGACAATTCTACTGAGCTGCAAGGCTCTTGGGGGCTTTATATTCCTCTATTTTTTTCCCCTTCCTCTTACACATAGATACATACAATAGACAGCTATTAGTTGCTACTGATGCTGATTGACTGGTGTACAAATTGAAAAGGCATTTTTTCCCCCTTGAAATATAAGGACTTCCACAGGATTCTTTTTTTAGGATTTGGTCTCCCATTGTCATAGTTTTCCATCAAACAGATTTGATGTTATTTCTCAGTGATTTATGGGTTGGATGGGCAGGAATAGTGTGGCAATATATTATAAAAGATTGCATCTAGAATTCTAGGAGTTGGCTGAATGGGTGATGCAGTAGGAATTGACTACTTTATATATATGTCAATTCCTAGGAGTTGACATACATTTGATATTATAAAAGATTGCATAGAATCCCTGGAGTTAGCTCAATGGGTGATACAATATGAATTGACATATATATATATATATATAGAGAGAGAGAGAGAGAGAGAGAGAAGTTGCTAACTTGGATTTTGTTTCACATGCAGAGGGTGCACTGGGTACAACCTTTTTTTATGTACAAAGCCAATTTAGAACCAACGTGAAACTGAATTAGTTGCATGTTCTAGTTTCTGATTAAGAGGTAGTTTGGAGTATTATAAAAGAGGAATCAAGTTTCATGCTTCATCTGGAATGTTGAATTGCAGCTGATTTGAAGTATAGAAGAAGCATTAGAAATGTTGTGTTTTTGGCCAATTGACATTTGAAAAAAGTAAAAAGGAATGATAATGTAGTTTCTATTCACAACTTTGCAACGTTTCTGTTTCTAGATTAAAGAGTTGTCTATCTGCAAGTGTTATTACTTGCTTTATTCTTGTATACATCCCGTGTACTATGGTAAAACAATTAGCATTTTTATTTTAATGAAATGTTTATTATGTATCAAAGAAAGTGTTATCTCTTCTATTTGTTAAATGATGTTTTTCATATACTGTAAATTAGGTTAAATTGGAGGAGCTTGGATATTTTAATGTTGAGGGTGTCTTCAAGAATCTAAAAGCCCATGTGCATATGTTGATCGGTTTGAAACTCACCTGATTCTTTATAACTTATGCTGTGTACATGTTTACTGTGAGAGTCAAGATGACCTTATTTCAGTCCACATGCTGACTGTTGAAATATGGGGTGGAACATGGTTATGGTACTTACTGTCCTTCCATTTAATATCTGTATCATTATCCATGCTCCATGGAACCCCTTTTGATAAATAATTTTATGTACTTAGGAGAATTTCATGGTCCCTGTCAGATCTTAAGCTCTAGCAGGCATTTTACTAAAAGAGGTGTCACAACTTTAAAGTTTGAAAACTTTTATAGGTGGTGCAATATCTCCCAAGCTGTTGTCATTGTTGTCCTTCTTTTATCTTCTTTGTGTGATTTATTAACACAGCTTAATCCTGGAATGGTTATTCTGATTTTTGATTGTTTACTCTTTGTGTATGGAGACAACCTAAATGCAAAATCTTCCATGTTTGAGGTTGCTTTGTGTTTCAAAAATGTCAGAAGCCACAGTATGTACTTTTGCATCAATTTTAACCCTAGGATGAGTTTCTTAAGATACTAAAGATGTCTGACTGTGCTGTAATGTCAGCTTTAAATATATGTGATACCTTGAGTATAGGTAGTTCAAAATTGCCTATATTAACTGGTTTTGAAGTTTGGTAGAGATGCTAAGAGTACACTGAAGGTAAGCATTTCATCTGATGATTTGTTTTGGGTAGATATTTTAGAATACCCACATTATGTGTAGGCTTGACCATTAATACATATATAGTTTGTGGCTATTGGCTATTGGCTATTCATTTCATTTTGATTTATAGCCATTTTTTTCTCTTTCATTTCTGCTATTTGTTGGTGCCATTTGGTATGTAAATTGGTTCTTGTCAACCGGTTATCATTGGTATCATGGGAAGCTTAGTTTCCTGTCTAGAGAACAAGCAATTTGCACTTGCGAAGAATAAAACTTATTGGCTTAGTGATGCAAAAATGTCAAATCTCATTTGCTTGTGTTCTTTTCTTTCATTAGTAACTTCTGCATGCAACTTTTAAGTTATGTTTTACCCAACATCCATACCCTATGGTTTTCGTTTTTTCTTTTGTGCAATTTTCCCAATGTTGGTAAAAAGTGTCTACTTAAGCACACAGCAGAAAATCATAAAATATATAATATATATATATATTATATATATATATATATATATATATTTTTTTTAAAAATAACAAATAGTAATATATTTCACCTATAGCTCAAATGAATGGTGTAATTACACAAACTTTATAAGTTAAAATTTTAAATTAAGTTATTTCGAGTTTCTAACATTTTTATGTAATAAATTTTATGGATCAATCAAAACATGTCCGAAAGGCAAAAAACACAATAATAGTAAATTATCTTTTTGTACTTTGGCATGTAAACAAAAAATTATTCCTATGGTATAGGACAATGGTCTTTGACATTTCTTTCAAAATCGAGTGGTTAATTTTAATGATCCAAATGAAGTGTTTAGACCTTGGGACCTTGAGCTTAAAGCTTAACAACTGTGAATCTCTCTATCGTTTCCTCTTCTGTAATCTTCCTAGAGCCACCGACACCAAGCTCTAGTTTAGTTAGGATTTAAATGTCGGCCACCACATGTTTTGTTTTCTTTTGTGATCATTTTGCTCTTTAGGTTATGGCAGTTCCCAACTACCACCAAATGGCTTGTTATCTTGTCAATTTCTTGAATGGCAGTTTTAGAGTGGAAAGTATGTAATTTCATTTTGCTAACTACTTTTTATATAGGAAAAGATTCTAGTTTTCACATGATGCCCAAGTGATCAAAGGACCTTTTTAAAAAGTATATTATGAATTTGTCTTCTAATACTTTAAGGATGCCTAGCAAGCGCCTTTTGAATCATAAAAGTTTATTGTGTTAATTTGCACATTGTGGATGCCAAGAGTCTCATAGCATAACTGATTGGCACATCTTGATATTTTCTAAAACATATATCAAGAAATAAATGTCTCCTCCCTCAACTATCGAATTACCAAATAAAGAAAAATTATCCTTTGTGATAGTATTGGGCTGTACTCTTAGCCTCCCCTATTACCATATCTTTGGGGCAAATTGTGGTTTACCAGCTTTTGTCTTGTAGTTCATTGGACTCATTGAAGTTTTGGGAGAAATGTTTTCATAATGCTCTTTTCAAGATTAAATGCTCACTAATTGTGGGACCATATCCGCTGAAATGGTTTAATATACAATCTTTGCAATATTCTAATAATAACACGTCACCTAATAAAAAATCTGACTCAATATCTAACATGTTTGTTGGGTTTAACACATCAAATATATTTTTTATTAGGTGACGTATTATTATTAGAGCATTACAGAGATTGTATATTAAATCATTGTAGCTGATATGCTCCCCAAACTGCGACCTCAAAGTGCAAACTATAGGAAAATGTTCATGCCCAAGTTACTCTTCATACAAAAGGGTTGTGGCTTTAGTCTACAATCCACAACAACACTAACAGCCAATTGAAGTAAATAAGAAACTAGCTACTTTGATGGGGAAGAGAGATGACCTTTGGAACACAAATGAAAAAAAAATAAAAAAGAGTAACCTGCACCAGCAAATGGGTCTTCCGCTGAGGTTCTCAGAGAGCCAGTAGTGCAATAACTTGTTGCTAAAAAGCATCAAAATATTAATAATTTTTTTAGGGAGTAATAGAACAGAATTCTTAGCAAGAAATTACACTGTGAATAGGGAAAGCTGTCACCAAATGGAATTGTTAGAGCTTGCTCTTCGGAATCCCAACTGGTGCAGCTCTAGACCTACTTTCCACTGCTCGAGACAGCTGCTTCACTGCCTCTTTAGGCAGATTCCGGGCACTGCTCAACCATAGTCCTCCATCAACCACCAATGTTGTTCCATTGACATATTTACCTAAAAAGAATAACATGCACATAAGATTTTCAGTGAATAAGAATATGGGGATAAAAGGAAAGAATATTGGAAAATGAATCAATTCATTTTCCGGAATGCAGTCATTATGACAAAGTCTGATTTAGAAATTAGACACAACGAAAAGGACTAAAAAATCACTGTAATATATATATGTATATATATTTGACAATCAAATATGTAAATGATGCCATTTCTAAAAATGGTAAACATTATCAGTTGCAGATACATACCTAGACTAATTTGAATATCATAGAAACAGAATGGAGTAGCTTCAAAAGCCACATATTTCAAGAAAAACTAAGGCATGGAATTTACATGCATCACCAATAAGGTCAAATAACAGTTAAATTTAGAAAAAAGAAAAAAAAGAACTCAAAGTATGTCTAAAATGCTAGAAGTCACAAGCATAAACATCTTATGGGAATGTTTTGGCAACATTTAGATAGAAGATAACAAAAAATATTTACCCAAAATTTAAAGAATTCAAGTCATGAACATCTAAAAAGTCCTTGAATCACATAATTCAATACTTTCATATAGCGTAAAAATTGTTTAAAGCATTTATAAATTCCCAAAAATCTTTTGCCTGGAAATTATGAAGTTTTGAAATCATGAACATAAAAGTTACTGCAGTGGAAGCACTTATTTTTTCAGAATGGAAAAGCTCAATGTCCCAGTGTGTATCTTGTAATGCAGCCTCATAAAAGTAGAATAATGCATGTAGAATTTCATTACAAAAGATTACGAATAGCACTATGTATATTGCCTATAAAAGGTTTTAGGAACATGTGAATTCTTGCTGAACCAGCCTGAGGATCAATCTATATCAAGCTAATTAAATAAAGCTCCTTCATGAAGAGTTTGTGGAATGAATAAAGAAATTATTACTATTTTTGATAAGTATAAATGAATAAAGATGCAAGAAGAAGTAAAGATAAATTAATGAGAACAGTTCAAACGTAATGTTCCTAATTCATAGAATAATTTAGGAAGTTATATGAGGGCACTATGAATTCCGTTCTTCATCCAACATTTTCAATCAAAGAGAGAAAAGAAGAATGACACTTGTCCCTAATTATCCTTTAAAACTCCTCTCTCATCTCTCTTTCTCTTTCGCTTTGAATTCCAACATAATCCTAGAACTTTAGTAGTAAATGAACTTGTCAACTTTAGTATGAAATGGATCTTGGAATTACAACAAAATTCTCCCTTCTCTTCTGGTTCTTAGCTTGCCTTTAACTACATTTTGAGTTTTAACAATTGAGAAAAAAAAAAAAAACACACACACACACAAAACTAGGGTGTAGTGCAGGTTGGATATTTGGTGCTTTCACTGATTCACTCCTAGTTCAAGCCATTCACGTTCATTGAACAACACTTACAGTAGAATAGGACTAGTTCATGAGTTAGGGGGAGACTCCTATGCCCCTAAAAAATGAATTAATGAGTTACCAGCATTTCCCTCCAGAAGTTTCATAAATACAATAGTGTGTTTCATTCAATTGTACAATTGCAAGTTCTGATAGCTAGGTTATGAAGGCATTCTTATCATTTGAAAAAAGGAAGATACATTCTTGGTACTCCACATACACACAGACACATAGCATAGAGGGAAAAGGAAAGCTTAAAAAAAACCATTACATTATATTAGTGAATTAGATTACTTACCAGCATCAGATACAAGATAGAGAGCAGCCATAGCAATATCCCATTTCTCCCCAAATTTATACAGAGGCTGAGCCTCTCTAGCTTTGTTTACTATTTCTTCAGGTAGAAGTTTACTAAGACCAGCAGTGTCTTCAATGGGTCCTGGTGCAATCCCATTGACTCTAATGTCATAATCTGTTCCCCACTCCAATGCTAAGCTTCTTGTAATGCTATCAACGGCTGCCTGGTATAAAAGAAAAGAATGTAAAGAGATTGAATACAGTTAATTCGAAAATTATTAACATACTCGCAAACCACAATTTACAAACCTTGGCAGCAGATACATGGATTTGATACCAAGTGGCTGTATAATGCAAAGTTGCACTTATATTTATGATTGTTCCACCATTAGATGGGTCTTTCCCCGGTCCCCCTTTCTTAAGGTACTTAAGTGCTTCATGGCACATTGTAAAAGTGCCAACAGAATCTATGTCTATTACTGCAGAAGCCAATAAAAAAAAGGAACATTCAATTATATCCTCTAAGAGTCTTATATATGCAAAAAACCTGGAAGGATAATGTAATTTTGAGCTAGAGGGACTAACTTCATGTGATATAAATATAAGTTGCAATTCTCAACTCAGTTAACTAGAAGAACCATCATTGACATGAGGCATAAGAATGGTGTCACCCCATCATGTTTAGAGAGCAGTTGGTATGACTCATTTTATTTGTTTGGAATTTGAAACAAAACAACTTTACTGATGTCATAAATCAACTCTAGGATTTCATGAAATGGCATTGTTTAGTTCATTAGTGTCATATTTGAATTGGCTCCAATTTCTTCAAAGATTTGATTTTAAAGGATTGTACCCTACCCTATAGATAGAAACTGAACTTGTTCCATCTTTCTGAACTACCCAAGAAGGACCTCAATGAGTATATTGATCCAGATACTAGAATAAGTAAAAAAAATATTCAGTGATACTTGTTGCCCCTGCTTTTGAACTGAATATTAAGTATAATTGTGATTTGTCAGTATTTTTCATTGTCAGTTATGATGTTCATGACCTGATATATACTAGTTGCAACTTAAATCAACTTAGCTTTACTTCTTGAAATTTACCATGGACATAAATATGAACAGATATAAAAATCCAATCAAATTCTACAGCGAAGGATAAATCTTCCAGTACTCTTTATTGAATCAAATGGAATATTTTGGATCCACACTTCTAAAGATACAACCTGTTCGGAAGCCATTAGGGGATAGATCCTCTGCTGGTATAAGGAAATTGCCAGCTGCTGCATTTACAAGAATGTCAAGCCTGCCAAAATGCTTAATAGTTGATTCCAGAACTCTAATTGCATCTTCTCTTTTGCGAACATCTCCCTCTAATCCAACAGCCTGCAACAAAAATATTCATGAAACCAGACATCACTATCCAACTAAATGAAAGCATAGAAAAAACCCTGCAATAGTTTTCAAGCAGCAATCGGAAGAATTCTACAATGTGGAGTTGGCCAACAATGTATATTAAGAACACATCACTAGCACTAACATTAACATACTGGTCCTCTCAACTATTCTTCATAATCTTAGTTTCTATGTAGACAACTAAAGAGCAACACAGTTTTTCTTAACTTTGTCTATTGGTACTCAAAAGCTCTTTCTAGGTTCAGGCAGGTTTAACCGCATTAATAAATAATAAGCGACTTAATCTTATCTCCTACTCACTCTCATTAATATTCTCACATGAGTAGATAACAATTTTTTGATACAAACATAGGTGGGAATCTGCTAAACAAATGCTTGTTCCAAAGCATCTCCTTCAATTTCTTGATCTATTTCTTTTTGGCCAAAAGGTGAAAGTTTCTTAACTTTTTAATCTACCTTGTTATTCCTTTTTGTTTTCAGCCAAAATTTTGTTTGAACCATTTTGTTTTGAGCCTTAGATTCAAAACTCACTGTTATTTACCAATACCATCACTAGTGTAAAATGTTCTGTTTGTCTAATACAGTGCAGGAAAAAAATCTGCAAGCTGTGAACTTTTTTCAACAATGCAAACCCCCTATTGTTTGTCTTTCCTAGTCCTTCTGATTAGAAGGCTCATCTATACATAAATCTTAATTTGTTTGTATGGTTGGTGGAAACCCTTTTGACCCACTTATAGATTGAGCAAGAATATGTCCTCAAGTGGGACTTCCCAGATCATATATGTTTAACAAACAATTCACACCAATAGCAGCTAAAACAAAGAAATTTATCATTTTGGAACAATATTCAACAAGCAAATCATGAATATATTTATTAGTTATATTAACATACAAAGTTAAATGATTGATCATACACTCATACTGGAATTTCGTCAAATTACAATAGCAGAAAAGGAACAACAAACAAAAAACAAGACCTGATATGATTTCATCTATTTTCCTAACATTTTCTCAGAAACCAAACAAGGCTCAAACTTTCATCCCAAACGTAAAAAAGAGAAAGAAACTCAAGAAATGAAACAAACCCAGTTGACCAAAACTCAAAGAAGTGATAGAAATTAGATTACAGGAATTCCATGGGATCTAACGGAGTCAACGGCAGAGTCAAGGACATCCCTGCGGCGGCCCATGATGGCAATGGAGGCTCCATGTTTTCCAAGTTGATATGATAGCTCATACCCAATTCCTGATCCTCCTCCCGTCAACAACGCTACCTTCCCCTTCAATATGTCAGCCTTAAAGGGAGACTCCATTGCCATGTGTTTCTTTCTGTAAATGTGTGTGTATGGTCTTATTCTTGTTCTATCATGTCTTTTTCTCTAACTCTGATGAGAAGAGTTTGTTGTTTCATTTTTGGTGGCTCTGATTGTTTCACTTGTCTCCCAACAACTTATTTAAATCACTCTGTGTTATCTCAACTGGTCCGGTTACTCCCTAATGATCATTAGTTCAAATCTCTTCAGGGCCACCTACCCAAGACAAAACCTTACCCACTTCTCATTATACTCTATTTTTTTTTTTTCTCTTTTTCTTCTTTTTTTTATTTTTTTTTATTTATTTTTATTTTTTAATAAAAAACAACAAAAAAAAAAAAAGGATCAAAGAGATGAATTTGGTCTCAAAATTTTGTAAACACGACAAATCCTCAAATAAGCCTAATAAATATAATGAAATTACTAATTTGTGATTGACTAACTTTATTTTTGTGGATTAACCTAGTCACTAAATTAGTTAATTGTTGCTTGACTTATCCATGAAATTCTTCTTAAAAAAAAAAAAAACCTCAATGAAATACTTGTTTTGACTTTTGTTACCCAATTTACTCAATTAATCCAAAAATTACAAACATTTAATTGGGTAATTTAAGGACAAAACTTATCACAAAGATAAAAGCAATTAAGATGAAATGGAATGGAATATGGTGTATTTCACTAATATGTTTGGAAGTTAATAAAAGAAAGAATTGAATATATATATATATATAGTTTTACTTTTATATTATTTATCCTCCTTTTTATCAAAATAGTGATAAAATATAATATTTCACCTTAATTTTATTAAAGGGATAAGTGTTCCTTCCAAAAGTGGGAGGAATGCTTAAGAAAAAATAGAATGAAATAATCATTCTCCCAAATATGGGAATTGATGGAATACTCTTAAAACCAAAATCTTTTTAAATCATTTCATTTCATTAGAGCCATGTCCTTTCTTTTAATCATAAATATCACTTCAGGATTTTATTTTCTATGATAAAAATCTTTTTATCGATAATAATGTATTTCGTTCTTGTATTAATGGTAAAGGATATAACACGCCAATCAACATATTTTTAAAATTGAAAGTATACAACAATATAAACCAAGTAAGATGGTATCACCAAATAATACTATTACAAAACTGAAAACAATATAATTAAAAACACGAAACACTTGAAACTTTCCATATAGCAAGTCTTGCTCTTGCACTAGCCTTGAGATTTTGCCAACCAAATTTGAAAGCATTGCACACTAAAAATGTAAAATACAACTTAGTAAATAAGTGGATCAAGAAGAACTTCAAAGAATGGTAAAGTAGTTGGTGGTCAACTATATAAAGATTGATGTATAATATACAAATTGTAAACAAAAGGAATATACAGTTCCTTTTATTTGTGGCACCACTAATAACCATAATCTTCAAGTAATCATGTGTAGTAAGAAGATTTCCTTATTATTGAAAAATATATATCAAAACAATCGTAAAGCCATGTATTCTAGATAGGTTGATCAACTCAGCTACCACAATTGCATTTTAGGGCACTTACATTATTTGTCAAATGTTTGTCAACGTCACAAATTAAATCAATGTCTCAAAAAAGCTCCACTCCTCTATGAAGACATGGGTTCGATTCCCGGGATTCTCAAAATATATGTGTGTGTGAGTTTAGATTAGAATTTCTATCATATATATAAAAAAATAGTATATAATTAATATCCACCATGATCACAATTAAGGGTGTTGTTTATTTAGTGATGCACAACATATAAATATTTATGATAAAATCATTAAGGGCTTTCCGATTGATCATGATATTCATAAAAATATAGTGACATATGTTTTCATAATTATGAGAATAATCCAAAAATATCAAACAAACTTGTTTATTCACAAAACACCTGAAATATTCACAATTAAATCAATGTCTCATAACTTTATTGTACTAAATTTAAAATCTTAAATAAAAATAAAAACAATTTCCCTTCAAGCAAGAATGAAATCAAGTTTTCTTCCTTCCACACAATTTGCAAAAATTATAATTTCCATGAAAATATCGAATATCATAAGTAGGAAAAAGGAAATAAGAAATTGTTTTCTCATGAAAACCAATTTATGAATAAGAAATTGTATTTATTTATTCCAAGGAAAGAGAATAATGAAACAAATGGTATTTTTGAAACACTCTCAAATTATGCTACCTACTAAATTCACAAGGTCTTACCAAAAAAAAAAAAAAAAAACTGAACTATAATTTACTTCCCCCAATTTTTGAAAACCCATACTGAACCACTATGTAATTATAAATATTTTTATTAATCAATTAATATATTTGAACATGTCAAACACAACTCAGTAAATTATCAAAATGAATACATATCGTGTATGTTTTAGGAAATTATCACACATTTTCTCTCCAATTTAAATTAAAAAAAAAAAAGGAATACAAACATAATCAACATAGAAGAAAGTGAAAGAAAAATAGCAGTGTGTTAATGGATTAGGAAAAGTAAGAGTAAGCAATTTATTGATGGACTACATGTGCTATCTAGGGTCACATGAAACACAATATGGAACATTGAGTTCAAATATTATTATCATGAACGAATAAGTCCATCCAAAAGATCTTTGAGAAACTTGAAAGCCAATAAAATATATCGTAGTTCGTCAAGGCAATGCATGCAACATATGATCTATTGAGATTCAGGGTAACTCACACACATGACTAGCCTTGTGCAAGAACTGACTGCAACCAATGTCGCCAAATTGAATTGGTCGCCAACAGCAGCTTCTTGCATAGTTAGCATCGGTTGTTGGTGAAAGAATCAACCCAATTGGCTCCACGTTGGTATCTATTTTTCAAAAACTACCATATATCGAACTAGTTGACTAATATAATATTTTATGATTTTATATATTCATACAAAAAATATTCATGATTATTAAAACAAAGTCATTTTACTAAAAAATTTACCCTACAAACTAAAGGTCGTTTCTCGATTCCTCTTCTCAAGTATCACTCAATCACAAACACACACTCTCTTAGTTCGATTCGGTCTCTCTCTGATTTCTCAATCCGCTGCTACACCTCCATTCCATTCCCTTATCTAGATCTAAAATCTCACACACATCACAACTCACCAAAGGGCAAAGGCCAAGCCGCTAAGGTACCCATTTTGTTCTCCATTTTTTTTTTAGGGGGGTGGGGGGGTTGGTGGGGAGTTTCTTGTATATATCATCCAAAAGTGGGCCTATTACTACTTTCCATAGTAAACCCATCCGGACCCGAGGCCTTATCTCTTGACATACCCCGAACAGTGTCCAACACTTCATCCTCCCCAAAAGGGAGAACCAAGCTGTTCGCCTCCTCACTTTCCAAGGCCTTGAAATGGAGACCATTCAACGTTGGGCGCCACTAAGTGGATTCACAGTACAGCTGCCTATAATATTGGATTATACCTTCCTCCACCTCCTTAGAATCCGACGTCAACGTCCCCTCAATATTCAAGCAACCAATGAAATTATTCAAACGATGTGAGTTAGCCATATGATGAAAAAACTTCGTATTCTTATCCCTTTCCTTAAGCCATAACACACGAGACTTCTTGACGCCAACTAATCTCGTCCAAATCCATGACTTTATGAAGCTCTCCCCGGCGATCCTCATGATAGTTCCTTTCATCTACCGTTAAAGATCGAGACTCCTCCAAGGCATCCAACTGCTAAATCTCCCTCATCAACTCGCCCTTACAGACCCCCGCATCACCAAAAACTTCCTTATTCCACTGCTTCAAATCAGCCTTTAGGGTCATAAGCTTTTGAGACAACACATGACTTGGAGACCCGTCAAAATAGTACGAATCCCACCAATGATTTACCCGATCCACAAAGCCTTCTGATCTCAGCCACATGTTCTCAGACTTAAAAGGAGATTTCCCACCCCGATTACGACCACAATCAAGAAGGATGGGAAAATGATCCGAGAGAGTTCACGGAAGAAGACTTTGGATAGCCGATGAAAACTGAGCATCCCACTCCAGAGACACCAAGAACTTGTCCAATCTAGACATAGAAGGATTATCTTGATTAGAAGACCAAGTGAAACGACCCCTCATTAATGGTAAGTTTAGAAGGCTCTGCTCAGAGATAAACTCGGAGAAATCCCACATAGCCGAAGATATACCACCACCTGCCCCACGCTCATTAGGAAATCTCACAACATTAAAATTCCCCCCAATAGACCAAGGGAGAGACCACCAGCTCCCAATACCGCCAATTCTTCCCAAAGCAGATTCCTGTCTGAGTCCCTATTAGGACCATAGACCCTTGAATACATCCACTCCAGCTCAGTCTCCACACATTTAAATTTACACAATAGCATAAATACCCCCTTGGCAATATTAAGCTGCTCCACCACCCTTTTATCCCACATTAACAGCATACCACCGGAAGCCCCCTCAGCTGCTTGGAAATCCCAACCAACAAAAGGGCTACCCCAAATGCTTCGAACCACCCCTGTACTAATAGACTCCATCTTAGTCTCCTGAAGACACACCACATCTCCTTTCCACAATCTCAACGAATTGGGAACTCGCCTACATTTCTCCAGATCATTCAAACCTCTCACATTCCATGATATGATGCGTAAATTAATTGTAAAACAATCAAATCCCTATCTGCCATTCCACTTCTTCCTTCTCCACCCTTGCGCAAGTCATAATTAATTGAGGTTGCCAAGTTCTTCAACTCGCGCATCCCTTTCTTCACTAATCCAGCTGTTTTCTTAGGAACTTCAGAGGGCCCTCCCTTTGCCCTCCATCGAGCTTCAATTGCCATAAAGAGACACATCGCTTCCTCCTCATGGTCAGTAATATCCACCCTCATAAATTTGCTAAATTTTTTCATTCGATCCATAACCCATTCAGAAGGATCCAGGGTTTTATTTTTTCTCTCCTTAATCAGACCAAAGACCATATGTAACGGAGTAACCTCAAGAATTTCATCTCCACCGTGATCAACCATGGCCCAAGCATCCTCACGATGCAGCGATGACCCATCCCAGCCCAATCGCTGCCCCTCAATACCGATCCTTATCTCACCAGCGCTACTCCCTCCCTCATCAAAACCTCACCATCATCTTCCCAGGCTCCACAATCGGCACCACCTTCCAGACCCATAACCCCCCCAAACTCAACCCGAGTACCATCACCAGTCACAGCACCACCAGCCATTCCCAACAATCGGGCCGCGATCCTCTCTCTTTCAAACTGAAGACAAGAGAAAAGAGGAACTGTAAAGAAGCGTACCTTAATGGGAACATCGAAGAGCCCCCACCGTTACGCCTGGAAAATCCAACGGAGACCTAGTCCACTTGAGGCGACGCCATGCTCCTGTGCTCCATCGCTGGATTAGCAGTACCGAGAAGCTCAAGGGACCTCGTGTCTTGATTTATCTCCGTTGACCCAACCTTAGCTTGATAACTCAGTTCCTGTGGGTCAAACCCGACCGCCTCCAGCCCATCTATTTTACTGTGAGGCCCAGGCTCTTTATTTCCCCCACTAGAAGACCCCACTTCAAAAGTAGAATTGTAACCAAAGCCCAATATAGCGCCAGAGGCCCCCTCCTCATAATTGGCCCGGGACTCAAGGCCCAAACACACATTCGGTGACCCCACTTCAACCTCCAAGCCCAACTTAAGAGGCTCACTACTAGTTTTCACTAAACCATGAAGCCCAATTTCAGAACTAACTACCTCAGCATTATTCCTCACACGTGGCACCCACTATTCCCCCAATTTCGCCTTAAGCTGTGATGTCCATGCCACACGTCGTTGACCCTTTTCATTTAAATGAATAGTAAGTCTTTTGCCCAGATTACGTGAATTAATGGGCAAGACATCTGGAAAAAATCTTAACGGTTGCCTTGGCTTGATACAGGCCGAGATTTGTCGCGGGAGAATAACCCCTTTGTTGGTTTGGTCAACGTTTCCGCCGCTCTCCCTATTGCCTAAACCGGCGCTAGGCAAGGTCCCTTTCTCCACCGTAGCTTCAGGCAACTCGTCGAACTGTAACGGTTTAATTGCAGATTTCGTAGTCTCCAATCGCACCTTTCTTTCATGTTTTCTGCCTGTGACCACTTCCTTGTATGATTTCGAACTACCTGCCTCCCTTCAACAATCCTTCACCATGCCCTTCCCAGACGTTCACTCTCTACCCTTATGCAAATGAGTCTTGTGTGTTGATACGTGGTGGTTTAGGGGAAGAGGCTTCAGCAGGAGATTTAACTCCATACTAAAGCCTTTCCAACCATTTAGTTTCTGACCTTCTGGTATCACTATCCTTTCCCTACTACCACCCCAGCCACATTCCAACACCTCAATGTATCTGTCATATTTGTTGCTATAGCGCCTGCTCACAAAAGTTTTGTCGTGCTCCCACAATGTTCTAACGAAAGCTTTCTCCCCCTCCCTGACCACATTCTCCTCCACGCAGTGCCCTAACCACCGAGCCCCATCCTTGCTCATGAAAATCATACTCTGATGAAATGTAATCCTTTCAGACATCCTAAATTGGTTTCAGCCGTCATACCTAACGCCAAATCAAATCATTTCGATTCAATACGGAAACTTCGTCTATCCTCCATCCCACACCAACCACCAGTGGTGGTGATGTATCGAGACCACTCACACACTCTCTCACTCTCTCTCTCTCTCTCTCTCATCTTTATCAGAATCATGGCTTTTAGATTATGCATGCTTCTATCATATGTGTCCAAAGAAAGAATGGTTTGACACATGTAAACCTTACAACAGTATGGCCATAATGAGTAATGATGCTACATGCTTGGTTATTGGGATTGGTATTGTGAAGATCAAGATGTTTGATGGAGTTGTGAGAGTTTTTGGAGATATTAGACATATTCCGAATCTCAGAAAGAATTTAATTTCTTTAGGAGCATTGGATGATTTGGGTTATTCCTATTCATCATAGGGTGGAGTCATGAAGATTACTAAAGGTTCCTTGTTGGTAATGAAGGGACAGAAAGTAAATCAACTATACAGACTGATTGGGAACATAGTTGTAGGTGAAGGTGCAGTTATTACTCCAATAAAGTCTAGCACAGACAACACAAAATTATGGCATATGTGACTTGGCCATATTGGTGAGCGCACAAAAGAAACTTGTTAAAGGGAGTGAAGACCTGCAAGCTAGACTTCTGCAAGTATTGTGTGTATAGGAAGCAACATAGAGTTAGTTTCAAGACAGACTTTCATACCAATAAGGGTGTTCTTGATTATGTCCATTCACATGTTTGGGGGCCAGTTTCAGTTTCTTCTCACAGAGGTGCTCACTACTTCGTTAGTTTCATTGATGAGTACTCTAGGAAGGTATGGATTTATTTTTTAAAGTGGAAGTTTGAGATATTTAGCGTATTTAGAGAGTGGAAAGTGCAAGTTGAAAATCAGACTGATAGAAAAATAAAATACCTTAGAACTAGTAATGGCCTAGAGTACAGAGACAATGAATTTTTAAAATTCTATGAATCAGAAGGTATTACTCATCACTTCACACCACAGCAGAATGAGGTTGTAGTGAGAATGAACAAAACCTTAGCAGAAAAGGCCGAATGCATTAGATTGAATGCAGGGTTGTCTAAGATGTTTTGGGTAGAGGCATTTAACACAATAAGCTTCATTATCAACATATCTCTCGTAGCAGACAATGATTTCAATATTCCACAAGAGGTCTGGTCAAGAATACCAATTGATTACTCAAGTTTGAACATCTTTGGTTGACCAGCTTATGTGCATGTGCAGAGTGGAGAGCGTACAAAATTGGATCCAAAGTCAAGAAAGTGTATATTTCTTGGTTTTAAGAAAGGTGTTAAAGGTTATAGGCTTTGGGATCCGATCTCATAAAAAAAAGGTGATCAGTAAAGACGTCATATTTGATAAAACCTTTATGTTGAAACAGAATGAAGCATAAGTATGTGAAGATAGCCCAAAGGAGATATCAACAGTTGAGGTGGAGCTTGATGAGGATAATTTACCTAATAATAAGGATAATGCAGATGATGACTCACAACAAAAGCAGCAGCAAGAAGATCCTTATTCAATTGCTAGAGGTAGAGAGAAACGAGTTAACAAAGCACCACAGAGATACTACTTTAAAGATATGATTAGCTTTGCTCTCATTACTAGTAGTAGAGATCCATTGTCTTACAGGGATGCCATAAACAAGAAACACAATGATAAATGTCAAAAGAAATGGAGTCACTACAGAAGAACAAAAATTGGGAATCAATGAAATGCAGGGTTGTCTAAGGTGATATATTTTTGTTGAAGATTCACACTAATGAGAATGCTTTTGACATGTTGACGAAGCCAGTTCCTACAGACAAGTTCAAGCATTGCTTGGACTTGATTGGTTTTCGCAGTTTGTGATAGCCTTTAAGAGCTAAGGTGGAGGTGATGGAGGAGTTTGTGTTCGTGTAGCTTGATCTAATTCAAGCCAAGGTGGAGATTTGTTGAGGCGTGGCTTGAATTGCCTTTTGTACAAGGAATCCTACAACAACTAGAACTCCAATGAGTGTGGGGCAAGTAGTGTGATACTACTAGGCAAATGATTCTTGAATCCTTTTTCTAGTAGAACTTAACATAGTGAAGGTATATAAATGTACCACCGGCCATTATGAAATAATACAAGTGTAGTCTTCTCAGTGTCGCGGCTAATGGAGTACAAAGCACTAGTTTTAGTGTGTGTGAGATTTGCCGTAGAGAAGAAGCTCTTGTGTCTTTTGTGTGATAGAGACTAGGGTGTATTTGGGTTTGAATTTCTAGAGAGAGCCTTTGTGTAATCTTCCTATTTTATAATGAAATTTCTCCCCGTGGATGTAGGCAGATTGCCGAACCACGTAAATTCTTGTATTTTCTGTGTGTGCTTATTATTTATTTTGTCTTTACTATAATTGGTTTGAATCCCTGGGTGCTATTTGCACAACACATATCAATGATCACTTTCTAACCAATTCACTAGATATGACCAGATATCCCACTGTATATTCTACATCTTTTACTTTGTCCCCCCATATTCTAACTTATATATGTATGCAACTACTAAAGATAACAAGACTTGAGGCTAAAAGACTTTGGAAGCTTTGATGCACAGTAAAGATAAAATAAGGAAATCAACTGAGTCCCAATTTATTATGTCTTGCTTTCAAATGATATAGCGATCTTCCTAATATCTCCTTTGGCACAACTTTTAGTTATCAAACCACAGCCCCCATTTAAAAAAAAAGAATTTGAAAGAGAAAAGTAGAAACCTGTCCGAGACTGAGAGGGCACTTATAGAACTTTCTACCGGGATTTGCAGTGAAAACCACATAAGCTCCCACTCCACAGGGACATTGTTTCTCAGGAATCGAATCCTCACAACTCCACTTCACAATAGCTCCTTTCAAAGCAGCGGTGTAGAGTCCATCGACCGAGGGCTTTGTCTTTGTGAGGGAAATGCTACTATTCGTCTTGGTCACTGTGGATGCTAAAAATTTTCAGCACCGTATAGGCCGCGTATCGATCCACGGACGGGCTGGACACAGGCCAAATTTGTGTGTGTGGGGGATGTTGAGACCAAGACTCTACTCCAAGTGTGGTAGACTACTCAGAGGCTAATGGTGCATTTCCCTCTTGCGTTCTTTAGTCCACCGGGCTGCAATACTCACGTAGGTGGCTGCGGTGGATCAACGAAGCTAATGCCGCAGATCAAAATAAACTCGCTAATCTTGAACTTTATCTCTACCAGAGCATTCAGTAGTTACAACACAAGGAAAGCAATACATGGGAGAATACATCACACATTTGCACATTCAGTGGTGGAAAATACAGTAAGTATGATAACATAACAAGTAATGGAACTCAAGATCCCATGCCGTGGATCAAGATATTGAACATAGTGCATTTGACCTTTTCTGTAGCTTGCCAGAAAAGGAGTGCAGATCAAAGAAACATAAAATCATGGAACTTGAGGGATTTGGGAGTAGGAAGAGAACCATTCACTTTGCAAATACGTGCGTGAGCCAGTACTGTGTGTTTGGGTTAAGTGTTTGTTGGGAATTTTCTGTTGTGGCAGACCAAAAGTGTTTTCAGTCTACCGTGGACCTACGGGAAGTGTCCCGTGGACTCTATTGGCTTTGTATTTTCTGGAGCTTTTGAAGTAAGCTCTAATGGAGGATTTTCAGTCTAAGGATTCTGACCAGCCAAAAGCCAACCCCTTTTCCTTCTTCTCAGCCCTATTTATAGTGGTGTTTATGTCTAATGGTTTGACTTGTTATCCTCGTCATTATGAGAATCTTTGTTTAACCAAGAGATAAGGGGCTGAGATTTGACAAGGTTTTATGTTTTTGGGGCTGAGCTGATGGTTTTCATCCACCGCAGATCTGATTTGATCTGCGGTGAACGGCGAGTTCCAGGCCATTAATGAGGGGTGGAAGTGACGAGCATTTAATGCTCGGTAATGGCCTGAAATATTTAAGGTGATTTGACTCAAGCACGTTTTGCATTAATTGGATTTGAACTTACCGTTTTTGGCATTTCTCCCCAGCAGATCAATGCCATTTCTGTTACGGCAGATCAATCCAAATTGAAGTAAATTAGTTCCCCTACCTCCAAACCTTGCTTCCTGAGTTCCATGATGTGGAGGAGCAAGGACCACCGGAGTGCTGGGCTGTGGTGGTCGTTGTCCCCGAGTGGTGGTGGCCATGACAGATTTCTCAAGTCCCTTTTAGGCTTGATTATCATTTCTAGTCCCAGCTGGTGCTGCCGTGGACTGATTTGTGCTGAGGTCCACCGTGACCCGTGGACAAAGAAAATACCCAGTTGGCTTCTCATCATTATCAGCTTCAGGTGGTACTGATTTGGGCGGCCATGGTAGATTTCCTAGTCTTTTCAGCCTTGCCTCATCCTCTTCGTCACTTCCTTCGTCATTGGCCGCAGTTGGTGCCGCCGCAGATCGTTTTTCGGTGACTGAGCTTGCTGTGGACCGCTGGACAACTCGCCGTGGACCATTGGGTGGTGTGGAGGACCAGCTCTCTTCCACATTTTCTGGGCTTTGGCTGCTGCGGTGGATCGTTTTCTTCTGGTCATTTACCATGTCTGATGGTTAATGGAGAAGACCACTCTCATTGCAATGATCAAGCTTTGGAGATGTGATCCTTCCTTGGGAAGATCTCCTTTCAGAGCCTCGGGCACCGCGCCAAGAGGGGAGGGAAAAATGATGTTGAATGCCATTTTCCCTCTCATTTTTCAAATTATTTCAGGATTCCCTCGTGCGGTGGACTGAAATCTTGATAACCAGGTGGGCTGGGCCTTGTTCTCTTCCTTTGGACTTTTGGGCTCGGTGGATGGCTTTTGGGCCATTTTCCCATGTTTGGTCTACCATGGATCACCAGTGTTGTTGGGCTTTGGGCCTCTGGTGGATCACTGGGGTGTTGGATTTGGTCCGTGGTGGACTGGAAAAAATAGGCCTCTACAGTCACCTTTCGGCGCTTCGTGGAAGACATGCAGAGCGCGTGAGCCTCAACCGCTGCCACTTGAGATGGAAACTCTTCGTCTTCTTCCATTTCCACTTCCATCACACGCGCTCCCCTTCCCCTTAGCTTTTTATTTATTTATTTTTTGCTCCCTCTTCCCTGCAGATTCTACATTTCCCGTCCCCCTTTTTTTTTTTTCCCTTTATTTTCACCACTGTGATTTGAACTAAAAATTATATAATCTTAGATAAGTAAACTGAATTTAATTTTTTTAAGAAAATAAATTTAAAAATTAAAATTAAAATGTAATTAATTCTTTCTTTTTTGTTTCCACAATCATGTTTGGACAAACAATATTATCTATCTATATATAACTATAATATTTTGTTGTTGAATAAAAGTTATGGGTTCAAAATTCAAATTTCGACTACACCAAAAAATTATAAAAAATTATTATTGTCTTGATCTAATAGTAAAGAGTAATTAACATAAATCAACCTCATTAAGTTTTGAATTCTATAATATTTATTATAAAAAATAATAATAAGATCAATTCAACACTTCGCTTAGGATTCAGATTGCGTGCAATGGTTTTAGATGGCCAAGATTAAAAATTGTTTTTTCAAATTTTCATTTCAACCATCCAAACAAAAAGTAACTCTTTAACTTCATTAATTTAAGTGATAAAAATCCAATCCCAATTGCTAATAAGAGTTCTATAACACTTAGAATCATAACAAAGCTGAAAAAAGTCGAAGTTTAAAAAAATTGGACCCACAAGCCACTACAAACCAGGTGCTAAATTGGCCAACCAAAGTGCCGATCTAGGCTACCCAAGTGCCGATCGGCACTTAGGTTGCCAGTTAGCACAAATTTTAGATTTACTTTAGAATTTCTCAAATTTAAAGCATCAACACAACTTCTAAAAGTCTAGAACCCGTGAGAATGATGAAATAACAGTCTCTATAAATAAGAGAACCCTTTTTCCCTCGCTCGATAGAATGGGGAGATTGGTAAGATTAATTCGAAATGGAAATTCTGCTAAAAAAAAACATTATATTTAGTGAGGAAAGAGTATAATTTTGATTCTTAAAAGTGACTCATCGCACTTTTATTTCTAAGAATTAAGAACTTTAAATTTACAGATTCTCTCTCTGTAATTTCAATTGCCAAGCTTCGTTTTTATACACTTGGAATTATCTATTTCAATACTCAAGTGCATATAGTGTATCTTTGTAATTTGGATTCGCGACAACTCACTCAGGAGGTTGCATCCCAACATATGCATCATTTTTATTTGATGCAATAGTGTATTTTACAAAGATGCATGTTTAGCTAAATTATGATTTAAACCCAGAGGGTAGGGAAACCACGTGGAATATTTAATTTGTCCCCATCAAACGTTTGGACAACCAATTTTACAATTTAAACTTCAAATACCATTTTTATCAAACTTGACCTAATTTGACCGACGATCAAACAAGTCCAAAAAAAAAAAAAAATGCATTTTATCACCACAATTCATCATAGTACGTCCAACATTCTAAAACACTTTGAAAAGTTTGACCTCAATTGATACGGTTGACTAGAAGTTTGACTAAAAATTTAACCATCCGATGGGGGGCAAATTTGGGCCATTTTAAAGATAATTGATTGTCCTTCAATATGACGGCTCAAGGGGCCGAAAATGGAATTTGAAAAGAAGATATAGCCAAATCATTGAAAAAAATGGCCAAACACTTGGTTATTTTTCCCACCAAAAAAAGAAAAGAAAAAATGTCTTAACTTTTATCATAATTTAACCCTAATCAAATCATGATCAAACGATGTCGGATTGACACAAATGAGATGTCATTGGAAAGGTTTGAGACAAGCTTTAATTTGATAGGTATCACATAAATTCCACATGAACAATGAGAATTTAAAAAAAAAAAAAAAATACCAAGGTTGGATTTTGGGTAAAAAATGAATTTGATATCACTTTCTCTCTTGATATGAAGCCAAAAGCTAGAAAGATAGTGTAACAAGCTTTCCAAAGATACCTCATTTGACCTAAATCGATATCTTTAAGGTCAACAAGTAAGTCTGTAAACATTGGATGACACATGGGAAAACCATTTAAAAATGGAAAAAAAAATAAATAAATAAAACAAGTTTTGGGGTGCTCCCTTTGAACGAAGATTCTTCACAAATCTCTTCTAGTTGATCCAAAAGGCAGGTACTTTATGAAAGTAGGCGTGTTCCTCTAAGCCCTAGAACAAAGGGCTTTGCACGATCATCTCTGGTTTGTTCTGTTACAATTTCATGGGTTGGGATGGACCCCTGAACCCATGATCCGCCCACTACGGGTTATGGGTCCCATTATCTGATAACTACCCATGACTTGATTTAGGAAAGAATCATGGTATAGTGGGTTGGCCCATCCCTAAAAATGAGGGATGTGCTTCTATCTAATAAAATATATTTTCTATGAATACATTTAACTAGTCGGTAACCCGTACAACGCACAGAAAAGTTTAACATAATATGATTTTTTTTTCTCTTTTATTTTTTTGTCTAAATATAAAAATTGATAATCGTGATATTTATTAAAAGACATTTATTATTGTGTTTATATATAGAATATATTCTGGTATTAGACATTTATTATGATTGTGTTTATAGATATGGAACAATATATTCTTTCTATTAAAGAAAATATGATGTGTCAAAATTCTAATGGAATGTTTAATTATAGAATAAAATTTAAATTCAATTCGAAAATATATATTAAAATAATGAGGTGTAAAATTGTGAGAACTCTATCCGGCACAATATTATGAGGTCAATCAAAAGTCAAATGACTCTGCTACTTTCACACCATGGTGTGAAACAGTATTTTCACACCATGGATGTGGCAGCTTCTTATTTGTCCACAAAGCAAATGGGTCCAGCGGGTCCCACAAGTGAAAAAGCAACTAAACAGATGAAGAATGCAGCTATCTTTGTTGCCAAACGCACTAAAAATTGGGCATGGGAAGCACGTGAGGTCCAGCGTGTCCTTTCATTTCTTTTCCCTCCGCCTGGTCTTCTTCTTCATCATGCATGGCCACTGAAACAGCCACTGAAACACAGCAAGCACAAAGTAAAGAAAAAAAAAACACAACTTAGCCGAAAAGATCACGTCAGTTCTAAGGTTGGATTTTTGAAGTTTTGCTACTTATTATTTCTTGCTAATAATTATGAAACAGTAATCCTAAACATAGAAACCTTTTTCTGTAAAACAGTGTTGCTGCCATTGTTGGTTGAGCTTGAGCTTGAGCTTGAAACAAAGTCACCATTTGGAGCAGAGACAGAGACCAACATTTGATATTTGGAGCAGCATTTAACGTGAGTTTTGGAGTTTTGGAGGTGCATTGCACTGGTGCATTGACTGCACTGTTCACGTGGTATGCATTTTTTTTTTTCTCTTTTTCTTTTTTGTTAGTTGTGTATATTATTTAAGTTTATTTTTAGTGATAATCTGTACATATTGTTTTGTGTAATAAAAAATGAAAAAAAAAAAAATTATGCTTGTTTTAGGTGTAGCAAAATATTCATCATTATTGTATTATGGCTATAGATGTTTAATGGGTTTTTTCATGTTATTTTTTAATGATAATTTTAGTGAGTGTGTGTTGGTGTGTTTGAATGTTTTCTGTTATTGATACTAGTCACAATGTAATACTTTAGGTTTAGGTTGTATATCATTATTGGTACATGATAAATTATTTGGTAGAGTTTACATTACATGTTATAATTAACTTTGGTATTTGGCTTATAGGTTGTTGCAGTCATGAGTACACAAGAGATGGATGGTGTTAGATCCTTTGGTGCTAGTAATAGTTTTGTGGAGGATTTACCACAGCCTGTTGAGGGAAACATGCAGGATACACCTGAGAGTGTGAGGAATTCAGTGATTGAACCAAGGGTTGGAATGGAGTTTGATTCACTTCAACAAGTCATTGAATTTTATAAGAATTATGCTTATTCGAAAGGATTTGCAACAATGACAAGGAGTTCAAGAAAAAATAAGGGCTTTACTGAGACTTCTTACATAAACTTGAAGTGTAACCGAGAGGGAAGATACAGTAGTTTGGTTGATGATCCTTCCAAGAAGATGTCGACAATAAAAAATGCGTGTGAAGTTGGGATCAAAGTTTCGATGGATATTACCGATCATAAATGGAGGATATTGAGCTTTATTGAGAATCATAATCATGATTTGAGTCCAAGTAAATCCAGGCATTTTGCTGCTTTTCGACATATAAGCACGGATACAAGGAGGAGACTCTTGATTAATGATAATGCCGGTGTTAGGATAAATAGTAGTATTAAGGCTTCCATCGTTGAAGCAGGGGGTTATGAAAATGTGACCTATAATCAAAGAGATGTTCGCAACTTTCTCGAAAAGGAACGTCGTTTAAAGTGTAGGGAGGGTGACGGACAAGCCTTGCACGATTACTTCGTTAGAATGCAAGCTAAAAATTCTAACTTCTACCATGCGTTGGATTTGGATGATGAGTTACGTGTGCGGAATGTATTTTGGGTTGATGCGAGGAGTAGGGCAGCATACGAATCCTTCAATGATGTGATCACATTCGACACCACATATCTAACAAACAAGTATGATATGCCATTCGCCCCTTTTATTGGAATTAATCATCATGGTGAATCTATTATACTTGGTTGTGGGTTATTGTCTAGTGAAGACACGGATTCGTTTGTGTGGGTATTTAGGCAATGGTTGCAAAGTATGTGTGACATTGCTCCAAAAGCCATTATCACGGACCAATGCCAAGCAATGCGGCGGGCCATTGAAATAGTTTTTTCGAAAACTGTTCATCGTTGGTGTATTTGGCATATTACGATGAAATTGCCGGTGAAGCTTGCTGGATTGGAAGCTTATCAAGATATAAAGCATTATTTGCTTAAAGCCGTGCATGATTCAATGACAGTGGAAGAGTTTGAAGAAAAATGGAATCATACCATCACTTCACATCATCTTGAGGAGAATGAGTGGTTGGCTAAGTTATATGAGGAACGAGAGCGATGGGTTCCTGCATTTCTCAATTCCAATTTCTTTGCGGGAATGTCGTCAACCCAACGTTCGGAATCAATGAATGCCTTCTTTGATGGTTACTTACATAGCTCTACAACCTTGAAAGTATTCGTGGAGCAATTCGAGAATGCAATGCGGAATAAGGTTGAAAAAGAGATTTTATCAGATTTTGAGTGTTTCAAAGGCAAGCTGGAGTGTTCGTCATCATCTCCTATGGAGAAACAGTTCCAAGAAGCTTACACCCATGAGATTTTTAAGCGGGTGCGAATAGAATTTTCTGGGAGACAGGGTTGTATCGTAAATGAGCTTGTTAGAGGTGGTGATGAAGTGAAATACAAGATTGAAGACGAAGCATGCTCAGGGAAGCTTTTTGAAGTGAGATTCAGTAGCTCCGAATGCTTGGTTGGTTGTGTATGTCGCATGTTTGAGTTTAGGGGGATATTATGTAGGCATGCCTTATTTGTGCTTTCCCAGGAACGTGTGACTGTACTCCCTGACAGGTATATACTAGACAGGTGGAGAAAGGATATCAAAAGAAAACACACTTACGTCTCCACTTGTACAGATGATGTACAACATAATCCTGTTTTGGAAAGGTACGAGAAGTTGCATAGACTAGCAGTCGGTGTGCTTGAGATAGGGGCTGAGTCTGTAGAGAATTTCAATGTTCTAGAAAAGTTGTTAATTGATTTGAAAGACAACTTTCTTCGTTCATGTGATAAACAGCCCTCGTCTCAGAGAAAGAATAGTGTTGGAGCTGCTTCTGATGTTGTTAGGACTGAAGTTGTAAGGAGTCCTATGGTTGTGAAGCGTAAGGGTCGACCTAGGATGAAACGGCTAAAGTCATCAATGGAGGAAGCGGTTTCAAAACCGAAGAAGAAAAGGAACACTGCCGCTGCTAGGAATCTTGCTCATTCTACATCAACTACTGGGGTACATAATTAAAAGACCACACTTCTTTTAATATCCTAGTCTATTATTGTTTATTAATTTTGGTTTAATTGTGATTGGATGGCCTAGGTTGGAGGTAGTGCTTATGGAGATGGCTCTACATCAAACATGGTAAGTATAGGTGATTTGCACTGTTATTATTCATATGTAGCAAAGATGTTATTTTGGGGCTTATGGTTGAATTTTTTTTTTTTTTTTTATTTTTTTTTTTTTTTTTTTTTTTTTTTGTATTGTAGGAATATCCAATGTCCATGCCACATTCAAATGATGGAGTTATAGACTTAACAAATCCAATGCCTTCCCAGAGCTTTGTGTCAGAGGTAAAGATATTTGTAATGTGGAAAAATTGGTTATTAAATCCTATTTATTGCATACTTATTGTACCATGTTTTCTTTTACAGTCAATGTCACAGACTCAAGCTCATGGAAACGAAGACCAAGCCTTAAACCTTACTTGATTAGATATATGTAAATAATTTTTTTTTTTTGTTAAACGATCCTCCTTTTTTGTATTACGGAAGGATGCGTTGGTAGTTAGTTTTTTTGTATCATGGAAGGATCCGTCTCAATCTCCTATATCCTCAGCGTTGTTGTTTTTGCAAGAGGAAAGAGAAAGTGTAGGCTCCTTTCACTTCATTAATATACACCCATTGATTGTATTGTTTTTAGCTAGAGTGGATAATTAATGTATTTTGTCGTTCCAATGCAATGATAATGGAAGTGCATACGTATTTGAGTTATTGCTAGTGGGTTATTCTAAGTTTTTTATGTATTCAGGTCATGGTGAATTTCATGAATATAGTAATTTTATGAAAGTTATGTTAGAGGTATACTGTGAACCAAGTTTGCAGAAATTGGCTAAGTTAAAACAGGTTTCTGGGTTGGTTTCTGGGTAAAGACAGGTTTCTGGGTAATATGGTACTGTGCACCAAGTTTGTAGAAAGTGTGGACAATTTTGTCCACACTTTCAGGCCAATAGGAACACTGTTCACGTATACTGTTCACGTTACTGCTCACGTATACTGTTCACGTATACTGTTTACCATTGCTCTTCAAGTGTGGACAATTTTGTCCACACTTTGTTCAAATTGTCCACACTTTTTGTGGAAGAGTTTACTGTTCACATAAAACACTGTTTACGTATCTGACAGAAAGTGTGGACAAAATTATCCACACTTTCATAAAATTGTCCACACTTTTATCAGAAAGAGTTCACTGTTCACGTAAAACACTGTTTACGTATCTGACAGAAAGTGTGGACAAACTTGTCCACACTTTTATCAAATTGTCCACACTTTCTGGGGATGAATTTTACTGTTCACGTTTAAAATGTTCATATGGAAAACTGTTCACGTGACTGTTTAGTGTTCTAACGTGCATCAAATTGCATGAATTTGCATGGCCATTGCAAGAAAATATACACATTAATGTCCACACATTGATGCAAATTGTCCACAATTTCTGGGCAGACTTAAATGTTAAAATAAACATTTTTCTGGTACACAACACATTTATTGAATACATTTCAATTCATTCACATTCATTCAAATAAGCATCCTCATTCATTCAATCAAATATTGTCTAATTACAAAAAGTGGTAATGACTACACTACACATTTATTGAATTTGATACCATAATACAACAATAAGGCCCACAATTACAACAAGTCCTATTGTTAACAACTTCTTCAACGATTGGATGTCATCACGATGTACTGGTTGGACCATATCACGCATGCCACGCATCTCTGACTGAAGTTGATGCAAGTCCAGTAACAGTTGTGATGCATCAAGCAATTGTGATGCATCAACCATGGATTTAGAACTGGTTGCTTGTGATACCTCATCCATTCTTTCACAGCCAGCTCGTTGGTTGATGGGCAAACACCAAGAAAAGAAACCGCATCGGTTGGCAGCACAACAATAATACAATTTGTTTTTGTTTAAACTTGATTCCGAAATCCTAACTGATGCTCTTTTGCCACAACCACAGTCTATATTTCTAAATCTCAGCCCATCTCTAATTGCACTATTTACTGATGAGGAAGACATCTTTGCTGCAAAGGTATTAAAAATTCATATATATTATTAGGTTATTAAAAAATCATATAATATATTAGTTTATGTCAAAAAGCTTAGGGTTTTGAATATTAAGGGTTTGAATATTATTTAAGTTGAATAAATCATAATTAGGGTTTTGAATATTAAAATTTTCAATATGATTTAATTTGAATAGAATATGATGTAATTAGGGTTTTGAATATTAAGGTTAATTGAGGAATTAAATCAAGAACAGAGAGAGAGAGAGAGAGAGAGAGAGAGCATACCGAGACCTGAAGGATTCACAAAGTTGAACAAATAAAGAGGAAAATTGAAAACAACCAGCACCCCCACTAAATTTCGGTCACAACCCAGTACAAATTTGGTCACAGCCCAGTAACAAAATCACATCCCACTGTTCAGACACCTAACACGCAGAGAAGATGGAGTGAGATTGAGAAGTCTTGTAAGCATTTAATGCTCTCTGCCAACCCAAAGACAGCTAACCCGAATTGAGAATGGAAGAAAGATGAAGAAAACGTAGAGGCAGACAGCTAAGAAGAAGAAGGACGATCGGGTTTTGTAGCTGAAGCATTTGAGGACTCTACCTTCTAGCCCAAGAACACAGCAGCAGGTTGGAGTATGGCGCAGCAGTAGGGACGTGCAGCTCCAAGAAGAGGACAGTTCAGCTGATGGGATTGCCGTGTCCTTGTGTTCAGAAGATCACATTAGCCCGTTGTTAACATAACTAGCTAAGATTGGGCTGTTAAAGTGTACTGTGTAAAAAATCAGCTCTTTGCAAAGCAAGGATATGCCGTGTGTTGAAATGGTAGTGCAATTGCAAATGCAAAATTTTTATATTAGATAAGTGTATGGATGAGATTAAAAGTGAATGTTGAAACTTTTAATCTTAACCATTCATATTAGATAAGTGTGTAAAAATTAAAAAGTTGATTTAATAAATATTTATTTATTTATTTAATGGATGAGATTAAAAGTGAACGTTGAAACTTTTAATCTTAACCATTCATGTTAGATAAGTGTGTAAAAATTATAAAGTTGATTTAATAAATATTTATTTATTTATTTAATGGATGAGATTAAAAGCGAATGTTAAAACTTTTAATCTTAACCATTCATGTTAGATAAGTGTGTAAAAATTAAAAAGTTGATTTAATAAATATTTATTTATTTATTTAATGGATGAGATTAAAAGTGAATGTTGAAACTTTTAATCTTAACCATTTAAGCGAATTGCATGGGTGCAATCATGCAAATCCATGGTCTCAATTCAAGTTTTTTATGCAATTGCATAGGTTATTTAAAAAAATTTGCTGGTATTAATACAGTTCATAGAAGGATTATGAATACATTTTATATGATTTGTTTTTGTGGTTATAAACACTATTTTATGTTAGTATTATAAAAAGAACATTAGTATAAGATAACCTCAGTAGCATTAAATTTGTTATAAAGATTTGGTTGTTAATAATACATTTAATATTTATTGAGAAAAATTGCAAATATTCATTCAAATATTATTATCAATAAAAATATTGCAAATAATACAGTTAATAATTATTGACATAAAACGTAAAAAAAAAAATTAAGAAAATGTGACTTCAGAAAGTATGTACAAGTTAGATTCAGAAGTTGTAATTTTAAAATATGTCAAAAAAATATTATGAAAATTAGAAAATGAAAAACTATTTAAAAAAAAAGGTACAATAATATATTTTACGTATGTTAGATTCAGAAATTGTAATAATCATGGTTGAATATGTTAGATCAATATTTGTTGTTAACTAATTTACAAATTTCTTTATTACAATATAGAACTTTTTTTAACAATGTAACTTTAGAAAGTATTCTTAACTTATACAAGTAATATAATGCAATTTAGCAAAAATAATAATAACATAACAATTTTTTTTCAGTTATGTGTGGTATAATTGGAAAACATTGGTCATCCTAGTCATCCAGCTCTTCCCCATTAGGATAACCTCCTATCATGTGTCTACATCATCAATTATATCTCATACATTCAATGGTTAAATTATAGTTAGATACAAGGAAAGATATAGATTGTATGTTCATCTTTTCCTCGGATCAATCCTAAGCATACCATCCGTTATAGATCGAATGCTGATTGTAACCATTCTAGTCATCCAACACTTTCCTGTTTGGATCGGATTTGCTGTTCACATAGAAGATGGCCATTAGTATACTATCATATACTTTAACTATTAATGCTTGTTCAAATATGTCACTCAAATGTAATCGTAGTACCAAAGTGGTTCAAATATGTCACTCAAATGTAATCGTAATACCAAGGTAGCCATTAGTAGAAAAACATTACAATTTGTTGTTTAAATACCTTACTCAAATGTAATTGTAGCACCAAGGTGGTTATCAAATGTAAACACAAATACGAAGAACATTGTATGACATAAGTTTTTAATACGTTACTTTGTATAATTACATTACATAAAATATCAATGTTACTTTTTGATAACTAAGATCTAAATTACTCAATTCCAATGTTCTACTTATATTTTTGGAATTTAAATATTTTGATTATAATCTTTTAATTTTTTGTCTTTACTGCTTTTAATATAAAAAAAAGTTATTAGATCTTATTATATGTATGTATGTTAGTGTCGAATTATAATTTTGCCCCCCTAACTAAATTTATTATATTTTTTTTTTTTTTTTTTTTCCTTTGTTTTCAGTTTGAAGAAGGTTAATAGATATTGGTTAGGATGAGAGATGTGGGTTTTTGATCAGTGTAGTTGTGGAAGAGTAGGAGATTGTTTTTGTGGGGGTGGGAGTTATAGTTTTTTTATTTTTATTTTATTTTATAAATATATTTATTGTTATGGAAACTTGCAGTTATTTTTAAATTTATTTGTTTAATATGAATGGTGATTTTTTTAATGATTTTGAACTCAAACGAGGGAAAGGATTTTTGGTTTTTTTTTGGATAATTACTAAATTTAAGGATTTTGAAAACAGAAATGAAGGAAGGAAAACAAAGTTGAAACGGTTAATAATTTGATGGTTATCTTTCTATTTGGATAATGATAATTTTTTTTTTTTTTGATGGTTACCTTTTAAAATTTGGTTTTTTTAAACGTTGAATTTTGGTTTTTTTAAACGTTGAATGTGGGTTTTTAATTTTAGTTCAACGTGGGGAGTTATCAAAAAAACTTGGTGAATTTTTTTTCCTTGTAATCTTTTTAAATTTGATTTTTAAAAAATTGGAAAACTTTGAAATGTGGGAAGCAAAATAGAAAGTGTAGGTGCTTTTTTATTGCTAGTAATAGATTTATGCCTAAAAATTAGGATTTACTTTAAATGTTGCTTTCCTTAATTAACCCATATATAAGATGCAGTTTTTTGTTTAGTGTAGTTTGAAATATGTAAATACATTTTTTTATAAGGATATTTTTTACTGTACATTAAAGTGGACATGAGGGCATGAATGTTCGTAATAGTATTAGATTAGATAATATATACATTAATATTTGAGGTTACTTAAAAAGCCCAAACCCATTGTCATATAATAACCCATAATATATACAGTAATATATAAGGTTACTTAAAAAGCCCAAACCCATTGTCATATAATAACCCATAATATATACAGTAATATATGAGGTTACTTAAAAAGCCCAAACCCATTGTCATATAATAACCCATAATACAATATTAATATCTGAGGTTGTAAAAAAAGCCCAAACCCATTTATCCACTGAAACCATAAAAGAAAGAAAGAATGGGCTGGTCCAACGTGGGAAATTTGGTGGGAAACTTGTTAATATAAAACGGCGTCGTGTTGGGCTTTTGGGATGAAAGTGGTCCCCAAAACGGCGCCGTGTTGGGCTTTTGGGGGGAAAGTGGTCCCCAAAACGCATCGTGTTGGGCTTTTGGGGGGAAAGTGGTCCCCAAAACGCCGTCGTTTTCATTCTTGCATGTTTAAACCAAGCTTCCTCAACACGACGCCCTTCCCTCTCTTCCAAACTGAAACTGAAACTGAAACTGAACCGTGCTATCTGACAGTCTTTCCTCTCCCTCTCTGAACGGTTTCCTTTTACAAACATCCCCAAGAACAAACTCCAGTCCTCTCAAACACTCAAACTGAAGCCAACGTGACCCCTTCCCTTGCACCCGTAGACAGAACAGCACAAGGAACTAAGAAACCTCCTACCAAAGACAAAGGTGAGTTTACATTTCCAAATTTGGTGTGATTTTTAATGTTTTTTGAGTTGATACTATGACTGGACTAACTGTGGACAATGTTTGGGTATTGTGTACAATTTTTCGGTTTTGTGGACAAATTTAGGGTTTTCTGTACAATGTTGGTCTTTATTTGTTGGTTTTCTGTGATTGCTGGGCTTCCTATGGACAATGACCTTTTAGTGCATTATAGGGTTTAGATATATATAAATCTGCAGTACTTGAAATAAATTATAATGCTTAGATGTATATAACAAGGTCTGAAGTAGATGAGAAAGATGATGAGGGTTGCAAATCTTGTGAAGACAATGGTAATGGTCTTATGCTTAATGAGGATGAAATGATGATTATATACTTTAGGATTGCATTGCATTGCTTATGTTGGCATAGAAGTCACTACTTACCATTACAGTGCTTTGTGGTCTTTGCCTTTTGGGTATATTTTATTTCAGCCATGTACTTCATTTTAATCATGGTTATCAAATATCATAGCTGTTTATATGATTAGTTGATCACTTGATTGTCCTATTTTCCATTGATAATTGTTTTCAAATTTACTACATTTTTTTTAATGTTCCCTTTAGAAGGCACTTGCACTTTTCACTTAAATGCACCTCACACTTTCACCAACACTGTTAATGTTAATCTTTATGATATCTTAGACACTATCAAGAGCCTTACATCTAAACTTGTGGCTTTCTGTTCCATAAATTTTTTTTCTTTAATTGTTAGATGCTATCACGGTTTAATGTATAAAATTCAAACTTTATTGTAACCTGCTTTGCCCATTTTAGTTGTGTTTAAATTTGCACCTTTGTGTAGACCTCTTGACCAAGGATTATTTCATTGTTCACAAGTTTACCCTATCATTGCAAGGATCATCTGGGCTGGTATTGTGTCTGATCCTTCTTTCTGCTTTTAGATTCCTTGTTTATTTCAGAACTAATGTTTTTTGTAAGGGCTGTTTGTAAAGTATGGTTGAGAGATTGAACCTCTCTGCTGTAATTTGCCGTTATATCCAATTCTTTTAAGCAATGATTTTGGACAATCTTAAGGTTTTGTGGACAATCTTACATAAATTGGGCTAAATTTCTGAAATATTTTGACTTTAGTTGAGGCTTTAGATAAGTTTGGACAATTTTAAGGTTTTGTGGACAGTCTTAGGGTTTTGTGGACAATCTTAGGGTTTTACTGTGAGGTAGAACTAGGTTCTCTATGGGACCACATGATGTTAATGTTTTTGTCGTTCTTTTGTTAATCTGTAACCTATGGTGTTCTACCAGTTCCCATTCCCATTGTACTTTGCATGATACTTTGTTGCTGTCAAAAATTCTGAATATTTGATGCTTAATTTCTGCCTTTTGTGATCTGTTGAAGCATTTCTAGAGAAGATGGACAAACATGATTTTGAATATGTAATCATAGGCAGTTGGTTGAACAATAACAGAAATGCAAGTTGAACAATAACAGAATTTTCAAACTAATATAGATGTTGAATTTAAACTGAAAAAAAGATCAAACTGGAAATATTCATACAAAACCAAACCCTACCCTAGCTTATTAAAGCTCTTGAAGAGCCAAGATAAATGAAAATGGAACCTATAGTTCCTTGTACTCTAACTGCAGCTTCTGCTTAGAAGCTAGTTCTCTTTCTAATTTAAGCATTGTGTCCAAAGCAGCCTGTTTTTCTCTCTACATATGTATTATTGGAGTCAGTTTTGTTGTCAGTATTTATAAAACTTTTCAGAGATAAATAGCATTGCGTAACAAGCTGTGAAGCATCATTTTTTCAATGGATTTTGGATGTTGGTGATAGTGGGGCTGTGTTAGGTTTTTGTTGAGTATTTATGGGTTGGTTGGTGGTCCAGTGGGGTGGGGTCTGCTTGTGACTTAGTACTTAAGAGATTACATCTATCACATCCCAGGTTCAAGCAACAGTGGAAGCCAATTTTAACTTATAATGTTCCCTGACTTGACCAGTTAACCCAAATGGGTTACTTGGATTTTCATTGGGCTGATTGATAGCCTTATTATCTTGCCTGACATTATCTACATAATGTGGTGTGACACTGTCATCATTAATATTTGATCAGATTCTTTATCAGGAAGAGAAAGAGAGAGAGAGAGAGAGAAAGAGTTATTTATTAAACTGACTACAATGTGTTTGCTATGTGTTTGAGAATATTGTTACCTACGTTCTGCTATTAAACTGACTCTTTGTTTCATTCAAGATTATGTGAAGCTTTCCATTTCATTGTTTTCTAAAAACTTTTTGATATAATGCCATGCGTACCTATGCCTATGGATTTGCATATACTAAATCTTCTCTGAGGTGATCCTTTTGTGAATAAATTTATCACTTTGTGGATCATTAATATTGATGATGGCAGTAGACTATATTGTAATCTTTGCTTGAAGATAATTGTGCATACCATTTATAGAGTTTGGGCATTTGGGTGTTTATTTTTTTTGCATTATTATATTTATATATGCCTACTAATGCTCTAATTGGTAGGTGGGAATATTGACTGAAGGAGTGACAGAGTCAAGAAGGTTTGCTATCCAAGTATAATCACTAATCTCTTTGATTTTGTACATCTTTTGTATAATTTAATTCTTTGATCCTTTACCAATTAAAATATGTTTTGAATGACCACATGTTTAAACTGTGATTAAAGGGTTAGCATGTACTTACTAAGAATATCTGCAACTTCATTATCCAGTATGTATAGGTGAATGTTTCTGAAAAGGGATCTTTACGATGCATGCTAGGCTTTGTTATATATATAATACCTATGTATGCATGTATGTATGTTTGTATATGTCACCAAAATAATACTATATATGTAGTTATGTACTTGTATTATCCAATTTATCTGAATGTTTGTAACAACTAGCTAAGTGAGGACAATGTGAGGATTACAATGAGGATTTTCTGGACAATTTAAGGGTATTCTGGACAATTTTCACATTTTCTGTACAATAGTGCTTGAATTGGCATACTTTTTAAATCCTTGTCTTGAGATTACAGGTAGAAACATATAATGATTATTTATCTTCTTCTTTAAACCTATTATGAACTAAGTGTATAGTTATCAAGAATTACTCTTCAGGAAATAAGTGGTGTAAAAGTACATTTTTTTTTTGGTTTTGTAAAAGTGAGGCTTCCAAAAGTTGTACATAAGCTGAAGGTGAAAATAAGCAAGCATTTTAAGCTTAAACAACTAGGCCTTATTGATGTCTTTGTGGATAGAATATGGGAACTTACCTTTTTCAATTGTTAGCATCTATCCTCTATATATTGTTATTTCTTTTAATGATCAATGATTTTATGAGATATTCTAATTCTATGGATTTCCATTTTGCATGTGGCCAAGGCAATGGCGAGTATTGATGTCAACACACCCGCAGCCAACACAGAAGTTCAACCCCGTATTCGCCATCATTGCAATGTCAGCAAGTTGATGGATGTTAACAAGAGCCTACCTAAAGAATGTAGGGGGCAGCTGCAAACCACTCCATTTGGGTGGTTGTTGAATCTTCACTGCAACATCAAGGCTAGTGGACGAATGCTTGAAGTGATGCTTGCAAGTTGGAATGCCGATGAACGTGCATTCCAAGTGGGTGATAGGCTTATCCCCTTCACCCTATATGACGTTACCCTTATATTGGGGTTGCCGGTGAGGGGGGAGCCAATTGATCTCCACCAGTCTCATTCTCGGCGGTGTCTGGTGGAGAAATTGTTAAATACCCATTTGAAGACAATTTCACCAGAACGGACTAAATTGGTGATATTGCTCACCAAACCTTCCATAAAAGTCCCAGATAGGGTTAGGTTGTACATGGCCCTAGTATTAAGCTATTTTTTGTTTCCTACCACCTCCCAAAAAGTCACCACAAACCTCCTACCATTGCTTGATGATAGAGCCAACCTAGGTAGATATGCATGGGGGAAGGCAGTTTATGAGTTTTTGGTTAGTGGTTTAAACCGAGCAGCTTCATCGAAGTAAGCGAAAAAAGCTAAAGGCAAACCACTAACCAATGACGCCAAACACATGAGAATTTCAATGTAACCACTAACTGCTCCAAAGATTGAGCCACTTGGTCTACGAAAGACAATTTATTTTGTAACCGGTTGCCCTTTTATTTATTTATTTATTTATTTTTAAAACATTAGAACTTTATTGATAAATAAAAATATATAAAAGCATACAGAGATAATACAAAAAGGATAGAGAAATGAGACATTTTAGACCAAAACCGATCTCATCCTTTCTTACGGCTAACCAAAACAAAGAAACTCTCAGGTGTGGTCATTGTTCCTCGCCCACTTGAACCCTACTAACGCGGTGTGGGGCACATCTGGGGGATAATTGGGCTTGTCACATGAACCCACAACTCTCGGACTCGCAGGTATGATGGGTACATAGACTTCAATCTAGTTCGCTGTGACTTTAATCAATGCCCCCAAGCCCAAACCGTTTGTGGTGCAAATCGTTGAGAGAGAGAGAGAGAGAAGATATAATAGAAAATTGGAGGATTTAAGTTTGCTGATGAACAGTTGCTCGACTGGTTGGGCGAGCTACTGTAGAAAAGCTCGACTGTGTTTGAGGTTTGAAAAGGCTGATGTGGGAGATTTTTGTGGGTTTAGCTAATATTTTTGCTGAATATACGATTTGGTTTGTCTAATGCGAATGCTCTTGTAACAAACAAATAAAATATAAGAAATCTATCAACAAGAACTACCACACCCTCAAGATCTCCTAGTCCAAAACCACAAACTTCCCAATCTTCCTCCACAAATCTTCCACTTTCGAATAGATTTACCAATTTAGCAAATTTCCCTCCACTCCCCTCTAAATTACCAATAGTTCATTTACATGGCATGCCTGACTGGGGCACATAGGGAAAAATAAGATAACCAAGTTAGTTAGAGAAGGTTTTTTAGGCCCACTCGCTAAGGTTGACCTACCTATATGTGAGCCTTGTTTGGTAGGTAAGAAATGTAGAAGTAAGGCTGTGAGAGTTACTCAACCGCTTGAATTAATCTACCTAGATATTTGTGGATCTATGAATGTAAAGGCATGTCATGGTGCCTCATATTTGAACACAAATGTTATAAATTGAGGACCAAAATGTTAATTAAAATTTTTTTTTTTTTACTAAATGAAAATATATAAAACCCAATAAAAACCATAACAGAAAACATCGGATACAAGGAAAAACAACAAACTTAAAAACAAAATTTCAATAGGAAGACCAATTTTGAGCGAGTATTAAGAGAGGTAAGAGACCCTAATGCAACTAGCAGGGTACATTAGCTGGGTACTTTTTCATTATTGTCACTTTATCCTAAAAATTACTTAGCCTTTTGATAAAAGCACTTCACTCACCAATTTTTTTAAGTTAATGGATGAAGAACCAAGTGGACCTGTGGCTTCCTCCGCCAATTTTTTCCACTCCATGGCCTTTTTCTTCATTTTCTTTCCCTTATCTCCTTCCATTAACTCTCTTACAATCTTCTGTACCTCATCTCTTTTGATATCACTGTCAATCTCCATACCAATGCCCCATTCATTGCAAGTATATTTGCAATTCGTTTGCTGATCCGAAAAGAATGGTAAACAAAGCATTGGCACTCCTGCACACACACTTTCAAAGGTTGAATTCCAGCCACTATGTGTCAAGAACCCTCCAATTGAGGGGTGGCTTAGCACTTCCTCTTGAGGACACCAATTAGCTATTAGACCTCTTTCTTTAATTTCTACCTCGAACTCAGGTGACAAAATTGCTGATTCACCATCTATAACTAAGTCAGGCCTAATTATCCACAAAAATGAGTGATTACTATTTGCAAGTCCCCAACCAAGCTCAACCAATTGCGATGGTGTCAAGAAAGCTATGCTACCAAAACTCACATATATCACTGAGTTGGGTGCCTTTGAGTTAAGCCAATGGAGGCACTCAGTTTCTTCCTTCCATAAATTATACCCAATTGATTCCAAAGGGTCAATGGATGAGTGATTGAGTAGTGGTTGGAGAGGGCCAATGGCATATAAATGAGGAAACATGGTAGAGAGAGCTTCCAAAACTTCTTGCTCTAACTCGTCGAATGTGTGAACAATAATTCCTGAACCTTTAGGAGCTCTCTCTGCTACTTGGATCGCATATTTAAAAACAACATCATTTGGATCTATAGTTCGTACAAAGCTTGGGAGATCCCTCAGACGGATGTCTCTCATACCTGGAATCCAGTCTATAATTGTGTCAAGATACCCATTTGATAGATAGCTCTCATCTGCAAAGCAAAGACAAAAGAATGTTTTTTAACTTACAATTTTACGACTAGTCATAGTAAAATAATTGGCGGGTCTTAGCAATATTAGTGAAATAAGGAGAGAAGAAAGAAAATTCAATACAAAAATTTACGTTATTATGCAGTGTGCCTACATCTACGTATCGGAGCAACCCATGGAAAAAATCACTATAATAAAAAGTAACCATAATCCTTTACATTGCCCTTTATAAAATACGAGCAACTATCTCTAACAATAAGGTAAGATTTCAAACTATTTTTTGGGGGGTATACCTTTAAGTGGTATGATGCCTTTGTCCTTGAGAGTAGGAAGCTGCATAATACCCATTAAGCTACAAGCAGAGATAGTGAAAAACATCACAATTGGGATTCCCAATTCTTGAGCAGCAGTAATTGTGAATGGCATGAAACCATCTGAAATAATACAAGTGACTGGAGGATTATTTGAAGTTGCAGTGTTGAGTTTTACAAGGAGGTTGGAAAATGGAGCCAAGAAGTTGATCATAATGGAATTAGAAAGAGCAGAGGTATCTTGGGTGTTGTTGAGATCTGATGGAGGAAGGCTGTCCGGAATGGTTTCGAATCGGAAGTCAGACAAGCCATCTAAAGAGTTGGGACCTCTGGATTTCAGAAAACGTTGGTGGTTGAACTCAGTGTTTATAAAGGTTATGTGAAATCCTTCGTGGTGGAGAAGCTTTGAAAGCTTTAGCATAGCCGTCATGTGGCTTTGAACTGGGCATGGAATACAAACTGCATGAGGCTTATCAGCTAATAGTGTCTTGGAATCCATTTCCTTCTCAGTTTCGTGTGTCATTGTCCTTATATAATGACTATTTCTTTTCAATCTAGGCTAGCTCATCTACTTGAAGAAGAAGCTATCTCTGCTCAGTTTTGGAGCATAAAAAATCCTGTCCCACCCACTTGACTTTATGTGTATGTTCGCATATACACATTCATTGTATCTTATACCACCCACCCACTTGACTTTATGTGTATGTTCGCATATACACATTCATTGTATCTTGGTTGATACTGGAAGATTATTTTGATAGAACTTAGAGCCATTCCTCCAAACTTATATTTGGGCAAGACAATAGAGCCAAGGGTCTACATGGGCAGGCTAATGGAGTAGTCAAAAGAATGGTCAAATGCATTAAAACCCTCTTAACTTTTTTTTTTTTTTTTAACGTCAATTTAGTACATAAATTTTAGTATTGTTTCAAATAGACGTTTTTTCTACACCAAATAAAAAGACGAAAATACAAAAAGGAAAGGGTCTTTGCAACAGTATAAAAGTTTAGGGGTCTTAATCAATGTTGTATATTCCGTTTCGGTAGCCGTTTCGGTTTGGCCATTGGAATGGTATATTTCGGTACCGGTCAATACCGGCGTTTCGTTTCGGGTTTACCGCTATATATATATATTTACTTATTTATATGTTTATTTATCAAAACCTATAATTTGTTAAGAATCTTTCAAATTATAAGTCCATATCAATTTTAATACTAATAATAATGTTATGAAATTGTATTTGAATAATATAATAGAAATATAAAAATAAAACCAAAAGAAATATTACTTAAAAAAATAATAAATAAATAAATAAAGAAAAGAGTGCATAATATCATCATGTCACGTGAAGGCTGCCCTTGAACCAAAAAGTCAACAAAAAAAGAGTAAAGAAAAGGCACAAAGCCACAGACAGAGAGACAGAGCTGGGAGGGAAAAAAGAAAGAAAAAGAAGGAAGAAGAAGAAGAAGAAGAAAGAAGAAAGAAGAAAGAAGAAAGAAGAAAGAAGGAAGAGGGGCACGGCACAGCACTTGAACCAAAAACCATTCCTTCTTAGTCCTCTCTGTAAGCTCGTTGAAAGCACCTACCAGCTGAACCACCATCTTTCCTCCCGCATGTTCCACCCACCTGCAGGCTGCAGCGCCGTCGTCGATTCTACTCTCACCAATAACCCACTACGGCGTCCACCACCACTTCTACTGACTCTTATGCGTGTAGGTGTAGGAGTGAGATGAAGGAAGAAGAAGAAGGAGCAGAGAAGAACTGAAGAAGCAGAGAAAAAAAAAAAAATAAAAAGCCAAAAAAGTATTCCGGCCGGATTACATATACCGGCCGAAACGGCCGAAACAAGCCGAAATTTTGGCCGAGGTGGAACATGGGGGTGCCTCATACCGGTTTGCATGCCGGTACGAGATTTTTCGTCCGTTCCGGCCGAAACGGAACGGAATATACAACATTGGTCTTAATGCAATTTGTTTTAACAATTTGTTGCAAACAAAATAATTAAAATAGACAAAAAAATGGAAAGGAGTTTATTTACAATAGTGCCAAAGTTTATGTACTATATTGACCAAAAAAAAAGTTACGGGGTCTTGCTACAATAACATAAAATTTAAGGGGGGTCTTAGTGAGAAAAGAAAAAGACTAATGCACAAATTAAAAGGCAAGTAGGGTTGTGATGTTTTTAACTCTTTGAAGAGGAAACAAAATCAAACATAAGCAGTTGTGCATATTAGTGTGACCTGTGTTGCTTGGTCCAGGTTTGGCTGGATCTTGAATCTTTCATTTTAAGCCCAACTCAAAACTTCTTCCAGAAAAAAATGGACAGTTAGTGGATGGCCCAGGACCAGACTACACTGTTGCAGACTAATGGGCTTATAGGCCAGTAACCCAGATGAGCAAAATCAGGCTAAAGCTAGCTCAGCTTGACCATGAAGAGTTAGAAGAAAATTACTTAATACAACTCAACTCAGGTAAGATTTAATTGTAGCTAAATTGTAGTTAGATTGCTTAAATCATTTTCAACTGATTGAGATTGACCACATTTATCTTATCTGGGAATAAGGCCCAAAGACCAAATCACCATTCTATCATTAAATTGAGGCTCAAAGATTGATAAAATTATAGATGGTTCATAAATCATTATTTTGTAGTCCATCATAACCTAAACTTGTCACTTGACAATGAATAGGACTTGATTAGGCCTTGGGTCCTGTTGGTTTACTGACATCCCCTTATTTTGGGAAAACTAGATTTATTACACCCTAATTTGGAAAAATGACATTTTGCTCTCAAAATTGTAAAATAATTAACACTCTAAAAAATTAAGAATCCAAAATCCAACAAATCTTCACTGTCCTCCTTACAATCAATTATTATTAAAGGTGGATTTTCTAAAACTAACATAGCCACCCTTCTTCTTTTCTCTCCTCTCCTCTTATCCTTTATTTTATATTTTAATTTTTACTCTGCTTTGAAGTTTAAACTAACTTCCATGATCGAAATTTTTTACACGCCCATTAAAATGTTAGAGAAGTCAATGCTACCAGATGTCATCCATATCAGATTTTAAACCCACAAATTCATGTTTGCCAAGTATATTGAATCCTGCAGGCCATAATTCCAAAATTCTGACTTGTCCAGCTTTTTCCTTCTATTCTAAAATTATCTTACCCCAAGCTCTCACACATAACACATTTCTCACATTAAAAAGTGACAACATTGGCCCCCACTATCCACATGCATACTAGCAAGTCCATAATCCATAAATATAATATGCTTATACTTATCAAAAAATATATATATATATATATAATATGCTTATGGCATATCCGAATAATCCTTAGTCACTAGTCAGCCTCCATCCACTGACAAGAGTAGATCATGGTGTTTTGCTTCACTTTATTTTAATTATATTATCAATTTTTTCAAAAGATTAATTCCCATTTGATTATTCAAAAACCTTTTCAACCACTGAATCCTATAATGTTCATTAATAAACTCAGCAATAATTTCATAATCTTCATACATATATATATATATATATATATATATATATATATATATATATATTCTAATGAGAAAATTGGTAAGACAATTTGTTTCTTCACTCTTCATTTTTTTTACTAGGAAATGATTCCGTGTGGAGAAAGGAAAAAATATATATAAAGAGGGCATCTTATACATATGGAGATCTTTCACTTAATTAACCATTATAATGAACACATAGCTGACATAATTACCACTTCAAATATAGTCGCCACTTGCATTTGTTTTAATAGACACATGATACTTAATTACAAACAATAATTAACGAAGTGACGGAAAGATTAAATTAATAATGATGTAAAATTAACCTATAAGGTTGACATTGCAAATATTGAAATTACAATTTACAATAAAATTGATAGCAAACAAAAATCTGAAGGGATCAAATTTTATTTTAGTAAGTAAATCTCAATGGGGTACCCAATTTAAACCCGACCCCACTTCAATTGAATACAAGATAAAATAACTAATGAGATGGTTGAGTCTTATATAACAAGAAGCACTAAAATATTAACAGTGATCAATTGTGTAACAAAAAATGAAAGTAACAGCCACTAAACACTTTTAATAGTGAGAATTAGCTAGAGACAATCATTCTTGGGCACTCACAATTCTTAATGACGCTGATTGTTCCATTCACTTACCCTGATCCTATCATTTTTTTGTCTTGGAAACTTATAATTATTAGGCTGCTGATTAATTTGTCACACATGGAAGAATCTTATGATCAAGTGAAACATATGCAAATTAAAAGTTGTTTCTGTCTATGATATGTGAGCTAATTCATGTACAATTGTGCGACCATGATGGCTATTGAGTATTTACTATCACTGAAAAAGGGGTTGTGACTTTGTGAGACACAATTATTTTTCTAATCACAATGACATATAGAATTAGAATGAATCTACAGTTGACCTGGTACCAAAGTTATCTCACATTTATCGACCGCCATCAGGGCCGGTTCAAGGAATTTCGGGACCTAAGGCGAAAATTTTAAGTGAAGGTTTTTTTTATATTTAAATATTAATTAAATAATATTTAATTTTTGATATATTTATATATTTAAAATCTCTGTTCTTGCTTTTTGAGATGTAAAATTACTAATTAAGTTTTTGTATTCAAGTTTTGCAAACATTTCCTTTTCAAATAACAATATGGCTAGTCCAATTTACTAAATGATATAATCACTTCATAGTTCAAACCTACACAAATAGAGATTTATTTACCATATAATTCAGTAAATTAAATAAAAAAAGACACCTAAGTAGTAAATACAACTTAAATAACCCTACTTAACTAAAAAAAGAACCGATTTATCTTATTTAAAAAAAAAAAAAAAAAAAAAAAAAAAAAAGACAGTACAAATGAGAAAAGCAAAACTTAAAAATAAAAAATAAATATGCAAAGAAAAAAGGTGGGTTGATGAATGATCACATCAACCCACGTGGTACCGGTACTGATACATATCATATAGTGAGTCAATGATATTAGTTTTAATAGTCTGCTATATCATTGGATTTTGATATTTTTATACTATCATTTCATAATATTATTTCACGTCATTTAAAATGTAAATAATATTATTCACAAAGTGTGAGTATATTCAAATTCATAAAAAATATTGTATATAATTTATAGATAATATTGTTCACATTTAAGTGATGTAAGGAGTAAATGATATACATGCATATTTTTTCTATATTATATTAGTCGGCTGTGACCTTCTTTTATTTGTAAACCTTAGACAACTGTCCAAAGTTGCTAAAGGCTTCAGCCGACCCGGACTGCCATAGAGGGCTGTACTTTCTTTACTATGAGCTCTCTTACACGATATTCATATCCATGTGCGTTTACTTAGACAACAATTATAATACGAACATGATCATAAGGAGATAGATAATGTGAAATTATTCAGTGGAGTGGATTCGGAGTAGAATATCATCCTTTCATATAAGATTAAAAGTATATCCTACTTGTAAGCCCAACAGGTTTACTCTTATATGAGAGAGAGAGAGAGAGAGAGAGAGAGAGAGGCTAGTACATCAAATATAGGAAATGATTTCTATTAAATTATTCACCTTCTACAACAAATCTTTTAATAATACATATGATAGTTTCATTAACTACGATACGATGATAATATCTTCCTACATTACCATTAGGAAACCCTATGTCAAGGTCAATCAGTCATAATCCATCTATTAACAATAACTAGCATATAACCCGCGCAAAGCGCGGGATGATCTATATTAATTTATCCAATTCAATTACTCAAGTAAAGAATATAATCAAATACAAACATGATATATTATTAGCATCATATTTTAACTAAAGAGTATCTTAATCATATAAAAGAGAAAGCAAGATATTTTTACACAGTATAAATTAATTCAACCACTTCACGTAAAGAATATAATCAAATAATACAAAGCATCATATTTTTATTTAACGTGTAATCACATAAAAAAGAAATCATGTAAACTAAGAAGTATATTTCAAGAAACTACTTTGCACTTGAAAGATGAAAAATTTAAAAGATAAATATTTTTATTATAAAGGCTTTTTGTAAAGCAGTATTTAGTCTATAAAATAGTATAATCACATACAATGGAAATTTTAAAAACACAGAAAAAAGAACAACAAATGTATCAATTATAATTTGACTTGGATTTTTCTTTTCTTTTCTGTTATTTATACGTGCATTAACAAACATTAGAAAAACAAATAAGTTTGCCTAACCTTTCAATTTGCTTGAGTATTTGAACTTGTTTGGATCTCTTCTAACTCTGCTTGCAGAAAAACAAAGGATTTGATTCCTTGAGTAAATTGGTTTTGCAAAGAAAACTATCGTTGTTTTTTCTGTAACTGATTTGCAAGGGAAGAGAATGAATAATAAAATAGAGAAAACAGAGGTAGCGTTTCAAATAATAAACACACGCGTATAATATAGAGATTGTTAATTTAAAAAAAAAAAAAAGATTTAAAAAAATAATAAAACACACGTTAAAACATATTTTAAAAAAATTAAAAAGAAAATATAAAACACACATTTAAAAAGAAAAAAAAAATTGTTGTTGATCATTAAATTGAACTAATCTAATCCTTTTTTTTCTTTTTTAAAGTAATTTTAGATAAGTATATTTTATTAAGATATCTTTTAGTAGTAGGAAAATTTATTTTAAAGAATTTGTAATTATCTGTTTTTATTTAAAAAGGTTTTTGGCATGAATTAAACTATTCTGTGTTCATTAAAAAATATATATAAAACACACGTTTAAAAAGGAAAAAAATTTGGTGTTGATCATTAAATTGAACTAATCTAATCCATTTTTTTTAAATAATAATAATTTTAGATAAGTATATTTTATTAAGATGTCTTTTAGTAGTAGGAAATTTATTTTAAAGAATTTGTAATTATCTGTTTTTATTTAAAAGGTTTTTGGCATGAATTAAAATTAATAAAAACATATAAACAAAAAATACACATTGTTCAAAAAAAAAATTTAAGATATTATGTGTTTACCGTTTGATAAATAAACTGGATTAAGTCAAATTATTAAAACAACATATCACTTAGGAAATAAAAACAATTGATAAACATGTCATTTGTCATGATGTCAGACATTCTTGATTTTAATGCTCATGTCTTCTCCTATTATATATTATATAGATTTTATTAGTCAAATACTCCTGTTAGGGTGGCAAAGTAAAAATACAAGTGTTAGACTATATATATATATATATTATTCAGGAATATTTATTTACCATACGAAACTTTTTTCTTTTTCTTATTTTTGTCTTATACAGTTATACTTGCATAGAAATTTAAATATTAATAAAATACATGCTTTTTTTTTTTTTATTTATTTACCATACGAAAATTATTTCACGTATTAACTTATTTTTGTCTTATACAGTTATACTTGCATAGAAATTCTCCAATTTAATTGATGTTTAATAGTCATATCAATGATCATTGTTTATTATGTCTAGTAATATTCTTATAAGCAACAAGGTATTACGAAAATCAATATATTTTTAATTCAATGTTTTATTATTTATATTAAACATCAATATACAGCTAATTACTTCTATTTAATTTTTTTTTCTTGTTGTTCTTTTATGTCAATTTTTTATATATTTTTTAAGGGCCAAATTGCATAATCACCCCCTGGGATTTGGCTCAGTTGCAAACAGACTCCCTGGGGTTTTGATTTTGCAATATAACCACCTGGGGTTTTTAAATTGGTGAAATTGACCCCTCTAAGTATATTTTTTGTCAATTTTGCTAACAAAATTTGTCATATGCATTGCGTATGACCACTTTATAATAAAAAAATTTATTATTATAAACTCAAGTGCAATGCATATGACAAATTTTGTTAGCAAAATTGACAAAAAATATACTTAGAGGGGTCAATTTCACCAATTTAAAAACCTCAGATGGTTATATTGCAAAATCAAAACCCCAGGGGATCTGTTTGCAACTGAGCCAAACCCCAAGAGATGATTATGCATTTTAGTTGTAATTCCAATGAGTTATTGGACATGGAGATGCAAAGATTATATTGCTGCACTGTTCAGTTTGAAGAATTAAGTGATATATAAGAGGAAAAAAAATCAAAACTTTCTAAGACCTTAAATTTTAAATTCCACTTTTTTCTGCCTTTAATGTTTCTAGCAAAATTTGCTAATGCAAATAAAATGTTTATTTTTCTCAATTCTTTAGTGGATGATAATTTTAAACAATAATAGAAGAACAATACTAAGGGTTGCTCCAACAAATGGTAGCATACAAAGTAAAATCTTAGCTATCTAACAAATAGTTAAAAGAGAACAACTGCAAATAATCAACTAACTAGACAAAGAGAAAAAAATAAAAGAAGAAGCAAAACGTAGGTAATCCCAGCTTAATAATAAATCTTTAAGAAACATAATTGAAATAAAATGTGTCTAATTGAAACTCTGAAAGGAAATTAGTCTACAACTCAAAGCATCTTACATAGAAATACAACAATTAACTCCACTCTTCAAACGATGCAACCAACAAGATCTTTATTCTGCAAAATGTAAGGAATCGTCACAAGGATAGTGGAGGAACTTAAAATAGGACGAATGAAAGAGCTGACTAGGAGATTGAATCCGAGCACTATTGAGGTTTATCCGAGCAGATCTCCTGAGAACTAGGAAATTGAATCCGAGCAAATTTCCTGAGAACCTGCAGCACAATATAACAAAATAGAAAGGACAGGTGGTTAGAACCTTGGTCAACCTAGTGGGGGTTGGCCTTTTGCTCTCCGATGCCTGAGTTAGTTTCTGGAAAAAGGGTGATTTAAGAGTGCCAAGACAACAAAATACTTTTCTAGGGTATATGAGCACGTACCTTGAAACATTGAACCTCCTTCCTTTTATACCTGTCTTTAACTAGAGATATTTTATGATATTTACCAATTCCCTTTCCCAATAACCTTAACTTTTCCAACCATCAGAGATATATAGACTCTCTGATTCAGTATACCTCTTCCCTGAACGTGGGTTTTGTTAGTTCATTAATGTGTGATCATCATCACTCCTTATTACAGCTAATTCTGGGTTTAAAGTAAAACGTATTCAACACCCTTTGTTTAGATATTTTGGGTATCTATTAATGACCAAGTGAATGTCAGTTCAGGGTCTGTCATTTGGGGTTTAATTCAACGGCATTTTTAAAGATCTATACCCAGATATTTTAGGCATTCAATGCTGGGTTTTAACATGATCTTAGTTCGTTTTGGGTTGCCTGGTCAGGAGTTCAATCAGTTATTCCCGAACAGAATCTATATCCGAGCAGATCTCTGATACTGTTCGGACATATCCGAACATATAACGCAGCTCGGTCGAGTCCGAACAATGGGTGGATGCGACTCAGTTATTTCCTTAAATTCTGGTTCAGATTCAACTATTTACTAATTATTTTCCCTCCAATTACCCCCTTGCTCTGATTCTTTTAGTTTCCTCGGAAGGGTCAGAGCAAAACATGCCTTTCAAAAAAAAGAACTTCTCGCGCCAGGTGCATAAAAATAAAATAAAAATAAGTAAATAAATAAAGAAAGAAAGAAACTGTCGTTTCTTATTCAAGAGACGGCAGTTTCGTTTCCCAAGGCACGGATATGAAAGGTTTTTTACAGGCTTGGGGGGGGGGGCGAACGGTCGGATTTACTAATGAGAGATTTATTTCATAAACCCAAGGCCTCCACTTTATTTCATTTCCTCTTTTCTTCATATTTTCGTCCCTGTGCGCTCTCAGAAGTCCCAAAGAAAACTGAGTACCCCGAACCCTCTCACCCCGTAAGTTCTCTCCCTATCCTTCTTTAAATTCCGTTTATTTCTCATTTTTATCTTCAATTTCGTACCTTTTATTTCATAGAAATGGCTTCCTCACATAGATTAGCCCATCTAGTTGACTCCGAGGAAAGTATGAGGAGATTTAGGGCAAAATACCTAGTGCCGGACAACGTTAGACTTAGGTATTTTAGCATTAGGAACCTCCCCCTTCTAAACGATGATGAGATACTTATTTCGGTGATGAGTATAGTGGAGGGAGGGGTTAGGTTTCCTCTTCACCCTCTCCTTATTGAGTTTCTCCAAACCGTTAACGCCTGCCCTAACCAGTTGTCCGTTAACGTATTTCGATTAGTCATGGGCGTAGTTGCCCTGAATCGATTGCTGGGAACCAGCCTAGGGGTTAGGGAAATCCTACACCTCTATTCTTATGTTTGTCCGAAACCAGATTCGGAGACCTCATGTTCCCTTAAGGCAAAAAAGGTGAACACCAAACTAGTTACTGCAATGCCGAGTTCCAATAAAGGCTTCGACAACGATTGGCTCGTTGTTTCGGGAAACTGGTACTCGGGCTCCTCACGTTGCCGGAACATGTTCAGCCGTCCAGGTTAGAATTGTAATTTAGCCAAGCTTTTAGCCTTTAAGTTATACCCGAACAGATATAAACCCCCACTGACTGAATAACATGGTATCGCGTTAGGCATTTATTTAAGTGGATAAACATATAAATCTCCGCATCTAACGTTGTTGTCTTCGTTTTGCAGTTGCTTCTCGATTGTTTGTTCCTGCCAACGCGGCCAACCTCGAAGACATAAAAAAGGTGCTAAATTCCAACATTTATGTGGATCGGTACGGAAATCTGAGGGCGGCCTCTCTACTGCTCGGCTATTCACCACTGGTCGGGAACTTTTTGGAGGGTCCAACAATCCCACGGTCCCAGGAGACGCCCGTAGAACCCACTGTCCTTTACGTGGCCCAGCCTGCCTCAGCCGTCCACATCGCCGACATCCCCGAGTCCATCCCTACCGGCGAAGTCTCCGAAATGGCTCCTCCCGTGGATGTCTTCGAAATCCTTGGCAAGAGAAAGAAAGGGGGCTCGAGCTCTAAGGGAAAGGAGAAAGAGAAGCCCGAGGCCCCTCCTAGGTGTTCGAGGAGGATTGTATACGACGCCACCCCTACTGCTCAACCGAAGGTACAAGCAGAGTTGAGTTCGGCACCAGCTCCCGAACAGACGGCACTCCCTCAAATCATGGAGGAACCGGAACCCGAACAGGTCGAGGAGCTTGTCCATCGGCCGAAGAGGTTAAAGGTGGCAACGGAGCGAGCTGACCTTCCGGGCTCCTCGTCAGCTCCTGAGGTCTGGGCTCCGAAGATGGCTGTGGCTGGGGACCCCATAACCACTGCCCACACCGTCTTCGAGACCACAGACATGGAATTCTCAGCCCGGGTTGCCCAGGCTATTACCAGGGTCTCTTGTCTCCCCGGGGACTCCCAGATATGGGATAACATGTCCTCGGGCAGAATTTTCAGGCACGTTTCCCGCAGTCTGGTGATGGTAAATTGTTATGTACGTGTATTTTGCTTTTTCGTTATTATTATTATTATTTTTAAATTCTGTAATGATTTTCTTACGTATATTTTGTCTGAAGGCTGCTCAAGGTGTCCACGTCGCGGAGGCTAGAATAGCCGGACTCCATCTGGCGGCGAAGGAGAAGGAGGAAAGGGTAGCCGACCTCCTCAGAACCATGAAGGACAAAGAAGCCGAGCAATAGAAGACCCTATCCGACGTGATGGGTACTGCTGCTGAGAATTACGGGAAGCTGGAGAAGCAGCTTCACGAAACTGTCAACAAGATGAAGGACGCCGAGGAGCAAGCAAGGAGTGAGTCCGAAAAGAGGGCAAAGGCTGAGGCCGAACTCACGGATTTGAAGGCTCAATTGATCCTTCTGGAGTCCCGGATTAGTGAGGCCCGAGAAGGGGGACTACGTGAAGGCAGGGCTGAGGGCGAACAAAAGGTCCTAGATGAAGTGGCGGAACAGCTAGAGTTAGTCTATAACAGGAGCTTCCGAGACGGATGGAAAGCTGCTCTGAAGGAAGCTGAAATTCCGGCCAGCTCAGCCTTGTTCTTAAGGGAGAACACACCTCTGCCCTACCCTGACGTTGACCTAAGGGCTTCGGACGTGGAGGATGCGGGAGAGGAGGGAGACCAGAGGGACGAAGATGAGGTCCAGATAATCGATAGGGCTGAATCTGCTCCAGTTCTTGCACCGACTGTTGATTCCTCGGCCCCCCTTATCACGGTCCTAGCTGATCCTGCACTCATTCGAGCTGAAGACCTTTCTATCCCAGGCGATTCAGCTCCAGTCACCTCAGCTCCAATTGACTCAACCCCAGTAGTAGCCGAAGATCCTCCGGCTCCTTCTTGCTAAACTTGTTCAACTCTTGAATCCACTTTTGGGTTTAATTTGTAATTATTTTTCCTTTTTTTTATTAAAGGCCGGGTGCCTTTTATACTCTCGACTAGAACTGATGTGGTCTGATTAATGCTAATTTATCAGTCTTTTTTATTTTTAGTACATTTGTGTTTATATATTCCTATTTCTTAGCAACGTCTTAAGTTAATCGTATTAAATTCCCTCGAATAATAACGATGGATCAGATTCTACTTGCCTTGTCAGTATTTGGTTCGGATGATGATTCTTGACAGAGGAAGATGAGAAATTTATTTTAGACAAATGTCCGAACGTATTTATTTCGGAAATATGTTCGGACAACATAACAATACAAAGTTTTACCTGAGAATGGACCGTACCCCACCTAACTCTTATTCCTGGAAACTTTTAATCCTTACTTAAGTAAAAAGGAATCCAACCAATTCGTTATTATATAATATTATGTCAGGTTGAATCCAAATTAACCTTCCTTCCAAAAGGTAAGTTATTTAAATAACATATTAATATTAACAAGAAAGGAAGGACAGGGTAACACGTCAATATCCCTAACGAAAGTTGTTCAGTTTATGCATCATGTCACTCATATAATTAATAATGATTATTACACTAACCTTTTCCGTATTTTACCTCCCAGCATATACAGCAGACCTTGTTCGGATGAATTCCACCTTTTTTGGTCACTATATTTCGGCGTGCTTTACTTGGCTTCATCAGTTCCCTTAGGCTTCCCCCAAGCTTGATTTCCCTTCAAAATATTTCGGATTTGCCTTTTCTCACCCCCCTTGAGGTAGTAGATTGTTCGGACAAGGTGTTACCTTACTCACCCCCCTTGAGGTAGTAATTTTTCAGGTTTTAAAAGCTTTTCCTTTACTCACCCCCCTTGAGGTAGTAGATTGTTCGGACAAGGTGTTACCTTACTCACCCCCCTTGAGGTAGTAATTTTTCAGGTTTTAAAAGCTTTTCCTTTACTCACCCCCCTTGAGGTAGTAGATTGTTCGGACAAGGTGTTACCTTACTTACCCCCCTTGAGGTAGTAATTTTTCAGGTTTTAAAAGCTTTTCCTTTACTCACCCCCCTTGAGGTAGTAGCGTTCGACATGTTCCTCCCCCCCCTTGAGGTAGTAATTTTCAGGTTAAAAATTTTCCTTCCACCCCCCTTGAGTAGTAGATTTTCGCCGGTCTTCCATTTATCTCCTTACGGAAAATAATCTTGCCTGGACATGAACACAAATGAATATAATCATAGTCCTGTCGACACCGGCGGAAAATCTTCTATAAGAATTTTCTCTTTTTCTTATTTATTTTCCTAGATACCGACCCCCATTTGGCGAGTGTTGTGTGTGTTCCTCTATCTCTTTTCCGTTTCGAGATACGAGTTGTGTGTGTGTGGGAACTTGTGTACGTGTGTGCGTGTGAGCACAAATTTGGAGTCGCCACCAATCATGGGAAATTTTAAGGTGTGATTGGGCACCTATGTCTAATAGATTTTACCCTATTTAGACATCTACAACTAAATGGTCTTGAACCAGAGATAGGTTCGGGGGTTTGCTTATGCGTGGGGAAGGTGTTAGGCACCCCACGACATCCGTTTAAGAAAACGGTTACCTCCTTCCTAATGTTTTCTTTATTTGCTAAGCCTAAGTTTGTTGGTTTTTATTATGTACAAATGTCCCGATTTCCGTCGTACGATATACCAAAAATGGCAAACGTAATATGACTTCGTTCGGTTTTGATTAGACTCTTTATTTCACCATCCCTTTTATCTTTGTATCTTTTAAATTTCCGGGCATTTCGGTGGTAGGATATACTTGAAATCCTAACACCTAGTGCCGGGACAAACAATTAATGTTTTTGTGCCATATTCGGGATCTCTTTACCCTTGATTTCCAAGAGTAAAGCGGTCCGTCAAATGGCGGGGTTTTGGGTGATTAATTCACACTTTGGGGAATTTTAGACCATGATCCTATGGGAGTTAGAACGTGTAGAATCCCTTACACGAAAGCACGTACCAGCCACGCCCCCGTGTAAAGGACTCATACCTTCGTTTCTAACGCCCACATTACCATGTTTACTCTTTTTAAAGTTTTCATGGCAAAGTGTATTTTAATCACATTTTTATATCAAAGCAATAAACAATCAAGCAAGTATCAAGATGGTAAGATGGCAAAATATCCAAGCAAAATAGTCATGGCATAGTCGCAACACATGTATCATGAAAGTGACAAATATGGATCGGCATGAATATAATGCTTAATGCAAAGTGCAATTTATTATAACACAAGAGTTTTTAAGGAAAGGGTCAAAACCTCGTGGGGTCGGGATTCGATGCTATTGAAAGACTTACTCGGATGCCTTTTCGGGCTTCCCTATTGAAAGACACCACCATAGGATTTGAAAAGGGTTTCAATGCCTTTTCGGGCTTACACGAAGGGTTGGTGCTATTGAAAGACTTATCCAAACCTTCGACGCCAAATAGGACTTAAATGAGAAAAATTTGAAAAGGGCCTTTTCGGGCTTCAATGCTATTGAAAGACTTTTCGGGCTTACACGAAGGGTTGGTGCTATTGAAAGACTTATCCAAACCTTCGACGCCAAATAGGACATTTGAAAACGGGGTTTCAATGCCTTTTCGGGCTTACACGAAGGGTTGGTGCTATTGAAAGACTTATCCAAACTTCGACGCCAAATAGGACATGAGAAAATCTATTTGAAAACGGGGTTTCAATGCCTTTTCGGGCTTACACGAAGGGTTGGTGCTATTGAAAGACTTATCCAAACCTTCGACGCCAAATAGGACTTCCAAATATGGCCTTTTCGGGAAAATCTATTTGAAAATGGGTTTTTGCAATTTACGGGTCCAACGCCTCATGGATTTACATGGGGTTTAGTGCTATTGAAAGACTTACCTAAAACCGCCAATACCGTTTGGTATTTTCATGCCCAAATCAAAATAATGAAAATATGAACAATATTTACAACAACGTAGTAAATAATGTAAATAACCGGCTTTGGAAAAGAATTTTCGTGGGTCCAAACCTATGGAATTACGGACAATGAGGTCTTACATAAACCACACGACCAATCGGGATTATACGCCCATTTTTATGGGAAACGGAATAATAAACGCAATAATTCACAACATAAAAGTAAATAAAGGATAAATGTATTTAAACAAAGTAAATAAATAAAGATAATTTCGTGGGTCCAATTCCTATGGAATTACATGGTGGATAATGCCTCTTTGAGGTCTTAAATAGTCCACCACGACCAATCGGGATTATCACGCCCATTTTTATGGGAAACGGAGATAATAACAACGCAATATATTCACAAGCGCGTAAAAGTAAATAAAGCGATAAATGTATTTAAAGCATTGCGGAAAGCGATAAATAAATTTAAAGCAAATAATGGACTTAAAAACACGGGATTTTCATGGGTCCAATGCCTATGGAATTACGTGGTGGTTAATGCCTCTTTGAGGTCTTACATAGTCCACCACGACCAATCGGGATTATCACGCCCAAATCACAAGGGAAGAAAAATGGGAAAACGACAATATCCACAATATAATATTTACAACGTAGTAAATGTAAATAAAGCGATAATGACAATATTTAAACATGGGGGTTTTTAATGGGTCCAATGCCTATGGAATTACGTGGTGGTTAATGCCTCTTTGAGGTCTTACATAGTCCACCACGACCAATCGGGATTATCACGCCCAAATCACAAGGGAAGAAAAATGGGAAAACGACAATATTCCACAATATAATATTTACAACGTAGTAAATGTAAATGTAAATAAAGCGATAAATGACGTTATTTAACACATGGGGATGTATTTTTCGGGTCAAATACCTCGTAGGCTAACAAGGTTGTTACGGCCTCGTTAGAGGACTTACGCAACTGAGCCAAAGCTACTCAATATTTGCCGTACTAAAACACGAGGAAACCGGTGTATTTTTCGGGTCAAGACCTCGTGGGCTAACATGGTTGTCAACGGCCTTTGTTAGAGGACTTACGCGAGCCGCCAAAGCCACTCAATATTGCCGTACTAAAACACACCGGGGGAGGGGGGGGATAATCACAACAAATATTCACAAGTGCGTATAAAATGTAAATAAAGCGATAAATGACTAGAAATGTAAAGAAAGCGATAAATGACTAGAAATGTAAAGAAAGCAATAAATGACAAGGAAATGTAAATAAAGCAATAAATGACAAGGAAATGTAAATAAAGCAATAAATGGACAAATAAGAAACTAGTAAAGCATAAATGAAATAAATGAACTAAAGAAATAAGAGAGAGAGAGAGAGAGAGAGAGAGAGGAGAGAGAGAGAGAGAGAGAGAGAGAGTTAGAGAGAGAGGTTAGCACCTAATAGCACCTAATAGGTGCTTCTCACTCTAAAAACCCCCCAAAATCCCTAAAGAAAAAGAAGAGGGAGAAAGAGCCTAGAGAGAGAGAGAGATTACCTAGAGAGGAGTCTCTCTCTCTAAAACTACCCCAAAAACCCCCTCCTAAAACCCCCTAAACCCCTATTTTCTGCCTAAACTAAGCTCTAGAAGGCCTAGTGCCCGAGCAAAAACTATGTGCAAATGAGGGGGGGGAGGGTCGGTTTTATAGAAAACCGTGCACGCCTCGCGCAGCACCATCATGCGCGGCGCATGACGGTCCTGCGCGAGTTGTGGTACTGCCACGTGGCAGTCTTATCCTTCCACGCCAGCAGCCCCTCGAATCCTCCTCGATTTCCGTGCGCGTACCCTTTTTTATCCGATTTTCGGGGGCAGTTTTGGAGGTCTTCCTGGAACTCAAACTGGGTCATGCGGCATATCGTCGGAAAGCTCTCGACGTCCTCTTTCCTAACGATATAAAGTTTGCACGAATCGGAGTTCGGACGAGGGAGTTATGGCTCCCGGAAGTCGGGGTATCGGAGCTGTTTTCGTGCACTCTTCCGGCGAAGATTCCGGATCAAACGGGGGATGCTTTCGGCGAACCGAGAGTTCCACGACGTAGCCGGAGTCATTATCTTTCCAACGCACCCGGGCTCGCGGATCAACTTGTTGCGAGCAGGAAAGACTCTGCGCGCGAAGGCGGCTGTCCGGGAGAAAAAATGCGTTTTGCTCCCAGCGCGTTTTTTCTCAAATCTTGTCCCAGTTCGCGCGCATATTTGACCTAGCTCCCGATGTCGGATTTTGACGTTCTTGGTACCGTCGGAAAGCTTGCGCTGCCTATTTTTGCAAGGTTCCGGATTCGCGGGAATCCGAGCTTGGACTCGTGAGATATGGCCCCGCGAGCAGAGTCCACCGGGGTGTTTTTGGTCCGTTTGAGGGCAGTTTTCCGATCAGGATTCCGGCTGACCCCGATAAATTCTTGGCGATCCGAGAGTTCCACGTCGTGCATGGATGTGTCCTCTTTCCAATGTGCCCGGGCTCGCAGATCAACTTGTTGCGAGTCAGGAAGACTCTGTGCGCAAGCGCGGCAACGTCGGTGGGAAAATTCCGGAAATTTCAGCACAGCCTTATTTCGTCGGCCTGTTTTCACGCGCGTGGTAGACGTAGCTCCGATGTCGGATGTTGGATTTTGACGATCTTGGTATCGTCGGAAAGCTTGCGCTACCTACTTTTCAACGGTACAAGGCCTTGCACAGAGGCGAGCTTGGGTTCGCAAGATATGGATCTTGCGAACAGAGGCCGTCGGAATGTTCCTTATGCCAAGGGGTCATCTTCTGACTGAGATTCCGGCTTGACCGGAGGAGCTCTTGACGATCCGAAAGTTGCGTGTGGTAGCTGAAGTGAACCTCTTGCCTAAGGGTCTTGGCTCGCGGACCAAGTTGCAGCGGGTCGGAGAGAATCTTTGCGCAAACGTTGCCTCCCAAATAGGCTGTTTTGTCAACAATACTTACCAAAAATTTGGCTAAGTATCGGACCGTTTTTTCGCAGTTTTGGCCACAACTCTCTCGTTTCTCGTCCGTTTTCGACCCGTAAAGTACGGAATCGAAGCTCTTGATATTCTCTATACCTTGGTCAAGGGGTGGTCAGTTCGATCCAGTTTTTGGTCTGGTCAACGGTCCGGTCAAACCCTGGTCAAACTTGGTCAACCTTGGTCAAACTTGGTCGAATTTGGTCAAAGCTCTCCAAACTCCTTGGAAATGTATCCCGGACTTCATTTCAAGGGTTTCTGGGCACGGTGGGTCCTAGTCGGGTTGGAAACGGCTCGGTCAAACCTCGGTCAAACTTTGGTCAACTCTAGTCAAACTTGGTCAACCCTAGTCAAACTTGGTCAAACCTTGGGAAATGTGTCTCGGACCTTCTTTTTGGGAGTATTCGAGGTGATGAGCCCTCGTCGGAACAAGACCGACTTGGTTCGGGCTGCCTCGTTTTGCGTGCCGACACCCGAGAAAATCCCGGGGGTAAAAATGGGGTTATGACAGTTGCCCCTTCTTTGTTTGGCGTTTCTTGGCACAAGGAACGTCGGACAAAGAATAAATGACTCGATTTTTGCCCGCTGGGATTTTCTCGGTTTTCGTGCCTGTCCTCAGGTACTGCGAGAAATCCTCCTCAGTTTGCGTGTCATTCTCTGTCAGACGCGCTGGCTCTCAACCGGTTGACACACGGGTCAAAAGTCTAGGTAGGTTTCAGATTCTTGGTTTTCTCAAAACTCCATTTTTCCTGCTTCTGCTTTTTTTTTTTTCTGGCTCAGATCTCGCGCTCCGGAAGTCCGTTCGCCCTTCTGAGGTACGTCGCCATGTGCGCATCTTTCTATGGGGCATATGTTTTGAAAATTATGGGTTGAATGTAGGACTTGCCTTATTTAGCCTTGGGATCCAAGTGGGTCCCGCAATGCAGAAGAATTTTAACTTGTCTTGGAAATTCTTCCAAATCTTTCGTGCAAAGCTGAAATCTGCTTCATATTTTAAATCAGGGATGGTTTGGCTTGGGTGACCACCCAATTCTCAAACCGGGGATCGGCCTGGGTGACCACCCAGGTCTGGGATTTGGGTACGAATCGGCCTGGGTGACCACCCAGGTCTCGAAACGAAATTTGTGATTTGGGTACGAATCGGCCTGGGTGACCACCCAGGACCACCCAGGTCTCGAAACGGAGACGAATCGGGTACGAATCGGCCTGGGTGACCACCCAGGTCTCGAAACGAAATTTGTGATTCGGGTACGAATCGGCCTGGGTGACCACCCAGGTCTCGAAACGGAGACGAATCGGGGACGAATCGGCCTGGGTGACCACCCAGGTCTCGAAACGAAATTTGTGATTCGGGTACGAATCGGCCTGGGTGACCACCCAGGTCTCGAAACGAAACGGGGACGATCGGCCTGGGTGACCAAGGTCTCGAAACGGAGACGAATCGGCCTGGGTGACCACCCAGGTCTCGAAACGGAGACGAATCGGGGACGAATCGGCCTGGGTGACCACCCAGGTCTCGAAACGAAAATTTGTGATTCGGGTACGAATCGGCCTGGGTGACCACCCCCAGGTCTCGAAACGGAGACGAATCGGGGACGAATCGGCCTGGGTGACCACCCAGGTCTCGAAACGAAATTTGTGATTCGGGTACGAATCGGCCTGGGTGACCACCCAGGTCTCGAAACAGAGACGAATCGGGGACGAATCGGCCTGGGTGACCAACCCAGGTCTCGAAACGAAATTTGTGATTCGGGTACGAATCGGCCTGGGTGACCACCCAGGTCTCGAAACGGAGACGAATCGGGGACGAATCGGCCTGGGTGACCACCCAGGTCTCGAAACGAAATTTGTGATTCGGGTACGAATCGGCCTGGGTGACCACCCAGGTCTCGAAACAGAGACGAATCGGGGACGAATCGGCCTGGGTGACCAACCCAGGTCTCGAAACGAAATTTGTGATTCGGGTACGAATCGGCCTGGGTGACCACCCAGGTCTCGAAACGAAACGGAGATCGGCCTGGGTGACCACCCAGGTCTCGAAACGAAATTTGTGATTCGGGACGAATCGGCCTGGGTGACCACCCAGGTCTCGAAACGAAATTTGTGATTCGGGTACGAATCGGCCTGGGTGACCACCCAGGTTCGAAACGGGTCGGGGACGAATCGGCCTGGGTGACCACCCAGGTCTCGAAACGAAATTTGTGATTTGGGACGAATCGGCCTGGGGACCACCCAGGTCTCGAAACGGAGACAAATCGGGGACGAATCGGCCTGGGTGACCACCCAGGTCTCGAAACGAAATTTTTGATTCGATATTTTGTCAAAATCGTAATCTAGTAGTTAGACCTATTTTGGAAATTCATCCAAGTGGTCAAGGAAAAATTGTTTGTTTGTTTGTTTGCATAATTTGTATAATTTTGACCTCTATATATTTCCTATATCTTTTGAAAACGAGATATACCTGGTTTTTCTAACTCTTGGGTTGTCTTGTTGTGCTCTTTGCAGATGTCTGATCGAGGTAGTGGTAGCGGGGGCCCGCGCCGGTCTGATCGCCTTGAATTCTTGTGAATGTATGAACATTGAGGGTCAGATCTTAAGAAAGACCTGAGGTAGACTTGGGGTCATGTGAATTTAGCTTCCCCTTCTTGGGTTTGTCCCTGATGGTGGCATTCCTGAGGGACTTCGGCTTTGTGTGCTTTAGGTGCCATGCGAGCTCCATCGAGGTGGTTGTTGCTCTGTCTGCTGGGTCGGAGTGCACTCGCATCCCATACTTTAGGCTTAGCTATCTCGTAGGTTAGCCGCGTATTTGAATCATCAAAGGATTGGGTCCAAGAGGCCCACTTCTATCATCATTGGGGTCTTACTCCTTTCTTGAGGCCCTCATCATCTTCAACTCCTTCACGATCCCATTTCCAGCAGAATTCCTTCACTCCTTCATTTCAGCAACTCATTGGGTCTTACTCCTTTACGAGGCCCATTTCTATCAATGTCGGGACTTACTCCTTCACGAGGCCCATTTCTATCATCATGTTGGGTCTTACTCCTTTCACGAGGCCCATTTCATCAAATCCTTGGGTATCAATGTGGACTTACTCCTTCACGAGGCCCATTTCTATCAATGTCGGGACTTACTCCTTCACGAGGCCCATTTCTATCAATGTCGGGACTTACTCCTTCACGAGGCCCATTTCTATCAATGTCGGGACTTACTCCTTCACGAGGCCCATTTCTATCAATGTCGGGACTTACTCCTTCACGAGGCCCATTTCTATCAATGTCGGGACTTACTCCTTCACGAGGCCCATTTCTATCAATGTCGGGACTTACTCCTTCACGAGGCCCATTTCTATCAATGTAGCGGGACTTACTCCTTCACGAGGCCCATTTCTATCATCATTGGGTCTTACTCCTTCATGAGGCCCATTTCAGCAACTCTTGGGTCTTACTCCTTCACGAGGCCCATTTCTATCAATGTCGGGCCCATTTCTATCTTACTCCTTTCACGAGGCCCATTTCTATCAATAGCGGGACTTACTCCTTCACGAGGCCCATTTCTATCATCATTGGGTCTTACTCCTTCATGAGGCCCATTTCAGCAACTCTTGGGTCTTACTCCTTCACGAGGCCCATTTCTATCAATGTCGGGACTTACTCCTTCACGAGGCCCATTTCATCATCATCGGGTCTTACTCCTTCACGAGGCCCATTTGGATGACTTTCCGAATTTTTCCAATTTTTCTTGACAAAAATGGACAAAAAGTGTGGAAAAATTTGCCCCATGTATGTAGTGTCGAATAAATTTTTCTAGCTTCTTGAAGATAGAAAAATTTTGCCCCAGTGTAGAGCAATGATTGTTGATGCGGAATTCTGGATTTCTCCTTCTGTCTTTCTGGTACCGGACTGCGATAACCACCCGAGAGTCGAACTATTTTCCTTCGAAATTTTTCAAAACCCTTTTGAAAAATTTTGCCCCAGTATGGCATTATCTTGATCGGTACGAGTTTCCAAACTCTTCATGCACATACTTCTTGGTTTGGTCCAAACTAACTGCTCGAGTCTTGAACCAGCTCTTCTTCACAATTTTTCAATTTACTGAAAAATTTGCCCCAGTGTGGAATCACACGTGTCGATGTAGAATCTAAATTTCCGCTTCCGTCCCTTTCGCCCTTGATCAAGACAGCCGTTCAAGTGTTGAGCCGCTTTTTCCTTCAAAATTTTTCAAAACCGCTTTTGAAAAATTTGCCCCAGTGTGTTGTCAAATTCAATCATGAGACATTCCTCGGTTGTTTCTTAACTTTTCCGGTCTTCTCAGTGCTGACAACATGCTTCTGGTCATTAGCTCATCTGGTCGGTTTGTCTGATACTTTCGATCATTTGGTAGGATCATTTGGTCGACACTTTCTCACACTTTCTCAATCTTCGATCCGCTTGGTTGAACCTTCAGCTCTTTCAACTAATTCCTGATGGTGGTAGCATTTCCTTGATCTCTGGTTTGTCTTCTAATTTTTCCGTTCGCGGAAAAATTGCCCCAGTGTGGTATAACAGGATCAATGGCGAGACCTATGGACAGATCAAAGGTCTTTTTCACATTTTCTCCAATCCGGGTCTCTTCTCGTATTGCTATTCAGGATCCCTTATTCCCGAGCTTCGATACTATCACCGATTTGGGAGATTCTGCAGGAGGTGTCCATTCGCCTGGATGATGTAGATCTTCAGTGACCTAGAAATCTGCCCTCAGTATCGACCTCCATGTTTGCTGAGTGTATCTATGATGAGAGATTTCCTTCCAATTTTCTGGAACCTTTGAATACCACCCACGGTTTGGTAGAACCAAGAAGGAAAAATTGCCCCAGTATCAAGGTTGAGACTGGGGCTTGGCCTTCGTTTTCTATGGACAACATTCGACC
>OU015766.1:27409105-27523511 GCA_907173295.1 Fagus sylvatica
AACTCTTCATGCACATACTTCTTGGTTTGGTCCAAACTAACTGCTCCGAGTCTTGAACCAGCTCTTCTTCACAATTTTTCAATTTACTGAAAAATTTGCCCCAGTGTGGAATCACACGTGTCGATGTAGAATCTAAATTTCCGCTTCTGTCCCTTTCGCCCTTGGATCAAGACAGCCGTTCAAGTGTTGAGCCGCTTTTTCCCTTCAAAATTTTTCAAAACCGCTTTTGAAAAATTTGCCCCAGTGTGTTGTCAAATTCAATCATGAGACATTCCTCGGTTGCTTCTTAACTTTTCCGGTCTTCTCAGTGCTGACAACATGCTTCTGGTCATTAGCTCATCTGGTCGGTCTGTCTGAATGCTCTTCGATCATTTGGTCAGGACGACACTTTCTCAATCTTCGATCCGTCCGGTTGAACCTTCAGGCTCTTTCAACTAATTCCTGATGGTGGTAGCATTTCCTTGATCTCTGGTTTGTCTTCTAATTTTTCCGTTCGCGGAAAAATTGCCCCAGTGTGGTATAACAGGATCAATGGCGAGACCCATGGATAAACCGAAGGTCTTTTTCACATTTTCTCCAATCCGGGTCTTTTTTCTTTCTCAGAAACCTTTCTCGCATGGCTATTCAGAATTCCTTATTCCCGAGGCTTCGATACTATCACCGATTTGGGAGATTCTGCAAGGAGGTGTCCATTCGCCTGGATGATGTAGATCTTCAGTGACCTAGAAATCTGCCTCAGTATCGACCTCCATGTCTGCTGAGTGTGTCTATGATGAGAGATTTCCTTCCAATTTTCTGGAACCTTTGAATACCACCCACGGTTTGGTAGAACCAAGAAGGAAAAATTGCCCCAGTATCAAGGTTGAGACTGGGGCTTGGCCTTCGTTTTCTTATGGACAACATTCGACCAAAGCCAGTGTATGGGATTGTGTTTGGGCATTTTCTGGTCAAGGCATGCTGTTTGAAGGGAGTCTAGGGGGAAAGTGCTTAACATCTTTCAGGGTTTTTTGGCCAGTGGCTTGACTGGTGGTTTAGAGGGTGAAATGAATTTCATAGGTTGTTGCAATTCTGCACAAATCCTTCTTTGAAAAATTTTCCTCATTCAAGATTTCGAGGACTGTTTTTTTTTTAGAAAATCATTTTTCAAATCTTTTTATTCTTGGAAAATCATTAAAGAGTATAATCTTTTGAAAATTCTTTCAAATGCATGCATCGTCTGAGAGAGGCTAGGCAAAGCCTTGCTTCCTTTATAGTTAATGGGTGCCTCTGCTCAACAACCATCCCTTACCGAGAATGGAAAGCATGGTCCCTCGGGTTAATCTGTTTGGCATTATCCTGTGAGCTTTCTGAGTGAGCTCTTCTTTTATTTCTTTTGAATTGGGGTGAGGCTTCAAACATTGAAGTCACTCTTGTTTGGCCCGAAGGCCATGGTGCAAAGTGGGCGGTGCCCTTTATGAGATGCGACCTCTTGAAGGTGCGTGATCTAGATTCCATCATTACCAGTTTTTGACCAAAAGTTCATTGCTACATGACCAACCGATCATCAATGATCAGTGAGGTCTTTGTTGGCTTGTAACGTGGCCTTGGGGTTAAAAGGGTGCTTGAAACGAAGGATATAAGGCTCAAAATTACTTCGTGATGTTTCCTTGGCACAAGCTCCTTAGGCTAAGCAGTCGCTCCCAGTTAGGAAGGACTTTCAAAGGACCGTAATGTAAGGCTTTGGTTTTCCTAGGCTTATGGGAGGATAATTTTGGCTTTGAAATTACTTGAGGGGTTTTCCTAAAGTCAAGGATTACTCTTCGTTTGAATTTCACTCCATTAAGCACTACCCTAGTCCTTAATTTGAACATTTCACTAGATTCTCCTATTCACTGAGTTTAGCTTTCCTTGGGTTGACTTTCTCTTCAGTTTTTGGACTTCTTTCCCTCTTTCATTTTGGGGAGTTCACTTGATTGACTCAGTTTCCTTTGGGAGTCTCATTTACTCACTTTGTTTGCTTTTGCCTAGTGTGAGACTCTCACAACCATTTAACCTGCCCCAGTGTGGGGGGTAATCCTTGACTGGTTTTTCATAGAAGAAAAACGAACAGGCTCAACTTGGTTAGCAAGTGGCATTTTTCTACAAGCGGGAGGATAGTTGAACGGAGGCCTTTTCCGTCATCCTGAGTACTAACTTCTTAGCCTAGAGAGCTTAAGTGCCATTTCATAAATCCGGGTGAATTTTCTTTAAAAATATATTCTTTGGATCAGCGGGGTTTACAAGCGGTATAACTGTTTGGATAGTAGAAACAATGCCTCCATCATTTCATATCCAATCAATTGGTCAGTGAAGCTAGAACTTTTAGTCACCTACTGGTTTAGGATCACACCAACATTGGTCGTGAAAAGTAGGAATCATGTGCAAAAGGGTTAAGTGCTTCATGTGTTTGAGAAAAAGAGTGTTTCGGGCGTGGGTGTTCAGAGAACACATGCCGCTCCTTCTCAGTAGTGGATAGTAATTTTACTTGGACACCTCATTTTCCATGAGTGGAATTATGGTGTTGACTCGTCCCTCTCATGGATGCATGCATTTCAAACAAATCTTTTTGTGATTTTGAACTTATTATGCACATTTTTGGAAAAGTAAAAATTTTGAAAAATTTGTACAGGGTTGCAACAAACTACTCAACATAGATATAGGAAAGTTTGTGGGATCGTGATTGAATCTCAAAGGTTCTCTTGTGCTTTGCCTTCCGTGGGTGGTATGGATGTCTCCTGCTGGTGGGGGGTCAGTCCGCTTAGTGTGTACTTCTTCCTCTTCGGTGGTGGTGATGTCTAGGTCTTGAGAACTCATCCTTGGCGATGCGGGATCCAGGCTCCGGTGCTCCTTGGAATGGTTCGCTCTGTCTGATCTCTTGATGGCCCATTGGCGCCAAAGCCAAGTGTTGACCTAGCCTTCTTCATGGGAACAGTATGCATACTTGGCTTCCTAGCTTGGACCATGAAAGGTACATCTGGCTCCGAGTGACCAAGCCCTTGTATCTTCCGTTTGAGTGTCATGCATCTGCTGGTGCGGTATTCGACTTTATCCTCTGAGAGTGTTGGTAGCATGGTCAAATGAACTGGCTGAATGCCACAGGTAGTGGGCCTTTGAGACTGAGGAGAAGGGATGACAGTTTCATCTTTGCAATGCTCTGGGGGCCATGCAATGATCACACTTGGAGTAGAGCCCTCATTGATTCTAAGAATCCCATGATCAACAAGGTCTTGTACCTTATTCTTCAAAGCATGACAATCCTCTAGCGAATGGCCAGGTCTTCCAAAATGGAATTCACATTTTTTGGATGAATCATGAAGAAGATGAGGGCTTTGTTTCAAGAAAACCGGTGAGATTAACCTTTTTTCCAACAACCTTGGGTAAAGCTCATCCATAGGCATGGGCAAAGTACAAAATTTTCTCGATTCTGACTTTAGTTTTGCGACGGAAGAAAGATTTCGACCGGATTGGTATCGCTCCGTGTGAAGCATGAGAGTTTCTTGCCTTCGGTGTCTTCTCGTTTCCCTTTTGCTTAGTGACTTCGTACTTGCCTTGTCCTCTAGGAGAGTGAGAGGCAAGGTCCCTGATTGCCTTTCTATTGTCTTTCAACAAAGTGCCCGTAAGGGTGATCAGCTGGTGCATTGATTGGACCACTTCATCGAGTCGTTTCTCTAACTGCTTAACTCTCTCAACCACATTCTTGGGTGTGTACCGCTTGTGAGGGATCATAGGATGATCAACTTCCTTTGGCTCTTCTTTCTTGCTAATCGGACTTTGAGCTTCTTTTTCAGATTCTTTACTGCCCTTCGAGGAATGCCCATCTACGTCAGAATGGGGTTCAATTGTATCTCCTTGGTTGCTAGGGTATAATGGTTGTCCTTGCAAACTTCTGATGTCTGAGTGATCATCTTCCTTCTTGTTCATCACATTCTCTTCTCCATTGCCATACATTTGTAAAGACTGAGGGCCCTCAAGGGTGTTCCAATTCCCTTTTGGAGATGGATCGCTCTCGGGTGCGACGTTGGGATCAACTGTTCGCGCTTCATTCTCCACATCAGGCTTGGCCAGTGCTAGTAAGGCTGATGCATCCACCATCTTTGTACTCCTCATAGTCTTTTCGACCTTGGCATCTAATTGGAAGTCTCTTTCTTCAGGCTTTGAAGGTTGCACCGGTGGTGGGCCCAAATTGGTGTCAGAATGTCCTCCTGTGTTATCTTCGGATGTACCTTTGTCAATGTCTTCTACTTGCTTCTCACTTTCCGTGTCACGTTTCACCAAAAGGCGTACGAAATTCAGAAGGTCGTTGAACTTCTCCTCGAATGAAGCCATGCGGATATCCTGTGCACTAGGCCCACTTGTTTCTCCCATCATTTGTTCGTGAATGTAGATAAAACCTAGAGAGGGAAACAGCATCAAGTTAGATTTTGAATTCACAGTTGAGTGCATGACCTTGGCTCACTTTGTGGGTAAACCATGGCTAAGTATTTATGCGTATGCATGCTATGCATGAGTACAATATGTATGGACAAACAAATGGGTCCTCCTATTGGGTTGCCAGAAATTGGCGAGCCTTTCGGCCCATGGTTTTATTTTGAAATTTTGGGTGACCACCATCAATCAATATGAGGATCGGGATGACACAGGTAGACATCTATAGAGTTAAGAACTCGTGTATGTACATAGTGGTATCGTCAACGGAGAAATAGGCTTTTACACCGACAAAATTCGACGAGCCTTTCGGCGCTCGGTTCCATTTTGAAAGATTTTTTTTTTTTTTGGGAACCAGTGTCGATAGGTGTGAAAGTCGTATTCTTAGTTGACGGACAACACAATGGGTAAATATCTACATTCCCACATAGAGTTGAGAACTCTTTAGGGTTGACACATGTATGGACTCATCAACGAAGAGATGGACTTTCACACTATCAAAATTTGACGAGCCTTTCGGCGTTCGATTCTATTTTGAAAGATTTTTGAGAACCGATGTCAATTAGTGCAAAGGTCATACTCTTGGTTGGAAGTGACGAGACTCTACACGACCTTACAGAGCTTGGAAGCTCTTGGGGTTTACAGGTATGTACATGATGGACAAGTCAACGAAGAGATGGACTCTCACATCACTGAAAATTGGCGAGCCTTTCGGCGCTCGGTTCTATTTTGAAAAATTTTGGGGAAACCGATGTTAGTCGATGTGAGAGTCATACTCTTGGTTGAAGACAACACAATGGGTAAATATCTACATCCCTATACAGAGTCAGGAACTCTTAGGGCTTATACGTGTATGTACACTATGGTTACGACTCATCAACAGGGAGATAGACTCTCACATCACCAAAAATTTGACGAGCCTTTCGGCGTTCGGTTCTATTTTGAAAAAATTTTCTGGGAACCGATGTCGGTTGGTGTGAGGGTCATACTCTTGGTTGGAGGTGACACAATGGGTGAATATCTACGTCCCTACAAGAGTTGGGAACTCTTAAAGTCAACACGAATATGTGCACTATAGGACAAGTTAACGAAGAGATGGACTTTCACATCACCGAAAATTGACAAGCCTTTCGGCGCTCGGTTCCATTTTGAAAATTTTTGGGAACCGATGTCGATTGGTGTGAAGGTCATACTCTTGGCTGGACATGACAACACTCTATACATCCCATGTAGAGTTTGGAACTCTTAAGGGTTTCATGCGTATGTACATGATGGTTACATGCGTACCAACAAAAAGGTAGACTCTCACATTACCAAAACTCGACGAGCCTTTCGGCGTTCGGTTCCATTTTTGAAAATTTTTGGAGGGAACCGGTGTCGGTCAATGTGAGGGTCGTACTTTTGGTTAAGGACGACACGACTCTATACAAAATGGTTACAAATGTATCAACGAAAAGATGGACTATCACATCTTATCCAAAATTCGACGAGCCTTTCGGCGTTCGGTTCCATTTTTGAAAATTTTTGAGGGACCGACGTCAGTTGGTGTGATAATCGTACTTTTGGTTGAGGATGACTTGACTCTATACACGATGGTTACAATCGTACCAACGAAAAGATAGGCTCTCGCATTACCAAAAATTGACGAGCCTTTCGGCGTTCGGTTCCATTTTGAAAGATTTTTTGGAAACCGATGTCGGTAAATGCGAGGGTCGTACTTTTGGTTGAGGACGACATGACTCTATACACAATGGGTACATACGTATCAACGAAAAGGTAGACTATCACATCCAAAATTTTGACGAGCCTTTCGGCGTTCGGTCCCATTTTTAAAAATTTTGAGGGACCAACGTCGGTTGATGTGATAATCGTACTTTTGGTTGGATGACAAGACTATGTACATGACGGGTATGATCGTACTAACGAAAAGCTAGACTCTCACATTACTGAAAATTCGACGAGCCTTTCGGCGTTCGGTTCCATTTTGAAAATTTTTGGAGGGAACCGATGTCGGTTAATGCGAGGGTCGTACTTTTGGTTGAGGACGACATGACTCTATACACAATGGGTACGATGTATCAACGAAAAGTTAGACTCTCACATTACTGAAAATTCGACGAGCCTTTCGGCGTTCGGTTCCATTTTGAAAATTTTTGGAGGGAACCGATGTCGGTTAATGTGAGGGTCGTACTTTTGGTTGGGATGACGACATACATGATGTACAATCGTACCAACGAAAAGATAGACTCTCACATTACTGAAAATTCGACGAGCCTTTCGGCGTTCGGTTCCATTTTGAAAATTTTTGGAGGGAACCGATGTCGGTTAATGTGAGGGTCGTACTTTTGGTTGGGACGACAAGACTCTATACACGTACATGTATCAACGAAAAGATAGACTCTCACATTACTGAAAATTCGACGAGCCTTTCGGCGTTCGGTTCCATTTTTGAAAATTTTTGGAGGGAACCGATGTCGGTTAATGTGAGGGTCGTACTTTTGGTTGGGATGACGACAACACGATGTTACATCGTATCAACGAAAAGATAGACTCTCACATTACTGAAAATTCGACGAGCCTTTCGGCGTTCGGTTCCATTTTGAAAATTTTTGGAGGGAACCGATGTCGGTTAATGTGAGGGTCGTACTTTTGGTTGGGGTACGACAAGACTATGTACACGCGTATCAACGAAAAGATAGACTCTCACATTACTGAAATTCGACGAGCCTTTCGGCGTTCGGTTCCATTTTTGAAAATTTTTGGAGGGAACCGATGTCGGTTAATGTGAGGGTCGTACTTTTGGTTGGGGTACGACAAGACTATGTACACGCGTATCAACGAAAAGATAGACTCTCACATTACTGAAATTCGACGAGCCTTTCGGCGTTCGGTTCCATTTTTGAAAATTTTTGGAGGGAACCGATGTCGGTTAATGTGAGGGTCGTACTTTTGGTTGGGGTACGACAAGACTATGTACACGCGTATCAACGAAAAGATAGACTCTCACATTACTGAAATTCGACGAGCCTTTCGGCGTTCGGTTCCATTTTTGAAAATTTTTGGAGGGAACCGATGTCGGTTAATGTGAGGGTCGTACTTTTGGTTGGATACGACACGACTCTATACATCCCATGTAGAGTTTGGAACTCTTTGGGTTTGAGTGGTTTGCAACGGGTATGGACAACGTGGTTATCCTATCCCTTTATCAAACAATGACATGCAAACAAAGGTTTAGATAGATAGAACCTGAGTCGGCTCCAATTATTTTATCACCACCTGGAAAATAGCACAACGCTTTTCCCTTGACTCATTTTGAAAAGACACATCCTATTTTTGGGTATCCTATCTTAGGTTGGATGTTCACTCGGTTGGCTTTTACCAGAGCCCTCACAGGTAGGTTTTCTACACTATAGCTTACTATATGCAACATGGTATGACACAGCTTGGAATTCTGTTTCCTAAAGGGGCCGATGATCATGCCCGTTTCATCCTCCCGAAGGAAGTCGAAAGGGTATTGGATCACCGGGGAAGCACTTGCACGCCCCCCTCGATCTCCACGGGTGTGAAGGGAGAAGGGTGGATTCTCGTGTTCCATGTCCTAGATATAAAAGGGTTCGTGGTGGAGCCTGTACTAGCCCAGCCCCACCTGAGTCCGGGTTCGACCCAAAAGTCCAATGAGTGTATATGTCATGATTTTGAAAGTAAAAAGGGAAAAGACTTTTTTGTACAAGGCACAATATACAATATGTGTTGCATAAAATAAATCTCTATCCTATGTTCGCAGTTTATATACAAGAATATAGACATGCTAAAATCAAAACACTATACAAGATGAAATAAAGAATGAATCAAATAATGAATACCAACAAATATATACACACATGCTTAGCAAAGAAAACACCGAAAGACTATAGGCTTAAACCCTCTAAGTCCCCAGTGGAGTCGCCAAGCTGTCGACACCGGCGGAAAATCTTCTTAAGAATTTTCTCTAAAGTTTTCTTTTTATTTTCCTAGATACCGACCCCCATTTGGCGAGTGTTGTGTGTGTTCCTCTATCTCTTTTCCGTTTCGAGATACGAGTTGTGTGTGTGTGGGAACTTGTGTACGTGTGTGCGTGTGAGCACAAATTTGGAGTCGCCACCAATCATGGGAAATTTTAAGGTGTGATTGGGCACCTATGTCTAATAGATTTTACCCTATTTAGACATCTACAACTAAATGGTCTTGAACCAGAGATAGGTTCGGGGGTTTGCTTATGCGTGGGGAAGGTGTTAGGCACCCCACGACATCCGTTTAAGAAAACGGTTACCTCCTTCCTAATGTTTTCTTTATTTGCTAAGCCTAAGTTTGTTGGTTTTTATTATGTACAAATGTCCCGATTTCCGTCGTACGATATACCAAAAATGGCAAACGTAATATGACTTCGTTCGGTTTTGATTAGACTCTTTATTTCACCATCCCTTTTATCTTTGTATCTTTTAAATTTCCGGGCATTTCGGTGGTAGGATATACTTGAAATCCTAACACCTAGTGCCGGGACAAACAATTAATGTTTTTGGTGCCATATTCGGGATCTCTTTACCCTTGATTTCCAAGAGTAAAGCGGTCCGTCAAATGGCGGGGTTTTGGGTGATTAATTCACACTTTGGGGAATTTTAGACCATGATCCTATGGGAGTTAGAACGTGTAGAATCCCTTACACGAAAGCACGTACCAGCCACGCCCCCGTGTAAAGGACTCATACCTTCGTTTCTAACGCCCACATTACCATGTTTACTCTTTTTAAAGTTTTCATGGCAAAGTGTATTTTAATCACATTTTTATATCAAAGCAATAAACAATCAAGCAAGTAATCAAGATGGTAAGATGGCAAAATATCCAAGCAAAATAGTCATGGCATAGTCGCAACACATGTATCATGAAAGTGACAAATATGGATCGGCATGAATATAATGCTTAATGCAAAGTGCAATTTATTATAACACAAGAGTTTTTAAGGAAAGGGTCAAGACCTCGTGGGGTCGGGATTCGATGCTATTGAAAGACTTACTCGGATCCCGACACCACCATAGGATTTACATGAATAAACAAAACAATCTAAAAAGAGGGTTTTCAATGCCTTTTCGGGCTTACACGGAGGGTAGGTGCTATTGAAAGACTTATCCAAACCTCCGACGCCAAATAGGACTTAAATGAGGAAAATCATTTGAAAACGGGGTTTCAGCCTTTTCGGGCTTACACGAAGGGTTGGTGCTATTGAAAGACTTATCCAAACCTTCGACGCCAAATAGGACTTAAATCTATTTTGAAAATGGGGTTATTGCCTTTTCGGGCTTAACGAAGGGTTGGTGCTATTGAAAGACTTATCCAAACCTTCGACGCCAAATAGGACTTACTATTTGAAAACAATGCCTTTTCGGGCTTACACGAAGGGTTGGTGCTATTGGACTTATCCAAACCTTCGACGCCAAATTTACATTTGAAAATGGGTTTAGTTTTCGCTACACGAAGGGTTGGTGCTAAAAGACTTATCCAAACCTTACCCAAATAAAACTATTTGAAAACCAATACCGTTTGGTATTTTCATGCCCAAATCAAAATAATGAAAAATGGACAATATTTACAACAACGTAGTAAATAATGAAAATAACGGGGTTTAAAAAAGAGGATTTTCGTGGGTCCAATATGGAATTACATGGTGGCTAATGCCTCTTGAGGTCTTACATTACACCAATGGTTATCACGGAAACGGGATAATAGCCTAAAAGTAAATAAAGCTTTGAGGTCTTACAATTTTCAGGGTCCAATGCCTATGGAATTACATGGTGGTTAATGCCTCTTTGAGGTCTTACATAGTCCACCACGACCAATCGGGATTATCACGCCCAATGGGAAACGGGATAATAACAACGCAATATATTCACAAGGGTAAAAGTAAATAAAGCGATAAATGTATTTAAAGCATTGAAAGCGATAAATAAATTTAAAGCAAATAATGGACTTAAAACACGGGATTTTCATGGGTCCAATGCCTATGGAATTACATGGTGGTTAATGCCTCTTTGAGGTCTTACATAGTCCACCACGACCAATCGGGATTATCACGCCCAAATCACAAAAGAAAAATGGGAAAATGACAATATCCACAATATAATATTTACAACGTAGTAAATGTAAATAAAGCGATAATGACAATATTTAAACATGGGGGTTTTTAATGGGTCCAATGCCTATGGAATTACGTGGTGGTTAATGCCTCTTTGAGGTCTTACATAGTCCACCACGACCAATCGGGATTATCACGCCCAAATCACAAGGGAAGAAAAATGGGAAAACGACAATATCCACAATATAATATTTACAACGTAGTAAATGTAAATAAAGCGATAAATGACGTTATTTAACACATGGGGATGTATTTTTCGGGTCAAATATCTCGTAGGCTAACAAGGTTGTTACGGCCTCGTTAGAGGACTTACGCAACTGAGCCAAAGCTACTCAATATTTGCCGTACTAAAACACGAGGAAACCGGTGTATTTTTCGGGTCAAGACCTCGTGGGCTAACATGGTTGTCAACGGCCTTTGTTAGAGGACTTACGCGAGCCGCCAAAGCCACTCAATATTGCCGTACTAAAACACACCGGGGGAGGGGGGGGATAATCACAACAAATATTCACAAGTGCGTATAAAATGTAAATAAAGCGATAAATGACTAGAAATGTAAAGAAAGCGATAAATGACTAGAAATGTAAAGAAAGCAATAAATGACAAGGAAATGTAAATAAAGCAATAAATGACAAGGAAATGTAAATAAAGCAATAAATGGACAAATAAGAAACTAGTAAAGCATGAATGAAATAAATGAACTAAAGAATGTAAGAGAAAGAGAGAGAGAGAGAGAGAGAGGAGTGGGAAGATGAGGGGAGGTTAGAGAGAGAAGCACCTAATAGGTGCTTCTCACTCTAAAAACCCCCCAAAATCCCTAAAGAAAAAGAAGAGGGAGAAAGAGCCTAGAGAGAGAGAGAGATTACCTAGAGAGGAGTCTCTCTCTCTAAAACTACCCCAAAAACCCCCTCCTAAAACCCCCTAAACCCCTATTTTCTGCCTAAACTAAGCTCTAGAAGGCCTAGTGCCCGAGCAAAAACTATGTGCAAATGAGGGGGGGGAGGGTCGGTTTTATAGAAAACCGTGCACGCCTCGCGCAGCACCATCATGCGCGGCGCATGACGGTCCTGCGCGAGTTGTGGTACTGCCACGTGGCAGTCTTATCCTTCCACGCCAGCAGCCCCTCGAATCCTCCTCGATTTCCGTGCGCGTACCCTTTTTTATCCGATTTTCGGGGGCAGTTTTGGAGGTCTTCTGGAACTCAAACTGGGTCATGCGGCATATCGTCGGAAAGCTCTCGACGTCCTCTTTCCAACGATATAAAGTTTGCACGAATCGGAGTTCGGACGAGGGAGTTATGGCTCCCGGAAGTCGGGGTATCGGAGCTGTTTTCGTGCACTCTTCCGGCGAAGATTCCGATCAAACGGGGGATGCTTTCGGCGAACCGAGAGTTCCACGACGTAGCCGGAGTCATTATCTTTCCAACGCACCCGGGCTCGCGGATCAACTTGTTGCGAGCAGGAAAGACTCTGCGCGCGAAGGCGGCTGTCCGGGAGAAAAAATGCGTTTTGCTCCCAGCGCGTTTTTTCTCAAATCTTGTCCCAGTTCGCGCGCATATTTGACCTAGCTCCCGATGTCGGATTTTGACGTTCTTGGTACCGTCGGAAAGCTTGCGCTGCCTATTTTTGCAAGGTTCCGGATTCGCGGGAATCCGAGCTTGGACTCGTGAGATATGGCCCCGCGAGCAGAGTCCACCGGGGTGTTTTTGGTCCGTTTGAGGGCAGTTTTCCGATCAGGATTCCGGCTGACCCCGATAAATTCTTGGCGATCCGAGAGTTCCACGTCGTGCATGGATGTGTCCTCTTTCCAATGTGCCCGGGCTCGCAGATCAACTTGTTGCGAGTCAGGAAGACTCTGTGCGCAAGCGCGGCAACGTCGGTGGGAAAATTCCGGAAATTTCAGCACAGCCTTATTTCGTCGGCCTGTTTTCACGCGCGTGGTAGACGTAGCTCCCGATGTCGGATTTCGACGATCTTGGTATCGTCGGAAAGCTTGCGCTACCTACTTTTCAACGGTACAGGCCTTGCACAGAGGCGAGCTTGGGTTCGCAAGATATGATCCTTGCGAACAGAGGCCGTCGGAATGTTCCTTATGCCAAGGGGTCAACTTCTGACTGAGATTCCGGCTTGACCGGAGGAGCTCTTGACGATCCGAAAGTTGCGTGTGGTAGCTGAAGTGAACCTCTTGCCTAAGGGTCTTGGCTCGCGGACCAAGTTGCAGCGGGTCGGAGAGAATCTTTGCGCAAACGTTGCCTCCCAAATAGGCTGTTTTGTCAACAATACTTACCAAAAATTTGGCTAAGTATCGGACCGTTTTTTCGCAGTTTTGGCCACAACTCTCTCGTTTCTCGTCCGTTTTCGACCCGTAAAGTACGGAATCGAAGCTCTTGATATTCTCTATACCTTGGTCAAGGGGTGGTCAGTTCGATCCAGTTTTTGGTCTGGTCAACGGTCCGGTCAAACCCTGGTCAAACTTGGTCAACCTTGGTCAAACTTGGTCAAAATTCTCCAAACTCCTTGGAAATGTATCCCGGACTTCATTTCAAGGGTTTCTGGGCACGGTGGGTCCTAGTCGGGTTGGGAACGGCTCGGTCAAACCTCGGTCAAACTTTGGTCAACCCTAGTCAAACTTGGTCAACCCTAGTCAAACTTGGTTAAACCTTGGGAAATGTGTCCCGGACCTTCTTTTTGGGAGTATTTGAGGTGATGAGCCCTCGTCGGAACAGGCCGACTTGGTTCGGGCTGCCTCGTTTTGCGTGCCGACACCCGAGAAAATCCCGGGGGTAAAAATGGGGTTATGACAAGTCCGAACATATATTGATTTTTGCTTTACATTAGTCAAAAGAAATACTTCCTTAGGTTACAAGTGTTCCACGGTCTGGGGATAGGTTTCCCATTTAAGTCCTCCAACCTATAGGCTCCGTGGCCTGCCTGGGACAACACTTTGTAAGACCCTTCCCAATTTGGTCCGAGCTTTCCCTCATTCGGCCTCCTTGTGTTGGCCATGACCTTTCTTAGGACTAAGTCGCCAATCTGAAATGTCCTGGGCTTGACATTCTTGTTGTGCTCCCTTTTCAACCGTTGTTGATATGCAGCCAAGTGGACCATAGCTAAATCTCTTCTTTCCTCCACAAGATCCAAATCTTTGCGCAGGTTGTCCTCATTAGTCTGAACGGCGAATTCGGTTGTTCGGATGGTTGGCATTCCAATCTCCAGTGGAATAACTGCTTCCACACCAAAGGCCAATGCGAAAGGTGTTTCATTGGTGGACTTCCTCACTGTGGTTCGGTATGTCCATAATATGCTCGGGAGTTCCTCCACCCACTTTCCCTTTGCTGCTTCCAACTTTCTCTTAATCCCACTCAATATGACCTTGTTGGAGACCTCGGCTTGCCCATTTGACTGAGGATATCCCGGTGAGGAAAAGAAGTTTCTGATGCCGAGTTCCGAATAGAATCCCTTGAAGAGCCTACTTTCAAACTGTGTACCATTGTCCGAAATGACAGCCTAAGGTATGCCAAAACGTGTGATGACATTTTTCCAAAGAAAACGTTTCGTATCCACATCCCAGATATTGGAAAGTGGTTCGGCCTCAACCCACTTAGTAAAATAATCTGTTGCAGCAATTAGGAATTTCTTGTTCCCTGGCGCCCGAGGAAGAGGCCCCACTATATCCAATCCCCACTGAGCAAACGGCCAAGGACTAGACATGGGATTTAATTCCCTAGCTGGTTAGTGGATCATAGGAGCGAATCTCTGACATTTATCACACTCCTGGACATATTTCAAGGCATCTGCCTGCATGTACGGCCACCAAAACCCTTGAGACAAGGCTCTGTGCGCCAAAGATCTTCCTCCAGTATGACTCCCACAGATTCCTTCATGTACTTCAAAGAGAAAATCCTTCACTCTGTCCGGATGTACGCATAGCAGGTACGGTCCAGTGAAAGATCGCCTATATAATAGTCCTTCTTTGGAGACCCAAAATCTCGGGGCCTTCTGTTTGATCATCTTGGCCTCCTTCTTGTCCTCGGGAAATTTATTGTCTTTGAGATAGCTGAGTATAGGGTCCATCCAGCTTGGTCGTATGTTGATGGAGCATACTGAAACCTCCTGATTCTGAAAGCTTGGTTGTTCCAATGTCTCTATGCACACTGTCCTCTGTATATCTGACTCCAACGCTGTTGCCAATTTAGCCAAAATATCTGCATGGGAGTTATGCTCTCTTCCGATCTGCTCAACATGAGTTGAACCGAACTCAGCCAATAACGTCCGAGCAACAGTTAGATAGGCCGACATCCTATCATCCCTTGCCTGATACTCTCCTGAAATCTGGTTGGCAACAAGTTGAGAGTCACAAAATATCTGCAGCTGATTAGCGCGGAGCTTTCTTGCTGTCCTGAGGCCGATCAACATTGCTTCGTATTCGGGTTTGTTGTTTGATGCCGAGAACCTCAGCCGAACAGCTTGCTCGAGGACTAAACCCTCTGGTGATATCAACACGATTCCTGCCCCCGAACCTTTAGAATTTGAAGCTCCATCAACAAATAACTCCCATTTCGCTTCATCCAGATCGAGGTGAGTCTGGGCTGGAGTGAACAATGAAGGGTTGCTTGGGTCATATTGAAATTCAGCCAGGAATTCTGCCAAAACTTGCCCTTTGATTGAAGTCCGAGGTCTATATTCTACCCCAAGCGATCCCAGATACACTCCCCACCTGGTGATTCTTCCCGTGAAATCCGACCTTTGCAAGAGCATTTTTAGGGGAAGATCACTCAGTACCGTGACCATGCTGGACTGGAAATAGTGAGGCAACTTTTTGGCTGCATGAAGTAGTGCCAAAGCTGCCTTTTCAAGAGGTAGATACCTCAGTTCGGCTTCATCCATAGCTTTACTGATGAAGAAGATTGGTCTTTGCTCTTGCACCAATTCCCGAATTAGTACAACACTCACAGCATGGTCAGACACTGCCAGATACAAAAATAGTGGTTCCCCCGGATTAGGAATCGAAAGGCATGGAGGAGTTGATAAATAGGCCTTGATCGCTTGAAAGGCGACCGAACACTCTTCATCCCATTTGAATCTGCTCATTTTGCCCAAAAGCCGAAAGAAAGGCTTGCATTTATCAGCGGATCTTGAAATAAAACGCCCCAGGGCAGCAATCATTCCAGTCAAACGTTGTACCTGTTTGACATTTCTGGGTTCCGCCAGATTTATGAGGGCTGCAATCTGATCCGGATTAGCCTCTATCCCTCTTCTGCTCACTACATGGCCCAAAAACTTGCCGGAACCAACACTGAAAGTACATTTGGACGCATTGAGGTGCAGATTGTCCCTCCTCAAGATATCAAAAACCTGCAGCAGATCAGCAATATGGTTTTCTTCTCGGAGGCTTTTGACGAGCATATCGTCAATGTAGACCTCCACAGTCTTTCCTATCATAGGACCGAACATTTTGGTGACCATTCGCTGATAGGTTGCTCCTGCGTTCTTCAGTCCGAACGGCATTACCCGATAGCAGTATGTTCCCCGGGGTGTGATGTAAGCTATCTTTTCCTAGTTGGCAGGGTTCATTGGAATCTGATGATAGCCCTGGACAAGCATCCAGGAAGCTTAGCCGAGCATGCCTTGATGCCGAGTCAACTAGTTGATCTATCCGAGGAAGGGGAAAAGGATCCTTAGGACATGCTTTGTTTAAGTCCGTAAAATCAATACATACTCTCCACTTTCCATTCTTCTTTCTTACTACCACAGTATTTGAAAGCCAAGCTGGGTACTATACTTCCTGGATTGCCCCAGATGCCAAAAGGCGCTCTACTTCCTCCAAGACTATCGTGGCTCTTTCTGGAGCCAATTTACATCGCTTCTGAACCACTGGCCTTTGCTCGGGCATGATATTCAACGTATGACACGCCAAGTTTGGAGACACTCCCGGAGCATCATAGACCGACCAGGCAAAAATATCTTGATTGTCTGTCAGGACCTGCAACAAACGCTCTTTGTCCACCGGAGACAGCTTCGAACCGATCAAAAAGAATTTTTCAGAAGTAGAAGGGTCGAAGAATACCTTATCTGGTTGTTCGGTCATTATAGCTTCTCCGTCCTCTAGCTCCTGGGACTGTGATTGTCATGAACCCCCTGCAGGTTGTGCATCTTCTGCAACCCTCTTCTTGGTGGCAGTCAGAACGCATTGTTTTGCAGCAACCTGATCTCCATTCAATTCCATGACTCCGTCGGCAGTAGGGAACCTCAGCTTCTGATGGAGAGTAGACGGGATTGCCTTCATCCGATGCAACCAGTCACGCCCCATTATGGCATTATAGGGAGATGAAGCTTGAACCACTATAAATTCCGTTTGGAGATTAATCGGACCTGCTAGAACAGGCAGCACGGTTTTTCCCAATGGTATAACAGGTTCTCCCGAGAAGCCGAATATGGGGGTCGTGAAGCTTGTTAACTCGGCCTCAACCAAGCCGAGCTTCTCATAAAGGTCCTGATACATCACCTCCGCAAAACTTCCCTAATCAATCAATACTCTTTGGACATCATAGTTCCCTATCCTCAGAGTGACTACCAACGGGTCATTGTGAGGCAGTTGAACATCCCTCAAATCATTATCCGAGAAGGAAATCACCTGTTCTGTATTTCCTCTGCTAACCGAATACATCGAGGCCGGATGAACAGCATCTCGTATAGAGAAGGACCTCCTGAGGTGAGCAGCCTTTTGCACCTTGAATCTGTAGGATGGTGAAGAAACAGCCGAGCATGAAGGATTATGAATGACATGAATGATCCCAGCCAACGGCGTGTTCGAAGATTGAGGTTGCCGAGCATCCAGACCCGGTTCTTTCTTGCTAGATAATTCTCTATTGATATACTGGTCCAGATGTCCTGCTGATGCCAGCTTCTCCAGGTGGACTTTCAGCAGATGACAGTTTTCAGTCATATGGCCTTTCTCCCTGTGATAAGAGCAGTATAGATTCCCATCCTTCAATGCCGGGTTTCCGACCATCTTTGGAGGCCAAACAAAGAAAGGCTCCCTCTTGATCTTCTCCATGACTTTGTAGATGGGTTGCTTGAAGACAGTCTCAAAGGCCCGAAAGGTAGGAGCCACAAAATTCTTCGGGGCAGAAAGGTTTTTAGATGTGTTACCAGTCCGAGCAGCAGGTTTTGCTATGGTCACCTTGGGTTGAGCTATAGTCTGACCCGTGGGGGCTCTGCGACCATCCTCCTCTATCCGGACGAACTGATCTATCTTGTACATCAATTTTCCCAAGTTCCCGGGGGGATGTTTGACAAGAGACTGGCGTAAGCCTGAATCAGCAGGCAACCCCATCTTAAAAGTGGTGATCGCCACTTCTTCTCCACATGCCTCAATATCATTGTAGGTCTCCCAGAATCTGGTGGAGTAGTCTTTCAACGTCTCATTGTCCTCTAGCTTCATCGTAAGGAGGGCGCCCATTTCCTTCCTCTTCCGACTATTTGTGATGAATCGTGCCACGAACGCCTCAGCCAACTGATCCCAAGAGTAGATTGTCCGCACCCCAAGCTGATTGAACCATCTCATTGCGACCTCTCCCAAGCTGGACGGGAAGAGTCGACACATGAGGGGGTCGTTATTCCGAGACAGAGCCATACTCTGATGGTAATGGCCAATATGGGTCACGGGGTCTGTCCGACCATTATATATCTCAAAAAGTGGGACCGGATATCTCTCAGGCATCTCGGCCTTCTCTATTTCCTTGGAGAAAGGAGAAGATGATATCAGATCGAAGGCCTTCTAGACAGCATTCTGTCTTCCTGGACGAGCAGTTTTTCTAGACTGATGCTTCTTTGTTAAGGAGCTCCTCCCACCATAAGGAGGAGGACGGGACCGTGAGGGTTCTCCTTTATTTAATGATTTCTTGGGGATCTTTGGTGGCGTCGGTGATCTTGATTCCGACTGGGAGCTAGAGGTTTCAGAGAGTTCCTCATGTTGTGAACCACGAGACCGAGCATGGCGGTCTTTGTCTTCACGCTGCAAGGCATGCGTTCTTTTTGTTGGCCTTGGTTTGGTCGGGATTTGGTCCTTGTCCTTTCGTCCCCGGGCTTCTTGTTTGAGAGTTTGAATTTCTTTACGTAGCTCGGCGATGAGTTCTTGACTATCCTGTGTTTGAGATGATTTGGTCGAATAGACGAGACTCCGCCGAGCATCTCTGTTCTGTTGGTCCCGACCGAGCCTTCTTAACGTGGCTCCTTCATCTGCCCTGCTGGCTAACCCCTGGCTGGGATTGGTATGCCATGAAGGAGCCGGCTTTAGTGGTAGGGCTGGTTGTTGTGGTGGAATTGGTTGTAGTGGTGGAATTGGTACTAATGATACTCCTCCTGCCACGACTCCGTCAATAATCTCTCGTGGCTCCCTCGAGCCCCGAGAAGGCCGGTATGAAGTTCCAGAAGAAACTCTTGATGAACTCGCATCCTCCACCACCACAGAGGGTGGGCGTCGCGAGGTCGATGGTACCCCAGACATTCAGGCGAACCTTTCAAGTCTTCAGACTTCAATTTAAAAGAAAGCCTCTCCCCACAGACGGCGCCAATTGGAGGAACTTAAAATAGGACGAATGAAAGAGCTGACTAGGAGATTGAATCCGAGCACTATTGAGGTTTATCCGAGCAGATCTCCTGAGAACTAGGAAATTGAATCCGAGCAAATTTCCTGAGAACCTGCAGCACAATATAACAAAATAGAAAGGACAGGTGGTTAGAACCTTGGTCAACCCAGTGGGGGTTGGCCTTTTGCTCTCCGATGCCTGAGTCAGTTTCTGGAAAAAGGGTGATTTAAGAGTGCCAAGACAACAAAATACTTTTCTAGGGTATATGAGCACGTACCTTGAAACATTGAACCTCCTTCCTTTTATACCTGTCTTTAACTAGAGATATTTTATGATATTTACCAATTCCCTTTCCCAATAACCTTAACTTTTCCAGCCATCAGAGATATTTAGACTCTCTGATTCAGTATACCTCTTCCCTGAACGTGGGTTTTGTCAGTTCATTAATGTGTGATCATCATCACTCCTTATTACAGCTAATTCTGGGTTTAAAGTAAAACGTATTCAACACCCTTTGTTTAGATATTTTGGGTATCTATTAATGACCAAGTGGATGTCAGTTCAGGGTCTGTCATTTGGGGTTTAATTCAACGGCATTTTTAAAGATCTATACCCAGATATTTTAGGCATTCAATGTTGGGTTTTAACATGATCTTAGTTCGTTTTGGGTTGCCTGGTCAGGAGTTCAATCAGTTATTCCCGAACAGAATCTATATCCGAGCAGATCTCTGATACTGTTCGGACATATCCGAACATATAACGCAGCTCGGTCGAGTCCGAACAATGGGGGGATGCGACTCAGTTATTTCCTTAAATTCTGGTTCAGATTCAACTATTTACTAATTATTTTCCCTCCAGATAGTAATATTAATAATTTACAATTTTAGAATATGCCACAGTTATTTGGCACTGCAACTAGCTAAGGAGTGGAGCTACCCTTTTCGATTTTTTTTTTTTTCCTTGACCAAGGAATCGTTTAGAATTGCAATAGAGTATAGAAATGGTGGTCACATAGTAGTGAGCCTATTTACTCTCTTGTATAGCTAGCATAAACATAAAATTCCATGCACCCATTATAGCACAGGTAATGAGTGTCAATATTAACACAAGTATAAGCAATCCTAACTAGCACAAAGGAAATTAAAAATGAACAATCATCTAAACAAGTCAAAAAGACATTCTTGAAGAACCAAAATTATGAAAATGGATTATTTTCTAATATATCAATGTAGAAGAATATACCTTAAATCTCTATTGCCATCCCCTAAATTCTTCTTCTGCGAGCATTCTTCTTAGATCTTCGTACCTTGTTATGTTGTTCTCCATAAACCATATTCACTAGCCATTTGGGTCTTCCACGTGAGAACACATGATATCCTATACCCAATCCAAATATGAATCCACATCCGTACCCCAACAATACAACTTTCCAATGAAACCCATTTGCAAACTCGAAATCATTGTCTTGGATGATTGAAGATGGTAGTGGTTGTTGTCCCCCGTCATCGCCACAAGTTTTTGTTAATGGAAAACCACATAAGTCTGAGTTTGCTTTGTAAGAATCATTTGTAAATGTATTGAACTGTTTACCTTGAGGTATAAGTCCCACCAGATGGTTTTTTGATAGGTTTAAAATTACCAGTGATGTAAGATCCGCCAATTGCTTAGGAATTCCCCCAGTGAGCATGTTAGAGGAGAGATCTAACCATTCGATATTGGTTAGATTTCCCAATGATTGAGGCATCTCACCCGTAAGATCATTGTGTGAAAGATTAAGCCCCTTGAGTGACGTAAGCATTCCAATTGACTTTGGAATTTCTCCTTTGAAGCTATTGTTGGAGAAATCAATGGTTGTGAAGAGAGTTTGGATTTTCTCCATTTCAATAAAGTTCCCTTTTATTGTAATCTTCATAGAATCCTGATAATAGCCATCACCCATATATTTCAATTCACCTATGTCCGAATTCACTTTCATCATGGCTTTTAAATGCTCGAAAAAGTTTGTTGGCAAAAACCCATGGAACTCATTGTGAGAGAGGTCTATGACTCGCAAATTAGGGAACGGGAATTTGTTCTTGGGACTACTTATGACACCATGGAATTTGTTTGATCGTAAGACAAGAACCCTTAACTCTGGAAGAGTTTCCAACCAACTCGGGAAGATGCCATTAATCTTGTTGTTACTAATATCTAAAACTTCCAACTTTTTGTAATTGGCCAATGATCGTGGCAATGACCCTTCCAATTGATTGTCATTGAGTTTAAGACTTCTCAAACTTCCCTTTGCAAACATTGTTGGGATGGTGCCCTTAAGATTGTTACTTCGCAAATCCAAATCTATGAGATGAACACTCAAGTTTTCGAAACATGGAGGAATCATGTTACTCAAGTGATTATAAGACAAATCAAGGTATTTGAGAGAATTGAGATTGCAAATCAAGGAAGGGATCTCCCCTTTGATTTGGTTGTTGGAAAGGTCTAAAATTTCTAAATTTTCTAAGGTTCGCAAAAAGTGTGGAGTTTTACTTAAGTTGAAAGATGAGGAACAATTTACTCGAGAACGCAAGAACAAGAATTGGAGAAAGAGGACCAGATATAGCCACAATATCCACCCCATGTTTCCTTTAAGAAATCAAAAAGAAGAAAATAATTTTGGTCTTTTGGGAAGAGATAAGAATTGAGATGGCATTTGATAGATGTTTATATGCTAAATGCTACCCAGTGAATAGAACACTCTGTAACCATTCCACACGATGGTGATACCATTCTAATTTTCTCACGTCCGCCATTTTTGATTGGACGCTTGAAATTTCTTTAGTTAGATATTCCAAAGACTTGGAAAATTATGGTCTTTGGGTCCCCCATTAATTATCGTGAATTGTGGAGTATAGAATTGAATGATGAGGACTGTATAGGTCAAGTCAATAGATAAATTAAATCAATAATTTTTCACTTTGGACCACTCAGACTAAAAGTTTGTGGAAGATTATTAAAGGTGTGGAAGTTGATCGTGGATGAGATCCAATCAATTAGGAAAGCTTCAAGAAAGAATCAAAAGAAAAAAAAAAAAAAAAGTTTTGTTTTGTAGGTTGAGGAAGTAGACAATTTTGTAAGTCATTTTGTTTTTTCTCTTATTCTGTTTTTATTTTTATAAGTTGAGAGAGTCTCTGTTTGATTGATGGGAAGGGTTAGGTTAATAAAAATAAAGGCTATTACGCAATTTTATAGTTTCTTCAAATCTTTGTTAGAAATTTGAATTTTTTTTTAAATAATAATAATAATTATTAGAACATTTTTGTTACATCATAGAGAAGTAAGTGAGATGTGAATCTTGGTGATGTTGTTTACAAATGTTTAGTTGTTGATATCAATTTTTAGGGTATAACGTAGGTGTATGTCATTCATAATAAAGACTTATTGGGAATGCATAGAATATACATTGTAGATACAACTCACTAACATGTTTCATTCAACTTCCTATTTTGGTCGACTTCATTTACATTTTTAATATTTATACGAAGAGGTGCATAAATGTGTTCTACAAACATTATCTATTTTTGTCAAGCATGCATCTGTCATACTCTTAGAGGCCCCCAAAAAGAATACTTATTGTTCCATTGGTCTCATAAGAAGTCTTTCATATACTAACGGAGTTAGATACACATATAAGATTATTGGGATGATGCTATTTTATTTCCTTAGTTTGATTTGATTGATTAAAGATATTGGAGTCCACATGGTTATCGTGACTCCTTACTAGAATCACAAAGTCATTCAATAAATTGTGCAACAGGATTGATTATGTTAAGAGAAGAGTAATATGGCATTGGATCATTGGAAGCTCAAAACAAATCCATACTGTTTGTGAGATCTAATGGATAAATGTCATAAGCTAAGCTAAATCATGAGCACAAAATGCCACTTACAAGATACTAGGGTAGGCCACTCAGTAGTACAAGATCCTTAATTAAATTCACATTGGTTTATATGGTAGTTTGGTGATTAACAAATTTAGAATTTAACAACTGATTGGATACAATCTCTTTTAACAAAAGCAAATTTGTAATTTTGTTTCTAATGTTAAAAAAGAAAGCAATGTATTGTAACTGTTAAGGATTTGAATAAACCAAACTCAACTGAAGCCTCAAAGAACAAGATCACAACAAATGTAGATAAAGATAGATTCAAGGAAACTCACCTCTGTTAGGATAATGTGATATGTATTCTATTTTGTAAATATCCTTGCTTGTAATTATCTCTTAAACTCAATTATAAATTCATAGTACCTTGACCACATTTTGGTAAGGCAGAACAATTATCAATATCACTGCTTATTGAGCTTTTACATGGTATTAGAGCCACCCCTTGGGTGTTGGGCAGACCTCTCTCCTATTATGGTCCACGTGTTTGGTTGGTCCGCCACACGTGAGGGGACATATTAAAGTGAGAGTCTTGTCCCACATTGGCCAAGTATTCTTGGGTTGTGCAATTTATAAGCCATGAGCATCCCTCATCTCTCAAGGCGTCTTTTGAGATTGAGTTAGGCCCATTGGACTTTAACATGGTATCATAGCCCTAAAGCTCACACGAGTCACCTTTAGCCGATAGCCACCATCATCCTTTTCCACATCTTCAAAAAAAAAATCTTCCCTAACACCACCCCACACCACCGCACCGCCATCACCACCATCAAGATTGGCAAACGCACTCAGATCTGTTTATCCGTATGTACTCACGGAGATCTCAAGTTGTTGAGTAAATCCATGTGCATTGAGAGGTGAATATCTGGTTTTTAATTTTGTATTTTGTTTTGCCAACTTTTATTGGTAATTTCTCATGGTATCAGAGCAGGTGATCCCAAGTTCGAATCCTGACTACACTCTACCTCCCATTTAAAAAATTAAAAATCTCACATGTTGGGCCTCACTCATTAAGGGGGAGTTTAAGCCCACATATGAGGGAGAGTGTTAGAATATTAGTTAAATGATTAAATTCACCATTTCCTAATAGCTTAAGTTTTTGGGATAATCGGTAATTTCTCAGTTAAAATCCAATGGGCCTAACTCAATCTCAAAATACGCCTTGAGAGATAAGGGATGCCCATGGCTTATAAATTGCACAACCCAAGAATACTTGGTCAATGTGAGACAAGACTCTCACTTTAATATGCCCCCTCACGTGTGGTAGACCAACCAAACACGTGGACCATAATAGGGGGGAGATCTGCCCAACACCTAAGGGGTGGCTCTGATACCATGTTAAAGTCCAATGGGCCTAACTCAATCTCAAAATATGCCTTAAGAGATAAGGGATGCCCATGGCTTATAAATTGCATAACTCAAGAATACTTGGTCAATGTGGGACAAGACTCTCACTTTAATATATTAAAGTCCAATGGGCCTAACTCAATCTCAAAAGACGCCTTATGAGATGAGAATTGCCTATGACTTATATACCTATTACTCGCTCCAACTCTTTCCAATGTGGGATTATATGTGATAATCTCTAACATCCCCCCTCAAACTCAAGGAGATTGAAGATTGAGTTTGGAATGGTAGTGGAACTGAATTACGGCTTTTTTGTGTGTGATACCGGATGGTTACGGCTTGAACTACCGAAGTGTGTGGAGGAGTTGAATGATTGGGAGTTGGAGTGGGTAACCTAGCTCTGATACCATGTTAAAGTCCAATGGGCCTAACTCAATCTCAAAATACGCCTTAAGAGATGAGGATTGCCCATGACTTATATACCTATTACTCGCTCCAACTCTTTCCAATGTGGGATTATATGTGATAATCTCTAACATCCCCCCTCAAACTCAAGGAGATTGAAGCTTAAGTTTGAGCTTTTACAGTAACATTACCAGGTTTAAGTAAATATCACTAAAATAGGTACATTGCCAAAATCTTTTAAGTTATAAATTAAGAATCCTTTGAAGTGACACCCTAGATCAAGTCATATTTATTTCAAGTACAAAATAACCTCCTAGGTGGGGTTAATTAAGAGTTATGTCTTGCAACATCATAATACATGTCAAATGTAAAGTGTGTGCATTAATGCTAAGGATGACAAAACCTAATAGCAATATGGATTTGATGATTGTGATGATTGTCACATTTAGTTTCACTCATATCACCTTTAATTATTTTTTTAAGGTTTAGTATGGCTTTCCATGTTAAAATAGTGTGGAATAGACAAACTTCCTTATTTGACCTACTCTCCTTTTACATTTAAATGGGTACTACTGGAATTTGTAAAGCTATATATCTCTTTATGCAGCTTAGGTTGAGTGTAGTATTTCCACAACAACTTTAGGCAAGGTTTGTTGCAAGAGTATTATAAATTAGTTCATGAAGCAAGGAAAAATGCTTTTGGATTAGTCAATTTTATGCTCTATCTAAAGTAATTCAATATTTTAGATAGATTTGTGGCTTTAGATTTTATGTTCTATCTAAAGCAATTCTCACCCCTAACAATAAGATTTTCTCAGTCATTTTCAGTCTTTCTCGCATTTCTCTTTATGCTATTATTCTTATATAAGATTTGAAAAAGTAAGATGTCTCACCAGGGACGTAGCCAGGATTTTATATGAGTAGGGGCCGGTACATTGAATCAATTTTTATTTTTTTCATGAAAATTCAAATCACTGAAATTAGTTTATTTTATATTAACAAAATATCAACAATTGAAACCCCCTTTCTATACTCAACTGTCAGGTAACTGTAACTATTTAGTGTTTTTTTTTTTTTTTTTTTTTTTTTTTTTTTTTTTTTTTTTTTTTTTTCTAAATTAATCAAATTTGTTTTATTTTTTGAAGTTTTTATGAAAACAAAAACAAATGGCTGACATTTTTTTTTTTTTTTGTAATTTGGGCTGATTTGTTGTTAGCATGTTGTAATTTGGGCTGATCTTCTATGGTTATAATTTTGTTTTATTGGCAAAAATATTGTTTTCGTCTCTAAAGTTTGCATGAAGTTTATTTTTTGTCTTCGACTTTTTAAAGATATTTTTTCAATATTTTAGAGAAGAAAAAAGATATATTTTTTTTAAAAAAGTTTAAGGACACAAAGTGTAACATTTTCAATATTTAGGGATCGAAAACAAATTTCTTTTCAATAGTTTAGGGATGAAAAAAGATTTATTTATTTATTTTAAGTTTAAGACAAAAAGTGTAACACTTTCAATATTTAGGAACGGAAAGCAAATTTTTTAAAGTTAAAGGACAAAAAATGAAATTCATGCAAACTTTAGAGATGAAAACAATATTTTAGATTTTGTTTTTGTAATATTTGGGCTATTTTATTTTGTTTAAGAGAGCCATAAATTATCATAGTGGGGCTCAATTTAATTTTTAGGGATCCAACTTCTAAAGTAACCAAACTAATATATATATTTGATTAAAAAAAAAAGGCTGATTGGGGCCTGGACCACAGTTGGTCTTAGTAATGTGGCTTTGTTCCTCCATTGTAGGCATGGGCTCTTTTTATCTTCATGCATGACACAAATATGGTTATTGCATCTGGGCTGATACAAATCCAAATGAGTTATGCTGGAAGTACACAGAGTCACAAAGGGTGGCAGCATAGCGGAATCGAAGTTCATGAATCTCATCCATAATATTGCAGTGGAATTTGTTTTTGTTCTTGACTAAAAGCACTCAAGAGTTAAGACTAAACCACTGGTGGCCCTGCCTATAATTGCACCATCTAAACCTCTCATATGAAAATTTTAATAAAGTGTTCAAACTTCAAACAATAAAACACCACCTACTAGCGGATTTTGTTGAGAGAGCTGGCAGGGGCCAGGGCCCTCCTTGGTCCCTGTGTAGCTCCGTCTCTGTGTCTCACACAAATGAACCTATTAATTGTAATGTGTCTTTGTCGTGGTAATGCATTTATGCTTTGTGCTTTGGATCCAAATCTATATCAATGACAAAACTGATGATTCGACATTTATTGGTATTATGTTTTGTGCAAAATAAATGAAAACATAATCCATATGAATCCTTCGTTAGAACAAATCTATTCTACTTTATATACTATATTAGCTAGATTTATCAAAAATATTTTTTTTGTTCTAACTTTTTTCTTTGTTGTAGTATATGAGGTAGATTTCATCTTAAAGAAGGCAAAGAGAATAACAAAGAAGATAATGATGTTATTACAAATGTCGCAAGGAAGAGTTGAGGAGTTAATTGGCCTAATTGATTTTTCATGAATTATAACGCTTCTAAGTGTTATTTTATATAGAAAAGATAGTGTTCCTTTATTTTAACTCATCAGTTTTCTTATATAATATATATAGATGTAATAGAGTTGTAAATAGGGGTTGAATGACAAATGCAGTTATAGATTAATGATATGTTTTGTATTGTTACATTTGATACATCATATTTAAGATATTTTGTAGAATAGTTCACATGGCAAAAGATTTGTGGAACAAAACGAGCTAAAAATGTTGTATTATATTTTATTTGGTGTGTGAATGATTTTCATGTGTTTGTATGAAGTGACTAATTTTGGGTGTTTCATATATGTAAAGAGTTAATCGACATTGCAGTAAGTTTTTTAAAATGATTTACACAAGAGATGAATTTAATTACAACTTTTTCACTTCAATTGCAGAATTTCATTGCATTGATATTATTAAATGCACCCGCAGCAACGCACGGGCTAATGCCTAGTAATATATTATGGATTTTGTTAACCAGTGCCCTTAGGGCAATGGTTAAAGAACATTAAATGATTACACTTTACGGGAAATAACGAACTTTTAATATTAAAATAATAAATAGAAAGACTAAAATACCCTTAAAAGTTATTTTTGTATTAAATGGAAGCATTAAGTGGAAGCATCAAATGCTTACTTAACCATTGCCCTAAGGGCACTCGTTAACAGGGCCCATATAATATTTCTAGGAAAATTATAGAATACTCCAAGAGTACATTAAATGCGTACTCCCTCCTCTCACATGGGACCCACCACTTATGTAAGAGGAGGGAATACGCATTTAATGTACTTCCGGAATATTCTATAATTACCCTTATTTCTATTAAAGAAAATATAATGTGTCAAGATTCTAATGAGATGTTTAATTATAGAATAAAATTTAAATTCAATTAAAATATATATATATATATATAAATAATAAGGCGTAAAATTGTGAGATTTCAAAAGTTTATGTGGCACAATATTATAAAGTCAATCAAAAGTCAAAAAGATTTCGGTTTTACATTATAGTATAGATAAATAACCAAATAATAATTTGTATTCTCAGAAAAATAAGAATAAGCTTGATAAATAGTTAGATATATCGATTTGATATTATATATATATAATATTAGCGGTAAACTCGAAACAGAATGCCGAAATTGACCGATACCGAAATATTTTATTCTAATGGCCAAACCGAAACGGGTACTGAAACGGTATTCACAACTTTGATATATAGGGATTTTGGGTAGTTTGGCTATAAACTATATACACGTGACATGGGTCTCCTCTCTTACAAGGCAATTTCAAAAAGAAAAAGAAAAAACATGGAAGGTAACATCCATATTATTTTAAGGAAGTAAACAAACATAGAAGGTAAGGTCCATGTTATTTTAAGGAAGTTTCTTGTTGGATTAATAGCAATTTCTAAATTAGACCCCCCAAAAAAGCAAAATCTAAATAGAGAGCCACCAACGTCTTCACTCAGTAATTTTAAGGATCATATTTACATTTTATGAATCAAATTGAAAACAAAAGCAAAATTCGAATGACAAAAATGTATTTATCTTTAAATTTATACCGAATTTAACAACAATATGATGTAGCCAAATGTTGCACAAGATGAAACAAGTGTTATCTGCATTTCAGGGGCAAAGGAAGGAATTTATTTTAGGATGGGCTAGAATATCAAATAAGTAAATCTCGACGGTATGAGAAAATTTTATTAAATAGAAAGAAAAATACACCTAGTCAGGGGGGACATAATGAACCTTATCCCTCAATGCATATTCTATATATAAGCAAAAAGATTAAAAAAAAAAATATGCAATGTAAATACAATAGATACTATCCTAAAAAAAGAAAAAAGAAAAAAAAGATACTACTTAAGTGGTGCCCTGCGATTCTTGATAGAGTAAAAATCATTAATTAAAAATTATTTCTTAACAGACATGTGACCCACAAAACTACAAATAGTAAAATTATTCATTGCTGACACGCACACATATACCAGTACACCACCCACCCATACCACAACCACATTCAAGACTAAAATACTAAAAGTCTAAAATATAAAAATTATTAATAGTCTAAAATAATTAAATAAACAAGTGATTGATAGTGACATTGACATAGTATACTGTATATGTGTACTGATTACTGAAACAAGTAAAAGAATAAAAAAAAAAAAAAAAAAATTGCTGTGAAACAATGAAATAATTAAAGAATAAAACAAGGGAAATGATATTTCCACACTAATATGGAAAAATGTGCTTTTAAAAGACTAAATTGTCCTTATACTCCATATGTTTAATCTTTGATCACTTACATTAAGGGTTTTTTGGTCTTTTCAATTTATTTTAATATGAAATTATCACACTTGAGTCTGGAAATATCAATTTCCTTAAACAAAAACAAATTGCTGTACAGCTGTAGAGCAGTAGAGAATCAGAAAATAAAGAGAGAAAGAAAGAAAGAAAGAAAGAAAGGGAGAACCGGAGAACTGGAGAAGTGAAGAAAAAGAAAGAAAGAAAGAAAGAGAGCTGGTGACCGGTGTCACGGTGTGGCCAGTGGTCCGTGAGTGGCGTCACTGCGTCAAGCGGTGTGACAGCGTGTGAAAGAGGCAAAGAGGCAAAGATGAAAGAGTGAAAGAGAGACAACATACCAGTGGGTGTTCCGGGCTTATCGTTGGTGGCACTGTTTTCCATTGTGAGGGCTGGCCAGTGGCGGCTGGGTCACGCACAGCAGTCCACAGTGAGTTTGTTTTATTAATTGATTTTGAGTTTTTTTTTTTTTGAATTAATTGGGAATTTTATGCTTAGATGATATTGAAATTGGAATTAATTGGGTTAGGGTTTGATTGGAATTGTTGGGCTTGATTTTATCTTTAGATGGTTTTGGATTTTAAATTGGAATTGCTGGGCTAGTGAATTGGACTAGGCTAGGGTTGGGATTGTGATTGAAATCTAGCTTGTACACAGCTCCGCCTCAGCAGAGTACTCCACCACTAAGATCCTGCTTTTGTTTGGGTGCCCAAGAAACTGAGTGTCCAACTCACAACACCTTTCTCACTGGTAAGTTTTAAGCTCCTTGTAATTTTGCCATAGTCACTGGTAAGTTTGATTGGAATTTGATTTAATCCAGACTTTAAATTGAGTACAAAACTAATTAGGAACAATTACTTAAGTGTTGTAATATATTTTTTCTTAATTGAATTCAACCATATGGTCGTATTTAGGGGTAGGCAAAAAACCGTGGAACCCGACCCGTTTGTCCGCCCGTGAGTATATATATGGACGAATACGGATTCAGATATTTTAAATATTCGGATAACGGATTTTGGAATTTTGGTCGGATGGATACCCGCCCGCCCGACAATATTATATATATATATATATATATATATATATATATATATATATATATATATATATATATATATATATATATATATATATATATATAAACCTATAAGTATAACTACCAAACCCAGTACCCGAAATCCCATACCCGCCCGCTGATGCCCGCCTACCCGTTCACTCGTTCAGTACCCACCCCTGCTTTACTCTTTAGTCTTCTAAAGTCTAAACTCTTCTTTAATATTTAGGGCAAAATTGAAAAACTCTAAAAACCCGATTTCTCACCCCTGCTCTCATTCTCTCTCTCACCTCACGGCGCAGCCTCCACGCCTCACCTCACGGCCTCTCGCCCTCAACCTCCTCACCTCACGCCCTCGACCTCACGGTCTCACGCCTCACCTCTTCAGTCCTCACCTCACGGCCTAGCCCTCACTTCTCGGCCTCACCTCCCTCTCTCTCTCGCCAGATCTAGGCCGATTCTCGCCTCACCTCCCTCTCTCTCTCGGATCAGGTTCTCCTCCAACCGAATAGATCTTACCTGATATTTGATTTGTTGATTGTGTATTAGGTGATTTTGTATTTGGTGATTGTGTGTATTTGTGTATAAAAGATATTTGTGGAACACTGTACTTTGAGTTTTGGAAATCTGATGAGATTGTGTGTATTTGGAATTGTGTAAAAAAGGATATATGAGAGTCTGTATTTGGAATTTCTATTGCGTGTTGGAATGTGTTCAGATTTGGACTGATTTTTTAATTTGGTCTAAAAAACACTTGCAAGCCCATAATTAAATTCATTCATGTGGTTTATTAGTAAATGCAATCACATGGTTGAGTTTAATTTGGGAACCAAGGAACTGTACTTATGCTTGTTCAGGTCAAATATGACATTTTCTTTCACATTTCTAATTCAATTAGAAAAACGAGGCTGTAATAACTCTTCTGTCAATTTCTTGTGTTCTTTATATGACTCGGTTTGCCTATACTACTGGTTAAAAATTTAAGAGCCAAAACCCTTAAGTTGGTTTTCAGTTAGCGGAATGTTGTCAACATTACCGCCGCTATATGGGAATGTGAGAATATTATCATGTTTGGTTCATAAATTGTGCAGCACATTACAGGTCTATCACATTCTAATTGTTATCACATTACCTTTAAAAGAAACTGGATAGGCTGAATAAACAAATTCATCAAGAAAATTTAAGCCCAAGTCCTGAGATTTTTCTATTGTAAGAAATGAAAATTAGCTCTCAAAAGAGTTATTTGATTGTAATGTAGCCCATACGTAATCACCAGTGAATGAATAATTGACTTTTGATATAATTTGTTCTATCACAGATGAAACTTATTTACCAAGATTTAGAAACAAAAGTTGTAATCCTTCACGTGACTACTGCTCATGGACCTCGGATCAATTCAACAAGAAAGAATTCCTTGTCCATCAAGACAGAATTCCTTGTCCATTGAGGGAACCAGTTTTCATCAGCAGCAGCCTATATGTAACTCTAACTCGAGCAATCACCTCTCTGCAGTGCCTGTCTCTCAAGAAATAATTGTTAGCACTTCCATTTTGACACCCAGTATTGAGACCATTACTCCTCAAACATCCATGATCGTTACTTCGGATGGAGCCATGCCAATTGAAGAAGGAGTGCGTCTGGATCATGCAGAACTGAGTCTGAGGCCCAATGGAGAATGGCTATATCCAATTCTTTATGATGGTAAGTATCACTGCTTGTGTGTAGTATTATATTATTTGCAGAAAGGTCTGTACGTTGTGCTAGAGTATTTACCCAAATTGAGCTTTGCATACTAAGCACATATCTATAACATATATAAGCATATGTGCTTAGTATGCAATTTCAGGCAGCCAAGCATGTAGTATGTATTTGGGCTCACATTGTGCCATCTTCATGTAGAAAGTTAGCTTCTACTCAGGACCTTCATATTTGAAGCTCTGTCTGTAGAGTGAAAAACTAGTTTAGGAGAGTAGATAAAGAAATTGTAGTTACTTTCAGTACTTGAATCTACCCTGAGGCATTATTTATAGCCTAGGAAACTTGTTTAGTGTTGCTTGCTAGGAATGTCAAAGTGTTCTCTGTAGGTTATTCACATGTTTTAGTTTATTCACATGTCTTTGTTTCTCAGAATCAAGGCCCCTAAATTAGATTCTACGATATTAGATTGGCTCCCTTAGCTCTAAAGTTGATAAAAGGCCAACTATATCGATTTCTTACCTTAATTAGGACAAATTGCTCTATTAAATGTACTGGGTTTGCTGTTTGTCCAGACACATGGTTAAATCATTACACTGTCAGTTGCTTCCTCATCTGTACTTTCAACTTTTTTTTTTACTAAAATAGGAAATAGTGCAGGATGTGTTGTCAATCATTTGTAATTTATTCTGCCAAAATATTTCATCTGCTAGGATTATCTGATTATGTGCCATTGTTGCTTTGTCAGACACTCATGTTAGACGTGTTCCGCAGTGTATATTGTTGGGTACATTTGTTGTACCCTCTTTTCTTTTTCTTTTTTTGCCTGATTTACCAAAAGAAACATTGAGAAAATTTTGCTCACTTTATATACCATAGTCAAGATAACATTGTTTTCCATTTCCACCTGCAACCTTGCCTGAAAATTTGAAAGAAGCAAATTCTTTGGGTTAAGAAATCATGTTAAGAAGTGCAATTAGAGCTGTTTAAATTGTTCCGGAGATATGTAATACACAAATCAACTCTCTCCATTGTCCTTTTACAGTGTTGAGGTGCAGGTTTCATTTACGATACAAGTAATATCCTAGGATCTTGTGGCATGACACATTGTTAAACACGTTAAATTTTACAAAGGCAGTGGAAAAAGAATAGTTTGATAAATTACAATACATTTTCCTCATGCTTGAAAATTTTCAGGGGAAAGAAGAAAGGAATACCTCTCCCTATGTGTACCTTTATATCAAGCAGCCATCAAAGGTGATTGGAAAGCTGCTAAAGCTGTCATCAACAAAGATCGTGGTGCTCTTCGCGTTGGGATAACCAGAAAAAGGGAGACAGCTCTGCACATTGCTGCTGCTGCTGTTACTAATTTTGAAAGCCTAGGTCGTGAGGAACAAATTAGCCTCCTTCTTCATACTATCTCAGCTGATTTATACGGTATGATGCCCTTATAACTGAATTTCATGTAAACATTGGAGTCATAACCTAGCTGGCAAATTCCCCACCCCCAAAGTATTTGTACAAAATTGCCACACTTGGTTTGTATATTAGACTGCTTCAACATGCTTTGCATTCTCTGCTAACTTTCAATTATACCTGAATATCTCTAAGAGTTAAGAGGCAGACAGCCTAGCTTTAAAAATATTGCATGTTTTGGCAGCCTCGTTTTGGCTCGAAAGCCTTCAAAAATTGCCAACAAAAGTCAGCTGGGAATCTGGAAAAGATGCATAAATTCATGTTAGTTTCTTAAGCCCACTCAAAATCTCTTAGCAAAGACTATGTAATGACCCTTGAAAGTGTTGGGCAAATAAATTTCATCAGGGTGTTACTTCTTATAGGCAAATACACTTTATTAGTATGCAACTCTACACCTTGAAAATCCATTTATTCATGTTCCCTTTGGCATTGAGATCATGATATACATGCCTTAGAAAGTTAAAGGATATAAAATGTTTTATATAATCTACTGAGGCTGATTTGTGTTTCCCCTGTAGTCTCTAGCGGAAAACATGCAATTTCAATTGTTCTCAATATATATTGAATGGGATGCTACAAATAAGACAATTGCTATTTTAGAATAGGCATCTCTTTTATTTTGTATCGTTTCTGTGTAATTCTATACCTGAATTATTATTAATTCTACCTTTAGGCTTCAAAAGGATCTATCATGAGGATTTGATGCGAACGTTAGCCCATCAACTAGTTGAAAAACTCTGGGAACATGTTCTACAACTGCAAGATTCGGAGATTTCAAAACTAATTACAGAACCTTCGAGACTACTCTTTGATGCTGCAGAATTAGGCAGTCTTGAGTTTCTGACTATCCTTATTCGCTCATATCCTGATCTGATATGGAATGTTGATGAAAATAATCGAAGTTTGTTTCATATTGCGGTTCTATATCGTCATGATACCATCTTTAATCTAATATATGACATTGGAGCAATGAAAGAATTGATAGCAGCACGTAGGGATGAGAACAATAATAACATCCTGCATCTAGCTGGAAACTTGGCACCTCATAATCAACTCCAAATTGTATCAGGAGCTGCACTCCAAATGCAAAGAGAGCTGTTGTGGTTTAAGGTAAATAATAACACTAATCAATATATAGTTATTGGATTTTTATTTTTTCTTATAGTACTAGTATATTTCTTCTATTTATTCGGGTTAATTGAAAACAGCAGTGTTCCAAGTAAAATTTCGTTGCTCTACCATGATTCATAAATTTCTTGTAAGTTTAAATTGGACCTTTCTATTGATTATGTTGTATTTGTATAACTTTAATTCAATGACTGTTACAGGCGGTGGAAAAAATTGTGCCACCTTCATATATTAAGATGAAGAATTCAGATAACCAGAGACCCAAAGATCTGTTTACTGAGAAGCACAAGGACTTGTTAAAAGAAGGGGAGAATTGGATGAGGAGCACTGCAACTTCATGCATGCTTGTTGCGACACTCATTGCCACTCTGGTATTTGCTGCAGTCTTTACTCTACGAGGAGGGAATAATGAAAGTGCTCCTACATTTCTAAATAAGAAGTGGTTTTTGATTTTTATGATATCGGATGCAGTAGCACTATTCTCTTCCTCAGCTTCAATAATGATGTTCTTGTCTATTCTTACGTCACGTTATGCTGAAAACGATTTTCTTATATCACTACCCGCAAGGTTGATGCTTGGACTCTCAGCACTGTTCATCTCCATTGCTACAATGGTCTTAGCCTATGGTGCAGCCATCTTTATGATCTATGATCATTGGGTTCCCATCGTTATTGCGGTTCTTGGCTGTGTCCCAATCACATTATTTGCTTTTAAACATTTTCACCTCTGGGCTGATACGATCCGCTCAACATATTGGTCTAGGTTTCTCTTTCGATGATTTAAAAATAGGTTTTCCAATTGAATTTTGGAATCTGCAGAAGTCCTTATGGAAACAGCCAGTATATCTAGATCCCTTAGTTTGTTTCTCCATATGCTATAGAAACATTGTAGTTCAGGTGTTGAGGTGCATAATTGTATTTTAATTCTGTCTTGTTCCACCAAATTTCACATTATGTTATTTTGTGTTCATGAATTTTATATAAAAAGGACTACAGAAGTACTTGATTTGAGTTGATGAGTAATATTTTCTTGAGGTTTTTTTAGTTATTTTTAATGTACCAAAGACTTTCTTTCTTATGTTTTACAAGGGATCCAGGGTATTATTAGGTATAGCTATATTTTGCTCTTCCATATTTTTACTGCATTAGTTGGTTTTAGAGGAAGAAAGCTCACTCAATCTGTTAGAAGATGAAACAAAATCAAACATAAGCAGTTGTGCATATTAGTGTGGCTTGCGTTGCTTGGTCCAGGTTTGGCAGGATCTTGGATCTTTCATTTTAAGCCCAACTCTAAACTTCTTCCAGAAAAAAATGGACAGTTAGTGGATGGCCCAGGACCGGTCTACACTGTTGCAGACTAATGGGCTTATAGGCCAGTAACCCAGATGAGCAAAATCAGGCTAAAGCTAGCTCAGCTTGACCATGAAGAGTTAGAAGAAAATTACTTAATACAACTCAACTCAGGTAAGATTTAATTGTAGCTAAATTGTAGTTAGATTGCTTAAATCACTTTCAGCTGATTGAGATTGACCACATTTATCTTATCTGGGAATAAGGCCCAAAGACCAAAACAATATTCTATCATTAAATTAAGGCTTAAAGATTGATAAAATTATTCTAAACCAACAGGGCCCAAGGCCTAAGCAAGTTTTATTCATTGTCAAGTGACAAGTTTAGGTTATGATGGACTACAAAATAATGATATATGAACCATCCATTATGGTAGAGGAACTAGAGATTCAATAAGTTTCAGATGAATATCATATGAGAAGCATTAATATATTAATTAGTATAAATTGTCAATTAATATATATAATGCAAAATATTGTAGAAATTTTTTCTCCCATACTTGTTAAGTAGTTATCATGGATATATTACTTACTTAAACGCCCCTCTCACTCCTTCCCCTAAAAAAAAAAAAAGAAAAAAAAAGTAAATTACACTGACACTCTATTCTTTTAGAAAAACTAGATTCATTATATCCAAATTTAGGAAAATGACATCTTCGCTATCCTCCTTACACTTATTATTAAAGGTTGATTTTCTAAAACTAACGTAGCCACCCTTCTTCTCTTCTCTCCTCTTATCCTTTATTTTATATTTTAATTTTTACTCTGCTTTCATGATCGAAATTTTTTACACGCCCATAAAAATGGTAGAGAAGTCAATGCAACCAGATGTCATCCATATCAGATCTTAAACCCACAAATTCATGTTTGCCAAGTATATTGAATCCTGCAGGCCATAATTCCAAAATTCTGACTTGTCCAGCTTTTTCCTTCTATTCTAAAATTATCTTACCCCAAGCTCTCACACATAATACATTTCTCACATTAAAAAGTGACAACATTGGCCCCCACTATCCACATGCATACTAGCAAGTCCATAATGCATATTAATAATATGCATATGGCATATCCGAATATCGTTAGTCAGCGTCCATCCATTGACAAAAGTAGATCATGGTGTTTTGCTTCACTTTATTTTAATTACATTATCAATTTTTTCAAAAGATTAATTCCCATTTAATTATTCAAAAACCTTTTCAACCACTGAATCTTATAATGTTCATTAATAAACTAAGCAATAATTTCATAATCTTCATACATATATATATATATATATATATATATATATATATATATATATATATATATATATATATATATATATTCTAATGAGAAAATTGGTAAGACAATTTGTTTCTTCACGCTTCATTTTTTTTACTAAAAAATGATTCCGTGTGGAGAAAGGAAAAAAATATATATAAAGAGGGCATCTTATACATATGGAGGTCTTTCACTTAATTAACCATTATAATGAACACATAGCTGACATAATTACCACTTCAAATATAGTCGCCACTTGCATTTGTTTTAATAGACACATGATACTTAATTACAAACAATAATTAACGAAGTGACGGAAAGATTAAATTAATAATGATGTAAAATTAACCTATAAGGTTGACATTGCAAATATTGAAATTACAATTTACAATAAAATTGATAGCAAACAAAAATCTGAAGGGATCAAATTTTATTTTAGTAAGTAAATCTCAATGGGGTACCCAATTTAAACCCGACCCCACTTCAATTGAATACAAGATAAAATATCTGATGAGATGGTTGAGTCTTATATAACAAGAAGCACTAAAATATTGACAGTGATCAATTGTGTAACAAAAAGTGAAAGTAACAGCCACAAAACACTTTTAATAGTGAGAATTAGCTAGAGACAATCATTCGTGGGAACTCACAATTCTTAATGACGCTGATTGTTCCATTCACTTACCCTGATCCTATCATTTTTTTGTCTTGGAAACTTATAATTATTAGGCTGCTGATTAATTTGTCACACATGGAAGAATCTTATGATCAAGTGAAACATATGCAAATTAAAAGTTGTTTCTGTCTATGATATGTGAGCTAATTCATGTACAATTGTGCGACCATGATGGCTATTGAGTATTTACTATCACTGAAAAAGGGGTTGTGACTTTGTGAGACACAATTATTTTTCTAATCAAAATGACATATAGAATTAGAATGAATCTACAGTTGACCTGGTACCAAAGTTATCTCACATTTATCGACCGCCATCAAGGCCGGCTCAAAGAATTTTGGGACCTAAGACGAAAATTTTTAGTGAAGGCTTTTTTTTTATATTTAAATATTAATTAAATAATATTTAATTTTTATATATTTATATATTTAAAATCTCTTGTTCTTGCTTTTTGAGATGTAAAATTACTAATTAAGTTTTTGTATTCCAGTTTTGCAAATATTTCCTTTTCAAATAACAATATGGCTAGTCCAATTTACTAAATGATATAATCACTTCATATTTCAAACCTACACAAATAGAGATTTATTTACCATATAATTCAGTAAATTAAATAAAAAAAGACACCTAAGTAGTAAATACAACTTAAATAACCCTACTTAACTAAAAAAGAACCGATTTATCTTATTAAAAAAAAAAAAAAGTACAAATGAGAAAAGCAAAACCTAAAAAAATAATTTAAGCAAAGAAAAAAGGTGGGTTGATGAATGATCACATCAACCCATGTGGTACTAATACTGATACATATCATATAGTGAGTCAATGATATTAGTTTTAATAGTATTCTATATTATTGGATTTTGATATTTCCATTCCATCATTTCACACTATTATTTCACGTCACTTAAAATGTAAATAATATTATTCACATTTTGTGAGTATATTAAAATTCATAAAAAATATTGTACACAATTTATGAATAAGATTATTCACATTTAAGTGATTTAAGGAATAAATGATGTACATGCATATTTTTCTTACATTATATTAGTCAGCTGGGGCCTTCTTTTATTTGGAGACCTTAGATAACTGTCCAAAGTTGCTAAAGGCTTCAGCCGCCCGGACTGCCATAGAGGGCTGTACTTTCTTTACTATGAGCTCTCTTACACGATATTCATATCCATGTGCGTTTACTTAGACAACAATTATAATACGAACATGATCATAAGGAGATAGATAATGTGAAATTATTCAGTGGAGTGGATTCGGAGTAGAATATCATCATTTCATATAAGATTAAAAGTATATCCTACTTGTAAGCCCAACAGGTTTACTCTTATATGAGAGAGGGAGAGAGAGAGAGGCTAGTAAATCAAATATAGGGAATGATTTCTATTAAATTATTCACCTTCTACAACAAATCTCTTAATAATACATATGATAGTTTCATTAACTACGATACGATGATAATATCTTCCTACATTACCATTAGGAAACCCTATGTCAAGGTCAATTAGTCATAATCCATCTATTAACAATAATTTTATTATAGTCAAATACTCCTGTTAGGGTGGCACAGTAAAAATACAAGTGTTAGACTATATATATATATATTATTAAGGAATATTTATTTACCATACGAAAATTATTTCACGTATTAACTTATTTTTGTCTTATACAGTTATACTTGCATAGAAATTCTCCAATTTAATTGATGTTTAATAGTCATATCAATGATCATTGTTTATTATGTCTAGTAATATTCTTATAAGCAACAAGGTAATGAAGGTATTACGAAAATCAATATATTTTTAATTCAATGTTTTATTATTTATATTAAACATCAATATACAACTAATTACTTCTATTTAAATTTTTTGTTTTTGTTCTTTTATGTCGATTTTTAATATATTTTTTAAGTTTAAACCCAATGAAACAGGTCAACGTTAACTACATGAGATGTGCTTGGGATTATACCTATAAGATATTTTAGATTTAATTGATGTTTAACGGTCATATCAATATTTTTTTTTTTGATGAAAACAGTCATATCAATATGATCATTGTTTATTATGTCTAGTTATATTCTTATAAGCAGCATGGTAATATGAGAATCAATATTTTTTTAATTCAATGTATTACTATTTATATTAAAAATTACAAGTACTACTCTTATTTATATTTATTTTATTGAGTATGTCAATTTTTAATATATATTTTTAGTTTAAACCCAATAAAACACGTTAACTACTTAACTACGTCAGATGTGCTTGAGGTTACATCACACCTATATATAAGATATTTTAGATTTATACAACTACTTCTACTTTTCTCCTTCTTAAAATTAATTAATTAACAAAAAATGTTATTTTTACAATATTTCTTTTGTAATACTTTATAATGTTGTAAAGAACAAAAAATTAAATAAAAACTAGCATAGCAAATTGAGATAGAATTTCTTTCTTTAACACTTCAGTGACAGAATCCCACCACATATCTTTCATGTCACATAAACATTCTCCCATATCAAGCGATAACAAGAATGTACAAATTTTGTTATAAAAAAAAAAAAAAATAAATAATGAATGAAATAAATATTTGGATAAATTACATTGACACCCAGCCTTGAGTTTATAGTGAAATTACACTCGGCATACTCGATTTTTAAGAAAAACACTCTGCCCCCAAAATGTTCAAAATAGTTGACACTTCACTCCAAAATAATTGACATTCTGCTCCAAAATAATTCACACTAAACTCTACTCCATTTTTTGAGCGAAGTATAAATTATTTTGGAAATTTTGAAGCAAATTGTCATTTGTTAAAAATAGAATGTAGCAAGTCTAATACCACCAAACATCAAGAGTGTCAGTGTAATTTATCCTATAAATTTCCTTCTCAAGTTTTCTCTTTGTTCTCCACATTTTTTTTTCTTTATCCTCTGAATTTTTAATGGATTTTTTTTTTTTTAAATCATTCTTAAGTCTAATTCCTATTTGATCTCATTCAAAATAATGTTATTACTTCAATATGTTTATACTAAATTTAATCTTATTAAATCTAACTAACATTACTAAGAACTTGGATTGTTTACTAATAATTCTTATTGTAATTTAACTTCTGAATTTTATTAATTCTTTCTCAATTCTCAAAGGATGAGTTTCTCGCAGATAATTTCTTTGTCTATAAGAACTTCATTTCAAATTTTATACTTGATTGTTTTATTTTTCAAAAAAGTGCATAGGTTACAATTTTAACTATTGATATAGTTTTTACATTTTTTTTTTATTGTTTTCTACTTACTACTTACCTAGTATCTCCATAATAATTTATCAAAAATTGATTAAAAAAAAAAGTATCAAATAGATTATAAAAAAAAAAAAATTTGATTCTTTTCAACATAGTATCTCCACATCACATTTTTGTATCCTTTTTATCGTATTAATTATGCATGTGCTGGTAATCCCCTCCCCAAAAAACCCCCCCTCTATGAGGGTGCGGGTTTGATCCCCGGGATTTTCAAAATATACATGTGTGTGAGTTTAGATTAAAATTTCTATCATATTAAAAAAAAAAAAAAAAAAAATTATGCATGCGTGGGAAGGTACAATGTCCCTCTCTTGCACCTATTTCGTGGTTTATAACATGATCACTGCCTAAATCTAATAACAAATTTTTTAATCAAAACGCATGAAACTCATACTTAATTAGGATTATAATTTATTACGCATGTGATGATCACATTTGTAACTAATTTCTGGTGAGTTTTTATATAATAAACCAAGTGGTATTAGATGGTGTAGATATTATATATACTATATATGTATGAGCAAAATATATATACTCTATATGTAAAAATGCTTATTGTCAACGAAACATATCTATATCGAGTCATCGACGTGTGCAATGTATAATGAACCACTGAAAATTAGTGTTGTGTCAGTGGTCCCTAAACTAAAGTATGGTGGCCAAAAAAAATTGGACACCTATATGAATATAAGGAAAATGAAAAAATACATTTGCCACAGGAACCGAGTACACCTTATGCCCAGTGGTCACAGACTGCGAGGAATCAGTGGTACCAACCGAAAGTTTCTAATGTCTACAATTTTTTTTAATTCTTTTGTATAAAAGAAAAATTCAAGCACATCATTATCCTCACTACTATTTAAAAAATAAATGATACTCCTATTATTTATGAGTTTTTGTTTTAGAATATATTTTATAATTTAATTCAAGTTGATGGATTAAATTAGGTAGAGAGATACCTAACATGGGTGGGTTGAATACAACAGAAACTATAATTAGTATCCATCGCATTTTGAATCTTTGATTGAGCATAAATTTATGTTGAATTGATCAGTTTATAATTATTTTACATTGTCGTTTACATGCACCACAATTTTTTCACATTTCATTTTAATATTCAAGCAAAACAAACATTTTGATTTTGGATAAAATAAAGTAGTGAATTATAGTTTGTCTCACAATTTCCAGACCATTAATTATCTGTGATTTTATTTTGGTGTGCAAATAACAATTAATAGCTCTTATTTTAAAGTCTTAGCCTAATCTTTTCGAGGAAACCAGACAATAGACTCATCTCCAAAGTCACAAGAGGAACTCGTAAATGCCACCAGGCTATAGGAGAATGGTTGTTTAAGGATAAGGACTGTACCAAGATACCGTACTAGTGGATATAAAGTCGGTCTCTATTTTTATGTTTGTCTTTTTGTATTAATTGGACATATATTTTTATATTTTACATATCCCATATTTCCACATTTGATTTGAAATCATACTTCAAACGCCAATTCCTTCTATTTTTTCTTAAAAAAGAAAAGAAAAAAAAAGGATAATATTATATAAACTCTTACTTAAAGATAAAGTCATCATTTTTTTCGAAATAGTTAAAGTCATCCTTACTCCTTGCAATGAAACTTTCTTAACATAGATCAATATTCACATAGGAAAACCTTCCCAGCACAAATTACCACCATACAACAATTTTCATAATAAAGATTGTATAAATGAGAAATTTAAAGATTAGTTCTTCTCATAAAAGATAACACACAATTAATACTACTGAACTATAAGACTCTTTGTTACATATATGTATCTTTAGTTTATTGTAGTACTTGGCCTCCTTGCTTAGTCAAATAATCCAAATTAAGCAATATAAATAACAAAATAAAAACTTTAAATCAAACTTTAAATGTCATACAACATAGACTAATATACATATACTTTTTAACAAGGATTTGTAGATAACATCATGTGATCAGCATGTTAATGGTTATTTAATTATATGTTAGTTAGGTTTGCAGATCGATCTGTCGTTTTTTCTGGCTAACCCACTTAGCATGACTAAATATTAAACCAACAGTGAATTGTGACCATTAGGTCCCACTAAGTTAAGGTAACGTGTTTTTTATTTAATAATTAAAAAAAAATTATAGAAGAATTGATTGAAAGGTCTAGATTCTTAATAATTTTTTTTGTAAAATAATGCTTACAATTTTTTATTTATATTTTTGTTTACTAATATAAATAAGTTTAATTAGTTACTGATAAATATGGTAAATTAGATTCTACCCAAATTACCATAAAAAAAAAAAAAAAAAAAAAAAAAAAAAAAAAAACCACACCACACACATCATGCATGTCTGTATATATGTAGTGGAACCCAAAATTATGAGAGAAAAATGAGTTGTTTCTTCAATATTGACCAGTCCCATACCGTTTGATTATTAATAACCAAATTAAGAAAATATATTTCTTGGAATGAAACAAAAAATATATATATATTTGGCTTCATCTAAATTGTTTTTATTTCGCAATCATCACCTAATGTGGGTCAAATTTCTGTTGCTAGTGGAAAGTTTGAACTTTGAACTATTCAATGAATTCAACTAATCATATTTAAAATTTTCTCCATTAAAAAAGGTATGGAACAAGGGAATGCATCAGAAAGTATTATTAAAGATCAACATCTTCACCTGCCAAGATTGAAACATTAACATATTATTTATTTTATGACGGAGATCTATTCCACTGATACATGGTTTTTTAACTATATATGAGCCAATTAGAACTGTAAGCAATGACGACATGCCAATTATATTTTATGTGATTGAACTATTGAAGAAGATTTTAGTTATATGTCTCCATGCGAATCTCTTAGGTGTCACTTAATTTAACTTATTAATAAATTTGAATATAAAAAAAAATTAAGGGAACATCCAAGCATGTACAAATCTACACATGCACACATGAATCATGGAATGCTTCTTTTTTCTTCGACTGAATAGGACACGTGATATGTTTACTCTTATTTAGTAGCTTAATTTAATTGCTTCGAAAAATGTGCACCATTAAGTAAGATGCTTCCATGATCTAAGTCTAATGGAAGTTTCATGTTTTGAAGAGATATCCATTATAGAAAGCATACATAACAATTTAAAAAGAAAGAAGTGCAAAACAAAGATAGTATGTTGTGTTTAACTTGGCAAAAGTTCTATCTAAAGCCATAGAAAAGATTGGCTTGCCATATACGGAAAAGAAATTTGTGTTTGTTAGTGGAAATCTTACTATATTCGGGCTGGCTTTGTAGAACTCTTTGATAGCATAACTTATTAGGACATATTTTAGAAGGAAAAAAAAATGCACGACTTTTTTGGGAGTAAAATGCCAACCACGAATTCCTAGGTTAATTTGTCTTCTTTTAAATTTTCCACATAAATTTACAACCCCATTCTTTAGGTTACATTTGGATTTAATCATTAAATATTCAATGGATATAAAGAATACGTTACTAGTGCAAATTATTGATGCAAATTTTAATAATACATGATGGATTTAGACTCTGAGCATTTTGCTCCAACAAATATATTTGTGTTATGAACTTTAAATACATATTACACCCAATAATTTCAAATTCCCATATTAACACATTTTATATCTGTATATGAATTAATTCATAGAAAAAAAATTTGTATTTCATATTCTATTCAATTTAGTTGAAATTCGAGAAAAAAAAATTCTACAAATAGTTGTATGATAATTAAGTTTTATTTAATTGTTTCCTTTTTTTTTTTTTTTTTACAAATATTAGTTAACAATATTTTTGAAAGTGATTTTCTTTCAATATTGTTTCTAAATCTTTCCCATGCATGTAATTATAGTTCTGACACTGTCCCCAATAAGTTGGGTCAAAGTCATGAAAGAATACCTTTCTCCAATCCAATGTAGGTCATTTTTTAGATTTATTAAGCATATTTTAACTAAAACAGTATTTTGCTTAAGCCAATGTGAATGCTTAACTTGTCTATAATTTGGTTTGGCTATGTGAAATACTTCAGTTTTAACAACAAATTATATTATCATACTCATATTGTAAAGTGTAAATTAGTCATCAATCCATCAATTCATACAATGCATTGGAAAATATATAATATATATATATATATATATATATATATATATATATGAAAGCCTTCTTCAAGTTATTATGTTGTTTCTAAGGTAGTGCACAAGATTCCTACCTCTATAGGACGCGCGGAGGGTAGTTGGTAGGTAATCTTTTCCCTCAATTTAGCAATCTTTATAACCATAAAATAATAACGTATAGAAACCAAACCTTTCAAAAGGTGATATGGCTAGGCAAGAGAAAATCCTAAAATAAAAAAAAAAATATTCTTACACGTCATCTCTACCTTATATTACTCAAACGTGGATAATATTATTCATAAATTATGAATATTATTTTTCATAAATTTAAAGTTGCTCATAAATTATAGATAATATTGTTCGCATTTTAAGTGACGTAAAATTGTGGTACGAAAATGTTAGAATCAAATCCTAAATTACACGAGTTTAAACAATTATGTAATTCTACAATTTTCGTAGAACTATAGCATAAGCTGATTATAAGTCTCGGCAGGTGTCAATTTCAGCCGTTACAAGGAAAAACAAGAATATGGTAGGTATTATCGTCTCACTTTTCAGGTTTCAAATAGGGTCATTTTCTATGAGCTGGGACTGTGATGCAAAATGAGACTATCCATCAAAGACTTGTCAGTCCATGCATTCTAGTGGTTGAGCAACATTAGATTGTGGTCCTGGGCTCCTGGCCAGGAAATGCTCTCTTCAATAATAATTTCCACCACATTAAAGAATTGGTTTCCAAAGTGTTGAACATCCTTCAAAAAAAAAAAAGAAGTGTGTCTTGTATTTCCTCTCGCGTTTCTCGCAACAAGCTTTGTACTTTAGTATTTTTATTATTAATAATAATTATATTCACGAGGAATTGCCATTTTTTTTTTTTTTTTTGGTAAACAGGAAATACTTAATTAACAACGAATGACACGAGTACGAGTCTCAACAGATAAGTCAAAACGCAACGCCTCAAGCACATGCGCCGGAGGTGTGCAAAATAAAATAAACTCATCAAGCTAGTCGCAGCCAACTTTAGCTAACAAGTCAGCACAAACATTAGCTTCCCTATATATATGCTTAATGGAGACACCCTCAAATTTTTCCAGTAAGCACCTGCAGTCATAAGCAACGGATCTAAAAAAAAACATTAGCTGGATGAACAGCAAGGATAAGATCAACAGCTAATAAGGAATCCATTTCAATCTCAAGATAAGGTATGTTCAATTCAACAGTCATTAACAAGCCATCTAAGAGAGCTCTCAATTCAGCCTGAACACTAGAAGCATAGTCAATATGTCTGGAAAACCCCCTAACCCAAGCCCCCCTACAGTCCCGGAGCACACCCCCCCCACCTGCAATACCAGGATTCCCTGAAGATGCACCATCTGTATTAAGCTTAGCCCAACCTGAGGGAGGAAGGAGCCATTTTATGGTGATAGAGTGAGAGTTCTTGGGATTCTTCCCATTGCCCCACAAACAAAAGAACTCAGATGCAAAAGAGAGTGTGGAAGTAGGTGTATTAGAAAAAGAAGTGCCAGGTTTGAAAATCACTTGATTGCGGCGAAGCCACAAATTCCACAAGCCAAAAGAAAAAACAGTTTGCCACTTAATGTGGCTCGAAGGATGAATAACTGAAGAAGTGCAATTAGCCCTCAACCAATCAATAAAAGGAAGATTGAAAGAGTTGAGACTACACTGGGGAGGCATAATGTCATTCCAAAATGATTTAGAATCTGAACAATCCCGAAGAACATGAGACAAGGACTCCATAGGACAAGAGCATCGAGGACAAGAAGGATTAAGATTGATACCCCGATGAGCAAGAGTAGATCTAACAGGCACACTATCATGGTAACATTGCCAAAGGAAAAATTGTATTCTAGGACTAGTCAAGGTATTCCAAAGCCAAGTAGGACTACTAAGGCTATCCAAAGTATAGGAGGGCTTACTGGCTAGTTGGTATGCCTTCCTCAAACTGAATGATCCATCCACCGTGTCCCAAACAATGCAATCCTCCAAATGACTCAAAGTACACAAATAATGGCTCTTGATTTGAGCACAAATAGGAGGAGGGAGAACGATGGACAGCTTGCTAAAATCCCAAAAGCTAGTCCCCTCAATGAGGTCATAAATCCTAAAATTAGACTCCTCAACAGACAATGGACCATGAATCATTTCTCTTAGAGTGTGATCTCCCACCCATTTATCATTCCAAAAGGAAACATGTTGACCATTATTGACAACCCAACGGAGGCCATTTCTAAACACCTCATGCGCAAGCTTGAGGCCTCTCCAATTAGAGGAACCCCCTCCATGAACCGGTAATGGGACAAAAGTAATGCCATTAGGACAATATTTAGCTGTAAGAGTCCTTATCCACCAAGATTCCTTTTCATCGTGGAGCCTCCAATTTAACTTAGCTAAAAGAGCTTTGTTTCTAGGCTTAGTAGCATATAAACCAAGTCCTCCATCCCTTTTGGGTCTACACACTTTATCCCGACCTACTAGGTGCATTTTCTTACTCTCACTAGTCGAGCCCCAAAGAAAGTTCCTATTAAGTCTATCAAGATCATTACAAATGCTACTAGGGAGAGCAGTATTTTGCATGTAGTAAGCAGGCAATGAGGATGTGACGGACTGAATTAAGACAACTCGACCCGCAGGGGAGAGGAGTTTGGACTTCCAACTTGTGAGTTTTGCTTGGACCTTTTCAACAATGAAGTTGAAGTCCGTAGTATTCCTACCATTGGATCGCAAGGGAAAACCAAGGTACCGACCAATATCCTGAGTGCTAGAGACGCCCAAAATCCTACAAAGCCTAGAAACAACATCCGGTTGAACATTGGGGGAGAAAAGGACCTTGGACTTGGAAAGGTTAATTTTCTGCCCAGAACAAGAACAGAAGTCATCAAGGACAGCAGTGATAGTCCTACAACAAGTCTCAGATGAATCAGCAAACAGTAAGAGATCATCAGCAAAAAAGAGATGAGAGAAGGAAGGACCACTTCTAGAAGCTTTAATAGGTTTCCAAGTTTTATTTTCACAAGCTTCAAAGATTCTAAGGCTGAGGTACTCCATACACAAGATGAACAAATAAGGGGATAAGGGATCTAGAGGGACTAAACTCCTCCATACGCCCACCATTAAAAAGAATTGAGATGGTGGAAGAGGAAACACAATCCATGATCAAGCTAATCAGATGGTTAGGGAAATGGAAGAAGAGAAGAACCTCACGAATGAAACTCCATTCAAGGCGATCATAGGCTTTCTCAAGGTCAATTTTAACCACCAAACTCCCTGATAATCCTTTCTTTTTATGTAAAGAATGAATGAGCTCTTGGGAAATGATAACATTATCAATACCACGCCTGCTTGGAACAAAGGCAGCTTAGAAGGGTGAAATCAAATTGCTAAGGAGAGGTCTAATCCAGGCCACAATTGCTTTAGTGACAATCTTATAGACCGTGTTGCAAAGACTAATGGGCCTAAATTGGGTGAGAGATTTAGGACCAGGGCATTTGGGAATCAGTGATATAAGAGTCCGATTCAGATAATGAAAGAAGTGTTCTTTGAGCTAAACTTCGATAACAAAGCCAAGAAGTTTAACGTTTTGGCTGGATTGCACACCACTTAGGGTACGTTTGGTATACTGTAATAGTTATGACACTGTAATAGGAATCAGTATTACAAGGGATAAAAGAAACTATAATGTAATAACTATTACCATTCATCTATTTGGTGACAACATATGAATAGGACCCTAAATATGTATTCTATGTTTTACTATAACTTGATTAATATATGAGTATTGCTTATTATAGGAGTATTAATAATTTTAAAATATTTTGGAGACTTGGATTTTGAATGTTATATATATGTGTGTGTGTGTGTGTGTGTGTGTGTAGAGAGAGAGGCAATTTAAAAAAAAAAATAGAGACTTGTGTGTAGAGAGAGAAAGAGGGAGGGAGAGCAAAAAGTTTAAAAATTTAAAATTGGAGACTTGAGTATATATATATATATATAGAGAGAGAGAGAGAGAGAGAGGGAATTTAAATAAAAGTTAACTATGATTTTTCGATTTTTAAAATTTTTTTTAGCTATTACGCCCATTATTGTAAGGAATAACTATTCCTCATTTTGAAGAATAGCTATTCCTTGTAATGAAAACATAACCAAACAACCGAATAATTATTCTTTAGGAATAACTATTACATTAGAGGACCTATTACAATGTACCAAACGTACCTTTAGTTATTCTACACTATATTTTGCAATAATCTCGTCTTCAATTTACAGAAACAATAGTCCATTAGAAAATCAACAATACACGACTAAAATGAGGGCTGAACGGTAGAGTGTTTTGGTTCTCAACACAAAGAGAATAAAATAGCAGATACATACGGTGGAGTAGAATATTAAATGAGGTTAGGTCTTTGAGATCTCAAGTAAAAAGTGTTTAATATTATATTTGAAGGGTGGAGTTGGTGAATCGAGTGGAGTAATCAAAGTTGTTAATATCGTACCAGAGGTCTATTCGGTTGGGTCAAAGAAAAGAAATATGACGTTAAAAAGAAAAATGTAAGAGGTCCTTAATTTAAAATGTGTTGAGTCTATCAGGATCTTAAGTTAAAGTGTTCAATAATTTATTTGAAGGTATTCAATATTTATATAAGTGCCTGTCGAATATTACATTATTACTAGACATCTCTGTCATAGACTCATAGTATAGTAGATGGAGATTTGGCATGTATGCTTACTATGAAAGTAGATCTAACATCCAATGATTTGGCTGGTGCACCCCATACCAAAAAAAAAGAAGAGACAGCATATGGTCCCTATGACTGACTGCAAGCAGTTTGGAATCCTATTATGATTATGAATGATAGCAAACAAGATCAATTATAAATGCTACTAAGTTCAAAAATTTATTGAAGGGTATTTATAAGGACTTACATTAATTAACTATAAAATCAATCTAATCATTTAAGAGTGATTATTCGGTAGTCTAGAACTACAAATAAATGCGTAGTCCCCTTCTCACATGAATGGTAGGTCCCACCACAGGAAGGAAAATAATTTAGTAATCCAGGACTACAAATAAATACGTAGTACCCTTATCACATGAATGGTGGGTTCTACCATAAATTTAATTAATAGGACCCACATTTATGTGGTGGAACCTATCATTCGTGTGAGAGGGAAACTACAAATTTATTTGTAGTCTTAAACTACTGAATAATTACTCCCATGGGAATGGTGGGTCCTACTAATTAAATTCATTGTAAGACCCACCACTCTATAAGAGGAGGGACTACGTATTTATTTGTAGTCTGAAACTACTGAATAATTTCTCAATCCTCTAAATTCCTAACCTTGCAAATCACCTAACTTTGATATACTTATTATTGGTGGTGCTTGATATGAGACCATTATTATTGTGACTGATATATTATTCAGTATTCTAGGATTACAAATAATGACATAGTCCCCCTTTCACATGAATAGTGGATCCTACTAATTAAATTCATGATAAGACTCACCACTCTATGAGAGGGAGGACTACGCATTTATTTGTAGTTTGAGACTACTGAATAATTTTCCTATTATTGTGGGCATATTGCAAAGTCATCCTTGCTCTTGCAACACGAAAACATCTAGCTCGAAATACACTAACCGCGAGATACTTTAATGGGGTAAAAAAGGATTTTATTTTTTTTTTTTTTTTTTTCATAATTGGGGGATAGATGACAACTGAGCTAAAGGCCATTGACTTCCCCTCCCACTTTTTTACTCCTATTTGATTTTTTTTTTTTTTTTCACTAGCTAGTGTCGCAGACAAAACAATTTTCATAAAAATTCTACAATAATTGAATTTACAACTTTTTGTTACTTCTTATTTAGACTCATTACTTACACCATTTTGTTATTTATTTTTTACAACTTGACACCTTAGTATTGTTGTGCTCATAATTTTTATTGTTAATTTTTTAAGTATAGAGACACCTTAGCATTGTTGTGCTCCTAACTTTATTGTTAATTTTTTAAGTATAGACTTTAATGCCTCTTATTAGTGATTTCCACCTTGAATCAATTATTTTGGGCTTTCCTAAAAAAAAAAAAAAATATATAATATATATATATATATATATATATATATATAAAATTTGGGCTCCACCGGCCCACCCCTGTTTTATATCACAACGAAGAAGATATCATGATTGTCTCTAACTCAATATAGCATTTCTTCAATTTTAAATGGAGGTTATATACTTACATATAAATATTTTGTCATGGACTACCCCTAGCATAATAATTGAACATTATCACTAGCTAGAATATAATGTTAGGTATATCAAGAGGGGGAGAGAACGAAAACGACATACCTACCAAAAATATAAAAACGAAAAGGAGAAACGAGAAAAGAAAATGCAAGAGTTAACATGGTATAATATAATTAATTATATCCACAATATACAAATCAATATGTAACATCTCTTCTTTTCTTTTTTATCCGCAATATACAAATCATGGGATGGGATTCGAACTCAATACATGAAAAGAAAATGCAAGAGTTAACATGGGATCTTATTTATACAAATCAATACATGATTAAGTTAACAGATTGAATATTCACAAATTCTTCAATTTATTTCCAAAAATGAGATTATCTCAGACTTAAGCATCAAAGACACCACACCAATCTCTTTTCAGTTGCTTATTTATTATAAGTGTGTGTTGCTGAGGTTAGTCATTCAATCAACTGCATTATCAACTTCAATATCTTATGTGAATTTTTTTATTCACTCCAATATGTCAAAATCCCATTTTAGCTCTTTGAAAACCTTTAAAATCAATACTCGTACACCTCAAATCTGTCAACCCCAGCCTAAAACGAGACCACCAAATCAAGCTCAAATTATTAAATTAAACATTATATGCTTGGTCACCTAAAACCCTTATAACCCACAAACAACAGCTTTGGCGCAAACCAAGCCCTCCAACAAAAAAATGAACATTGGTAATCGAACATACATGGTATGTACGACCATTTAAGTCACAAATTGACTCCTCTCGTCTCAAACCAAACTCGATCCAACTAAAAAAGAACACTGGTGGCTGAAAATTTTGACTAAATTTCCTATTTTAATTTGTCAAACATTTTTTCGTAGAGTTGTTTTACACAGTACATACATTATAATTAAAAAATAAATCCAAGTTAGAAACGGTTTGTAATTTCCTCTGTTACCTTTATATATAATTTTTCATTTATTGTATGATTTATGTTCCAAGTTTGTAAGATGACAAGTGCAATATTTTATATCCGCGGACAAATAAACAATGATCAAAAGTACATTATTATTTACAATATTAAAATAAATAAAAAATTATTTAGAATAGCTGAATCTGTCCCATTGCACCTCAAATCATACAGATGTGGGAAGATTTTTTATTTAACAATGTGGGTCACAGGAATGGGAGACCCGTCCAAAGCCGCTGTCTTACAAAAGTCATGATTGTTTTCATGTTTGCGGTGATTTCAATCCTCATATCAATAACATTCATTATTTATAAGACCTACTACTTGCAAATGTAAATCAAATTATGTTTTGATATTATGGTAAGAACAATTATCATAGAATGGACATCACAAATTTAAATACTATTGTAACTATAAAAATAAATAAATAAATACATGAATCATTTTCCGAACATATTTTTTAAAAATAAAAATAAAAAAGAACAACAACAACAACATTTTTCCTAATATTATTGACCAAATAGTTGAATTAACCAACAACATGTTGGAATTTATCAAATATCTTAGGTATGGTTAAAGCAAATATAATTTTATTAAACAAATTAATAAAAATATCTCTAATCTCACTTATTTCGTTAGATTACAGTACCCATTATGAAACATATACAAGATTATAGCCTCTCTTGCACCTACTTTCCTTGGGGTTTTATTAGCAAAATAAAAATAAAAATACTTTCCTTTGGGTTTGGCTCAATGCTTCAGTTTATTGGATACAACATGGACACACGTGTGTCTAAAATTACTCACGTCTTGAAGCCTTGCCCCTCTCTTTGAACTTGTATGTACTTTTCCCTAATGCATGAGTACATGAAATCTCCTCCTACCTTTTTTATATTTTATTAATGAAAGTTACATTATTTAAAACTGATTATACTAGAGACAATAATAAATGAATTAGGAAATTCCAAAATAAAAAGACCAATTGAAATTATAAACTAGGATCAGGATCAGGGGCGTAGTCAGGATTTTGTATTTTGGGGGCTGGAGTGATTTATTCATACAGGATTTCTTAAACCAAATTTCATACTCATTTCAACACCAAGATTTTCTAAAACACTATAAAAGAATATTTAAAAACCTCTTGCAGTATTGAGTTTTTTTTTTTTTAGTTAATGGGATTAGGTGAGTTTAATTCTCACCTAAAGGAGATTCAAAAAAATTTGTGGCTAATACTTTTTTTTTTTAGGGGGGGGGGGGGGGTTTAACTTTTGTTTTTGGCATATAATTTGAAATATATCTAAAAAAAAACCCATCCTATAACCTGTCTCCGCCTTTGACTAAGATTAAGATTCTCTAAAATCTTTAGGGTAAGTCTAGGGAAATCTTAAAGTGGCAACTCAATAAAAAGATTATGCTAATCCAATCTTATTGTAAAATTAAGTGTCCCTTCAATTTAAAACTACTTTAAACCCACTTAAATCACTTCTAACGATTTGAAACTAATCTAAATTCTCTTACCAAAATTTATTATTAAATAAAATATAAAATTTAATGAAAATTTATCATGATTAATAAAAATGATGTTTCAATAGGTTTCACAATGACTAAATTTTAATAACTTATTTGAAAGATAAATAAACATTAACAAAAATTTTGTATCACAAAAAAAAAAAAAAAAAAAAGTATGTTAACTAAGTATATAAATAGGTAACAAAGTACCTTCGTTTTTCTTACCTTCAATGAAAAAAAAATCATATTTCAAAAAATAGTTTTACATTTTCAATAGATTTTCATAATGACTAAATTTTAATAACTTATGAAAATTAAGTTATTATGAAAATAAATTGAAAAGGAATACCCAATTTTAGAACATGCTAATTTTTTTAATTGAAGTTTAAACTTAAAGCAATTATAAGTTTTGAAAATAAAAATTGGATTAATTTCGCATCAGTATGAAGTAGTTTAATATTTTTAAATGAGTAGTTTTAAATTGGAGAGACACTAGTCACAAATTAGAGTATGTAACATCTATGTGGAATACAATTCAAAAAAAAAAAAAACATCTATGTGGAATAACACTTGACATAAAATTAATTAGAGTGTAATTAGAATATAATTTGAACCCTTTATTGAGCTTCCTCTTTAACGTATGATAATAGATTATGTTAACTACCTATATAAATAGGTCAACAAATTATATTTGTATTACTAAAACGGAGTAATTAATTAATAATGAGCAATTTGCATACTCTACCAAATGATATCCTTAAAATATTTTTCAAGAGATAGCAATTCAAAGCAATTTGTAGTATTAAACTTAAGTAAGAACATTTTGTATGTATTTAATTGTAGTTATTTTCAAACATCCCCATATATATGTATGGAATTATAAACTAGTATAAACGGAAAGTGACACTGAATAATCAAAATTACAGAGAAAATATTATAATTTAATAAACAATAATCAAGAATGACAAAAAGTATCATGTCCCCACTCTCCAGCCAAATTGGGTGGAGATTCACCCGTTTGTTTGTTTAAAATTCTAAATCCACTAAACTAGATGTTGATGGTGAAACTATTTCATTTGCAATTATTAGTGCATATTAAATTATTATTACCTAATAATCTACTTGATTACTAATTAATTATCATGGGACCAACTCGGCAGAAAGTCAAATTTCAAGAGACAACACAAGACTATTAATTGATAGGTGCATATATATATATATATATATATATATATATATATATATATAGTTTGAGACTATTTTTCTCCTTGCAAAACAACTATTTGCGATCTAATCAGTAATTAGACATTCATTACTTTAGTCTTTAGGCATCAATTTGCTCCTTGAAAAGTATTTGGACAAATTCACTTGCAAATCATTATTTGACAGTAGTGACCACTCATTTTACCGGAGGAATAAATAGGATAGTAAACCTTTTATTGCAAGAAAGTACATGTTTTTAAATCTTATGGATATTAGCATTTGAGCATATATTGGTATATGTTTTAACAACAAAAAGCAGTGAAAATTTCAGTATAGAAACCGGTTTTGACCGGTTTTTTCTTAAAAAAATTTGAATATTTTTAAATAATGCATCACATGTATTATTATTATTATTTTTATTATTAGTATACTATGGACTAAGGCATTCATTTACTTAAGAATGCTAGGCCCAATAAAAGTTAATCATGAATTCAATACTTCAAAGTTCAAATGCTCGAGTGAGTGCTATTTATAGAGTTAAAAATCTAACAGCTTCTTTATTCTTTTATTTTTCCAACGTGTGACTTGTAACATTTTCTTGTTAAAATCTCTAACTTATATATAGAAGAAGAATTATAGCATATTTATTCATTACTTTGATATGAGACTTATAATACTTCTTTTTTCAGTTCTACTATAGACACCAAATTTTTTTTATAGAAAAATTCACACCCATCTCACAAAATCACCTCAATTGGGCTTTTACCACAACATAAATTTTTCACCTGTTCTATGAAAAATTTGGTGGCCCACAAACTTTTTCTACTTTTTAAAAAACCTTTCAATCCATTTTATAGGGAAAAATTCATAAAACTCTTGGTCGTTTTCCTGTAAAACATGTAACACCCTTAATTTTTTAGTGTAAGACTTAACTTATTTGTAAACCGTTAAACACCCATAAAAACAAAATATATAAGTGAATTTCGCATGTGATGAATGTGTATATTATTTTTACAAAAAAAAAAAAAAACAATATCACATGTGGCTTTTATGTCACACTTAAACTACCACGAGTTAAGTGTTACACAAATAATTGTTTACACACAAAATAGTACAACTTGAAGTTAAATGTTAAACTCAAAATCTCAAAAGGGTTTCCATATTTTATTGGGAAACCACACGAGAATTCGTATATTTTAAATTTCCCCTTTTCTCAATGTACGATTTGCATATTCTTTAATTTTCTTAGAAACTTATTATATATAACTATATTATAGTTAAACCTCTGGTTGAACACCAATAAAAAACCCTTCTTATTTTTATAAATGACACTCCACTACATGAGGGGGAATGGGATCGAACCCATGTCCAACTGGGTAGAGAATGGGGAGTGCGTTAAATGACCAATGAACGGTAGGGTGTCATTTCGTAAAACCTTAACCGTGTGTTTGGATGAAGAATTTGCAGCCATCATTTGTAAATTTCTTTGTTTGGCTTTCACAACTAAGGAATTTACCATTTATGCATGGGAGTTAAACATGGAATTTGAAGGTTATAAATTTTGGCTATAAATTCCATTTAAATAGGCGTAATTCAACAAATTATTCTTCTACAATCGCACACCCGATCGTTGGCTCGTTGACAATTTTTTGTCAAAGTCGTCACTCTCCAACTCAGTAAATGAGTTAAACACAAATCTCCAATCCACCATATTACCCAATAGGTTATTTCTGAAAAATACATAATCAAGATCTCTTTCTTTGCTATTACTAGGCAAATTTCACAACCTTCACGATCTTCTTCTTCATGAGAGAGCGACAATATAGGACAACAATAACAATAACAACAACAATAAGCTAAAGAAATCTGTTGGAGAAGGCAAGTCAACTAGAGCCTGAAGCCTTTCCACTTGCTCCTCTTCAGCGCTGAGCTTGCCCACAAGCGGCTCAACAGCACGTATACTCGGTTTTCACCTCCTCAGCTTCCTTGACTCCCACTCTCACTCTAAAAGTTGACTAGGCCTTCATCTACCCCAATCGTTGCGAAGCTGTTTCTAAGATCATAGTCGCTCGCCACTCCCTTGCTCCCGTCTCCATTCAATACTGATATTCCCTCTTCACCCTTAACTACCCCATGGTGTTGAGAGCCTTAGAAACAAAATCATCACCGGAAACCTCCCCATCATGAACACCTTCACCAAGCTCTATGACCCACTTCTCCAGTGGTTCACTTTGTTCTCTATTTTGAAACAAATAAAAATATATAATGTTAAGGTTGCTTGACTAAACCGAATTTTGTGATTCAATGGTTGTCACTTGCTATACTAGGTGGGCTAACTAACACTATTTAGTGTGAAAATAAGAAAATGATCCTTGTCCGTGGATTAGATCCAAATTAAATTTTACAATAGTCATTATTTATTATTTTTATTTTACTTTACATCCAAAGAATAAACTTTGTGATTAATGGGAATGTAAATTATTTATAAATTTATGGGTAATTACAAAATTCTTATCCAAACACACCTATTTTCAGTTCTTGGTTCGTCTTTAAATTTTTTGAATATAATATTTTCTAATTGGATTCGGCCTAGTGGATTAAATACGATGCAAGAGACGTATCCACCTTTAATCACGTGGTGCATCGTATACCTTATTAGCCGCGAGTAGGATGTTCCAAGAACTTGTCAAGTTTGGTGGGCCGCAGCCCCTGTGAAAAAGGCGTAGACACTAGGTACTCTCGCAGTATAAACAATTCTCACGCGCTATCGAAATCGGTGGAAGGCATGAGCCAATAGGTGGTAATGGTCATAGAGATTTATCAAGAGCGTGGAATAAACTCGCCATTTATGCGTCAAAATAGATTGTACGAATATGATTATAGTGGTCCCTGATAATGAGTGTCTTCCGAATTCAATTCTGGAATGGAAATTCCATTTGACGCGCAACTACAGTTCTAGATTCGTAGAACATTCGTTTCAGAATATTCTGTCATTTTTTTGAAAATGAAAATTAATTTGGGAAAAAAAGATTTATTATTATTTTTTAAAATAGGGCTTAAATTGGTTTAATGAAACTATGTTCTATACTATTTTTCCCAATTCAAATAATTCTTTTCTAGTGATAGGAGAAAGATAAAATTTATTTCCAAACCGGTTTGAAAGAAGTTTTTGTTTTTTAATATTATATGACAACTCCAACGAGTATCAACTTATGTTTTTAGATTTTTAATCATCTAATATATTTAGCCTGTGTTTGGATCCTCTACTTAAAAGTGATTTCATGGATTTTTATGCATAAAATACATTCTACAAAAAATCTGAAATGTTTAGTTGAGATTTTGAAAAATGCAAAATGCATTATAGGCAGAATCCAAAATATTTTAGATTCTGATTTTAGCTTCTACTTTTAATTTTTGCTAAAGTAAATGGGACCCACTTACAACAGTTTATTACTCGAACAACTCTTTTTTCCTTCGCTTAATTTTTCTCTTTCTTTCTTTTATTTTCATTCCCTCTCTTTTGTTCCCTACTTTTTTTCTTTTTTTGATGTGTTCCCTATTTTTTTCTCTTTTTTTTCTTTTATCTTTGAAAAAGTATTATCATTTTCTCATTTTGTATCAAAGAATCAGGGATGATTTGGAATGATCGTTACTAATGTTTTTTTCTTTGTTTAATGTAAACTTTTTATGATGTGCTTTTTCTAGCACTTTTATTTGTAATGTTTGGATTTGATGTCACATTATGTTTTTTCTTTTATTTGTAATGTTTGGATGTTATATAAAAGAAAAAAAAAAAAATGAGAAATGGGGGAGGGGTGTGAACTAAGAGGAGGGAATGAGAGAAAAAAATGAGATGGGTGAGGGGGGATGTATGTATGTGGTGGGGCAGAAGAAAAAAGAAAGGCAGGAGGTACATGGGTGGTGGGGAAAAAAAAAAGGGAAAAAAAGAAAAGAAAAAAGAAATGGGGAGTGGGATTTACGTGTATGGTGGGAAAAAAGGGGGAGTGGAAAAGAAAGAAAAAAAAAATTGAAAGGGAAAAAACTAAATTGGTTTTATTTGTATGTTCACTTTATTTGGTGCAAAGTATAGAATTGTGAAAATTTATTTAGAGGATGTCTATGATATTTTTTTATCATAAATGGTTTGTGTATATCTCTATTGCACACATAATACATATTTCTCTATATTTTTTTATTACATTGTTCAAATTTTATAAAAATGTGTGCAAGAAGATGTGCACAAATTAATCATGACCTATTTTTTTTATTAGTAAACATTAATTTAAATCACAACGTAATACTTTATTTCTTTATTACATTGTTAATTTTGTATTGGTAGTAAATGTATTTTTAGCCTTGTATTGAGATATTAAAAAAAAAATGTTAATTATATAATGTATACGAATAATATATTATTTAATAGGAAGAATGCATTATTTAAAATACTAACCAAACACAATTCCTTTCAGGATAATCACTTCTTATAAATAATTTCAATATTTTACCAAACGCACTATTTTCAACAAAATGCATTCTCTAGAATGCATTCCCAAAATAGAGGATCCAAACACAAGCTTAATGAGTTATTTGATTCTTCCAAATAAATTTATTAGGTCCGAATATGTTGGTTTAAGCTATTTGATTAATTGGTGTGTAATTGAATAATGTCATAATATAATCCCACAATAAAAATAACTGTGAAATTTTGCACTTTTCCCACTGATTAAACATGAATGAAACCGAATGGAGGTTAATGTGTGGAGTAATATTAAATAACTAATAAAACAAATTTGGATTGTCACTCTGTGAAACATGTTAAAATTGATGCCAGGGTAGCATTCAATCAATGTAACTCTGTTAAATTTGAGAACAAAATGATGGTTATATGGGTGATTCATTTTTTTTCTTTTTCACCTAGTTTTTATTTTAATACTTATTTAGGTATAAGCCTCACTCTTTAAAGACAATTTACGTTGAGAACATAAAATAAACAAAAACCTGGGTTGAAAACATATCTTAATCTCATGATTCTCATCCCACTTATTTGCAAGACAAGTCAAACGTAATGGTCTCCAATTGCCTTCGTACAAGTACTTTTCTTTTTATATCTCATGTATTGCCTCTTATACCTTTCTTTTTTTGTTTTGTCTTTGGAAGCCCAAAGCTCTTCCCATTGTGTAGAACCCATATATAATGGAGGAGAACTAATTCATGCGCATGCGTGTTCGTTAGACATGACAGAGACTACTAATTCATGCGCATGCGTGTTCGTTAGACATGACATAGACTACATTTGAAATTTTTTTTTTTTGATATAGACTACATTTGAAATTAAACCTATTGATGACTATATTGTTCATAATTATTTATTTTATTCTATTGAATTTGCGGATATATTGGAGCTGGCCTAGCTAGTGAAATAATCATGTCAATCTACTGATAAACATCTAGATTTTAGTGTAAACAATTCTTCACTGGCACTGAGGCTTTTATGGTGAAGGTTGACCATGATGAATGTTGGTTAAAGATGATGTTGTCAATGCAGGTCTAGAACTAGCTAGAAGTAAACGGTTGACAAGGAATGGAGAAGTATGGAACGACTCTTTCTTACCAATTTAACCATAATGAGACAAAATTCATTATAAAAATTTAGGCAATCTCTCAATCTCAATGTCTCCTATCTATTTATTTGATGCTTTCAATTTTCCAGATTTAGTACTCATGTTCCCATCTAAAATGTGATTTATTGGAATAATTAAGGGGTGCTTGAATGTCCAACAAAAAGTGAAGCTGAACTCATAATCTATCTTGGGGATTTCTTCAAATTTATGTAAGAGATGCGATACTTGGGAATCAAAAAACGAATTTTGAGAGTTTTGCATGTTAAGTTGTTAAAATTATTAGTGAATTTATCATTTTTTTTTTTTCAATTATCCAAGTTCATAAATACATAAAATTCCTTCACATTTTTTTATATTATTAAATTGAGCATTATAAGAAATAGACTATTCCATCTTGTCAAGAACTTTATAACTCCATTAGCATTAGTCATAGTGCTAACAATGGTACAACTTTTTCACAATTATCGAAGTGACAAGTTTTTAATAATAGATAATAAAATAATGTCATTAGTGAGTCTCGTTAAGAACTAATAAAAATCTGACACCATTAAAGTATCTTCGTTTTATTCAAAGAATGATTGTATCGGGATATTTTTAAAAATATGGTAAATTACACTAAGATCCCAAAGTTTATGGTGAAATTACACTTGACACACTCCATTTTTAAGAAAAACACTATGTCCTCAAAATGATCAAAACAATTAACACTCCGCTTCAAAATAATTTACATTCCACCTCAAAACAATTCACACTTCGGTCTATTTTTGGAGCAAAATGTGAATTATTTTAGGAATTTTGGAACAAAGTGTTATTTGTTGAAAATAAGGTATAACGAGTCTAGTTTCACAAAATATCGATGGTATGAGTATAATTTATCCTAAAACATATAATTCAAAATCTTTGCAATTTCCTAAAAGAAATTCTCCTCCTCATTCCTTATGTCATGTCATTAGGTTATATATGTTAAGGTAAAGGGAAATGATATTTCCACATTTGAAATTGTTATTTCTACTCTAATATAGAAAAGTGTGCCATTAAAAGACCAAATTACCTTTGTACTCAATAAATGTTTAATCATTAATCACTTGCATATTTAAGGGTTTTTTGGTATTTTTAAAGCACACATTTTTATGTTAATGTGAATTTCACACTTAAGTGTAGAAATATCACTTCCTGCAAAGGCAAATCATTAAATCAACAATAAGATAGATGATATAACGGGTCTATAATTTCACATATGACATACGAGATGACAATCTCCAATAATAGAGCACTGTCCTCTTCTTCTTTTTTTGATGACCGGCATCGTCCTCTTAAAATTGATAATATGATAATCCATTTTCATAGCAATTTAAACTTTTCTATAAATTAACGTGGTCACGTTTAAGAGATAACAATACAAAAAGGAAAAGAAAAAATTATTACTTCTTTCCACAAAATAAAAGGTGTGCACGACTGCACGTAGGCAAAAGACCCCTCCTTTAAAATAAGGGAGTGGCTTGGGTCCAGTGCACAGTATCTCAATGGGTCTAGTGTTCCTATGCACTGGACCCAAGCCTTTCCTTTAAAATAAACATAGATTATGTTACCTTACAAAGGAAAAAGGACATAGATTATTAAACCATAAAAGACACTCCTATCTTTTCCTCCTAGATGGGAAGCATAACTGCTGAACTAGGATTGGAGGAAAGAAACTACATTGACAATAATGATTTGGGTTTTAAATAGTTAAATATGAAAGAATTATTTAATTAAATTCGACCCTCCGGAAAATTAAGTTACTTTTTGAAGATGAAATCGCTTAAAAATGTAGAATACATGAACCACTTATTGCTAATAAGATTTGTTTAGAAAATTGTTTCAACCATCGGCAGCATTGGAAGGTAGTGTGTTTATGATCAGCTTAGTTTTATAGGAAGTGATATAGCCAATCTCAATCTGATATGCTTTGGATTTCTATGTCAATATTATAATTAGAATATAGTCACCCAATAGTCATTTAGTAAATACAACAGTAGCCGTGGGAATTTTTTTTCCATGGGAGAGAATCAGGTTCCTGGATTCCTGCTTCACCTAATCTCCTTTTATGTCACAAATCATGAAGGGTATATACTAACCTTTTAATAATACACACACGTACAACTTCCCCATTTTGAAAAGTTGAAACCAACTGCTATATATATATATATATATATATTTTTTAACTGTAAATTTTATTTATTTATTTATTTTTATGACTTTGGGTGTACAGGGTCAGCTTTGCACGAACCTTGACTAATCCCAAAGGGACACGTAAGTCGTAATATCCTACTAGCCACGTGTACCACAATAGTTGCAATGCTTTGCATTGAATATGGTGACCTTGAAGGGGACTCGAATTAGTAACCATTGAGGAGTACACGGAAGGCCGAACTAGTTGAACTATCTCTCATGATTAAATTAAAAAAAAAAAATGACACTCATACTTTGCCCAATTGGCAAGCATATAAAGCAAATAGGAATTGAAATGGGTATGGAAACTCATACAAAAGTTTGGCACTAAATGACATAATCATGACTATGAAAATATAAATCACTACTCTCAAACTCTCTCAAGTCTTAAATCTTAAGTCTTCATACGGTTAAAAAAAAAAAAATATATATATTAACAAGGAACTCAGTAGCCATGTTGCCAAAAAAAAAATTATATTAACATTTGTTGGGGTTTTACAAAATGACATTTCCCTCAACGCTTCATATGGTCATACCTAAAAAAGAGGAGTGTTATTCATTCACAAACCTTTAAAGAGTGGAGTGTCATTTGTTCATAGTTTGGGTAAGATTTATAAAAAAAATAAAAAATAGAATCTTTCTTTAATAAAATTACAATTTCAAAAGATATATATTAATCATCCATTTATACAAACTTCAAGGAAATGTTTTAGTTCTACAAACGTTTGAAAAATGTCATTTCGATAAATCTTAAGAGAAGATTATGTAATTTAACTAAAAATAGTTTTATTTTTATGAAAATTACATAGCTAAGTTTAGTTAAGTTCAAGTGGATTACATTTAGCAAAAAAAGTTCAAGTAGATTAGACGAAACACTTTTGATCATAAAAAGAAAAGATTAGACCAGACAGACAGTGTCAAAAAGAGGGACACTCTCGTAAAAAATAAAAGAAAAGAAAAAAAAGATTAGACAGTAGACAGTAGACAGTGTGCCAATCAGTATTAGGCTTGTAGCCCCCCCAAGTAAATAGACAAACTTACATTATTAAACTGCCCAGAAAGCCTTCCCCAGATAAATATTAGGAGCATTTAATCATATTTTACTATCTTATTAATTAAAAAATCATAATGTCAAAAGCAAAATAATGATAATACAGGTTAATAAAAAAAAAAATAATGATACTACTAATGTCAGCAGAGATCCGCCCAGGTCATAAACGTGTCCCTTGAAAATTACAAGCAAAGCCAATTACTTCCCACTCTTTCTGACTCAGAGATTACTACTAGAATGCTGATATGTTTAACTCTTTGTGAGAAACCTCTGCTTCCTTAAGAGGCCTCTGTTTTGTTCTGTTCTAGTACAGAGCATTCGTCTCTGCTCAGGAAACCGACTTGGTTTGGTTTTGTTCATCTATGTGTTTTGGTACAAGGGTTGTTTGAGATTTTTGGTGGGTTTGAGATTTTTGGTGGGTTTGTGATCCTGTGGTTGAGACCGAGTCTCTTCTTAAGCTGACCCCACTTGGAAATTCCAGTGACAAGAGCAATAAATACTGAATTCTGTCTTTTTTCCCTTTGGTGTTGGTTTTGTTTGTTTATGAGGTGTGTTTGAGCTGTTCTATCCTCATTTGGCTATCTGGGTTTTAAGTTTTCCGCTCATTTTTGGTATGTATTAGCTTTCTAGACATTGAAATTGAAGTATCAAGCTTAGTTTTTTTACTTCATTTTAAGCTTGTCTTGTTGGGCTTAATTAAAAAAATCAAATCTTTGGTTCTGGTTCTTTATCAGTTTTCCCTTCTTCTTTTTTGTGTGTGTTTTGCATGTAAGGTTCTATCCTCAATAGGGGTTTGTGGGTTTTTGTTGGGTTTCTGTTCAGTTCTGGTATATATTAGCTTTCTTAACGTTGAATTGAAGTATCGAGCTTAGTCTTTTTAGATCATTTTCAGCTTGTCTTGGTGGGTTTAATTATGATTTGAATGTTTTGTTCTGGTTCTTTCAACTTTTGGTTGGTGTCAATTTTTATGCGTGTCAATATTGGTCTTCCTTAATTCATGTCAATTTCTAGTAATAGGTTTTGAATTGTTTTTTGTTGGTTCAGAGTGATAGAGTTTTAAATTGGGTTATTATTCTAATTTCCAGTTTTGTTTCTTTTGCAGATTATTTTGGTGGGTACAATTCTTAGTTGGATTCGACATGGATTTCAAGTGAAGACCAAAGTTGAGATCTTGGGTCTCAGTAGTTTGCTGTAATTTTCTGATTGGCTTGGTTTGAGGATTTTGAGTCTGTGTTCTGGTTTGTGGAGTGAAGGACTGAGGGAAAGGAATATCAGAGAGTATAGCTGGAAAGTGCTGCAGCATCATTTGAACTAAGTTTCAATGGCTTCAAGCTTGGAGATTGATGAAGACAGTGATAACAACAAAGGTAGTATGTGGGTGTTGGATCAGAAGCTTGATCAGCCTATGGATGAGGAGGCTGGAAGGCTTAAAAATATGTACAGAGAAAAGGTACATGCCACTTTGTCTTGAAGCTTTTTTCTCACTTATTGGTATTCATTTTTAACTTGTTATAGTAGGACGGCAACTATTCTTGTCAAATGGAAATATATCTTGCTGGGGTGAATTGTTTAAATGTCAATTTATCAATCCAACGTAGATTTCCAATTGGAAAGGCCTTGGAATTTTTGAATATATATGCTCCAGTTGATTATGATCTTTGTCTTAAGATGCCAGAAACGAATCCGTTGAATTAGTGTATAGATGTTGTTGCTAGATTTAGGCTTTGCACTACTAGTGATTGTTATTTTGATAAGCTAAATAATTAGGGTGATTGCTTAATATGAGATGTGTACATGCCTGCCTGTACCAAGTGCATTGGACTTAGGCTTTCAGTTGTAGTGAATCATTGTAGTATGCGGTATAATTGAAGTAATTGCGTATAATTTAAATATGAAATACGTACATGCTAAGCTAATACCAATTACAATGTATGGTCTGGAGTAAATTGATTGAGTCGGAGGATATTTTAATTGTTGGTTTTCCATATTCATTTTCTTTGCTGATATGGTTTTTGATGCATTCAGAAGTTCTCTGCGCTATTGCTTCTGCGGCTTTCATTCCAGAGTCTTGGAGTGGTTTATGGAGACTTGGGAACTTCTCCCTTGTATGTTTTCTACAACACATTTCCTCGCGGTAAAGTTGATGATCCTGAAGATGTGATTGGAGCCCTTTCCTTAATTATATACTCACTTACTCTTATTCCACTCCTCAAGTATGTTTTTGTTGTGTGTAGAGCGAATGACAATGGTCAAGGTAATCTGATCTCACGATATCTATTTTCTTCATTGAATTTTTTATTTAGGCATTTGTAATAGGATAAAGAAAATGATTAGTACTACAATTTGACCATATGCGGGATAATTATCTACTTTTTTGTCTAATCCAATAATAGAAACAATGCTATAAAAAAAAATGCGGATACCGTTATGCCCCTCATCTCATTTGTTTTGTACGTGACACGTCAATGGAAAGAACAGGGATATCAAACTGCTATTTTGTCTTCCCATTTTCTTCGTATTTTGTTTGTGGGGGGAGGGGTGTTTCTCCTTGTGTAGTGGATAAAGAAGATTTATGACCATCATTATTGCTTGTTTCCTTTTAGACTGGTGGCAAGTTTTATTTTTAGTCACTCCATGCCACATATTACTTAAATTGGGAAGAGATCTATGTTTAAGATATTATGTTAAAACATGCACAATGTATGGTGGCATATATGCAAGAACTGTGCATGGGAGGCATCAAATTCTGATTCCATTCTTAGTTAAGAATTAACTTTTTCTTCTTATAGACACGTCAAAATGTGAAAGAAATCTGTTATCTTTAACGGCTTCAATAATGTGACGAGTGTATATGGCTGACAATAATTTAGTGACGTCCTTAACTGTGACAAAATAAATAGATTGCAAGTGTTGATACTGGAAAGAATATATACTTCTATTAAATAGGGTGCTATACCAGTGATGCTGCTTTATTTCTGACTTTGTAATTTATTTATTCTCTGTTTTGCCTTTTCTCACTACCTTTACACCAAGCTGAAGTGACTATTGTATGTTTCTTTGAGTTTATTTCTTTCTTTAAAATACCAGATCAGTTCCTGTTTTCTGAGGGGAGCTCTATAAGCAGATCAAACTGATTATTTGGTGGCACATTTGTAAATGTATATTTAATTTGAGTGGAATATGAAAGGTGTTTTAACACTTGTATCCTATTTTTTTTGAAAGTATTAGACATGATTTTTTATATCCATTACTTTGTTTTCAATGATTTAAACTGCATGCTACCTGTAGTTGTCTATTGCAACATGGTATTGTTCACATTTTTCATGTGGATTAGGTATATTTTTCATTTTTAGGCCGATGAGGCTCCAATTAGTTCCCTAAACTTATCCTCTTTGTGGTGAAGGTGGAACATTTGCTCTTTATTCATTGCTTTGTCGACATGCAAAAGTAAACACTATCCCCAACCAACACCGAACTGATGAGGAGCTAACAACATATATTCGTTCTACTTTCCATGAGAAATCATTTGCTGCAAAAACAAAGAGGTGGTTGGAGAGATATGCATTTAGGAAGAATGCACTTCTTATTCTTGTCCTTGTTGGAACTTGCATGGTGATTGGGGATGGGATTCTAACTCCAGCTATTTCAGGTATACCTTCGTTCATGCTGGAATTATCTATGTATTTGTCTGTCAGTTTGTTTGTCTCCATTTGAAAGTTTCACATATAACTAGTGCATGTATGTTGAAACAAACCATGGAATGAGATCTGCAAAGCGACAAGGGATCATGGTCTCATATAATACCAAAATTGGCAAGATAGCAAGTGACTATCTCGATTATCACTTAATTCTTATCAGAAGTCAATGGTCCTTGTTGTTCCATGGGAATCGTGATAGGCATAATGTTTCTTCGAACAAAAAACTTGAATCTGGGACCCTGCCTACAGTTAATAGGCACCTGAATTGTGTTACTAATCTAATATTGATATATTTTAATTTTTTGAAATTATATACAAATGAAATAGGAGATTTTAGAATAATGCATCTCAATGCGTGTAGGTACACAAAGAAGCTCACTTAGTGAACATAAATTTTTGTGAACTACTTAAGCCATTTTGGTGTTCCTTATTTTTGTGTGTGCAAATTATAAGGGGGAAAAATTAACACATAATGTTAAACGCGGTTGATTAAATCGTTAATTTATGCTTGATGTAACAAGTGAAGCTAAGTTTGACACCACAACGCTTGTCTGAAATTCTCTTTTCATTCTTTTTCTTCAAACTTAAATTTGAGTTGGTCTTAGGTTTGGTAATCTAGGACCATCAGAACATTGGATCATGTAAACATAGTAGGTTTTATATGTAATATTTCAAAAGTGGTGTTGTGATTTGAGCTAGCATAAGCGATTCATACGAACAATAAAATAAAATAAAAACCAAAAACACAAGACAACAATATTTAACATGGTTTGGCTAACTCTAAGCCTACGTCCAAAGGTAACGCCAATCAAAATCCATTATCAACGATATGGATTACAATCACTTTCAATTAAACCTCAGAAGCCAAACTCATAAACTCTCACAAACTTAAACAAAACCTTTGACAAATACAAACTCACTCACAAACCTCTCAGGCTCTCACACACAAACTCACAACCCAAATCCCCGATCCACCCAACAATTTCTCACACTCACACAACAAATACTTAAAACTACTTGAAGAAACCCACTCATGCATATTGAACTCTTTGTTGACACTAAGAGCTATGGCCAAATATAAACACATATCAAAAAATTTGGCTAGGGTTAAAGACCAAGTGCCACACTAGGAAAAGTAATTCAATCTGTAATACCAAACCAAAGTTAGCTAAGTGTAACCTTTAATGGGAGTTAATCTAGTGTGGCGTGGTGCATGGTATTCCATGCACAAAAAATTGACCAATATTTTTGGGGTTATTCAAGTAGTTTAGTATTTGTTAATCCCTGTTTTTAGTTCTTTCCTTATGCTTTGCTCACAATCTGCATATGTCAATAACTTATACTAGATATCTAAAGGCCATATGTAGGAAAATTTCACTGTAATTATAGTTTTTATATTCTCTTTCTTATTTGCCTGAGTATTTTCATTCTTGAAAGCCATTTAAGATGCTTAACTATACTATCTTTACAGTTCTATCAGCTGTTGGCGGAATCAAGGTAGACCACCCTCATATGAGCAATGGTATTGTGTGACTCCTAAAACTAAACATTATCATGTATTTGCTTCCGCGTTTCTTATAGTATTTTATTTTCTAAATAAAAAATTCTAAGTCTTTAACAGTCACTTTGTTTTATGTGGTACAGATGTGGTTGTGATTGTTGCCGTTATAATATTAGTAGGATTGTTTAGCATGCAACACTATGGTACAGATAAAGTTGGTTGGCTCTTTGCACCTATTGTTCTGCTTTGGTTTCTTTTAATTGGAGGCATCGGCATATTCAATATCTGGAAATATGAAAGCAGCGTTCTGAAAGCTTTTTCACCTGTGCATATATTCCGATATTTTAATAGGAGAGGAAAAGATGGTTGGACCTCCCTTGGAGGTATTATGCTTAGTATAACAGGTGAAATTTCTATTATTTAAATGAATTCACCTTTGTTTTTAATACATTTAAGGTTTGTCATATTTATATATAATTTTGGATCCTGATGGCTGCGTAAGGATTGTTACAGGTACAGAGGCACTTTTTGCAGACTTAGCCCATTTTCCCGTTTCTGCTGTACAGATTGCTTTCACCGTAGTCGTCTTTCCTTGCCTTCTTTTAGCCTATTCTGGACAAGCTGCCTACATTATGAATAATACAACTCATGTGAATGATGCCTTTTATCGATCTATTCCAGGTTTGTTCTAATCTTTAGTATACTGAAAGTATACCTAAGTGATGCAAGAAACAACAATTAAATAAGTTTAAGATGTGGATGTGGTATGTTCATTTTAGCTGTAAAAAAGTTTAAGGTTCTAAAGAGGGAGCTTAAACATTTCTATGATGTGGAATCACTGTTTAATAAGGCAAGGGTTTATCTCATAGATACATATTTAATCTTCTTCTACAGAGCGCATTTATTGGCCAGTATTTCTTGTTGCAACTGCAGCGGCTATAGTTGCAAGTCAGGCAACTATTTCTGCAACATTTTCAATAATTAAGCAGGCTCTTGCACTTGGCTGTTTTCCAAGAGTCAAAGTTGTACACACATCCAAAAAGTTCCTTGGCCAGATATATGTTCCAGATATTAATTGGATCCTTATGATTCTTTGCATTGCTGTGACTGCTGGCTTCAAAAATCAAAGCCAAATTGGAAATGCTTATGGTAAGTTAATTTTCTGCTTAATGATCTGAATTTATTTGATCCATTTTCTTTCATTCTGTTCAATATTGTCTGCTTGGAAATATCATAATGCACTAATAGCATTAATATATATATGGGTCATGGGTGAACATGCTAGATAGCTGCACACACATGGTCTGTGGGTAGTAAGATGTGAAAAAAGTTTTACATTGGCTGTCAACTTATGCAATCCTCCTCCTTAGTACTCATGGTCTCTGTCAAATCAAAGTTCATTATTTGTCTGTGTTCCTTTCTGACCAATACATCGAAACAGTCCCTTGCCACAATGGTAATTGGTGATTACCTTTTAGAGTGCTAGCATGCCATTGTAGGGTCAAATCATTTTCAATTTAGTTCATATTTGTGGTGTTCATCTAAGTGCTTTTTGCCTATGACTTCCGATCACATCTTCAAGCTTTTTTTTTAAATCAAGTCTGCACTGAATTGTGTAATATTGTGTTATGACAGGGACAGCAGTTGTAATAGTCATGTTGGTAACCACATTACTCATGATTCTAATCATGTTATTAGTGTGGCGCTGCCACTGGATCCTTGTCCTGCTCTTCACTGCCTTATCGCTGGTTGTTGAGTGCACTTACTTTTCCGCTGTACTCTTCAAGATCGATCAAGGTGGGTGGGTTCCCCTTGTAATTGCAGCAGCCTTTCTTGTCATCATGTACGTTTGGCATTATGGTACTGTGAAACGATATGAGTTTGAGATGCACAGTAAGGTTTCAATGGCATGGGTTCTTGGGCTAGGCCCCAGTTTAGGACTTGTTCGGGTCCCTGGAATTGGACTCGTTTACACCGAGCTAGCAAGTGGGGTTCCCCACATCTTCTCTCACTTCATCACAAATCTGCCTGCCATCCACTCTGTTGTCGTCTTTGTCTGTGTGAAGTATCTTCCTGTCTACACAGTCCCAGAAGATGAGAGATTTCTTGTAAAGCGGATTGGACCCAAGAATTTTCACATGTTCCGTTGTGTAGCAAGATATGGCTATAAAGACCTCCACAAGAAAGATGATGATTTCGAGAAGAAGCTCTTCGATAGCCTCTTCTTGTTTGTCCGGCTTGAGTCCATGATGGAAGGGTTCTCAGACTCTGATGAGTATAGTCTTTATGGCCAGACAACCCAGCAGTCAAGAGATTGCTTGCTAAATCTAAATAACAATGGCAACTCTAGTTCTTCCAACGTGGACCCTACTATGTCATCAGTGGACTCAATTGTTCCGGTTAGATCTCCATCACATGTAAACCATACTGTAACTTCATCAGGTCAGGGAAGTGCCCAGACCGAGATTGACGAGTTAGAATTTTTGAATAGCTGTAGAGATGCTGGGGTGGTTCACATACTGGGGAATACAGTGGTAAGAGCAAGGAGGGACTCAAGGTTCTACAGGAAGATAGCTATTGATTATATATATGCATTCCTTAGGAAAATATGCAGGGAGAACAGTGTCATCTTCAATGTACCCCATGAGAGTCTTTTGAATGTTGGTCAGATTTTCTTTGTATAATGCCTTGGTGCTGATGTATACAGTAAATAATATTCATTCTTATCAGTGGAACTGTAAATCCCAGGTTTGTTTTTGCGTACGTAATGCTATCAGCATTGGGTTTTATATCAAGAAGTAGAACACCTTATTTGGACCTAATTGGAAAGTAAACAAATCCATAAGCAAAAAATGGGTGTGGCTGGGCTAATCATATGCTAAGTTGCACGGCGACGGATATGATTACCAATATGATTTGGGTATGGGTACGGAGATACAATATTTCTTAGACGGATATGATTACCAATATGATCTGGGTATGGGTATGGAGATACACTATTTCTTAGAAAAACCTATTGTACGATATGTTGGATACAACAGTTAATTAATTAATTAATATTTACTTTTAGACATATTTTAAATATTTTTGGATATAATTTATGTTTATTTTAGGTTTTAAAATTAAGTAACAACAATAAAACGCTTGAAAACATATCTAAAATTAATTTAAAAGCAATAATAAATAGCAAACAAGTACAATGACATTCATAAAATAAGATCTCTTGAAAGTGTGACCACAATAATTACATTTAAAAATTGTGTTTCAACCACTGTCACCTACTTTATCCAACTTAGTAACAAATCTCCATTGAGGACACCAACTATCATTTGATCGACTAGTGGCAAATTTATCAATCAATCTTTCTGTACTCATGTTACCTGCAAATATTTCAATTTAATAAATTATATAATAACAAACAAGCTAACCAACAAGCATAAATATAAATAAGAACCGGTATGTATCCAAGCTAACCAACAAGCAAAAGACACTTTCTCACTTAATTTAAATAAATTAAAAGATGACTGTCTGATCTTAATCACACGCGCACAAGTGCCATGTGCGCTTTTCCCTCTTAATTTAATTAATCACACACGCACATGTGCCAAGTGCGCTTTTCTCACTTAATTTAAATAAATTAAAAGATGACCGTCTGATCTTAATCACATGCGCACAAGTGCCAAGTGCGTCTCACTTAATTTAAATAAATTAAAAAATGATTGTCCGATCTTAATCATACGCACACAAGTGCTATGTGCGTTACTATTAATCACACACGCACAAGTGCCAAGTGTGTTATTAAAAGATGATCGTTCAATCTTAATCACACGCGCACAACTGCCATGTGCGTGATATCCAACAATCAACAAATAAAGAAACAAACAATAAATAAATAAATAAATAAATAAAAGAGAAGAAGAAGAAGAAGAAAAAAACAGCAAGGCTGTAGCATAAATAAATCAAATAATATTAATACCCTTGTTAATAGAGAAACCCACAAACAATACCATAACTTTGCAAGTCTTTGTTCATCTTCAATACCATGATATTAAGGCCAAAATACAAAAAGACTCCCATGTGATTTGGCTCAGTTGCAAATTGTCCCCCTCAAGTTTCAATAGAGAGACCCACAAATATTGTGTCTGAAAATGGTGGTTATGGACTTATGGTCCCCCAATGTAAGCACCTAATTAGTTAGGGTTGCCCAAGCCCAACCCAAACCTTTTAGGGTGACCTAACCAACCGTTGGACATCATCGACCAGGTGTCCATAGTTGGTTGTGTTATCCCCATGGCTCAGTAGAGCTTTGGTGATAACCGCGGGATCTCCTTCAAACTCAGCCCATGTTATGCCAATCTCATTCAAACACACCAAGGCCAGCTTCATGTGTTTCTTTAAAAACTACACCATTATAATTAACTTTGTATGTAATGTACCCGCTGAGGGAGCCTGCCAAGTCATAGTTGATGGGCATGGAGTCACACTAGGGGGCTTCTCCTTAACTATGATGTATTCCAACAAGCTCGCTTTAGCCCACTGATAAAGGTTTTCAATAGGGACCCCATCTGAACTGAGATACTCTATCTTGGTTCCATGCCAAACACACACATTTACCCTATTTACTAATTACTGCAATGTTGGTTCTATATATTGTCTAAAATTTGTACTATATGTAATTAAAAACAGTATTAATAGGATAAATGTATTTTTTTCATGTATTAATTATTTATAGGTGGTGCACTAATTATTATATAAAATGAATTTTCGTGTTTATTTTTATACAAATGATTTGGAATATGACATTCTATAGAAGCAAATTTTATAACATGAATCATGAATAAATAAGTTGGTGGAAATAATTAAATATTTGTCAATTCATTCAAACAATAGGTTCATATTCTTAATTATATTAATTTTAACAATTTGCATTTCTCATCTTATAATTGAAATCATTCCCCAAATATTAAAACACATAATAAGTAGGGTAAATTACACTTCTTTCCCTTGAGGTTTGATAGAATGACAATATATAACACCCAAAAGTGAATCTGAAAAACAATTTCACCTTTGTGGTTTGAAATATAGTTTTCATTAGTCATTCTATTACTAAACTTAATCGAATATTCTATTTTTTTTTTTAAAGATTCTTTTAAAACAGTGTATTGTCTTTTTGGTTCAGTTTTAGGGATCATTGTTATTTCGCCAAACCTCAAGGGGGGATTGTAATTTACCCTAATAAGTATTATAAATGGGTCCTAAAATATTTCTAAATGCATTTTGCATTGTGCAAGATATCTTGATCCAAGCTATTAAGTTACTAATTTTTAAAAAGTCATGTCTTCGCAACTTTAAGCTTAAAAATTGTGTTTGAAGAAACACAAATATCATTCTATCTAATCATGAAATCTAATACATTTATGTTATACTTTATTTTATTTGTATTTTGTTAAAAAAAAAAAAAGAACTGTTAACATTTTAGAATGTTCCAACAACTTGTCAAGTTTGGTGGGCCGCAGCCCCTGTGAAAAAGGCGTAGATACTAGATACTCTGGCAGTATAAACAATTCTCACGCGCTATCGAAATCGGTGGAAGGCATGAGCCAAGAGGTGGTAATGGTCATAGAGATTTATCTAGAGCGTGGAATAAACTCGCCATTTATGCGTCAAAATAGCATTGTACGAATTTGATTATAGCGGTCCCTGTTAACGAGTGGCTTCCGAATTCAATTCTGGAATGGAAATTCCATTTTGAGCGCAACAACGGATTTATTTGGTACGTGTTTTTATTTTGTGGTTTTTTTTAGTATTTAAGTTGGAATTTTAATCCTGATTTGAATTTAAGATTGTAAAAAAAAATTTGTTTAGCACATAGTTTTGGTTTCACAACCGAAATCACAATTTAAAAAAAAAAAAAATTATGTTTGGTACATAGTTTTGGTTTTTAGACTTGATTGCACCTATAACAATTGTAGAAGATTTCATCCTTTTACTACTATCAATACAAAATTAACAATTTCATTATAATTTTATCATTACATTAATTTTTTAAAATAATAAAAATACAAAATAAATAAATAAATTTTATTTTCTTATCTTCTTTTCTCTCTCCACAAATCTCCAAAACTCTCCCTCTCTTTGACACGTATACAACCCCTCCCCTCTAATCCATCTCTTCATTATTTTAGTGTCCTTTCTTCTTGTTCCTTCTTGAACTTTCTTTGTTGGACGTCCAGTACCTATTTTACAACCCCTTCACTTCACTGAACCCACCACTACAAGACAAAAACAAAAAGGGCACGAAACAATGGGTAGATTATTCATCTTTTTCTTCTTTTCCAATTTTACACATATCCTTTCATCTTCTTTTATTTTTCTTTCTTTTTCTCATCTTTACTCTTCCTCTCAGTGGTTTACTCTCTCTCTTTTTCTTTCTCTCTTCTTCCTCTAAAACACAAGCTCATATTATTTTCGATGTTGCCATGGTGGAGGTTGAGGTTGGTTGTGCAAGGGGTTGCGAGAGGGAAGTTTTCGGCGACATGTGGGTTGCGATCGGCGCTGGAACGGTCACGGCGTGAGCTCGTTCCGGCGACGTGGAGGCTGGGTTGGCTTGTGTTGCAATCGGGTTTGCTAGAGGTGAGTGGGTTTTGGTTGAAGTGGGTGGATCTAAATTTTTTTTATTTTTTTGGGTTTGGATTGTTGATGCTAGGGATAGGGTGACTCAGGGATTTTGATGTTTGGGTCACGGTGGCTGTGGGTTTTGATGTGTGGGTGATAGGTTTGTTGAAAGGAATGGTTGGCTATTCTTCAAGGGTGATAGTAGTTGTTCTTCATGGTGGTGGTTGGCTGTTCTTTAAGGGTTTTAATGGAGGAGGAGTTAGCTGAGATAGAGAGAGATGAGGGATTAATGGAGGAGAGAGAGAACAGTTTGGAACATAATGGAAGAGAGAGAGAGAACATGGGAGAAGGCAGTGGAAAGTGGGGCCTAGCAAAGGTAATAATTCTAAGTTTAGTTCAGATTTGAATCCGGCTTGAATCCAAAAACAGCTAAAAGGGTGTTCTCAAATTTGGCATGGGACTCACAAAAAAATTGAGTTAGTATTTCAAACTTCACTTAAATATCATGTACCAAACAAAATTTTTTTGTGTGGGTCCTAGTGATTTTGGATTCAAATCACTGAATCACAGTTTGAGTTTGATACGCGTTTGTTTGGTACACCGTTTTTGAATTGTGATTCAGTGATTCAAATCCATAATCACTGGGTCCCACTAAAAAAAAGATATTTGGTACACTGTTTTTAAGTGAAGATTGAAATTCTAATTTGAATTTTATGTGGGTTCCATGCCAAATTTGAGAACAACCATTAGCCTGTTTTTGAATCCAAGCCGGATTCAAATCCGGACTGAATTCATGTGGGTCCCAGTTTTATTATCGTTACTGGGCCCACTGAGACATCTAGCAAAACTTAGACGCTCCACCCTTTGCACACCACAGCTAGTGTCGGCAAGGAAGCTAGCGGCGACTCTTTGGGAGATGAATAAGATTATGTCGCTGGGTCCATTGCCGCCACTACCGTCACCAGGAGATCCGAACCGGACCTTTTTGTTCCCATACCCATTACTCTCCGTGCCGCTGTAATCGTCCTTGTAAGGCCTCGATGAGGAAGGCGGTGGAGACCTAAAATTGTCTCTACCTCCATTGAATCTACCACCTCCACCGACACTACCACCATTAGCAATAGCAACAGAAACAGTAAAAAAGGTCTTCCTATTGAAAAACATCAACTCAAGGCGTTGATCCAAATACATAACATAGGTTCTAACAAAAGCGGAGTGGTCCCAAATGCTAGAATGAGCTTCGTTCCTGAAATCAGACATGTTCAAGCTCATCGGAGCAACCTCAAGCTTTTCAACTTTCCTCAAACCCTCACTCACACTCTGAACATTCCCTTCTTTAAGACCCGCTGAGATTCCTTTCGCCACAAGCTCCACACTCAACACCATGACGAACTGCGAAGAGAAGAGATCATTAAATCGTCCCCCTTGATCTTTGTCCATGCAAGCAAGAAATCCCGGCGAGCTAAGGCGGAGATGATCTTGGATCTCATCAAATTCAGGAAGGTGAGGCCGAGGTTGAGCTCGCACAGTGTGTTTTAGAGGAAAAAAAAAAAAAATAGAGAAAGAGGAGAACTGATAGAGAGAGACGGTGAGAAAGAGAAGAAAAGGGGGAAAAAATTGAGGAAAAAGAGTTATGATACGTGTAAAAGAGAGAAAGAAGATAAAAGGATAAGATGAGATTTGTGGAGAGAGAAAAAAAAGAAGATAAGAAGATAAAAAAATATTTATTTATTTTGTATTTTTATTATTTAAAAAAATTAATTAATAATGTAATGATAAAAACTAAGTCTTAAAAACCAAAACTATGTACCAAACACAATTTTTTTTTTTTTTTTAAATTGTGATTTCAGTTGTGAAACCAAAACTATGTACCAAACAAATGTTTTTTTATAATCTTGAATTCAAATCAGGATTAAAGTTTCAACTTCAATACTGAAAAAAGTCATGAAACCAAAACAGAAAACGAAAACACGTACCAAACAGGCCCTACAGTTATAAAGATTCGTAGAACATTTGTTTCATAATATTCATTTTTTTGAAAATGAAAATTAATTTGGGAAAAAAAGATTTATTATTATTTTTTAAAATAGGGCTTAAATTGGTTTAATGAAACTATATTCTCTTTTATTTTTCCCAATTCAAAATATTCTTTTCTAGTGATAGAAGAAAGATAAAATTTATCTCCAAACCGGTTTGAAAAAAGTTTTTGTTTATTAATATTATATGACAACTCTAACGAGTATCCACTTATGTTTTTAGACTTTTAATCATCTAATATGTGATTCTTCCAAATAAATTTATTAGGTCCAAATATGTTGGTTTAAGCTATTTGATTAATTGGTGTGTAATTGAATTATGTCATAATATAATCCCACAATATAAATAACTGTGAAGTTTTGCACTTTTCCCACTTATTAAACATGAATGAAACCGAATGGAGGTTAATGTGTGGAGTAATATTAAATAACTAATAAAACAAATTTGGATTGTCACTCTGTGAAACATGTTAAAATTGATGCCAGGGTAGCATTCAATCAATGTAACTCTGTTAAATTTGAGAAGAAAATGATGGTTATATGGGTGATTCATTTTTTTTCTTTTTCACCTAGTTTTTATTTTAATACTTATTTAGGTATAAGCCTGACTCTTTAAAGACAATTTACGTTGAGAACATAAAATAAACAAAAACTTGGGTTGAAAACATATCTTAATCTCATGATTCTCATCACACTTATTTGCAAGACAAGTCAAACGTAATGGTCTCCAATTGCCTTCTTACAAGTACTTTTCTTTTTATATCTCATGTATTGCCTCTTATACCTTTCTTTTTTGTTTTGTCTTTGGAAGCCCAAAGCTCTTCCCATTGTGTAGAACCCATATATAATGGAGGAGAACTAATTCATGCGCATGCGTGTTCGTTAGACATGACATAGACTATATTTGAAATTAAACCTAAAGCTAGCTCATGATGACTATATCGTTCATAATTATTTATTTTATTCTATTGAATTTGCGGATATATTGGAGCTGCCCGAGCTAGTGAAATAATCATGTCAATCTACTGATAAACATCTGGATTTTAGTGTAAACAATTCTTCACTGGCACTGAGGCTTTTATGGTGAAGGTTGGTTAAAGATGATGTTGTCAATGCAGGTCTAGAACTAGCTAGAAGTAAACGGTTGACAAGGAAGGAATGGAGAAGTATAGAACGACTCTTTCTTACCAATTTAACCATAATGAGACAAAATTCATTATAAGAATTTAGGCTGATAATGCCTAAAAATCAGTGGGCTCATGCATGGGTCAATCCGAATGGACGATGTCCTGACCGACGAGTAAGTACCTACAAAACAGAGAAACAAATGAAAGGGAGCACCGGCGGTGGTCCGGTGGGGGGAACCTCCGATGCTTAAGTTAGCAAAGAACACAAAGGTTTTGAACAAGAACACGGATTCAGAGAGTATAGATGTGAGAAAAAGAGTGAATACCTTTGTCTGAGAATTCCCTGGATTTATATAGGGAGGCCCTGGTCTGCTAGCCGTTTGTGGTCATTAAATGGCTTTAATATCCAGATTGGTAACTGTCTGGTCCTGATTTGTAACCGTGTTGATTGCCTTGATTCTAGTCCTTAAATTATGCTTTTGACCTTCATTGCTGGGGTTTAAAGATGGCACATTTGCAACGTGGGGTTAATGCTGTCTACAGCTGTAATATTTAATTACCTCGTCATTGTGCGGTGGATCGTCGTTAGGGTTTAATTCCGTCAGTATCAGATGCCCCCTACTCCGTACTATCGTCATATTTTGACGATGTGCGGGGTACTGAGGTGGAGTGGGGGTTTTACTTTGCCTCGAGAAGTGGTGGTTTCATTCAATGACGAAATGATGTTCCAGGCGGTGAGTAACACGTGTCATCGCTCTATTGGTCGGCGTGCTAGGGATATTGCTTCGTCAGGCCCTTGCAATTAATGAAAAAGGTGTCGCTTCGGTCGGCGAGTGACACGTGTCGTCGCATGATTGGTCGTCATGCTCGAGGTATCGCTTCGTCAGGTTTTGTGACACGTGTCGTCATGCGACTGGTCGTTGCGCTCGAGGCGCCGCTTCGTCAGATTTTTGTCTTTAATGAAGAGGCGTCGCTTCGGGCGGCGAATGCCACGTGTCGTCATGCGACTAGTCGGTGCTTTCGATGCGTCGTTTCGTCGGATTTTTGGCGGTTTTTTGAATGTGGAAGGGTTTTGTGGGGTTTTTATACCGAGTTCAAGGGGCTTTTTGTCTTGTTTCCCAAAGCGAAAATTTTCTTGCGAGCGTCTGAGTCTCTCCTCCTCCTAGCGTTTTCCGGTGAGTTTCCTCCACTCCCTTCTTTTTCTTTCTTTCTCCGATTCTCCTCTGTGGGTCTATTCCGGTCAACCTGGATTCCTTGAGTCTGTCGTTCAAGTCGTTTTTCGTTGGGGTGTCTAGGTTTGCCGAGAACGGCTTAGGTTCTCCTCCGATCGAGGGTTTTGTGTCCCCTGATAGTGTACTTCACCGGTTATCGGCGGAGCTCTATTCTGTGATTTGTCCGGCTATTAACACGTGGGAGGCCATTAGAAATAGAATGGTGGCTAATGAGGCAGAATGGCCTCTTCCGCTCTCGGAGGAGTTGCCGGAGGGACTCTTCGATGAGTCCAATGGGGGGATGACGAGAGAAGTCTCGTCCGGGGCGGTCCCGAGTACTTCGAGTTCCCATCCACCTCCTAGGGTAGACAGGTCATGGAAGGCCATGTCCTATTTTAGTAAATTTAATGAAGATGACATTGATAGGCTTAGACGTCGTTATCAGATTCCTGATGACGTCGTCATAAGAATCCCAGATTCTGACGAGAGAGCATGTTGCCCTAAGTATGAGGGTGACGTGGCTTTCTACGAGGCCGACCTTCGGGCCGGTCTTCGTTTCCCCATACAGCCGTTTGTTAGAGAGCTGTTAGATTTTCTTTCTTTGGCCCCGGGACAAGTGAACCCGAATGGCTGGCGCACGATCATCTCGTGCATGGTGATGTGGCGGGTCAGTAGCAACGGGGAGGAGGATCTCACCGTCGATGAGTTTCTCTTCTGCTACGAGCCCGTCCAGATTGCGCTCTCCCGCGGTTTTTGGACGTTCAAGAACCGGGACGTAAACTCTAGGGTCGTCCAAGGGTTACCCTCGTCCGACAGAATTTGGAAGGACGGGTACTTTTTTGTGTGCGGCGACAATTGGGAGAGGCTGCCGCAAGAAGGCCCAAATGACTTCGTTGCAGTCCGTAGGTTTTGGGGGACGCCCTCGTCGTCTGGTGTGTGTCTTTCTTCTTATTTTCGCCTTGTTTTTTTCTTTTTTTTATTTTTTTTTTTTAATGTGTTTCTTCTGGTGTTTATTGCAGCTTTGGACCGTCCGCTTCTGAATTCCGTTTGGCAGGAGAGGATTTCAAGGATATTAGACATCGAGGACCGACGATACAACATCTTTATCGAGCCTGATCTGCTAGCTACTTTTTCGCTGGGTCCCGTCCCTAGCTCGTCGGTCAAAGCGTTATTAAAAGCCAATAAGAAACGTGAGTCTTCTCGTCAGTGCATGGTACGGTATTTATCCTATTTGTCTATTGCCCCTTTTCCTTGACTTTTGTGCATCTTTCGTTCGCAGGTATCAATACGATGAAGTTGAATAAAAACCGTTTGAAGCAGATGGCTCAATCGGGAGAGGTGGCGGCCGCTCCCATTAGTTTGAAGCGTAAGAAGCCCGACGAGGGATCTTCGAAGTGTGCTGAGGAAGCGCCCTCTCGTCCTTCTGTACCAGTCACCACACCTCCCGTCATCCCAACCGCCGTCCCTTCAGGCCAAAGAGCCCCGCCCGTCATTCTGGTGGATTCTGACTTCACTCCTCCGTCTGCATTCTCTACCATCAATCAGAGTCCTCTCGTCGCAATGGACAGAGCGAAAAGCGCGATAACCTCTCAGGACATGGAAGAGTATTCTGTGGCCCACACGGACGACCTCTCGCTGCTTATGGTACATTCCTTGATGCGGGTATGGTCTTCCGCCCTTTTATTATTTTACGCACTTTGCTTTGTCGTTTTATTTTTGGCTTTTGACCTAGCCGTATATGTAGGGTCTGACGGAGGCCATGGTGATGGCCCGGAGGTGCGCTTCAGTTGAAGAGGATCTAGCTATGCTTAGAGCAAAATCCATTGCAGACGAGGCGGAGATGAAGAGCACTAAGAGAGCCGTCATGGAGCTGACGAAAGAAAGGAAGGAAGCTCTGGCTGAGGCAGAGAAGTTAAGGACGGAACTCAAGGCCAGAGATGACGACGTTAAGGCAGCAGTTGATGCCAAGGATAAAGCTGTTGCCGACCTTAAACATCTCATTGGCCAGATCGAGGGAGCCAAGGAGGCGGCGGTGTCTGAGTTCAGAGCGTCCGAGGCGTTCGAAGACATCAACACCCGTTACTTCCTGTCTGGTTTCGAGGCCTTTAGAAAACAAGCCGTCCAGCGCTTCCCCGGGTTAGATTTCTCAGCCCTTCAACCCTATGATGACGAGGACTCTGTGGCCGGCGTTTCTCAGGACCAGGCTGGTGATGACGACGTTTCTTCTAAGTAGGATCAGTGTGATTTCCCTTTTGAAGCATTTCCAAACAATTTGTGGGCCCATGTTTAGGGCGTTTTTAAATGTGTTTAAACAATCTGTTGGGGGCCCGTGTTTAGGGCGTTTAAATGCTATGATACTTGCTTATTATACTTCCATTTTGTGCATGTTTCGTCGTCTTAAGGCGGTGCACAAAGTTTTTATTTTGACGAGAATTCTCTATCTGTGCATGATCTTCTTGTTAGTTTTGAATGATGTTTTATTTATGGTTTTTGTATTTTTAGTTAGGAGGTAAAAACTTTTTAGTCAGGGGGTTGAAACTTTGGATGATGCGATTGTTTGAGTTTGAGGACCATGCCTATTTGCCAGGGTTAAACTTAGGAAATTTTACCTAAGTAAAAAGGTTGCGGTGGATGATACGGTTTATTTTAAGTTAAAAGATTGTGAAGAACGATACAGTTCAACTTTTGATATTTGTTTAAAATATCATTTTTGACGGTACAGTTCAACGCTTGTTTTAAAGATCGTGTTTGGACAATATAGTTTAACATTGCTTAAGTTAAAAGATCGTGTTGGACGATGCAGTTTAACATTGGTTAAGTTAAAAGATCGTGTTGGACGATGCAGTTTAACATTGGTTAAGTTAAAAGATTGTGTTGGACGATGCAGTTTAACTTGGTTAAGTTAAAAGATCGTGTTGGACGATGCAGTTTAACTTGGTATATTTGTCTAAGTTAAAAGATCGTGTTGGACGATGCAGTTTAACTTGGATTGTTTTGCATGGTACGTGGGAACGGGGTTGACACGCATGATTTACCGTGGTTCGGCAATAGTGCCTACGTCCACCCTTACTTCTTTATTCAAAGTATTTTCACTTCTTTACAAAGTTTGTCTCTTTTTAGGGATAGTATCTCCTAAGATGTTCGGCGTTCCACGGGTGCGGCAAGCGTCGTCCATTCATGTCTTCTAAGTGATACGTGCCTGGTCGTCGTACTTCAATGACTTTATAGGGTCCTTCCCAGTTTGGACCAAGCTTGCCTTCAGAAGGATTCCTGGTGGCTAAGGTGACCTTTCGCAGGACGAGGTCACCGATTGACAACTGCCTGGGCTTGACTCTTGAGTTGTAGTGTCGTGCCATTTTTTCTTGGTATCTCTTCATTCTTGCTTCCGCTGTTTCTCTGACTTCATCAATTAGATCGAGGTTGAGCCGGAGTTGTTCTTCATTTTCCTGTCCGTCATATGCTGAAGTCCATTTCGACGGGTACCACTGCTTCACTTCCGAACGTCATTCGAAACGGTGTTTCGCCTGTTGGTATCCTGACTGTTGTTCTGTAGGCCCAAAGTATGCTCGGAAGTTCTTCTGGCCATAGTCCTTTTGCCCCCTCAAGTCGGGTTTTGATGAGTTTGAGTAGTGAACGATTCGTGACCTCGACTTGTCCGTTGGCTTGTGGATGGCCAGGAGATGAATAATGGTTGTGGATGCCCAGTTCTTGAGAGAACTGTCTGAATCTGGGGTTGTCGAATTGCTTCCCGTTGTCTGATACGAGCACTCGTGGAATCTCAAACCTGCAGATTACTGCCTTCCATACGAAGTTCTGGATGTTTCTTTCTGTGATGGTTGCCAATGGTTCTGCTTCTACCCATTTAGTGAAATAATCTATCGCAACCACGAGGAACTTAAGTTGTTGTCTTCCAATTGGGAATGGTCCCATGATATCTAAGCCCCATTGTGCAAAGGGCCAAGGTGACGTCATCGGTACCAGTTCTATCGGAGGTGAGTGTAGGAGGTTGGCGAATCGTTGGCACTTATCACAGCGTTGGACGAATTGGTGGGCGTCGGCCTTCATGGACGGCCAATAGTAGCCGGCTCTGACGATCTTTCTTTGTAAAGCCCGTGCGCCTGAGTGGTCGCCGCAAACTCCTTCGTGTATCTCTCTCATGACGTAATTGGCCTCGTCTGGTGCCAGACATCTGAGATAGGGGAGGGAGAAACCTCTCTTGTATAATGTTCCCTGCAACATGAGAAAACGTGAGGCGCGTACCTTTAATCGTCTGGCTTCGTGTCGGTTGTCTGGTAGTGTTCCTCCCTGTAAGTATGAGATTATTGGTGTCATCCAAGAAATTTCAGTGTGGATGGGATTCACCTCAGTCGTTTGTAGGCTTGATTGTTGGACGGTCTTAATTTTGTCGTCAGCTGTTGACGACGAGGCAGATCTGGCCAGTTGGTCTGCCTTTGTATTTTGTTCTCGTGGTACGCGACTGAGCCTTACTTCACGGAATCGGCTTATTTGATGTTGGACCAGTTGTAGGTATTGCTGCATACGCCCTTCTTTTGCTTCATATTCTCCGTTTACTTGTCCTACAACGAGCTGTGAATCACTGCGTATGTCTAGCTCTGTGGCTCCCAGTATCTTGGCCGTTTTGAGCCCCACCAAAAGAGCTTCATATTCAGCTTCGTTGTTGGTGGTTGGGTACTGCAGTCGTATTGCTTGTTTGATGATGTCACCTTCTGGGGATCTCAAGACTATGCCTACTCCGCCTGAGTCTTTTGTCGACGACCCATCTATGTTCACCGTCCACTTCGATGCCTGTTCGACGTTTTCTGTTGGCTCGTCATCTTTTGAGGTGAACTCTGCTATGAAGTCTGCCAGGGCTTGTGCCTTGATCGCCGTTCGTGGTCGGTAGTCAATGTCGAATTCGCTGAGCTCAATCGACCACTGGATAAGTCGTCCAGCTGCGTCTGGTTTGTTCATTGCTTTCCGCAACGGGTGGTTGGTGAGCAATACTATCGTGTGGGCTTGGAAGTATGGGCGGAGTTTTCTTGCTGCCGTCACTAAGGCGAATGCTAGCTTTTCCATGGGCGGATATCTTTCCTCGGCTCCCTGAGCGCTCTGCTTGTGTAATAGACGGGCAGCTGTCGTCTTTCTTCTTCTCGAATTAGTGCGGAGCTGACGGCAGTTGGTGAAACAGACAAGTAGAGGTAGAGCTCTTCGCCTTGTTTGGATGGGCTAAGTAGGGGTGGTTTTGTCAGGTACCTCTTGAGCTCTTCGAATGCCTGTTGGCACTCGTCCGTCCATTCGAAAGCCTTCTTCAATGTTTTAAAAAAGGGTAGGCATTTGTCTGTGGATCGGGACATGAACCGATTCAATGCAGCTACTCTTCCCGTGAGTCTTTGGACCTCTTTGATGTTCTTTGGTGGCTGCATTTCTAAGATTGCCTTGATTTTGTCCGGGTTTGCCTCTATGCCTCTCTGCGAAACCATAAAGCCAAGAAATTTTCCTGAGTAAACACCAAATGCACACTTACTTGGGTTCAGCTTCATCTGGTATTTGCGGAGTGTTTGGAAAGTCTCTCTGAGGTCGTCCAGGTGGTCGTCTTCTTCCTTGGACTTCACTAACATGTCGTCAACGAAAACTTCGACATTTCTTCCAATTTGGTCATGGAACATCCTGTTCATCAGTCGTTGATAGGTGGCTCCGGCGTTCTTCAACCCGAATGACATTACTTTATAGCAGAAGAGTCCCCTGCTGGTGATGAAAGAGGTCTTCTCTTGATCGTTCTCGTCCATCACTATTTGGTTATAACCTGAAAATGCATCCATAAATGTTAATAGTTTATGACCAGCTGTCGAGTCGACTAGCTGGTCTATTCTTGGGAGAGGGAAGCTATCTTTAGGACATGCTTTATTTAGGTCGGTGAAGTCGACGCACATTCGCCATTTCCCGGTACTTTTCTTTACCATAACTACGTTGGCAAGCCAGTCGGGGTAGAACACTTCCCTGATGAAGTTTGCTACCAGGAGTTTGTCCACCTCTTCCATAATGGCATTGTTCCGTTCTGGTGCGAAGACCCTTCGTTTCTGTTTTATTGGGCGGAGAGAGGGGTCAACATTTAATTTGTGTGAAATGATGGAAGGGTTGATACCTGGTATGTCTTCGTGACTCCATGCGAAAACATCTTTGTTATCTTTTAAGAACTGGACAAGTGATTCTTTTATTTTTGGGGGAAGGTCAGTTCCAATTTTGGTCGTCCTTTTGGGTTGTCCATCTTCTAGCTCGATGGTGTCCAGCTCCCCAGAAGGCTTCACTAGAACCTTCTGCTCTTCAATGCTCATCGTCTGATTCTGTCCCCCTGACCCGAGGGAGGCAAGGTAGCATTCTCTGGCTGCTATTTGATCTCCTCTGACTTCCCCTATCCCGTGCTCAGTGGGGAATTTGAGGAGAAGGTGGTATGTGGAGGTCACGGCTCGGAGACGGTTGAGGGTTGGTCGTCCGATTATTGCGTTGTATGCTGAGGGACAGTTGACGACGAGGAAGTCGACCGTCTTAGAGACCGTCTTTGGGTGAGTACCAACCGTGATTGGTAAAGTCACAATACCGACCGGGCAAACCTTGTCACCTGTGAATCCCACGAGTGGTGCATCCATGGGGCGCAATTTGTCCTTGTCAAGCCGCATTTGTTGGTAAGCGGGGAGGTAGAGTATATCAGCCGAACTCCCGTTGTCCACCATTACTCGCCTTGTGGTGAAACCTGCAATGTTAATTGTTATCACTAGGGCATCGTCATGGGGCTGATGGGTGCCTCTGGCGTCCTCTTCGCTGAAAGAGATGATCTGGTCGTCGAGGCGGATGTTCTTTGGTGGGCGCTGGACGACCATGATGTTGTGTACTTGCCTCGCATATGCTTTCCTTGAGGCTCTTGAGGTTCCTCCTGATGCTGGTCCTCCAACGATGGTTCTGATTTCTCCTACGGGTCCTGGCCTGTTGTGTTCGGCCTGTTCCCTCTGTGCTGGAGGCTTTGCTGGACGGGTATTCGTTGGACGACTGACATACTTCTGCAGTTTGCCCTGCCGGATGAGTGTCTCTATTTGTTCCTTCAAGGCTACGCACTCTTCTGTGAGATGTCCATGATCTCTGTGGAACCTGCAATACAAGTTTTTAGGTCGGCTGTTAGGATCTGAACGTATCTTACCTGGCCACCGAAGTGATGGGTCGTCTTGTATCTGCAAGAGTAGTTTGTCGATAGGTGTGTTCAGAGGTGTGAAACTGCTGAATTTCACGGGGGGTGCGGTCGTCCGTTTACGTTCCGAGGGTTTCGGTGAATTTCGGAACTTTTTGCTTGGGAAGGTTCAGGTTTGCGATCCTCAGCTTCCTTCCGCCTTTTCGGTGGTGGGTCGTCCATAGCCTCTAGGGCGTCCTCTGCGTTCATGTGTTTCGTAGCTTCGTACATAAGTTCTGACATTGTTTCTGGGGGGTCCTTGCAGAGTTCATAGAGGAAATCCCCTTTTCGCAGACCTGCCATGAAGGCTGTTACCGTGACATCTTCTTTTGGACGATCTATCTTCATCGCTTCTTCGTTGAAGCGGTGTACAAATGCCCTCAGTGATTCTCCTTCCATTTGCTTGACGCTGAGCAAGTGAGTTGGCGGTCGTCCCCTTCGTTGGCTGCCAATAAAGTGATCGATGAATGCACGGCTGAGCTGGACGAATGAACCGATCGACTCTGACTCGAGCTTGTTGAACCATACCCTTGCAGATCCCCTCAGTCCCAGGGGGAATGCTCGGCACATTACTTCTTCAGGGACGGCTTGCAGCTGCATGATTGTTTTGAAGGCCTCTAGGTAGTCAAATGGGTCCTTGGTTCCATCAAAGTTTTCTAGCAATGGTACCTTAAATCTGGACGGGAGCGGGAAGTCAGCAATGCTTGGGATAAACGGAGAATCAGCCCGGTGTACGAGGTTGTCAAGGTTGCGAGCAGCTTTCGCTCTTAGGCTGTTCTTCATGTCTCCCATTTGTTTCCTTATTTCTCGCAATTCTTTCTCCAAACGTGCCGTTTTGTCATCCGGATCTCTTGTGGATCGGCCTGGATGATCAGGTTGTCTAGAGGAGTTTCCTCGTCGATCTTCTCGCTCAGGCTGCTTGGACGACCTATCTGGTCGTTCTGGCTGCTTGGACGACCTCGTTGTTTTAGCTGTCTTATGTTGGCTAGGTGGAGCGGAACTTCCTGCGCTCTCCGCTCTGTGCCTGCTGCGGGGCGGAGTTCTCTCAACTTCGCCTCCTCTACGACGGGTGACTTGATGGCTGTCAGCTTCCTGGTCATTCGACCTGTTTCCACCCCGCGGAAGAGGTTGGTTGTCGTCATGGGGGGTTGGGGGCCCCTTCCTGATAGCCTGCCACAACTCTTGATTCTGACGAGATGTTTCTCGAGCGAGGTCCTGAATGCTGGTGGCGATGACCTGCATTTGCCTTTCAATTGGAGTCATGGCGGGGTCAGCACTGGTTCCGTCGTTGGGAGCTCCTTCCATGATCGCTATCGACCTGTGTGCGGCCCTTTTTGCTCTAAGAACGATAGTGGCTTATTAAGTCGTTCCCACAGACGGCGCCAACTGATAATGCCTAAAAATCAGTGGGCTCACGCACAGGTCAATCCGAATGGACGATGTTCTGACCGACGAGTAAGTACCTGCAAAACAGAGAAACAAATGAAAGGGAGCACCGGCGGTGGTCCGGTGGGGGGAACCTCCGATGCTTAAGTTAGCAAAGAACACAAAGGTTTTGAACAAGAACACGGATTCAGAGAGTATAGATGTGAGAAAAAGAGTGAATACCTTTGTCTGAGAATTCCCTGGATTTATATAGGGAGGCCCTGGTCTGCTAGCCGTTTGTGGTCATTAAATGGCTTTAATATCCAGATTGGTAACCGTCTAGTCCTGATTTGTAACCGTGTTGATTGCCTTGATTCTAGTCCTTAAATTATGCTTTTGACCTTCATTGCTGGGGTTTAAAAATGGCACATTTGCAACGTGGGGTTAATGCTGTCTACAGCTGTAATATTTAATTACCTCGTCATTGTGCGGTGGATCGTCGTTAGGGTTTAATTCCGTCAGTATCATAGGCAATCTTTCAATCTCAATGTCTCCTATCTATTTATTTGATGCTTTCAATTTTCCAGATTTAGTACTCATGTTCCCATCTAAAATGTGATTTATTGGAATAATTAAGGGGTGCTTGAATGTCCAACAAAAAGTGAAGCTGAACTCATAATCTATCTTGGGGATTTCTTCAAATTTATGTAGGAGATGCGATACATGGGAATCAAAAAACGAATTTTGAGAGTTTTGCATGTTAAGTTGTTAAAATTATTAGTGAATTTTTCATTTTTTTTTTTTCAATTATCCAAGTTCATAAATACATAAAATTCCTTCACATTTTTTATATTATTAAATTGAGCATTATAAGCAATAGACGATTCCATCTTGTCAAGAACTTTATAAGTTATAACTCAATTAGCATTAGTCATAGCGCTAACAAATGGTATAATTTTTTCACAATTATCAATGTGACAAGTTTTTAATAATAGATAATAAAATGATGTCATTAGTGAGTCTCGTTAAGAACTAATAAAAATCTGACAACATTAAAATATCTTCATTTTATTCAAAGAATGATTGTATGGGGTTATTTTTAAAAATATGGTAAATTACACTAAGACCCTAAAGTTTATGGTGAAATTACACTTGACACACCCAACTTTAAAAAAAAACACCCCGTCCTCATAATGATCAAAACAACTAACACTCCGCTTCAAAATAATTTACATTCCACCTCAAAACAATTCACATTTCGATCCATTTTTGGAGCAAAATGTGAATTATTTTAAGAATTTTGGAACAAAGTGTTATTTGTTGAAAATAAGGTATAACGAGTCTAGTTTCACAAAATATTGGTGGTATGAGTATAATTTATCCTAAAACATATAATTCAAAATCTTTGCAATTTCCTAAAAAAAAAAATTCTCCTCCTCATTCCTAATGTCATGTCATTAGGTTATATATATTAAGGCAAAGGGAAATTATATTTTCACACTTGAAATTGTTATTTCTACTCTAATATAGAAAAGTGTGTCATTAAAAGACCAAATTATCCTTGTACTTAATAAATGTTTAATCATTGATCACTTACATATTGAAGGACATTTTGGTCTTTTCAAAGCACACATTTTTATGTTAATGTGAATTTCACACTTGAGTGTGGAAATATCACTTCCCACAAAGGCAAATCATTAAATCAACAATAAGATAGATGATATAACGGTCTATAGTTTCACATATGACATGACATGACAATCTCCAATAATAGAGCACTGTCCTCTTCTTCTTTTTGATGACCGGCATCGTCCTCTTAAAATTGATAATATGATAATCTATTTTCATAGCAATTTAAACTTTTCTATGAATTAACGTGGTCATGTTTAAGAGATAACAATACAAAAAGGAAAAGAAAAAATTATTACTTCTTTCCACAAAATAAAAGGTGTGCACGACTGCACGTAGGCAAAAGACCCCTCCTTTAAAATAAACATAGATTATGTTACCTTAGAAAGGAAAAAGGACATATTATCAAACCATAAAAGACACTCCTATGATCCTATCTTTTCCTCCTAGATGGGAAGCATAACTGCTGAACTAGGATTGGAGGAAAGAAACTACATTGACAATAATGATTTGGGTTTTAAATAGTTAAATATGAAAGAATTATTTAATTAAATTCGACCCACCTGAAAATTAAGTTACTTTTTGAAGATGAAATCGCTAAGAAATGTAGAATACATGAACCACTTGTTGTTGATTTTATCAAAAAAAAAAAAAAAAAATGAACCACTTGTTGCTAATAAGATTTGTTTCGAAAATTGTTTCAACCATCGGCAGCATTGGAAGGTAGTGTGTTTATGATCAGCTTAGTTTTTATAGGAAGTGATGTAGCCAATCTCAATCTGATATGCTTTGGATTTCTATGTCAATATTATAATTAGAATATAGTCATCCAATAGTCATTTAGTAAATACAACAGTAGCCGTGGGAATTTTTTCTCCATGGGAGAGAATCATGTTCCTGGTTTCCTGCTTCACCTAATCTCCTTTTATGTCACAAATCATGAAAGGTATATACTAACTTTTTTAATAATTCACACACGTACAACTTCCCCATTTTGAAAAGTTGAAACCAACTGTTATATATATATATATATTTAAAAAAAAAAAAAACTGTAAATTTTATTTATTTATTTATTTTTATGACTCTGAGTGTACAGGTCAACTTTGCACGAACCTTGATTAATCCCAGAGGGACACGTAAGTCGTAACACCCTATTATCCATGTGTACCACGATAGTTGCAATGCTTTGCATTGAATATGTGACCTTAAGGGGACTCGAATTAGTAACCATTGAGGAGTACACGGAAGGCCGAACTAGTTGAACTATCTCTCATGATTAAATTAAAAAAAAAAAATGACACTCATACTTTGCCCAATTGGCAAGCATATAAAGCAAATAGAAAATGAAATGGGTATGGAAACTCATACAAAAGTTTGGTACTAAATGACATAATCATGACTGTGAAAATATAAATCACTACTCTCAAACTCTCTCAAGTCTTAAATCTTAAGTCTTCATACGGTTAAAAAAAAATATATATATATATTAACATTTGTCGGGGATTTACAAAATGACATTTCCCTCAATGCTTCATACAGTCATACCTAAAAAAGAGGAGTGTTATTCTTCCACATTTGTCGGGGTTTTTTCCCCACCACCCACGTACACCACATTTCATTTCTTTTTTCTTTCTTTTTTTTTCCCCACCACCCACGTACCCCCTCCCTTTCTTTTTACTTCTCCCCCACCACCCCACCAGACATACATCCCCAGACCTCACAATTCGTCCCCCTCCCCCATTTCTCTCTTTTTTTTCCTTTTTTTTTTTTTTTTTCCTCTCTCTTTTCCCCTCAGGCCTCAACCCTCCTCCTGCTGATTGTGCCGGTCCCATTTAGACAATTTTCATTATTACTCCCATGTCTTTTCAATGGTTGTTGTTTCCATTTTCCATGTATTTACTAATGATCTTGTAATCCATTTATCATTCTGAGAATTTTAAAGTAATATCCAGGTAGCGGATGAACTTGTGGCGGAGTTTGCTGATCTAAACAATAGTGTCACGTCCTCGGATCAGGTATGCTATTCTTTAACAACGCAGATCTCGGTCTTGAGCTTGGAGATCTCGGAATCGGTGAGTGATTTGGGGGTTTGGCCGGTGGTCTTGAGTGAGGTCGAGAGGTGTCTGGAAAAGTCTTCAGAGAGAGAGAGAAAACGGGGAGAAGTGATAAAATTAGTGGGCCCAGTAACGGTAATAAACTGGGACCCACATAAATTCAGTCCGGATTTGAATTCGGCTTGGATTCAAAAACAGGCTTTTGGGTCTTCTCAAATTTGCCATGAGACCCACATAAAATTCAAGTTAGGATTTCAATCTTCACTTAAATTGTGTGTACAAAATATCTTTTTTTTAGTGGGACCCAATGATTATGGGTTTGAATCGCTGAATCACAATTTAAAAACAGTGTACCAAACACCCTCGTAAAGAGTAGAGTGTCATTTGTTCATAGTTTGGGTAAGATTTAAAAAAAAAAAAAATAGAATCTTTCTTTAATAAAAATATATATGTTTTTTTTTACTATTTGTCCTAATTTTCTTTGCTCAGCAGAGATCCGCCAATGTCATAAACGTGTCCCTTGAAAATTACAAGCAAAACCAATTACTTCCTCTCTCTCTGACTCAGAGATTACTACTAGAATGTTTATATGTTTAACTCTTTGTGAGAAACTTCTGCTTCCTTAAGAGGCCTTTGTTTTGTTCTATTCTGTTCTGTTCTAGTACAGAGCATTTGTCTCTGCTCAGGAAACCGACTTGGTTTGGTTTTGTTCATCTATGTGTTTTGGTACAAGGGTTGTTTGAGATTTTTGGTGGGTTTGTGATCCTGTGGTTGAGACTGAGTCTCCTCTTAAGCTGACCCCACTTGGAAATTCCAGTGACAAAAGCAATAAATACTGAATTCTGTCTTTTTTCCCTTTGGTGTTGGTGTTGGTGTTGGTGTTGGTGTTGTTTGTTTATGAGGTGTGTTTGAGCCAAAGAAGCACGGGTACGTTTTAGGGTACCGGTACCGGTACCGGTATGGTACGGTAGTACGATAATTCTTAGAAAAATAGGGTACGGATACGGTGGGGATATATGTTTTATTAAAAAATTTTATATATTATTATGCATATATTTTTCATATATTGATAAGCATATGTGAATTTAAGAGTAATTATGGATAATAAAGTATATCCATTGTCAATAGTCTTTTAAATTACAAATTAAGATCCAAAAGAGTAAATAAAATAAGTGTACATATATATAGTTATACTTAATGTTCATGTTTCCACTACTTTCTCTACTTTTATCTATTTTTGTGACATATCCAAAAGAAAAAATTAAAAGAAAATGATTTTTTTTGGTTGAAAAATTTGAGTATGCCTGGGGTATGCATGCAAAAGTACCCCAGAAGTACAAGTACCCAAAAAGTATCCGGTACGGGTACGGCTCCATTTTTGGAGTACCTGTGCTTCATAGGTTTGAGCTGTTCTATCCTCATTTGGCTATCTGGGTTTTAAGTTTTCCGCTCATTTTTGGTATGTTTTAGCTTTCTTGACATTGAAATTGAAGTATCAAGCTTAGTCTTTTTACTTCATTTTAAGCTTGCCTTGTTGGGCTTAATTAAAGAAATCAAATCTTTGGTTTTGGTTCTTTATCAGTTTTCCCTTTTTTTTTTTCTTTTTTTGTGTGTGTGTGTGTGTGTGTGTTTTGCATGTAAGGTTCTATCCTCAATTGGGGTTTGTGGGTTTTTGTTGGGTTTCTGTTCAGTTCTGGTATATATTAGATTTCTTAACGTTGAATTGAAGTATCAAGCTTAGTCTTTTTAGATAATTTTCAGCTTGTCTTGGTGGGGTTAATTATGACTTGAATGTTTTGTTCTGGTTCTTTCAACTTTTGGTTGGTGTCAATTTATGCGGGTCAATATTGGTCTTCCTTAATTCATGTCAATTTCTAGTAATAGGTTTTGAATTGTTTTTTGTTGGTTCAGAGTGATAGAGTTTTAAATTGGGTTATTATTCTAATTTCCAGTTTTGTTTCTTTTGCAGATTATTTTGGTGGGTACAATTCTTAGTTGGATTCGACATGGATTTCAAGTGAAGATCAAAGTTGAGATTTTGGGTCTCAGTAGTTTTCCTGTAATTTTCTGATTGGCTTGGTTTGAGGATTTTGAGTCTGTGTTCTGGTTTGTGGAGTGAAGGACTGAGGGAAAGGAATATCAGAGAGTATAGCTGGAAAGTGCTGCAGAATCATTTGAACTAAGTTTCAATGGCTTCAAGCTTGGAGATTGATGAAGACAGTGATAACAACAAAGGTAGTATGTGGGTGTTGGATCAGAAGCTTGATCAGCCTATGGATGAGGAGGCTGGAAGGCTTAAAAATATGTACAGAGAAAAGGTACATGCCACTTTGTCTTGAAGCTTTTTTCTCACTTATTGTTATTCATTTTTAACTTGTTATAGTAGGACGGCAACTACTCCTTGTCAAATGGAAATATATCTTGCTGGGGTGAAATGTTTAAATGTCAATTTATCAATCCAACTTAGATTTCCAATTGGAAAGGCCTTGGAATTTTTGAATATATATGCTTCAGTTGATTATGATCTTTGTCTTAAGATGCCAGAAACGAATCCGTAGAATTAGTTTATAGATGTTGTTGCTAGATTTAGGCTTTGCACTACTAGTGATTGTTATTTTGGTAAGCTAAATAATTAGGGTGATTGCTTAATATGAGATGCGTACATGCCTGCCTGTACCAAGTGCATTGGACTTCGGCTTTCAGTTGTGGTGAATCATTGTAGTATGCGGTATAATTGAAGTAATTGTGTATAATATAAATATGAAATACGTACATGCTAAGCTAATACCAATTACAATGTATGGTCTGAAGTAAATTGATTGAGTCGGAGGATATTTTAGTTGTTGGTTTTCCATATTCATTTTCTTTGCTGATATGGTTTTTGATGCATTCAGAAGTTCTCTGCGCTATTGCTTCTGCGGCTTGCATTCCAGAGTCTTGGAGTGGTTTATGGAGACTTGGGCACTTCTCCCTTGTATGTTTTCTACAACACATTTCCTCGCGGTGTAGTTGATGATCCTGAAGATGTGATTGGAGCCCTTTCCTTAATTATATACTCACTTACTCTTATTCCACTCCTCAAGTATGTTTTTGTTGTGTGTAGAGCGAATGACAATGGTCAAGGTAATCTGATCTCACGATATCTATGATCCTGAAGATTTATGAACATCATTATTGCTTGTTTCCTTTTAGACTGGTGGCAAGTTTTATTTTTAGTCACTCCATGCCACATATTACTTAAATTGGGAAGAGATCTATGTTTAAGATGTTATGTTAAACATGCACAATATATGGTGGCATATATGCAAGAACCGTGCATGGGAGGCATCAAATTCTGATTCCATTCTTAGTTAAGAATTAACTTTTTCTTCTTATAGACACGTCAAAATGTGAAAGAAATCTGTTATCTTTAACGGCTTCAATAATGTGACGAGTGTATATGGCTGACAATAATTTAGTGACGTCCTTAGCTGTGACAAAATAAATAGATTGCAAGTGTTGATACTGGAAAGAATATATTCTTCTATTAAATAGGGTGCTATACCAGTGATGCTGCTTTATTTCTGGCTTTGTAATTTATATATTTGCTGTTTTGCCTTTTCTCGCTACCTTTACGCCAATCTGAAGTGACTATTTGATGCAGGACAACAATTAAAAAATAGGATAAATAGGAAAAGGGATAGAAACAAACAAATCAAATCCTAGAAATCACCACCTAGAATTTGTCTGCAAAACCCTAGGCATTACCACCTTAGGGGTGTCTGGTATCACCACCAAACGAAGAAAAGAGAAGCATCTCAAATTATAGGAATTTTCATTAATCATCAAATCCCTGAAAATGAGTACGAGCTTTGCTTAAATTAATAGACTACTAAGCCTTAACATAAGAAATCCTAATTCTAATGGGCTCGGGCCCAATTATTGACTTTCAATAAAAATACTAATAAACCTGATTAGATACTACGGCCTAAAATAAGCATACAATCAACTCTAAAATTAAAGATAAAAATAAAATAAATATTCTGCTCCCGCATCATACTCTTCTGGTTGGAGAAAACTCGACCTCGAGTTTTATATTGTTGAAGGAGCAAAAGTTTGACACGGAACACTTGCTTCAACTCCAACTCTGGAACAACAGTTGGGAGGACGGAGAACAAAGGAATCTTGAATTCCACATCATTATATTTGTCAGGAATTACAAATTCAATGTGTGGAATCAATGTTGCGAATAAGGCTAGCTTATCTTCAGTTGCAGAAAACACCATTGTACCCATCTTGTCAATTTCAGCCAGAGATGCCCTCATTGACTGGTTCTCATCAATCATAGCAATGCTAGCAGCATGGTCTTCATTCTGATCAACACTAGAAGTCTCTTGGCATATGGAAGCAACAATGTTACTATAATCATCAAAAGATATTCCCAAAGTATCCACTGCTTAAATTAGGTAAGGCTTAAGCTTGGTACTAGAGTTTTCAAGTACTCTTTCTGCCAACTTCCAAGCAATAGGCAAAATCTCGCCATTGTTCCTTTTCACACTAGCCAAGATAGGAGTGAGTAGCTCTAGAGAAATATCATCACTCTCTTGAAGAACAAGGGTCATAATTGTTTCCATAGATGAAAACACATTCTCTGAGTGGTAGTCCCTTATTGACTTGAGGAAATTCTAGAACATCTCTAGGATCAGTGTCTCACATTCAAGGTCCAACATCATTAAGCATGACCTGATCTTTGCAACTGTATCAAGAATTGAAACAGCCTTTGTATAATTGTGACTGGACACATGAGACAAATTTTCAAATATAGCTACAGTCAGTTGAAATATTTCCTTCATTTTCTCATCATCATATGGGGCATCTGGTGCTGTAATCCTTTTAATCTCAGTAATGCAAGATAGAATTGAAACCTTCACATCCATTTCAGCATGTCTCAAAAGTTCAAGAGCGATCAATGCTTTCATTAAAGGTAAAAGTGTATTGTGCATTGATTTGGATGGTGCTTGCTGCACATTTGCTAACAAATTCTCAACTCTATCAAGAAGAGTAAGGAGGTCATCAATGGAAGGAGGTAGGTTAAGAGGTCAATCCCAGTCTCATTCAGTTGGTTCTCAAGGTGTGTCTCAATGGAAATAGGTGGCTTAAACAATACCATAATTCACGAAAAACAATAAGCTTCAATAAGGACTTTTAACAAAAACATGGAATGATGAACGTACTGCGTGACTCATGTGCTCTGGAGTCTGGACATTTCATATTGTGAGGTCTAGTACTTGCTGAAAGTTTGGAAGAGGACTCACAGGGTGGGGGTTTTGGGATTTTTTTTTTTTTTTTTTTTTTTAAACTGGGCTGGGTCGTGTGTGGGCTGTTATGGGTTAGGCTGTTTTTGTTTTCATGACTTGGGTCGGGTAAACAAAATGGTTAAATAAAACAAGGCGGGTTGGGTCTTGTTCATTAAAGGGCTCTTGATTATTTTTAGATGGTTAGGTTATGGGTATTCAAAACAAAGAGTTGGGTTACGGGTTACCTTTGTGCAGGTTGGCGGCGTGCGAGATGGAGGTTCGCTGGCGATTTGGAAGTGGTGCTGCACAAGTCTGGTGGAGGAGCGACTTGGGTGTAGCGACGGGAGCTTGCCTTAGGCTTGTGGGGGACTTGCGATGTTGCGACTAAGCCTTCGCAATCGATCTAGACCAGTGGTAGTGATTAGCGGCGTGAGGAAGCTCGAGGTCTTTGACTTGGGTTACCAATATAAGGATGATCTTGAGATTGTCGAATAGGGTTGCTGGGACAATCAGTGTGGTTTCTTTGGTGATTGTCCTTTTCTTCTTCTTCTTCCTCTTTTTTTTTTTTTTTTTTTTTTTTTTGGGTGTCAGAATTGAGGGGAGGTGTTAATGGTGGTGACTGCTGAGGGATATGTTTTTGTGGTTCTGCTGCCTTGAAAGCTGGTGCTTTTTCTCCTTTTTTTTTTGCAGATGTTGGTTTGGTGGATATTTCGATGTTGGTTTGTGATGGTGGTGATATGACAGGGGTGCTATAAAGAGGTTTCTATCAGCGTGGGGATCGAAGTTTGCTTTGATACCAAGTTGATACAGGACAACAATTGAAAAATAGGATAAATGGGAAAAGGGGTAGAAACAAACAGATCAAACCCTAGGAATCACCACCTAGAATCTGTTTGCAAAACCCTAGGCATCACCACCTTAGGGTTGTCTGGCATCACCACCAAATGAAGAAAAGAGACGCATCTCAAATTATAGGAATTTTCATTAATCATCAAGTCCCTGAAAATGAGTACAAGCTTTGCTTAAATAGGCTACTAAGCCTTAACATAAGAAACCCTAATTCTAATGGGCTCGGGCCCAATTATTGACTTTCAATAAAAATACTAATAAACCTGATTAGATACTAAGGCTTAAAATAAGCATACAATCAACTCTAAAATTAAAGATAAAAATAAAATAAATATTCTGCTCCCGCATCACTATTGCATGTTTCTTTAAGTTTATTTCTTTCTCTAAAATACCAGATCACTTCCTGTTTTCTGAAGGGAGCTCTATAAGCAAATCAAGCTGATTATTTGGTGGCACATTAGTAAATGTATATTTAATTTGAGTGGAATATGAAAGGTGTTTTAACACTTGTATCCTATTTTGTTTGAAAGTATTAGACATGATTTTTTATATCCATTACTTTGTTTTCAATGATTTAAACTGCATGCTACCTGTAGTTGTCTATTGCAACATGGTATTGTTCACATTTTTCATGTGGATTAGGTATATTTTTTATTTTTAGGCCGATGAGGCACCATTAAGTTCCCTAAACTTATCCTCTTTGTGGTGAAGGTGGAACATTTGCTCTTTATTCATTGTTTTGTCGACATGCAAAAATAAACACTATCCCGAACCAACACCGAACTGATGAGGAGCTAACAACATATATTCGTTCTACTTTCCATGAGAAATCATTTGCTGCAAAAACAAAGAGGTGGTTGGAGAGATATGCATCTAGGAAGAATGCACTTCTTATTCTTGTCCTTGTTGGAACTTGCATGGTGATTGGGGATGGGATTCTAACTCCAGCTATTTCAGGTATACCTTCGTTCATGCTGGAATTATCTATGTATTTGTCTGTCAGTCTGTTTGTCTCCATGTGAAAGTTTCACATATAACTAGTGCATGTATGTTGAAACAAACCATGGAATGAGATCTGCAAAGCGACAAGGGATCATGGTCTCATATAATACCAAAATTGGCAAGATAGCAAGTGACTATCTCGATTATCACTTAATTCTCAGAAGAAGTCAATGGTCCTCTTTGTTTCATGGGAATCGTGATAGGCATAATGTTTCTTCCAACAAAAAACTCGAATCTGGGACCCTGCCTACAGTTAATAGGCACCTGAATTGTGTTACTAATCTAATATTGATATATTTTAATTTTTTGAAATTATATACAAATGAAATAGGAGATTTTAAAATAATGCATCTCAATGCTTGTAGGTACACAAAAAAGCTCACTTAGTGAACATAAATTTTTGTGAAATACTTAAGCCATTTTGGTGTTCCTTATTTTTGTGTGTGCAAATTATAAGGGGGAAAAATTAACACATAATGTTAAACGCGGTTGATTAAATCGTTAATTTATGCTTGATGTAACAAGTGAAGCTAAGTTTGACACCACAACGCTTGTCTGAAATTCTCTTTTCATTCTTTTTCTTCAAACTTAAATTTGAGTTGGTCTTAGGTTTGGTAATCTAGGACCATCAGAACATTGGATCATGTAAACATAGTAGGTTTTATATGTAATATTTCAAAAGTGGTGTTGTGATTTGAGATAGCATAAGTGATTCATACGAACAATAAAATAAAATAAAAACCAAAAACACAAGACAACAATATTTAACATGGTTCGGCTAACTCTAAGCCTACGTCCACAGGTAACACCAATCAAAATCCATTATCAACGATATGGATTACAATCACTTTCAATTAAACCTCAGAAGCCAAACTCATAAACTCTCACAAAAATAAACAAAACCTCTAACAAATACAAACTCACTCACAAACCTCTCACACACAAACTCACAACCCAAATCCCCAATCCACCCAATAATTTCTCACACTCACACAACAAATACTTAAAACTACTTGAAGAAACCCACTCATGCATATTGAACTCTTTGTTGACACTAAGAGCTATGGCCAAATATAAACACATATCAAAAAATTCGGCTAGGGTCAAAGACCAAGTGCCACACTAGGAAAAGTAATTCAATCTGTAATACCAAACCAAAGTTAGCTATGTGTAACCTTTAATGGGAGCTAATCTAGTGTGGCGTGGTGCATGGTATTCCATGCACAACAAATTGACAAAGATTTATGGGGTTATTCAAGTAGTTTAGTATTTGTTAATCCCTGTTTTTAGTTCTTTCCTTATGCTTTGCTCACAATCTGCATATGTCAATAACTTCTACTAGATATCTAAAGGCCATATGTAGGACAATTTCAATGTAATTATAGTTTTTATATTCTCGTTCTTATTTGCCTGAGTATTTTCATTCTTGAAAGCCATTTAAGATGCTTAACTATACTATCTTTACAGTTCTATCAGCTGTTGGCGGAATCAAGGTAGACCACCCTCATATGAGCAATGGTATTGTGTCACTCCTAAAACTAAACATTATCATGTATTTGCTTCCGCGTTTCTTAAAATATTTTATTTTCTAAATAAAAAATTCTAAGTCTTTAACAGTCACTTTGTTTTATGTGGTACAGATGTGGTTGTGATTGTTGCCGTTATAATATTAGTAGGATTGTTTAGCATGCAACACTATGGTACAGATAAAGTTGGTTGGCTCTTTGCACCTATTGTTCTGCTTTGGTTTCTCTTAATTGGAGGCATCGGCATATTCAATATCTGGAAATATGAAAGCAGCGTTCTGAAAGCTTTTTCACCTGTGCATATATTCCGATATTTTAATAGGAGAGGAAAAGATGGTTGGACCTCCCTTGGAGGTATTATGCTTAGTATAACAGGTGAAATTTCTATTATGTAAATGAATTCACCTTTTGTTTTTAATACATTTAAGGTTTGTTATATTTATATATAATTTTGGATCCTGATGGCTGCGTAAGGATTGTTACAGGTACAGAGGCACTTTTTGCAGACTTAGCCCTTTTTCCCGTTTCTGCTGTACAGATTGCTTTCACCGTAGTCGTCTTTCCTTGCCTTCTTTTAGCCTATTCTGGACAAGCTGCCTTCATTATGAATAATAAAACTCTTGTGAATGATGCGTTCTATCGATCTATTCCAGGTTTGTTCTAATCTTTAGTATACTGAAAGTATACCTAAGTGATGCAAGAAACAACACTTAAATAAGTTTAAGATGTGGATGTGGTATGTTCATTTTAGCTGTAAAAAAGTTTAAGATTCTAAAGAGCGAGCTTAAACATTTCTATGATGTGGAATCACTGTTTAATAAGGCAAGGGTTTATCTCATAGATACATATTTAATCTTCTTCTGCAGAGAACATTTATTGGCCAGTATTTCTTGTTGCAACTGCAGCGGCTATAGTTGCAAGTCAGGCAACTATATCTGCAACATTTTCAATAATTAAGCAGGCTCTTGCACTTGGCTGTTTTCCAAGAGTCAAAGTTGTACACACATCCAAAAAGTTCCTTGGCCAGATATATGTTCCAGATATTAATTGGATCCTTATGATTCTTTGCATTGCTGTGACTGCTGGCTTCAAAAATCAAAGCCAAATTGGAAATGCTTATGGTAAGTTAATTTTCTGCTTAATGATCTGAATTTATTTGATCCATTTTCTTTCATTCTGTTCAATATTGTCTGCTAGGAAATATCATAATGCACTAATAGCATTAATATATATATGGGTCCTGGGTGAACATGCTAGATAGCTGCACACACATGGTCTGTGGGTCATAAGATGTGAAAAAAGTTTTACATTGGCTGTCAACTTATGCAATCCTCCTCCTTAGTACTCATGGTCTCTGTCAAATCAAAGTTCATTATTTGTCTGTGTTCCTTTCTGACCAATACATCGAAACAGTCCCTTGCCACAATGGTAATTGGTGATTACCTTTTAGAGTGCTAGCATGCCATTGTAGGGTCAAATCATTTTCAATTTAGTTCATATTGGTGGTGTTCATCGAAGTGCTTTTTGCCTATGACTTCCGATCACATCTTCAAGCTTTTTTTTTTTTTTTTTTTAAATCAAGTCTGCACTGAATTGTGTAATATTGTGTTATGACAGGGACAGCAGTTGTAATAGTCATGTTGGTAACCACATTACTCATGATTCTAATCATGTTATTGGTGTGGCGCTGCCACTGGATCCTTGTCCTGCTCTTCACTGCCTTATCGCTGGTTGTTGAGTGCACTTACTTTTCCGCTGTACTCTTCAAGATCGATCAAGGTGGGTGGGTTCCCCTTGTAATTGCAGCAGCCTTTCTTGTCATCATGTACGTTTGGCATTATGGTACTGTGAAACGATATGAGTTTGAGATGCACAGTAAGGTTTCAATGGCGTGGCTTCTTGGGCTAGGCCCCAGTTTAGGACTTGTTCGGGTCCCTGGAATTGGACTCGTTTACACCGAGCTAGCAAGTGGGGTTCCCCACATCTTCTCTCACTTCATCACAAATCTGCCTGCCATCCACTCTGTTGTCGTCTTTGTCTGTGTGAAGTATCTTCCTGTCTACACAGTCCCGGAAGATGAGAGATTTCTTGTAAAGCGGATTGGACCCAAGAATTTTCACATGTTCCGTTGCGTAGCAAGATATGGCTATAAAGACCTCCACAAGAAAGATGATGATTTCGAAAAGAAGCTCTTCGATAGCCTCTTCTTGTTTGTCCGGCTTGAGTCCATGATGGAAGGGTTCTCAGACTCTGATGAGTGTAGTCTTTATGGCCAGACAACCCAGCAGTCAAGAGATGGCTTGCCAAATAACAATGGCAACTCTAGTTCTTCCAACGTGGACCCTACTATGTCATCAGTGGACTCAATTGTCCCGGTTAGATCTCCATCACATGTAAACCATACTGTAAGTTCATCCGGTCAGGGAAGTGCCCAGACCGAGATTGATGAGTTAGAATTTTTGAATAGCTGTAGAGATGCTGGGGTGGTTCACATACTGGGGAATACAGTGGTGAGAGCAAGGAGGGACTCAAAGTTCTACAAGAAGATAGCTATTGATTATATATATGCATTCCTTAGGAAAATATGCAGGGAGAACAGTGTCATCTTCAATGTTCCCCATGAGAGTCTTTTGGATGTTGGTCAGGTTTTATTTGTATAATGCCTTGGTGCTGATGTATACAGTGAATAATATTATTCTTGTCAGTGGAACTGTAAATCCCAGGTTTGTTTTTGCGTACGTAATGCTATCAGCCTTGGGTTTTATATCAAGAAGTAGAACACCTTATTTGGACCTAATTGGAAAGTAAACAAATTCATAATCAAAAAATGGGTGTGGCTGGGCTAATCATATGCTAAGTTGCACGGCGATGGATATGATTACCAATATGAACCATGGGTATGGGTATGGGGATACAATATTTCTTAAAAAAACCTATTATACGATATGTCGGATATAACAGTTAATTAATTAATTAATATTTACTTTTAGACATACTTTAAATATTTTTTAATATAATTTATGTTTATTTTAGGTTTTAAAATTCAGTAACAACAATAAAACGCTTGAAAACATATCTAAAATTAATTTAAAAGCAATAATAAATAGCAAACAAGTACAATGACACTCATAAAATAAGATCTCTTGAAAGTGTCACCACAATAATTACATTTAAAAATTGTGTTTCAACCATTGTCACCTACTTTTTCCAACCTACTTTTTCCAACTTAGTAACAAATCTCCATAGAGGACACCAACTATCATTTGATCGACTTGTGGCAAATTTATCAGTCAATCTTTCTGTACTCATGTTACCTGCAAATTTTTCAATTTAATAAATTATATAATAACAAACATGCTAACACAAGCAAAAATATAAATAAGAACCTGTATATATCCAAGCCAACCAACAAACAAGAGATAACTTTCTCACTTAATTTAAGACTAAAGTCAACTTTTGGCCCCCTAACTTAGGAGTTGTTTTCATTTTGGTCCCCTAACTTAAAATTTTTTTATTTTGGTCCCCTAACTCTTTTTAGCTATCAAATTGCACCTTACGTTCACCTCTGTTAGAAGCCCCCATTAAGTGCCTAGTTGGTTAGTTGACGTGTCATTTGATATGGTCAATTTTTACACGTCATGAAAAAAAAAAAAAAATTACACATTAATAAAACTCAGCAACAAAAGCAAAAACAAAACAAAATCAAAGAAAAAAATGAACCCAAAAATAAAATAAAAGAAAACACGGAAAAGAGCTTGTATATGAAATTAAAAATCGTGAAAAGGAAATCCCCCTGACCTGATAGTTTTCCTTCCGCTTGAAACACATCAGGCTTGGAACCCAATTTCATAAACTTCATTTTTGTTCACACCCCTAAATTAAAAATTGTCATTTTATGGGAAGAAGATTTCAGGGAAAAGTTCCTTTGAATCAATGCTTCTTTCCAACAAGTTTTGGACTTGCCATATTCCTTATGTGGTTATCATGTATGAGCTATTTGACAATCACCGTTAAAAGAGACACAGGCAAGAAAACAAGATTAATGTTAATACAAACACTCATACAGATACACAATCCTCCAAAGTATCACAAATCACAGAAAAAACTCTACTTCCAGCGAAGCCACACCACACTGAAATGGCGGATTTTGAGACAAACCCAGCTGAAGAAACCAAAAACCCAGTTCAGAAAATAACAGCAAATGGCGTCACGGAGAGAGAGAAGATATTAACAGTAAACACATTCAGCTGCTCAAATGTGCTGCTCAAGTCTGCTGCTCAAATGTGCTGCTCAAGTCTCTCTCTGCAGAATCCATTAAGCTGCTCAAGTCTTTTCTGCAGAAGCTCTTCAGTGTGTGGACAAGTCAGAGAACTCTCTAGAGTTTCGGTCAAAGCAGAGAAAGGCAGAGTATTAAAGTTGATATCTGATGCAGCATTGTCTAAAGATCAAGCAGCATTGTCTGGAGATCAAGCTCCCTGTTCTGCTATCTGCTATTACTGCTGCATTATTGAGGAGCAAGTCAACGACATGTAGTTCAATCTGTATAGTGTAGGACTGCTTGTAGCTTAGCTAATGAATGTTAGTTAGGACTAATAACACATGTGTCTAGGTGTTACTGGTTCTGTTACTAATTCTGTTATTAGTACAGCCTGTAATTCTGTTATTAGTACAGCCTGTTTAAGTTGTTATTATCATTGAACAGCAGAAGCTTCTCCTCCTCTGTATATATATTCTGCATTATTCAGTTAATGAGATTAAGCAAGTATTCTAAATTCATATCTCTGTTATCTTTTATTTCTGCTTTCTACTTGCTATTTTTCATATGGTATCAGAGCTATTGAAAAGCTTTATCTGAGTTTCATCTCAAAGCTTACAATGGATTCTGAATATTCTTCTAGACAAGAAAATGCTTCCGCTACCCATTTTTTAGATGATCCTCCTCCTTCGATTCCATATTACCTCCATGCCAGTGATAATTCAAGCTTAATACTGGTGAATCAACCACTTACGGGTGACAACTACCATTCTTGGTTCAGGTCTATGGCAATGGGCCTCAGCATCAAAAACAAGCTTGGATTTGTGGATGGAAGCATTAGTCCACCTCAGGAAGGTATCTCTTCTCCTCTCTATTCTCTTTGGAATAGATGTAACATTGTAGTCATTACATGGATTTTGAATTGTGTTTCCAAGGAGATCCACGCTACTATGCTCTACAAGCAGACTGCTTCTGAAATTTGGGCCATTCTGAGAAATAGATTCTCTCAGAGTAATGGACCTCAAATATTTCAGGTTGAGCAAGCTATTGGCTCCTCAAATCAGTCTCATGTTTCTGTCAGTGATTACTATACAAAGTTGCAAGGCCTTTGGGAGGAATTGTTAAACTATAGACCAATCCCTATTTGTACCTGCATTCTGAGTTGCTCTTGTGGTGCAATGAGACAGGTCTTTGACAATTACCAACAAGCGTGCCTTATGCAGTTTCTAATGGGTTTGAATGAGACTTTCACTCCAGTCAGGGGTCAGATTCTACTTATGGATCCTATGCCTCATATTGATAAGGTTTTCTCTTTGCTGAGGCAAGAGGAAAGGCAAAGATCCATTGGTCAAATCTCTGTCCCTCGTGTAGAGTCTACTGCACTGCTGTGTAAGAGTGATTCAGCCAGACCCTACCAGCCTAAACAAGGTTATCAGAAGAAAGATAAGCCTACCTGCACACACTGTGGTTACATTGGCCACACTATGGACAAGTGCTACAAGTTGCATGGATATCCACCTGGATACAAACCTAAAGGGAAGAGTCCAATGGTCCATCAGGTTTCTCTCAACAATTTTGGAACCAGTGCTGCTCGGACAGATGAGATGTCATCTTTCCAAATTTCTCAGATCCAGTCCCAATGTCAGCAATTGCTTGCAGCACTCAATACCAAACCAGAGCCTACTCCCAATACATCATATCAAGCTATGGCCAATACCACATTGTCTTCTCCTTTACCCACACATTCCATATCAGGTGCTTCTCTTTACCCTTCAGTTTATAATTCACAAACTTTTACACCTAATCTGTCACATTCAATTTTTGCTTCCAATGTGGTTTTACCTACATCTATGTCAGCCAATTCATGGGTTATCGATACAGGAGCTACTGACCATATGGTCCATTCATTGTCCTGCTTAAGCACAATCACATCCATGGTTAATACATCTGTTGAGTTGCCTAATGGAGAGTTAGTATCAGTAACTCACATAGGCACTGTTATTTTGTCCTCTTCTTTGACATTAACTAATGTCTTGTGTGTTCCCACTTTCCATCTGAATTTGATTTCAGTCAGTAAATTGGTTCATTCCTCACCATGTTGTCTGATTTTTATGTCCAATTATTGTCTTATCCAGGCCTTCACCCCTTGGAGGATGATTGGACTGGGTAAATTGCAAGCTGGTCTTTATTTGTTGCAGACTTCATTCGATCCTTCTAGTGCTGCCAAATTGCATCAAACTTCTGTTTCTTCCTTCAATAAAGTTGCTTCAGTATCTGCTCCTGTGCAGTTTACACCAATGCAACTATGGCATTATAGATTAGGACATTCTTCTTTTGACAAGTTGCATTTTTTGCATGGTTGTGTACAGAACCTGCCTTCGATGAATAAAAATGCTCCTTTCTGTGATATTTGTCCTCTAGCTAAACAGAAAAGATTGCCCTTTCCAAATAAAGGTCACATGTGTCTTAATAATTTTGATCTTATACATTGTGACATTTGGGGTCCTTATTTTGTTCCTACTTTGGATGGTCATAAATACTTTCTCACTATTGTAGATGATCATTCAAGAAGTACTTGGGTTTACCTTATGCACTCCAAAAGTGACACTAGGCCTCTGCTCATTTCTTTCTTTAATATGGTTGAAACTCAATTCCATGTTAAAATCAAGTCTATTAGGAGTGATAATGGTCTTGAATTTGAAATGATTGATTTCTTCAATACCAAGGGCATCATACACCAGACTTCTTGTAGAGATACTCCACAACAAAATTCAGTAGTTGAGAGAAAACACCAACATCTTTTGAATATAGCCAGAGCAATTAGGTTCCAGTCTCATCTTCCTTATAAATTTTGGGGAGAATGCATTCTCACAGCTGCCTATATCATAAATAGGCTGCCTAGTCCTCTTCTTCAACATAAGACTCCTTTTGAGCTTCTTATGCATAAACCTCCTACTTACTCCCATCTCAAAGTCTTTGGTTGTCTTGCCTATGCATCAACCTTGCCATCTCATAGGACAAAATTTGATGCTAGAGCTGTTCCTTGTGTGTTTATGGGTTATCCCTTTGGGACTAAAGGTTACAAATTGTTTAATCTTCATACAGAACAACTTTTTCTTTCTAGGGATGTTGTTTTTCATGAGCATGTGTTTCCTTTCTTTTCACCTCATTCATTTACACAACCACCTCCCTCAGATTCTGACCTTAGTACTCCTAAACCCTCATTTCCCTTCTGTATGGACATTGAACCTTCTCATAATTCACACAACCCTCCCACTACTATATTCACACCAGATTCTGTGTCACCAGCTCAAGCACACATACCTATACCTCCTTGTCCCCGTGATTCTGCAGATATACCTCCTTGTCCCCATGATTCTGTAGATATGCCTCCTTGTCCCCATGATTCTGCAGCTTTACCTCACCTTGATATTTCCCCAACACCAGAGATTTCACCACCACCACTCCAACCTACTAGAAAGTCTACTCGATCCACTACAATCCCATCTTACCTTCAAGACTACCATTGCCACTTGGCATCAACTACCACACCACCAAAACCCACTGTTTTGTACCCTATTGCTGAGACACTATCCTATTCACACTTGTCTCCTACTCACAAAGCCTATACCATAGCCATAACAGCTCCTGTTGAGCCAAGGTTTTATCATGAGGCAGTCACTTCTTCCCATTGGTGTCAAGCAATGGAGAAGGAACTTGAAGCCCTTGAGGCTAATCAAACTTGGGATTTAACCACTCTACCTGCTGGAAAGCATCCCATTGGCTGCAAATGGGTGTATAAAATCAAGTTCAAATCTGATGGGAGCATAGAAAAGTATAAGGCTCGGTTAGTAGCAAAAGGGTACAATCAATTAGAAGGAATTGATTATGCAGAAACTTTCTCTCCAGTGGCTAAGTTGGTGACAGTCAGGTGTTTTGTAGCTTTAGCAGTTGCCAAGGGTTGGTTTTTAACACAACTTGATGTTAATAATGCCTTCCTACATGGTGAATTAGAAGAGGAAGTTTTTATGTCTCTTCCTCCTGGTTTTAAGAAATCTCAAGGCTCCTCTCCCAATTTGGTTTGCAAATTAACCAAATCCTTGTATGGTTTGAAGCAAGCATCTCGGCAGTGGTTCTCCAAGTTTTCCTCTACTATTTTAGCTCATGGTTTCAAGCAGTCCAAGTGTGATTACTCCTTATTCACCAAGATTGATGGTTCTATTTTCATTGGACTCCTTGTATACGTGGATGATATCTTGATTGCCAGCAATGACCCTGCTTCAGTCACCTTGCTCACTACCTTTTTGGATACACACTTCAAACTAAAGGATCTTGGACCAGCCAAGTATTTCCTTGGACTTGAACTTGCTAGATCACAGAAGGGTATTTCTCTTTGTCAGAGAAAGTATGCCTTGGATATTTTGCAAGATTCAGGCTTTCTTGGTTCCAAACCAGTTAAGATTCCTATGGAGCAGCATCTTAAACTCAGCAGAGATCAAGGTCTTTTATTACCTGATCCCAGTGCATACAGAAGGCTCATTGGCAGACTGCTTTACCTTACTCTCACCAGGCCTGATATTGCTTACTCCATCAGCTGTTTGAGTCAATTTATGTCAGCTCCTCGGATCCCTCATTTGCAAGCTGCACATAGGGTTCTTTAATATCTTAAAGGCTCTCCAGGTCAAGGGTTGTTTTTTCCCTCAGCTACTGCCTTAACTTTGAAGGGTTTCTGTGATTCAGATTGGGCTGGTTGCCCAGATACCAGAAGATCCCTCACTGGTTTTTGTATTTTTTTGGGGGATTCCTTGATTTCTTGGAGGTCCAAGAAACAAACAGTAGTCTCTCGTTCCTCTGCTGAAGCTGAATACCGAGCCATGTCTATAGCCACTTGTGAGCTCACTTGGCTTTTGTCTCTTCTTCAAGATTTCTGCATTCCTCATCCCAGTGCTTCAGTCCTTTTCTGTGATAATCAGGCTGCCCTCCACATTGCAGCTAATCCTGTTTTTCATGAGAGGACCAAGCACATTGAATTGGATTGCCACTTCCTTCGTGACAAAATCCAAGCTGGTTTATTGAAAACTTTGCATGTTTCCACAACTCATCAACTGGCAGACATTTTTACTAAACCTCTTGGGTTTGCTCAATTTAGTTTTTTGCTTTCCAAGTTGGGCATTGTGAACATTCACTCTCCCACTTGAGGGGGGGTATTAACAGTAAACACATTCAGCTGCTCAAATGTGCTACTCAAGTCTGCTGCTCAAATGTGCTGCTCAAGTCTCTCTCTGCAGAATCCATTAAGCTGCTCAAGTCTTTTCTGCAAAAGCTCTTCAGTGTGTGGACAAGTCAGAGAACTCTCTAGAGTTTCGGTCAAAGCAGAGAAAGGCAGAGTATTAAAGTTGATATCTGATGCAGCATTGTCTGAAGATCAAGCTCCCTGTTCTGCTATCTACTATTACTGCTGCATTATTGAGGAGCAAGTCAACGACATGTAGTTCAATCTGTATAGTGTAGGACTGCTTGTAGCTTAGCTAATGAATGTTAGTTAGGACTAATAACACATGTGTCTAGGTGTTACTGGTTCTGTTACTAATTCTGTTATTAGTACAGCCTGTAATTCTGTTATTAGTACAGCCTGTTTAAGTTGTTATTATCATTGAACAGCAGAAGCTTCTCCTCCTCTGTATATATATTCTGCATTATTCAGTTAATGAGATTAAGCAAGTATTCTAAATTCATATCTCTGTTATCTTTCATTTCTGCTTTCTACTTGCTATTTTTCATAGAAGAGAATACAAAAGAATTGCTTTGAGACAAGAAAAACAAAAACAAAAAAAATGGCGTCAGAGACAAATATTAAAGAGAGAGATTGACAAGAACAAAGAGAGAGAAAAGTAATTAGGGTCAGTGTTTTAGAGAGAGAGAGAGAGAGAGAAAGAGCAAAGATGACAAGTCAAAATTTCATGTGTAATTTTTTTTTTCTTTTTGATGACGTGTCAAAATTGGTCACATCAAATAACACGTCAGCTGTCCAACTAGGCACTTAACAGAGGACTTTTAACAGAGATGAATGGAATGTGCAATTTAATAGCTAAATAGAATTAGGGGGCCAAAATGAAAACATCCTCTAAGTTAGGGGGCCAAAAGTTGATTTTAGTCTTAATTTAAATAAATTAAAAGATGACCATCCAATCTTAATCACACGCGCACAAGTTCCGTGTGCACTTTTCCCACTTAATTTAATTAATTACACACGCACACGTGCCAAGTGCGCTTTTCTCACTTAATTTAAATAAATTAAAAGATAACCGTCCAATCTAAATCACACGCGCACAAGTGCCAAGTGCGTCTCACTGAATTTAAATAAATTAAAAAATGATCATCCGATCTTAATCATACGCGCACAAGTGTCATGTGCATGCGTTACTATTAATCACATGCGCACAAGTGCCAAATGTGTTATTAAAAGATAATCGTTCGAATCTTAATCACACGCGCACAATTGCCATGTGCGTGATATCCAACAATCAACAAAAAAAGAAACAAACAATAAATTAAAAAAAAAGAAAAAAAAAAGAGCAAGGCTATAGCATAAATAAATCAAATAATATTAATACCCTTGTTAATAGAGAAACCCACAAACAATACCATAACTTTGCAAGTCTTTGTTCATCTTCAATACCATGATATTAAGGCCAAAATACAAAAAGACTCCCTTGTGATTTGGCTCAGTTGCAAATTGTCCCCCTCAAGTTTCAATAGAGAGACCCATAAATATTGTGTCTGAAAATGGTGGTTATGGACTTATGGTCCCCCAATGTAAGCACCTAATTAGTTAGGGTTGCCCATGCCCAACCCAAACCTTTTAGGGTGACCTAACCAACTGGAGGTGGTGAAATTAAAGTATGAGATAGGCCCACAAAAAAGGTAGCCCATTCCCTTATGAACAAAAAGGTAGATTGAGTTCGGCCCAAACCCATATCAGAAGTTGAGAGATTGAGCTCGGCCTAGGCTCATAGAAGAAGTTAAGAGATTGAGCTCGGCCCAGGCCCATACCAGAAGTTGGGATAAAAATAGAATATTATACTTCTTTATAAAAGTCTTGTGTTTTTTATATAAATGTAAAGAACTATCCCACATCAGAAGAGGGGAACAGAATACGAGTCAAAATGCAGTATAAAGTCAAAATTAATCATTAATGAAAGGGGATCTTTTTTTGGAAAATCTAACAAAAGTACTTCTTACTACTTAAAGAAATTTATTGTAGCATCAAACCACCCCACTACACCAACCGTTGGACATCATCGACCAGGTGTCCATAGTTGGTTGTGTTATCCACATAGCTCAGTAGAGCTTTGGTGATAATCGCGGGATCTCCTTCAAACTCAGCCCATGTTATGCCAATCTCCTTCAAACACACCAAGGCCAACTTCATGTGTTTCTTTAAAAACTGCACCATTATAATTAACTTTGTAATGTACCCGCTGAAGGAGCCTGCCAAGTCGATCGTAGTTGACGGGCATGGAGTCACACTAGGGGGCTTCTCCTTAACCATGATGTATTCCAACCAGCTCGCATTAGCCCACTGATAAGGGTTTTCAAGAGGGACCCCATCTAATTTGAGATACTCTATCTTGGTTCCATGTCAAACACAGACATTTACCCTATTTACTAACTACTGCAATGTTGGTTCTATATATAGTCTAAAATTTGTACTATATGTAATTAAAAACAGTGTTAATAGGATATATGTATTTTTTTCATGTATTAATTATTTATAGGTGGTGCACTAATTATTATATAAAATTAATTTTCATGTTTATTTTTATACAAATGATTTGGAATATGACATTCTCCAAAAGAAAATTTTATAACATGAATCATGAATAAATAAGTTGGTGGAAATAATTAAATATTTGTCAATTCATTCAAACAATAGGTTCATATTCTTAATTATATTAATTTTAACAATTTGCATTTCTCATCTTATAATTGAAATCATTCCCCAAATATTATATCACATAATAAGTAGGGTAAATTACACTCTTTTCCTTGAGGTTTGGTAGAATGACAATATAAAACACCCAAAAGTGAATCCGAAAAACAATTTCACCTTTGTGGTTTGAAATATAGTTGTCATTAGTCATTTTATTACTAAACTTAATCGAATATTCTATTTTTTAAAAAAGATTCTTTTAAAACAGTGTATTGTTTTTTCGGTTCAATTTTAGGGGTCATTGTCATTTCACCAAACCTCAAGGGAGGGATTGTAATTTACCCTAATAAGTATTATAAATGGGTCCTAAGATATTTCTAAATGCATTTTGCATTGTGCAAGATATCTTGATCCAAACTATCAAGTTACTAATTTTTAAACGGCCATGTCT
>OU015766.1:27523611-27691743 GCA_907173295.1 Fagus sylvatica
GACCTCAAATATTTCAGGTTGAGCAAGCTATTGGCTCCTCAAATCAGTCTCATGTTTCTGTCAGTGATTACTATACAAAGTTGCAAGGCCTTTGGGAGGAATTGTTAAACTATAGACCAATCCCTATTTGTACCTGCATTCCGAGTTGCTCTTGTGGTGCAATGAGACAGGTCTTTGACAATTACCAACAAGCGTGCCTTATGCAGTTTCTAATGGGTTTGAATGAGACTTTCACTCCAGTCAGGGGTCAGATTCTACTTATGGATCCTATGCCTCATATTGATAAGGTTTTCTCTTTGCTGAGGCAAGAGGAAAGGCAAAGATCCATTGGTCAAATCTCTCTCCCTCGTGTAGAGTCTACTGCACTGCTGTGTAAGAGTGATTCAGCCAGACCCTACCAGCCTAAACAAGGTTATCAGAAGAAAGATAAGCCTACCTGCACACACTGTGGTTACATTGGCCACACTATGGACAAGTGCTACAAGTTGCATGGATATCCACCTGGATACAAACCTAAAGGGAAGAGTCCAATGGTCCATCAGGTTTCTCTCAACAATTTTGGAACCAGTGCTGCTCGGACAGATGAGATGTCATCTTTCCAAATTTCTCAGATCCAGTCCCAATGTCAGCAATTGCTTGCAGCACTCAATACCAAACCAGAGCCTACTCCCAATACATCATATCAAGCTATGGCCAATACCACATTGTCTTCTCCTTTACCCACACATTCCATATCAGGTGCTTCTCTTTACCCTTCAGTTTATAATTCACAAACTTTTACACCTAATCTGTCACATTCAATTTTTGCTTCCAATGTGGTTTTACCTACATCTATGTCAGCCAATTCATGGGTTATCGATACAGGAGCTACTGACCATATGGTCCATTCATTGTCCTGCTTAAGCACAATCACATCCATGGTTAATACATCTGTTGAGTTGCCTAATGGAGAGTTAGTATCAGTAACTCACATAGGCACTGTTATTTTGTCCTCTTCTTTGACATTAACTAATGTCTTGTGTGTTCCCACTTTCCATCTGAATTTGATTTCAGTCAGTAAATTGGTTCATTCCTCACCATGTTGTCTGATTTTTATGTCCAATTATTGTCTTATCCAGGCCTTCACCCCTTGGAGGATGATTGGACTGGGTAAATTGCAAGCTGGTCTTTATTTGTTGCAGACTTCATTCGATCCTTCTAGTGCTGCCAAATTGCATCAAACTTCTGTTTCTTCCTTCAATAAAGTTGCTTCAGTATCTGCTCCTGTGCAGTTTACACCAATGCAACTATGGCATTATAGATTAGGACATTCTTCTTTTGACAAGTTGCATTTTTTGCATGGTTGTGTACAGAACCTGCCTTCGAATGAATAAAAATGCTTCTTTCTGTGATATTTGTCCTCTAGCTAAACAGAAAAGATTGCCCTTTCCAAATAAAGGTCACATGTGTCTTAATAATTTTGATCTTATACATTGTGACATTTGGGGTCCTTATTTTGTTCCTACTTTGGATGGTCATAAATACTTTCTCACTATTGTAGATGATCATTCAAGAAGTACTTGGGTTTACCTTATGCACTCCAAAAGTGACACTAGGCCTCTGCTCATTTCTTTCTTTAATATGGTTGAAACTCAATTCCATGTTAAAATCAAGTCTATTAGGAGTGATAATGGTCTTGAATTTGAAATGATTGATTTCTTCAATACCAAGGGCATCATACACCAGACTTCTTGTAGAGATACTCCACAACAAAATTCAGTAGTTGAGAGAAAACACCAACATCTTTTGAATGTAGCCAGAGCAATTAGGTTCCAGTCTCATCTTCCTTATAAATTTTGGGGAGAATGCATTCTCACAGCTGCCTATATCATAAATAGGCTGCCTAGTCCTCTTCTTCAACATAAGACTCCTTTTGAGCTTCTTATGCATAAACCTCCTACTTACTCCCATCTCAAAGTCTTTGGTTGTCTTGCCTATGCATCAACCTTGCCATCTCATAGGACAAAATTTGATGCTAGAGCTGTTCCTTGTGTGTTTATGGGTTATCCCTTTGGGACTAAAGGTTACAAATTGTTTAATCTTCATACAGAACAACTTTTTCTTTCTAGGGATGTTGTTTTTCATGAGCATGTGTTTCCTTTCTTTTCACCTCATTCATTTACACAACCACCTCCCTCAGATTCTGACCTTAGTACTCCTAAACCCTCATTTCCCTTCTGTATGGACATTGAACCTTCTCATAATTCACACAACCCTCCCACTACTATATTCACACCAGATTCTGTGTCACCAGCTCAAGCACACATACCTATACCTCCTTGTCCCCATGATTCTGCAGATATACCTCCTTGTCCCCATGATTCTGCAGATATGCCTCCTTGTCCCCATGATTCTGCAGCTTTACCTCACCTTGATATTTCCCCAACACCAGAGATTTCACCACCACCACTCCAACCTACTAGAAAGTCTACTCGATCTACTACAATCCCATCTTACCTTCAAGACTACCATTGCCACTTGGCATCAACTACCACACCACCAAAACCCACTGTTTTGTACCCTATTGCTGAGACACTATCCTATTCACACTTGTCTCCTACTCACAAAGCCTATACCATAGCCATAACAGCTCCTGTTGAGCCAAGGTTTTATCATGAGGCAGTCACTTCTTCCCATTGGTGTCAAGCAATGGAGAAGGAACTTGAAGCCCTTGAGGCTAATCACACTTGGGATTTAACCACTCTACCTGCTGGAAAGCATCCCATTGGCTGCAAATGGGTGTATAAAATCAAGTTCAAATCTGATGGGAGCATAGAAAGGTATAAGGCTTGGTTAGTAGCAAAGGGGTACAATCAATTAGAAGGAATTGATTATGCAGAAACTTTCTCTCCAGTGGCTAAGTTGGTGACAGTCAGGTGTTTTGTAGCTTTAGCAGCTTGCCAAGGGTTGGTTTTTAACACAACTTGATGTTAATAATGCCTTCCTACATGGTGAATTAGAAGAGGAAGTTTTTATGTCTCTTCCTCCTGGTTTTAAGAAATCTCAAGGCTCCTCTCCCAATTTGGTTTGCAAATTAACCAAATCCTTGTATGGTTTGAAGCAAGCATCTCGGCAGTGGTTCTCCAAGTTTTCCTCTACTATTTTAGCTCATGGTTTCAAGCAGTCCAAGTGTGATTACTCCTTATTCACCAAGATTGATGGTTCTATTTTCATTGGACTCCTTGTATACGTGGATGATATCTTGATTGCCAGCAATGACCCTGCTTCAGTCACCTTGCTCACTACCTTTTTGGATACACATTTCAAACTAAAGGATCTTGGACCAGCCAAGTATTTCCTTGGACTTGAACTTGCTAGATCACAGAAGGGTATTTCTCTTTGTCAGAGAAAGTATGCCTTGGATATTTTGCAAGATTCAGGCTTTCTTGGTTCCAAACCAGTTAAGATTCCTATGGAGCAGCATCTTAAACTCAGCAGAGATCAAGGTCCTTTATTACCTGATCCCAGTGCATACAGAAGGCTCATTGGCAGACTGCTTTACCTTACTCTCACCAGGCCTGATATTGCTTACTCCATCAGCTGTTTGAGTCAATTTATGTCAGCTCCTCGGATCCCTCATTTGCAAGCTGCACATAGGGTTCTTCAATATCTTAAAGGCTCTCCAGGTCAAGGGTTGTTTTTTCCCTCAGCTACTGCCTTAACTTTGAAGGGTTTCTGTGATTCAGATTGGGCTGGTTGCCCAGATACCAGAAGATCCCTCACTGGTTTTTGTATTTTTTTGGGGGATTCCTTGATTTCTTGGAGGTCCAAGAAACAAACAGTAGTCTCTCGTTCCTCTGCTGAAGCTGAATACCGAGCCATGTCTATAGCCACTTGTGAGCTCACTTGGCTTTTGTCTCTTCTTCAAGATTTCTGCATTCCTCCATCCCAGTGCTTCAGTCCTTTTCTGTGATAATCAGGCTGCCCTCCACATTGCAGCTAATCCTGTTTTTCATGAGAGGACCAAGCACATTGAATTGGATTGCCACTTCCTTCGTGACAAAATCCAAGCTGGTTTATTGAAAACTTTGCATGTTTCCACAACTCATCAACTGGCAGACATTTTTACTAAACCTCTTGGGTTTGCTCAGTTTAGTTTTTTGCTTTCCAAGTTGGGCATTGTGAACATTCACTCTCCCACTTGAGGGGGGGTATTAACAGTAAACACATTCAGCTGCTCAAATGTGCTACTCAAGTCTGCTGCTCAAATGTGCTGCTCAAGTCTCTCTCTGCAGAATCCATTAAGCTGCTCAAGTCTTTTCTGCAAAAGCTCTTCAGTGTGTGGACAAGTCAGAGAACTCTCTAGAGTTTCGGTCAAAGCAGAGAAAGGCAGAGTATTAAAGTTGATATCTGATGCAGCATTGTCTGAAGATCAAGCTCCCTGTTCTGCTATCTACTATTACTGCTGCATTATTGAGGAGCAAGTCAACGACATGTAGTTCAATCTGTATAGTGTAGGACTGCTTGTAGCTTAGCTAATGAATGTTAGTTAGGACTAATAACACATGTGTCTAGGTGTTACTGGTTCTGTTACTAATTCTGTTATTAGTACAGCCTGTAATTCTGTTATTAGTACAGCCTGTTTAAGTTGTTATTATCATTGAACAGCAGAAGCTTCTCCTCCTCTGTATATATATTCTGCATTATTCAGTTAATGAGATTAAGCAAGTATTCTAAATTCATATCTCTGTTATCTTTCATTTCTGCTTTCTACTTGCTATTTTTCATAGAAGAGAATACAAAAGAATTGCTTTGAGACAAGAAAAACAAAAACAAAAAAAATGGCGTCAGAGACAAATATTAAAGAGAGAGATTGACAAGAACAAAGAGAGAGAAAAGTAATTAGGGTCAGTGTTTTAGAGAGAGAGAGAGAGAGAGAAAGAGCAAAGATGACAAGTCAAAATTTCATGTGTAATTTTTTTTTTCTTTTTGATGACGTGTCAAAATTGGTCACATCAAATAACACGTCAGCTGTCCAACTAGGCACTTAACAGAGGACTTTTAACAGAGATGAATGGAATGTGCAATTTAATAGCTAAATAGAATTAGGGGGCCAAAATGAAAACATCCTCTAAGTTAGGGGGCCAAAAGTTGATTTTAGTCTTAATTTAAATAAATTAAAAGATGACCATCCAATCTTAATCACACGCGCACAAGTTCCGTGTGCACTTTTCCCACTTAATTTAATTAATTACACACGCACACGTGCCAAGTGCGCTTTTCTCACTTAATTTAAATAAATTAAAAGATAACCGTCCAATCTAAATCACACGCGCACAAGTGCCAAGTGCGTCTCACTGAATTTAAATAAATTAAAAAATGATCATCCGATCTTAATCATACGCGCACAAGTGTCATGTGCATGCGTTACTATTAATCACATGCGCACAAGTGCCAAATGTGTTATTAAAAGATAATCGTTCGATCTTAATCACACGCGCACAATTGCCATGTGCGTGATATCCAACAATCAACAAAAAAAGAAACAAACAATAAATTAAAAAAAAAGAAAAAAAAAAGAGCAAGGCTATAGCATAAATAAATCAAATAATATTAATACCCTTGTTAATAGAGAAACCCACAAACAATACCATAACTTTGCAAGTCTTTGTTCATCTTCAATACCATGATATTAAGGCCAAAATACAAAAAGACTCCCTTGTGATTTGGCTCAGTTGCAAATTGTCCCCCTCAAGTTTCAATAGAGAGACCCATAAATATTGTGTCTGAAAATGGTGGTTATGGACTTATGGTCCCCCAATGTAAGCACCTAATTAGTTAGGGTTGCCCATGCCCAACCCAAACCTTTTAGGGTGACCTAACCAACTGGAGGTGGTGAAATTAAAGTATGAGATAGGCCCACAAAAAAGGTAGCCCATTCCCTTATGAACAAAAAGGTAGATTGAGTTCGGCCCAAACCCATATCAGAAGTTGAGAGATTGAGCTCGGCCTAGGCTCATAGAAGAAGTTAAGAGATTGAGCTCGGCCCAGGCCCATACCAGAAGTTGGGATAAAAATAGAATATTATACTTCTTTATAAAAGTCTTGTGTTTTTTATATAAATGTAAAGAACTATCCCACATCAGAAGAGGGGAACAGAATACGAGTCAAAATGCAGTATAAAGTCAAAATTAATCATTAATGAAAGGGGATCTTTTTTTGGAAAATCTAACAAAAGTACTTCTTACTACTTAAAGAAATTTATTGTAGCATCAAACCACCCCACTACACCAACCGTTGGACATCATCGACCAGGTGTCCATAGTTGGTTGTGTTATCCACATAGCTCAGTAGAGCTTTGGTGATAATCGCGGGATCTCCTTCAAACTCAGCCCATGTTATGCCAATCTCCTTCAAACACACCAAGGCCAACTTCATGTGTTTCTTTAAAAACTGCACCATTATAATTAACTTTGTAATGTACCCGCTGAAGGAGCCTGCCAAGTCGATCGTAGTTGACGGGCATGGAGTCACACTAGGGGGCTTCTCCTTAACCATGATGTATTCCAACCAGCTCGCATTAGCCCACTGATAAGGGTTTTCAAGAGGGACCCCATCTAATTTGAGATACTCTATCTTGGTTCCATGTCAAACACAGACATTTACCCTATTTACTAACTACTGCAATGTTGGTTCTATATATAGTCTAAAATTTGTACTATATGTAATTAAAAACAGTATTAATAGGATATAATGTATTTTTTTCATGTATTAATTATTTATAGGTGGTGCACTAATTATTATATAAAATTAATTTTCATGTTTATTTTTATACAAATGATTTGGAATATGACATTCTCCAAAAGAAAATTTTATAACATGAATCATGAATAAATAAGTTGGTGGAAATAATTAAATATTTGTCAATTCATTCAAACAATAGGTTCATATTCTTAATTATATTAATTTTAACAATTTGCATTTCTCATCTTATAATTGAAATCATTCCCCAAATATTATATCACATAATAAGTAGGGTAAATTACACTCTTTTCCTTGAGGTTTGGTAGAATGACAATATAAAACACCCAAAAGTGAATCCGAAAAACAATTTCACCTTTGTGGTTTGAAATATAGTTGTCATTAGTCATTTTATTACTAAACTTAATCGAATATTCTATTTTTTAAAAAAGATTCTTTTAAAACAGTGTATTGTTTTTTCGGTTCAATTTTAGGGGTCATTGTCATTTCACCAAACCTCAAGGGAGGGATTGTAATTTACCCTAATAAGTATTATAAATGGGTCCTAAGATATTTCTAAATGCATTTTGCATTGTGCAAGATATCTTGATCCAAACTATCAAGTTACTAATTTTTAAACGGCCATGTCTTCGCAACTTTAAGCTCAAATATTGTGTTTGAAGAAACACAAATATCATACTCTCTAATCATGAAATCTAGTACATTTATGTTATACTTTATTTGCATTTTGTTAAAAAAAAAAATGTTAACATTTTATATGCCAAAAGCATAAGAGATATTTAATCAATTATTTGGTATCCATATAAAATTCAATTCTTACATACTTTTTATATATTCATATTTTGATAGTTTAAGATATTAAAGTAAACTAATAAAAAATCATATCCTACAGTTCAAGTAACTTCATGGGTCATCCGTTTCTGACCTCATTCAGACGTATGACAACATGTCCAAGGCTAATAGTATCGATCGTAAAAACATGCCTTTACAAAATCTTACGAGGTTACAAAAAAATTTATGATCAAGATCATTCATCCTTGAAAGGCACAACAGGCAAACCATAATGCAAACCAATCATCTTCAAAGAAACTCTCATAGGCAAGATTCGTCTTCCCAAGCGTCTAACTGCAAATCTTCATCATAAAGTGTTCAACTTTGCTGCACCTATCAAGATTGATCTAGTGAATAGTCACCGTGAAAACATTCTAAAATAATTCTAAAATGCATTTTCCAGACTTTTTTTATTAATGACCGCGTTCTACCTTGATTTCTCAATTATAATTTAACAGAATGTTTCAGGGTTCACCGTAAATATTTAATCTAAATACAATTAGATATTTCAATAGAAATCCTAGAAGTGCCTATGAATTAATGACAACTTTTGTGTCATGCATGAACTGTAACAATAATTGGGAGTTTTATGTGCAACACGATTGGTCTACTGTTAGAACCAATTCATAAAAGCTTTATTTTTTTGTCCAGAATTAATGGTATTAATTTGTATATGTTAAAAGATTGTATTTCTCATAAAGTGTTTTTATGATTTTATTACTCGTTTTATATGGTGTTGTAAGATGTTTGATTCTAATCTATCTCTTTTCCCTGGTCAGTTTCTCTTTTGGTGTGTTTCCATAAGTTCCAGCCTGACTAACTTTTGCTGAAAACATGTTTGAAAATATTCTTTCTAATAATTAACAATCATTTAGCCATGGATATATAAAGTTGTGAGCAACTGATGTATAAATTTTGAGTAACTAATCTCAGTATATACTATATAGTCTATATTGGTTTATTAAGAATTGGATATTATGGACAAGTCATTTAATTTAAGATTTTGTAGCACAGAAATCAGCCTGAGCCTCTTGAAATTCAGAAAATCTTCCTCCTCACACGTCACACTCCAATTTTCTTTTACACTGACCTTCCTCTCTCTGTGATTCTTGATGAGTTTGTGTTCTTGCGCTTACAGCCAAATCATGGAGCATTTGGGATGGGTCACTGGGCTCTTCACAGCTTGGGCTTGTAATTGGCTCATCATAATTCAAAAAAACAAAAGAGCCAGAGACTTTACTTGAGTGAAGGAGAGGCCCTCCGGTATTGTTTGGGCTATGAGAGGAGTGTTTGGATCTAATTTTATAAGGGCTCGGGTGTTAAAGGTTCTGATTTGATGAGCCTATTTAAGAGCTCAAACTTGGGGATATTTAGGCCTAGGTGTGTTTTTTTTTTTTTTTGGGTCTAACTTCTAACGGCATGGTCTTCATTGTCAAAAAGATTTTCTTAATTTTAAAATCTCTTTATTTCTTTATTTTATGGGTTAGATTTTATTGTATAGATTTAACAGTGTACAAACTATCATATTAACTAAAATTTTAAATAATGTAACAGTTTATATATGATTAGATTTATAATACAAATTATGAAACAGACAAAATGAAGGGATTTTGATAGATTGAGGATCTTGTTCCCTCTTCCAATCGTTGCCACTCCCAATCAACCACCACGTGCTCTGCTGTTTCATGCATCTGTACTCAGTACTCCTTTCTCCACTTTTATTATTTTTAGAGCTATTAATTCTGCATTTGCTTTAGTAATAAATGCTAAATGTAAATTATGAGCTTCGACCCATAAGCTTTAGCCACCACACCAACCGTTTGCTTTGTTTTAAGGGTCCTGTTAACCAGTGCCCTTAGGGTAATGGTTAAGGAAGCATTTAATGCTTCCACTTTATAGGAAGTAGTGAACTTTTAATATTAAAATAATACTTTTAAGGTTATTTCAATCTTTTTATTTATTATTTTAATAGTAAAAGTTCGTTATTTCCCGTAAAATGCAAGCATTTAATGCTCCTTAACCATTACCCTAAGGGCACTGGTTAACAAAATCCTCGTTTTAATAGTAGCTAGATGATGTCTATATATGTTCCATGGACTTGTTGCAATAACTCTACATTTATCAGCTTCACACGCACCTAAATTAAAAAAGAAACATATTTATACACATTGCAATAACTGATAGCCTTTTACTTGGATTCCAAGCCCTCTAGCTAGGTTATGGCCACCACTTTATTTTAGGAACTTGTCAACGATGATTTTTTGTCAATTAGTGGTAAATTAACACTATATCAACATTATCTAAATTAACCTGTAAAAAGCAACCAGCTTTTAGATATAGTTCTCCATTTCTAGCTATTCTCTTATTTCCATATAGCAAGGACGAAATCACAAGCTAGCAGCATTACAATATCAGCCCCGAGTCTCAATGTAACCATATTTTTTATGCTTAGGCTGGTGCTTGGGCCTTGCATGGTAAGTCTTGATTGGAGGCTATAGCCTATAGCTAACTCAATTAATTAGATGAGTGTTAAGGCCCATGGTTTAGTTTACTATGCTTTTTAAGAGGACATGCAAAGTTGATGTCATATCCCCACATGCAATAGGAATATATATAAGATTGCATGCTTTTATATATATATATATATATATATATATAACAGTTTGAAGATATCTATATATATGTTCTGTGCTACAAAATCTTAGAACAATTATTTGACAAAACACATATACGTGTAAGGAAGAGTTTCCAAATGGTTTTGTTGCGTGAATAATACAATACATTGCAGTTTTTATCAGTAAGATTTTAAGATTGAAACCTTAATTAAACAAAAAACCATGTCCCTCAATCACCCTCAGCTGTCGTTTCACTTCTGAGACGCAAAGTTGACTTGACAATACGTGTGAGAAAACGAGAGACAACCTAAGAAAAAATTCTATCTTATCTTTATTTATTTTTTTATTGCAAAATTCTATCTTATCTTTCCACCTAGCCAAGGGGCAATTTGCATATCCTAATAATCTCCTTGCACTTAAGAATTACTTGGGTTTTTCATATAGGCAACAAAAAGGGCTTAGGGCTTGTTTGTTTTGGATTTTTCAAGTGGATTAAATATTGTTGGAATTGATGAAATCTGATTTTTTATTTTCAAAATAATGTTTGGTTAAGCCAAGAATATGATAAGATTATAATCAAATCACAATCGAACAGGATAATTGATTATTCAAAATAATAAAAAATAAAAGCTTAGAAAAATCCAAACCAAACAGGCCCATACGTTCAATGTAGAATGAAACAATGTGCAAATATATTTAAGTAGGTTTCATTTTCATTCATTAATTTCTTTTACTATTAAAAGACAAACAGCTTCCATAAGTTTATTTTATTTTATTGACTTGCTTCGTTCCGAAGAAAAAATGATACATACCAATCATTTTTCTTTGTGTGATGATTATATATATAGTAGGGTAAGACACAGATAAATTATTGTAAGACACAGTCAATCAAGGTTGATGAAATTTCACATTTTTTATAATATGACGTTAAGATTATCTATAGTTAGTAGTTGTCAAGGATAACTGTGAACAGTCCCAATTCAAACAATCACCTGCTGCAGATAAGACTAGAGACTCATCTCAAGTTCCAATACAAGATACTGATAAGGATAGGAATATCTCTTATAATTCAAACACTTCTCATCTGTTGTAATCTGTTATCTGTTGCTATCCTTTCATTTTCAATACTTGTAAACTCTTCTATAAATATTCAATACATACGTTCACTCTCTGTATTCAAGAGAGAATCAATTACACTCTTATTCTCACAGTAGTCATTCAGATAAAGCCTAATAGATATATATATATATATATATATATATATATATATATATATATATATATTTATTTTTATTTGGTTAAATTAGAGAAGCAAAAGAATTTATGTTTTACTTAAATCTGTATAGTGAGCAGCATTTTACTTATAGGCCATAACATTCATTTTTAGATATGAAAGAAAAAATATGAAAAAAAGAAAAGAAAAGAGGAGTTCAGGAGTTCAAATTTTCATTTTCAATTAGATTTCATTTTCTTATTAGAAAATTTATTTTTCAAGATTTTCAAGTAAATAGAAGATCTTATTTTCAAGTAATGGACTTATCTTACTTTTACAGGCTAGAAGCTATGGTATATATTTCATGATGTGGTGGCCAATATGATGGTAGGTAAGGCTGTCAGAAAAATGGACTTGATGTAAATTTTTGAGATTCTAATTTACTCATTTGTCACAATTTATTTTCAGTATATTTGTTTACGTCCAAGTGCAACTTTTCAAGTTTTTTTTTTTTTTCTTTTTTCAATTCAATAAAGCTATGGGTACAACTTTTTCACAACAATGTTGATAAGGTGTCAAGCTGTAAACAGGGGTGGTGCCAAGAATTCAATCTAGAGTAGACACGTTTTGAACTCAAACTTTAATAGATATAATAAAAAAAAATTCCAAAAGTCAATATACATTATTAATATAAAAAAATATCAAACAATAACCTTTTACAATTGATTTCGACGTGTTTTTATATTTTTAAACTGTTGTATGATAACTAAATTATCAATCCTATGACAAATGTTTTTCTCTATGTATACAATCAAGCAGTCATTCATCCACTGATCACTCATTCGACTACGCCATCAATTCTTCACAATTTTCATAATTGAAAATGCTTTTTCTACAGTGACAGACAGACTGACAGTCGCAACTGGTAAGGTTAATGCCAAACTCACCAATAAGTAAATTAATGGATATACCACATTTTTTTAGTCTCAACCATTGTCTAAGCAACATCACAAATCCCTTCTAGTTTAGAAAACTCAATATTAGAGCGTACATAAAAAAAATATATATATTATCAAGCTAATCATAAAGTATCATGAGCTCCAATTAAGAAAAATCTTTTGGATAAAGTTGGATAAGGTAATTCAACAAAAAATTAAAGGTGGGCACTTTATAGAATCCAATTAATTTTTTTACATATTTATACCTAACAAATTTAATTTTCTTTTTTCTTTTACATAAGCTTATTGTAAAAGAGATATAAGCCAAGAAATCCCCATGAAAATATTAGTACATAAGCTTATATTTTCATCTTTCCATTTGAAAATATTAGTACTATACCTAATATATATATTTTTTAAAAAATCTGAGGGTGGGCATGTGGTCCTTGAGTAAATCCACCCCTAGCTATAAATGATAGATAATAAAGTGATGTAAGTAATGGGTTTAGATGAGAATTAATAAAAACATGTCAACTTAGTATTGTTATGAAATTGTTATAAAAGTGTTGTGTCTAACATTGTTTTTTTTTTTTGTTTTTTTAGGTACAACTATATTTTTACCCAAATTATATCCAAGCCCAATAATCCAATGAAAATAAGATCATCTCCTAAATGAGCATCCAATAATATATAAAAGATATTGATGTGGAAAAAATCGTCTAACCAGATCGTCCTCGTCCATCGAAAGGGTTTGGCCTGGACGAGGCCACCATGCATGACCTCCCACTTCGAAACATAGGTGCCACCTCGAAACTCCATCGATGAGTAGAACCATCATCGACGAGCTATGCCTCTAAAGGAAAGCATGAGAATCTGAACCCATGAGTTACAATTACTGGGTGTTTGATAACTCCTCTAACAATAATGTATTTGTAGATTTTTAGACATGAGAATTAATGCATTTTACATTTTTTGTCTTGTTTGTTAACTATATTTCATAGTAGATTTTGAAAATTCTTTTTCTTTTCATTTTTCATTCTTTTAAACCAAGATAAAAAATCTTTAAAACTAAAGATTCTCATTTTATTTTTTGCCGTTTTCATTTTCTTTCTTGATTAAAAAAAATATATATATGGCCCACATTCCAACTCTATTAATCACTTTTTTCTTTCTCTTTTCTTTTTCTTGCTCACAACCTCATCTTCTTCCTTGTTTCCGATGCCGTTATTTCAAACTAGACCCAAGAGGTCAAGACACATTTGACCCCCCAAGATTTGGATTAAAAAAAATCATTAAGGTTCTAAACTTCAGGAAATCAAATGTAACCAACAAAAAAAAAAAAACTGTGAACTAAATTTGATGGTACTAAACCATGAGAGGATATATTGTAATTTTCCTTGTAGGGGGCAGAAAAATAATTAAGACAACATATAGGGTTGAAAATAGAGGAGGAAGCAAAATTGATTTTTAACTCTACTTTACAGAGCACAATACTTGCATTTTACAGCTAATAGACATAATTAGTATATCAAATATCTTCTAACTATCTTGTGTATGTTCTATTAGGTTCTAACAGTTTTTATCAAGAAAAATATATATACTTGGAAGAGCTATATATACAGGAGGGGGGGGGGTGGGGGAGCTGAGAGGCAGAAAATGAGAGAAGAGACAAAGAGTCTCTCGTGGTTTATGGTTCTTTACCACAATTTGTTATCATAATTGATATATTGCAAACTCTCCATGTGGACGTAGGTAAGTTGCCGAACCACCTAAATTTTTGTGTCTTGCTCTTGCTATTTGGCTCAGCTCTTATTCTATTTTATCATTTTAACAGTCTTTAATGAACTGAGTTTCATTATGCTAAAGTGTTTGATGCGGTTCCAAAATGTTCCGAAATCCCCCCGGGGCCACATTCCTATAAATAAAGAACATGCAAAATTATCTTTGATTATTATTTTTCCCTCTCTAGTCTCTCCCTCTCAGCTCCCCCCTCTCTTTTTTCTTACAACCACCTCATCCTAAAACCTTCTTTGCATTAGTACTTCAAATTCTAATCATATGTAGAGAAAAAAGAAAACAGTTGGACAAAAGACCTTAAGAGATATATTCGAGACACTCACGTTCCCTTTAATAAGGAAACATGCACCGAAACCACATTGCAAGACTCCAAAACTTCACCATATAAATATGTATAAAGTAAATCTGATTTGATAATAAGATCTATAAGATTCCATATACTAGTTACTCATGTTCATTACATTAATATAATAAATATGACCTGGCAGAGAGATCAAGGTCTACATCGAATAAATAAAAGAAAGTTGTGTGTATGTATGACTGCAACGATGAGTCGTTGTCAATGTCAATTAATAAAGCAAAAGAGTTGTGTGTATGAATGCAACGATGAGTCGTTGTCAATGCCAATTAATAAAGCGACACAAAAGTTAGAGATACTCATACAATTCCATTTCTCACATGACAAAATCCTACTGCTGCGAATCACATAAGGTTACATATTTATATTTATATTTATATATATATATATATATATATATATTAAGATATGACAGTATTTGAAAAAATGTTGTCCACTTTAATAAATTTGTTTTTTTTTTTTTTTTTGTGTACATGGGATTCGAATTCAAATTCTTTATTTGAGAGTAAAAGATTTTACATGTTGATCGAATTAACTGTAATCTATATTCTTTATTTTTATAAATGAAAAAAGAAAAGAAAAAGATTTAATACCGAAATTAAAACCCATAAAAAATGAATGGAATGCCACTAGGCCATAAGTTTATTGGCGATATTTATAGTCAAATGTATATTAAAAATAAGTAGAAAGACATGTATCATAAAGAACTCATGTTCAGTAAAATAGACTGGAAAAAAAAAAAAAAAAAAAAAAAAAAAATACCACTCAAGAAATGTATTCAGCATATTTGATTAAACTAGGTTTTATATTTTCTGTAAATAAATTTTAATTAAGTTAATATATTCTTTCCTGTAAATTCATTAATTTAAACTTTTATTTATTAATAATTAATAATTAAATATTTGTCATATATAAATATTTTTTTTGTTAAACTTCCCCTTGAATGACATAGGTTAGAAACCAGTTCTTCATATTAAATCATTAATTTTATTCATGAGATCCACTGTATTGTGAGAAGAAGAAATATTCTTCAAGGAATATTACATAATTACTTTTTTGGTTCATGGTGAAACGTTTTGTTATTAATTTGATAACTAAGAAACTAACATATCAATGTTATTTCTCGGAATTCTTTTAAAATAGTCATAATTAACACAATATTTCTTAATTAATAGTAGGCAGAAATACACTTTCGGTCCCTGTGTTTAGGGGGTGTTTTCAATTTGGTCCTAGTGTTTTAATTTCATTCGATTGGGTCCCTGTGTTTTTAAAACGTTTTCAATTTTACCCTTGATGTCAACGCCGTTAGTTTTAATTCTACGTGGCAGACGGAAAACTGACATGGAATACTAAAATATGACGTGGCAAAAAAAAATAATTAATTAATATTTAAAAAATCCATGTCATCATCTTAATTAATATTTAAAACAAAAAATAAAATAAAAATCCAAATTTTATTTTCTGGAAAAATAAAATAAAACCCCAATTTATTTTCTTTCCTTTTCTTTCACTTTCTTGCCAACCAAACACAACACACACACTCACTTCTACCACTTTCCCCCACAAAACATCAACTAGAAGGCTGAAACCCCTTTTCTATTATTTTCTTTCACTTTCTTGCAGACCAAACACAACATACACACACTTCTATGTTCACTTCCGTTTTCTTGGCAGCCAAACACAACATACATACACACCAAAAAATGCCAAAAGCCAACCCAATCATCTCAAATCCAATACACACAAAGCAAAATCAAAGTCCCACCATTACCCATTTCACCACCGTGAAACCCAAGACTCAAACCTCACACTGGCTCACCTGACCACCCAAAATCTCATCACAAAACATCACCCAAAAAAAAAAATGCCTTTGCCGCTGTGACTTTTCTACCCACCAAATCACCCAGCATTCAAAGCCAAAAATTAAACCCACAAAATATATCCCAGCCAAGAAAAGTTCCGATCCACTCACCAAACCACCCTTACTGGCGAAAATCTCTACGGTGAAGTCAATCCTAGTCAACTCAAGCAAGAAAATTCCAGATCCGCTCCTCAAACCACCACCAGTCCACATCGTGCCTCCAAAAACCACTCAGAACCACCGCAACTCAGCCCCACGCTGCTACCACAACTCCCACTTCTCAACATCGCAAGAACAGTCCTGCACCACCACCGGTTGAAGCTTCAACAGTCGACACCGCCACACGAGGCTTCGCAACCTAGCGTTGATCGTGAGCCATTCTCGCCCTGCCAGCTTCCATTTCACAACTCCACACCATAAAACCCACGATCTCACCTCTCCATCCATCGTGTTCGAGCTCACCGTTCCAAGGAAAACGGCGCAACCCACACCATAAAACCCACGAAAACGGCGTAACCCAACCGGCGCAACCCATACCGTAAAACCCATGGAAACGGCGCAACTCACACCGTAAAACCCACTGAAACAGCGCAACCCAACCGGCGCAACCCACACCGTAAAACCCCCGGAAACGGCGCAACCCAACTGGCGCAACCCACACCGTAAAACCCACGGAAACGGCGCAACCCAACCGCTCACCTCACCGATCGTCTTCGATCTCACCTCGCCGATCGTCTTCGATCTCGGTTTAGTGGTGGAGAGAGAGATTTAAAGAAACGGGAATAGAGAGAAAAGAAATCTGGGGAAATAAGAACACAGGAGAGAGAAAAAGAAAAAATAAAAGAGAAAGGAAAAATAGAAAAAGAAAAAATAAAAAAAGAAGGAAAAATAGAAAAAGAAAAAGAAATAATAAGAATAAATACGTGTCAACACACGTGGCTTGATTAATTTATTTTTTCTTATTTTTAAATGATACAGTAAATTATGTTAGCAATTTCCGTTTGCCACGTAGGCAGATTTCTAACGGTGTTGACTCCAAGGGTAAAATTGAAAACGTTTTAAAAACATAGGGACCCAATCGAATGAAATTAAAACACTAGGACCAAATTGAAAACTCCCCCTAAACACAGGGACCAAGTATTTCTGCCTTAATAGTATTATTGAGAAAAAACACAAACTACCACACCCCCAAGATCCCCTAGTCCAAAACCACAAACTTCCCAAACTTCCTCTACAAATCTTCCAATTTCAAATAGATTTTCCAATTTAGCAAATTTTCCTCCACTCCCAACCAAATTGCCAACATATGCACAAACTGTTACTGCTTCTACTTTAAAATCACTAACAAGTTCAAAAATTAACTCCGTACATGACTTTCCATCACAAACTAATCCAAACAAACCTTTTCCATCCCCACAATTAGTAGAATCTCTTCAAGTTTTTAAAACCCCAGAAGTTAATGTTTTTCCAATAGAACAACAAATCACCAATATCCACAACCCTAGACAAGTTGTATCCCATATGTTTCCTCCAGGGTGGTGATTCCAACTAGAAGATCTCCATAAAACACAAGCTTTTTATGAATTTATTTTAGTGACACAAGTTCTGTCTTGCTAACCCATAATAAATGTAGATGGGATCCTTCTCGAACTGCATTTTCCAAATGTGTTATTAAAAATGTTATCAGCCTTCTTCAATGGGAAGTAGGGCCGCCATGGACTCCCAGAAAATTTAGGCAAACTTTTCAATCACAATTTTATAATTATTATGATTATCAAGTTGCTTGGTACAATGCCTTTTATTTTCAAAATGATAGATTTCAACATTCATGGTTTTTCTTTTTTGACAAACATATAGAAATACAATCTCTCCCTTCCTGGTTCCAAGAATGGTGGCTCCAATTTGGTCCAGAACCATCTATAGTACCATCCAAATTGCTAGATGAAAAAACCAAAGAAACTGAAGAAAGAGTCCTTTTTCCTTTTTCTCTCACCCAGATTTATGAAAACTTTTTGACAAATTTCCAAACACCTCCAGCACTCTGCAAATTCCCCAAGTTATTAGCATTTTTTACAAGATATAGTCTTCTGTGGATTATGGGATGAGATTTTGCTTTCTCTACCCCTTCACACAGGTTCATTGTCTGACAAACTTATGTCCGTTGGTGGGAAAATTTATATTGTTGATACTAGCGATTACCCAAAAATGATCACAGATTGTAATTTGATAGACCCACAAACTTGATCCCCGTTTGTACTTCAAAAAATCCACAGCCCACACAAATACAAGAAAAATCCAAGAAAGAATTAAAAAAGCAACTCCAAGATGTCTTTTCTCAAATTTCTGAAGACGTAGATGATGACTAAGAAGTAGAAGCCTCACATAATTCAAATTATTTTCAAAATTCCCAAGACCCATATGATTACTAATTCAGCTAAACAAGCATGACTTCAAGCTTCAAATTGTGACAAGATTTCAGCAAAACAAATTACTCTCGGCACAAAAGATAAGCTCCAAACAAGTTTCGAATTATTTTCAGATTGACAAGATTTTATTCCTGACAAGATGTAAAGCAAATTACTTTCGGTACAAAAGACAAGCTCCAGACAAGTTTCAAATTATTTACAAGATTTCAAATTGGATTCTCGACAAGATTCAAAGTAGACTACTTTCAGTACAAAAAGAAATTCTTGACAAATTTCAAGATTTTCAGATTTTACTGTTCAAGATTCCAAGTTACTGTTCAAAGTTATCGAGACTACTGTTCAAATGCCCGACTCACTGTTCAAACCACCCTAGTCACTGTTCATTTACCTAGCCCCGAGATCACTATTCAAACTACCTTAGTTACTGTTCAATTGCCTAATCATGAGGTCACCATTCAAATTACCCTAGTTACTGTTAAATTCCTAATCACGAGGTCACTGTTCAAGTTACTGTTCAATTGACAGACGTCACTGTTCATCTGCAGTTCATGTTTTTACTGTTCAATTTTTGCTGTTCATTTTACTGTTTCAAATTCTATATAAACTATCCTTCTAGTTTGTAGAATGCACCGCTTCTTGCACCTCTTATTTCCTTTAGAAAAGTTTCAGTAAACTCTCCTTTCCCTCTCAGAGAACAAAACCTTCTCCCTTTTGTATCTCTCAAGCTATCTCTGTAAGTTTGTCCAAGTTTATCAAATGAATTATGAATTTCAGTTTCAATCAATTATTTTCAGATTTTATTATTATTAGTTTAATTTTATTTGTAGCCTACTTATTTCATACTTCATTTACTCTGTCTATTTCTAGCAATTTCCTCTTTATCATGTTGTTTATTTGTTCCTTGTTGTCATTATGGTATATATATATATATTATTTATTTTTAATTTGGTTAAATTAGAGAAGCAAAAGAATTTATGTTTTACTTAAATCTGTATAGTGAGCAGCATTTTACTTATAGGCCATAACATTCATTTTTAGATATGAAGAAAAAATATGAAAAAAAGAAAAGAAAAGAGGAGTTCAATTTACAATTTTCATTTTCTTATTAGATTTATTTTTCAAGAAAATAGAAGATATTTTCAAGTAATGGACTTATCTTACTTTTACAGGCTAGAAGCTATGGTATATATTTCATGATGTGGTGGCCAATATGATAGTAGGTAAGGCTGTCAAAAAAATGGACTTGATGTAAATTTGTGAGATTCGAATTTTGCTCATTTGTCACAATTTATTTTCAATATATTTGATTTACATCCAAGTGCAACTTTTCAAGTTTTACATTTTTTTTTTCTTTTTTCAATTCAATAAAGCTATGGGTACAACTCTTTCACAACAATGTTGATCAGGTGTCAAGCTGTAAATGATAGATAATAAAGTGATGTAAGTAATGGTTCTATATGAGAATTAATAAAAACCTATTAACTCAGTATTGTTATAAAATTATTATAAAAGTGTTGTGTCTAACATTGTTTTTTTTTTTTTTTTAGGTACAACTATATTTTTACCCAAATTATATCCAAGCCCAATAATCCAATGAAAATAAGATCATCTCCCAAATGAGCATCCAATAATATATAAAAGATATTGATGTGGAAAAAATCGTCTAACTAGATCATCCTAATCCATCGAAAGGGTTTGGCCTGGACGAGGCCACCATGCATGACCTCCCACTTTGAAACATAGGTGCCACCTCGGAACTCCATTGATGAGTACGACCATCATTGACGAGCTATGCCCCTAAAGGAAAGCATGAGAATTGGAACCCATGAGTTACAATTACCGGGTGTTTGATAACTCCTCTAACAATAATGTATTTGTAGATTTTTAGACATGAGAATTAATGCATTTTACATTTTTTGTCTTGTTTGTTAACTATATTTCATAGTAGATTTTGTAAATTCTTTTTCTTTTCCTTTGTCATTCTTTTAAACCAAGATAAAAAAAATCTTTAAAACTAAAGATTCCAATTTTATTTTTTGCCATTTTCATTTTCTTTCTTGATTAACAAAAAATAATATGGGCCACATTCCAACTCTATTAATCACTTTTTTCTTTCTCTTTTCTTTTTCTTGCTCACGACCCCATCTTCTTCCTCGTTTCCGTTGCCGTTATTACAAACTAGACCCAAGAGGTCAAGACACATTTGACACCCCAAGATTTGGATTAAAAAAAATCATTAAGGTTCTAAACTTCAAGAAATCAAATGTAACCAACAAAAAAAAAAAAACTGTGAACTAAATTTGATGGTACTAAACCATGAGAGGATATATTGTAATTTTCCTTGTAGGGGGCAGAAAAATAATTAAGACAACATATAGGGTTGAAAATAGAGGAGGAAGTAAAATTTATTTTTAACTCTACTTTACAGAACACAACACTTGCATTTTACATTGGGATAGACATGATTAGTATATAAAATATCTTCTAAATATCTTGTGTATGTTTTATTAGGTTCTAACAGTTTTTATCAAGAAAAATGCTCTATATATACAGTTGGAAGAGCATAATGGAGGGGGGTGGGGGAGCTGAGAGACAGAAAATGAGAGACGAGAGTCTCTCGTGGTTTATGGTTCTTTATCACAATTTGTAATCATAACTGATATATTGCAAACTCTTTATGTGGATATAGGCAAATTGCTGCACCACCTAAATTTTTGTGTCCTGCTCCTGCTATTTGGCTTAGCTCTTATTCTATTTTATCATCCTAACAATCTCCAATGAACTGAGTTTCGTTACGCCAAAATGTTTGATACGGTTCCTATATTCGAGACACTCACGTTCCCTTTAATAAGGAAACATGCACAGAAACCACATTGCAAGACTCCAAAAAACTTCACCATATAAATATGTATAAAGTAAATCTGATTTGATAATAAGATCTATAATATTCCAAAAGAAAGTTGCGAGTATATATGACTGCAACGATACTTACCAAAAAAAAAAAAATGACTGCAACGATGAGTCGTTGTCAATGTCAATTAATAAAGCAGAAGAGTACTCGTGTGTATGAATGCAACGATGAGTCGTTGTCAATGCCAATTAATAAAGCGACACAAAAGTTAGAGATACTCATACAATTCCATTTCTCATATGACAAAATCCTACTGCTGTGAATCTCATAAGGTTACATATTTATATTTATATTTATATTCATATATATATATATATATATATATTTTGATTATATATATTATATATATATATATATATATATATATATATATATATTAAGATATGATAGTATTTGAATTGAATTGCTGTTGTCCACTTTATAATAAATGACTCTTTATCATCATCCAAGATATTAATTTGTCTTTTTGTGTACATGGGATTCGAATTCAAATTCTTTATTTGAGAGTAAAAGATTTTACATGTTGATCGAATTAACTGTAATCTATATTCTTTATTTTTATAAATGAAAAAAGAAAAGAAAAAGATTTAATACCGAAATTAAAACCCATAAAAAATGAATGGAATGCCACTAGGCCATAAGTTTATTGGCGATATTTATAGTCAAATGTATATTAAAAATAAGTAGAAAGACATGTATCATAAAGAACTCATGTTCAGTAAAATAGACTGGAAAAAAAAAAAAAAAATACCACTCAAGAAATGTATTCAGCATATTTGATTAAACTAGGTTTTATATTTTCTGTAAATAAATTTTAATTAAGTTAATATATTCTTTCCTGTAAATTCATTAATTTAAACTTTTATTTATTAATAATTAATAATTAAATATGTATCATATATAAATATTTTTTTGTTAAACTTCCCCTTGAATGACATAGGTTAGAAACCAGTTCTTCATATTAAATCATTAATTTTATTCATGAGATCCACTGTATTGTGAGAAGAAGAAATATTCTTCAAGGAATATTACATAATTACTTTTTTGGTTCATGGTGAAACGTTTGTTATTAATTTGATAATTAAGAAACTAACATATCAACTTAGCGTTGAAGTAGTTGCATGTTCTTTTCCCTATCAATATTTTCTAAAAATTTCTCCCCTTCACTTTATTTTAAAGTAATTCCCACATAGTTAAATATTTTCTTAGTTTTACCTTTTATATAATTTCTTCCATTTTAAAACAAATATTATTAGTATCGTTTACAATAATTTTGTATTGACATGTTATTACTCCACTTAAAATAAAGTAAAAACTCCATTAATATTATAATCGTCAGTATACAAGCGTCTAATATTTTACATGCCTAAAGATAGGACAGTTTTGTTAAACAATACTTTCAGAAAAAATTCACAAAATGGCAATTTTTAAAAGTTATTTTGGGAATAACCTTTTTTATAGTCTCTTCTCTTAAAGAGGCGAGTTTTAAGACGAGATTAAAAAAATGTTATTTCTCGGAATTCTTTTAAAATAGTCATGATTAACACAATATTTCTTAATTAATAGTATTATTGAGAAAAATGGCATGAAAATAGGGTTGTATATTCAAGTATTCAACACACCTACCCAATATCTTGGGTTGCTTTTTCGTGGGTTGATTGTTAGGTTTGGGCATGCAAAATTTTCAACTCAATTAACTGACTCAATATATATATATATATATATATATATATATATAATCTTGGAGTTTTAATTTTTGATACTGAGTTTAAATTTTTTAGTTTAATTTGTTTTGGTATTTTAAGACTTAGTTTCGATGAAACTAAAATATCATGCATATCCAATTGAGTAAATTATAATTAGTTATTGAGTAATGAACTCATATATTCGAATGAAAATCCAATACTTTTATTAGGCCTAACAAAATGCCCCCAACCGATTGGATTGGATTAATTTTTTAAAGCTGCTAATGCCATTGGTTAGGCTGGGCTGTGTTGGTTATTTCTCAACCTGAGAAAGTCAGATTAAATTGAAAATTACCTTAAAAAAAACTCCAGTCAACCCAACCCATACACACCCGATCTCAAGGATCTCCAATCAAACACAAAAAAAATAATAGTTTTGTACTCCATGCACCTTCTTTGTTATAGCTCAAGATATACATGTATGAGAAAAACATGGATTTCATAAAATAATAACAATGGAGCATTACATCTTGAATTTAAAAAATTTAGTTTATTCATCTTTTTTGGTAAGTGGTTGAGAGATTATAAAAAATATACCCAAAAGGTGCAACTACAACGAAGTCACCATTAAATAAAACATATAAAAAAGGAAATATGATGCAGCAACAACTATTTGATTCATCAACACAAACACACTTTCAATTTGATTCCTAATTTAAAAGGACAATATTATATTTTCTTTTTATCAAGGGTTACATAAAATTTACAAATAAATTTAAATATTTCACCTATAATCCAAAATTGTCATTATTTGAGTATTAAATGAAATCTTCTACCATGCATATTAAATACAATTTTATCGTAAAATTCTTAAAATCATAACCTTTCATTATTAAATGAACTATTTAGATTTTGCATTCCCGTCATGAATAACTTAAATAAGTCAAAATAGTTATACTTAATAGTTGTTTACAGCTTAAAATCATTAGCTGAGTGTTAAAATGAATAGGATAATAGTACAATTGTAATCAAGAAAAATAATGCAACAGCCAAATTATAAACTGTAACAAACGAGCTGTAAACAACTATAACTTGACAAATTTTAAAACACTTATTTAATATTTTATGTTTTTTATTTTAAGAACTTAAAATACCATAAGAAGATAGAGAATCCTAATGAGAGAGAAAAAACAAATCAGATTTAAGATGGAGGGTGAGATTAGTAAGAATAAAACAAAACCCACTAATTAGAGAGAGGGAATTAGTCTTATTTGAAAAATCAAACGGCTGTGATAACTTAGACTAGTTATCAAGGTCTTCATTTCATATTTTCTAAAAAAAAATTAAGGAAATTGTTATTTTCAACCCACTACATGGTAAATAAATAGATTATTTATATAAGCTTTTAGTCGTATGACATTTTTAATGAGTCATGGTTGAATAAGAATTTCTCCGAACCGAGAGGAAAACTACGTTAAAAAATAAAACATTAAATTCCGTACGAAGACAACGACTTAAGTCTGAACTCTTTATTATATGAGTAAGCTGCTCAACTCTACTACTTCTAACTCTACTATAAAGTCTATAACCAAAGAGTCAAAGACAAGACCCAAAGGTCACTCTGAACCCACTTTGGAGTTTTCACCAACTAATGGGTATCAACAATTCTCTACTCTTTTCCTTTTTGGGTTTCAGTTAAATGCGTGTGGTGTTCTTCTTTCTCCAATTCAGTTTCTGGGTCTTTTTTTTAGATGATCGTTTAAACCCAATTTGGAATACTGACAAGCAAGTGATTGATATGACTTTTTGTTATTGATTTGAAATATGTAATGTGTCCTGGAACTGTTTGATATACAATTGGGTTTCTGGGTTTTTATTGATTTTTGTTTATTATTAGTATACCAGCTTGTTTACATTGAGTTAAAGTTCCAAGCTTTGATTTTGGTTCATTTAAAAAAAAAAAAAAATTGTAAATTTTCTTGGTGTTGGTGGGTTTGATTTGATGAGCTCATTGTGGGAATAGATTTGAAATGAGCTTCAAATTTGTAGAACTGGGCTTGCATGTACTTTTGCATTGGGAATAGATTTGAAATGAGTATCTATGTAAGCATGGATTTCACTTGAAGACTTGTTCTTGTTGTAAAATATGGTTGAGAATAATATTAAAATTCAGATTTTGATCATGCATTGTTCTTGTGTTGATTCTTTTTTTTCTTTTTTCTTTTTTTTCAGTTTGTTATGTGTTTTTCTCATTTATGATCTGCAGCTTAATTACTACGCGAATAGGCTCTGGTTAGGTTGGCTGTTTCTGCTATCACCAATCTGAGATATGTTGATTTTCATCTTTATTTGGTTGGGTTTTATAAACTGTCTAATTAATCTGTCTCCTTTCTAAGGTCTATAGGCTATTGTCGATCCCTTCTCTGAACCATTATCGGAGTTAATGCCTATCAATTGGAAAACAAAACTCTCTAGAGTTGAAAATTCCATCAGTTTATGTGAATCTGAAGAACTATCTGCATTAGTTCACAGCTTCCTATGTGTACAAAAAGAATTTGAATTTATCTGTATATTTCCAAGTATTCTGCTGGAAATTAAGAACTTTCACAATGTAAACATTGATGTTAGTTTTAATATTTCATAGTCTTCCACTTTTATAAATCACTGACTTTCAACATCAGTTTTTATCTGTTTTTCACAAGGGTTGGGCTTGTAAACTCATAATGGAATCTGTTAATGTGTGCTTGAAACATATCACTTCCCAGCAGTTTAAGCTTTTGGGAGTAATGTTTTCCACTATGTATCAGAGCCTTGTTTGTCTAAAATGTGTCGTGCTCAAATTCTGGGAATCCCCACTCATTCTTCTATTTCAGTGTTTTTTCTGTTTCCATATCCATTTTAGAGTCTTTGTACAGAAATTATGTACAGATTCATTTGGAGTTGAAAGAAATTAATTAGAATGTAGCATTTATAGATATCAGTATGCTATGTGGGATTAGAAAGAATATAGAATCTACTAGGATTTTTTAGGATGGGTTTATGTATTATAACTTTCCTTAGTGAATGATTTTTACTCATCAAACCTGCTTGGCTTATACAATGTTGGCTAAGATATGAAGAGAACTTAAGAATCCTATTTCTGTTCTCAATTCATTTACAAAGTAGAGATTAAAATTGAAAAATCAGTTCTCTATCATATTATGTTAGTAAAGTTAAGAATTTAGAATTGGAGTTGTGGAGTGCTGATGACAAATTTGTGGCCTTCAATGCAGATTTTTTTTTTTTTTTTAAATAAAAAAATAAAAAAAGATGAGTAAGAATTGAGGAAGTATATTCAGAGAGGTTATCTGGTGGAAGAGAAGAATCATTTGAACTGAGAGGCAAATGGCTTCAATAGTGAGCGATGAAGATACTGATAACAGAGGTAGCGTATGGATTTTGGATCAGAAGCTTGATCAGCCCATGGAGGAGGAAGCTAACAGGCTTAGAAATATGTACAAGGAAAAGGTATGATGTATTACCTATTTTGAGACTCTCTCTCTGAAATACTTTACTGGGACAAACTGTTTCAAACCTAAATTGCAAATATAACTCAAAGTTCCAATTGCAAAGGCTTTCATCTGGTTTAAATTCTTATAGTTAGTCTAAAGATAAAGGAAATGAAATTGTTTAAAGGAACTTTTGAATTTCGTTGGACGAAACATGCATCATTATGTTTTTTAAAACTCTTGTATGCTCGATAATTGAATTGATTGTGCAGCCTGAGATGGATGTAGCCTGCCTATACCAAGCATGGCCTGAGTAAAATAAGGAGAATTAGAATATTCTATAACTCTTTTGTAATATAATCACACTCTTTGCTGATTCATTTTTTGTTTCCTTCAGAAATATTCAGCATTATTGATTCTGCAACTTGCATTCCAAAGCCTTGGAGTAGTCTATGGAGATTTGGGAACATCTCCTTTGTATGTTTTCTATAACACATTTCCTGATCGAATCGAAGACCCGGAGGATGTGATCGGAGCTTTATCATTGATAATATATTCCCTTAGTCTTGTTCCACTCCTCAAGTACGTTTTTATTGTCTGTAGAGCGAATGACAATGGTCAAGGTAAATTGATCTTTACCTATAAACTTACCTTTTGTAATTTTATTCCATGCACATATGAGCCTTTAAAGACTTTATTTAGTATTATTTTGAACCACTTGACACAATAAATTTTTCAAATTTGTCTAAATTCACTGATACAATCAATTTGATTTACGGATGCTTTTATGGATTTTTTTCATTAGTAAGTTACACATCCATTCAATGGATTTTAACCCACAATCTCACCCTTTGCCTTGCTCTTACAAGGGAAGGAGGTGCCATTTGAACTAGAGCTTATTGACACTATTATGGCCTTTTCTATTTTATGTGGTGTCATTCATCATCAGTGCAAGGAACAATGAAATTAATGTCCTGTATTTCTTTTTCTCTCTCTCTTTTTAAAAAAATTCTAATAAAAGTGATTCTTGATCAATCTTGTGTCTTTATTTTCTTTGGAAAAAATGTTGGCAAAGTTTCTTCAGGGAAACTCTATCTCAGAGCACTTTTAATGGTGGACATTGTTTAAGATTAATAAGAAATATGTATAACATGCACTCACATACACTATTAATGAAACCAGGATCCATTAGGTTCCACCTTATGTGGAGGAATAAAAAATACTCCCTTTGTCCTACAATAGATGAAAGTTTGCAAAGTGGCATGCATTTTGAGGGAAAAAATATAAACATAACTATCTCCAAAATGCTCTTAGGTTGGCATTGTATGTTCTGAATTACCCCAGGCTTGCATTTGTAATTTGATTTGGGCATTTAATTAAAATTATTATGTTGTTTTTGCTTCACTAAATGGGATGCCACCTACATACTTTGATCTATTGTGCAATGATTTTCCTCCTTCAGGGAAATGGAGTGGACATAATGAGTTTATGTTTGGGAAGAATTTCTCAAAATTTAAAAGAACTGGGAAAATGAATATGTTGGATGTATTGAACATGGAAATAAAAAAATATATTTTCATTAGTATGAAATAATATGTCACTTATCCAAATGAAAAATATATATATATATATATTGAGTACTATATTGATATTGCTGCTCTTTGCCAGACTGCCACAGATAAGAAATGGTCTTTCTCTTTTATTGTATTCTTTTTTTTTTCCTGAATTTATATTATGTGGCCCTTGATATATGTTGAACGATTTTAGCTGCATGCTTCCAATGGTAGTATGGCATAATACACATTATCTCACCTCTTGGTGAGGCATATTTTCCTATTTGATGCTGATAAGTCACCACTGAGTTCCTCAAACTTATACGCCACAGGTGGAACGTTTGCTCTTTATTCGCTACTCTGTCGGCATGCAAACATAATGATTATTCCAAACCAAGATCAGACTGATGAGAAGTTAACAACGTATAGCCGTTCCAAATTCTCTGAACAATCATTTGCTGCTAGAACCAAGAGATGGTTAGAGGAAAACGCATTCAAGAAAAATGCACTTCTTGTTCTTGTACTCATTGGCTCTTGCATGGTGATTGGGGATGGGATTCTGACTCCAGCTATATCAGGTATATATCTTTCATATTTGAACCCATAGAGCCATCAAATCTACTTATTATCTTTCTAAGCGATCTATCAACAAATGAACAGATTCTTTTTGATACAAAGTGTGTTTACTCGAACAGACCACTGAATGAGATCATGCAAAAGTCAATGATGTCATTAAGATAATGTTAACCATATAGTTCAACAATACTGTACACGTTGGGAGGAATCGGATTTGAATGTCTACTATGATCATGCCACATTTTTCACTGTTGGAGTCAGGCTGGTTGTTGGGGTGAACTTATCTAATTGTTAGTATTTGTGCAGATATCATTCGAATTAGTAAATATTTTTAAGCGGACACAAAAAAAGAAGAAGAAGAGAGTTAATGGTCTAGGCACCATTAAAGTAGCATTGTAGAAATACTTATCTTGCTTTTGGAAGCCAAAAATGGGTGGGTCTTCACATGAGCTAAAGTGTTGGTGTTGTTGTTGAGTCCCACATCGCCGGGGTGCCCATGGGTTGTGCATTTTATAAGTCATGGGCAATCATCCACTTACAAGAGCTCTTTTGAGTGGAGTTATGTTGTCGAGTCCCACATCACCGGGGTGCCTTTGGGTTGTACACTTTATAAGTCATAGACAATCCTCCACTTACAAGAGCTCTTTTGAGTGGAGTTAGGTCCATTTGTCTCTCTTCTTGGTATTAGAGCCAGCTAGGTTTGCCCCCAGGTTGTTGGGTTGACCCCTTGTTTAGTTCCGGCGAGTTTCCGGCGTTGGGGGGGAGTGTTGTCGAGTCCCACATCGCCGAGATGCCCTTGGGTTGTGCACTTTATAAGTCATGGACAATCCTCCACTTACAAGAGCTCTTTTGAGTGGAGTTAGGCCCATTTGTCTTTTTTCTTGGTATTAGAGCCAACCAGGTTTGCCCCTGGGTTGTTGGGTTCGCCCCCCGTTTAGTTCCGGCGAGTTTCCGGCATTGGGGGGGAGTGTTGTTGAGTCTCACATCGCCGGGGTGCCCGTGGGTTGTGCACTTTATAAGTCATGGTTAATCCTCTACTTACAAGAGCTCTTTTGAGTGGAGTTAGGCCCATTTGTCTTTCTTCTGGTGTTAGTCTATTAGTTAGCTTGATTTACATTGTAAGCTCACCATCTAATAACTTAAGCTTTTGGGATAAGATGGTCTCTAACAATGGAACTTTATCCAGTGTAAAAGATCATAATTAGGTTGAGAGAATAGTTTCCTTTGTAGGCTAGTGGTGCTTGGTGTTAATATTATAATATGTAGCTCAGGATGAAACTTATCCTACACTGTAAAAAGTATTCTGTAATTGAGATACAAAGTAAGATAAATGGAAATACTAAAGCAATGACATGGGTAGCACAATTAGTAACTACAACTATTAGAAATTTTGAAACTCTAAAAGCTGTTCATTTGTCGTGGTGCGTCCTTTGAGAATTGGCAATGGATGTAGCCTTTTTTTTTTTTTTTTTTTTTCCTTTCAGTGTAGTCCATGTCCACATTACTAAGTTCAAAAACCTTTGACCCAAAACCTAATTATCAAGACATATTTATGGGTTATTTCAAGTGGCTGAGTATCTATTGATCCTATTAATGCTGTTATCATCTTCTGTCCACGTCATTTACATATTGTAGATATTAAGTGCCAAATTTCAAAAATTTCACTGTTATTATAATTGCAATGATCTCCTTAAAAGTTGCCTAACCATACAATCTCTCGCAGTTCTATCTGCTGTTGGCGGGATAAATGTGGGCCACTCCATGATAAGTAATGGTATCTCCATGATCCTGACTCAATGAAATTTTTCTATACTCCCTTATATCTGCAACTCCTTGACTTTTAATTGTAAATCTATAACATTCACTATTTCTGTGATGCAGATTTAGTTGTGCTTGTAGCTGTTGTTATACTAGTAGGTTTATTTAGCATGCAACACTATGGTACGGATAGAGTTGGTTGGCTATTTGCCCCAATCGTGCTCACTTGGTTTATCTTAATTGGAAGTATTGGCATATTCAATATTTGGAGATATGATAGCAGTGTCTTGAAAGCATTTTCTCCAGTATATGTATATCATTATTTTAAAAGGGGAGGGAGAGATAGTTGGACATCGCTTGGAGGTATTATGCTTAGTATAACAGGTAAATTTTTGTTATGGCAGTTGATCTATTTTCATTTCTTTCTTTGCATTTCAATATAATCCTTTTGGGTTTCATGAATATCACATAAAAAAATGGTGACTTCTGATTCTATTGACCAGTTTTGGACTACCACAGGAACTGAGGCACTTTTCGCCGACCTATCCCATTTTCCAGTTTCATCCATACAGATTGCTTTCACAGTAATTGTATTTCCTTGCCTTCTTTGTGCTTATTCTGGACAAGCAGCGTACCTTTTGAAGAACCCAAATCATGTGGTGGGTGCATTTTATCATTCTATTCCAGGTTTGTCCTCTGATCTTCCGTCTGTAATTGTTAACATGAATGCTGGTATTCATGTTCATGTTGCCAGCATTCATGTTAAAAAAGTTTTCAGAAACTTTTGTTAGCAATGTGATTATTGAGCATTTTTAGTAAATGTGAAGCTCATTGAATGATTGGGAAATGGTCTGCCTGAAATCTTTGCTGATACCTTTTCGCATATCTTGTGAATGGTTTCTAGAAAACAGGTTTTGTCATGCTCCAGTTGTTGATTATAAGAGAGAACTTGGATTTCAGTAGTAGAGTGCATTTTACAATAATTTATTGGTTTGAAAATTATCAGGATGGGGTCAATTGGGTGAGGTCGTGAGTTCATGACCCATTAAGTGCATGTGTAACTTACCAAGTTATATATATATATATATATATATATATATATATATATATATATCAGGATGAGTAAATTAGTTGCTAATGTTTCCAGAATAAGATAGTTGGAGAAAAAGTGTTTGTTGTTCACAACATGGTAGCTCATTTTATTGTTCTAGGATCAGTCAGAATGTTGTATGAACTTCACAATTATTGTGAAATAGAAAGTGTTTGTTGTTCACAACATGGTAGCTCATTATATTGTTTTAGGATCAGTCAGAATGTTGTATGAACTTCACAATCATTGTGAAACATTCATGAATAGTTGGAATGCTGATTATTCATTATTCTGCAGAGAGCATATATTGGCCAGTGTTTCTTGTTGCAACTGCAGCTGCTGTTGTTGCAAGTCAGGCCACAATATCTGCAACTTTTTCATTAGTTAAGCAGGCCCTTGCACTTGGCTGTTTCCCAAGAGTGAAAGTTATACATACCTCAAAGAAGTTCCGTCACCAGATATATATCCCAGATATTAATTGGATCCTTATGATTCTCTGCATTGCGGTGACAGTTGGATTCAGAAATCAAACTCAAATTGGAAATGCTTCTGGTAAGTTTATGCTCTGTTGAATAATTCGTTATAGAAACTAATACCTCATGTTGAGACTCTTTTGCAGTTCAGATCTGATTTTCTACTTGCACACCATTATTGAAAATAATACCTCCTCACAGAGGATTAAATTTTGAAACAAGAAAGATGTACTATATTCTCTTAAGGTTGACAGTTTTACCAACTACCAAGACTAACTATTAATGTTACAGAATACTGAATTAAAAGTCATATGAATAGTTACAGAAGGGATGTATCAAGATGGAACTATGTTTATGGAAATGACATGTTTTACTATCTTCATATATATATATATATATATATATATATATATATATATATATATATATATATATATATAATATATATATTAAACTATCTTCTGATGTAATCTATTCACAGATACTTGTGCTATGCATTCTCTTTGTGTCATTACATTTCTATATACTAACATGTCCTATTTATATAGGAAACTTTAATGGGTCAATGCAACTTCCATTTATTTAAAAAAAAAAAAAAAAAACATATTTTTGTTTTCCTCTTCAACTGTTCTTTTCACGTATGCAAAGTTTCTATTGCTTGGATTATGGGGTTCATCATGCTGGATGTGGGTGTCCATATCACATATGCGGAAATTGTTGTTTTTTTACTTCTATATCATTCTTGTGTTTTTTATATTGCAAATAAATTGAACCAGTATCCAGTGATTGATGTCATGCAAGTGGTTTAGTTTTATTCTACCAGACAGATCTTGGTCTTTGTCTATTCTTGAATTTAACTTCTTGTCTATGACTTATGATAATCATGCTGAATTTAACTTACTGTCTATAACTTCACAACAGGGACAGCAGTTGTGATAGTCATGCTGGTAACCACATTGCTTATGACTCTAATCATGATATTGGTATGGCGCTGCCATTGGATAATTGTGCTGATCTTCACTGGCTTATCACTGGTTGTGGAGTGCACTTACTTTTCTGCTGTACTACTGAAGGTCAATCAAGGTGGTTGGGTTCCTCTTGTGATTGCAGCAGCCTTTTTCATCATCATGTATGTTTGGCATTATGGTACTACGAAACGCTATGAGTTTGAGGTGCACAGTAAGGTTTCAATGGCATGGATTCTTGGGCTTGGCCCTAGTTTAGGACTTGTTCGAGTCCCTGGGATAGGACTCGTGTACACTGAGCTAGCAAGTGGAGTACCTCACATCTTTTCCCACTTCATCACCAACCTACCTGCAATTCACTCGGTTCTTCTGTTTGTCTGTGTGAAGTACCTTCCTGTTCACATGGTCCCAGAAGACGAGAGGTTCCTAGTAAAGCGGATTGGACCCAAAAATTTTCACATGTTCCGTTGTGTTGCAAGATATGGCTATCAAGACCTCCATAAGAAAGATCATGATTTTGAGAGAAAGCTCTTCGATAGCCTGTGGCTTTTTGTTCAGTTAGAGTCCTTGATGGAAGGGTGTTCAGACTCGGACTTGTCTAGTTTAGTTGGCGAGCAAACTGATCAGTCAGGCAACATCCTTTTTAACAATAATGGCAATACATATCACTCGAATGTAGGTAGCACACTTTCATCAGAGGACTCGATTGTGCTCGTTAATTCTTCCTTGCATGCAAACAATACCATCAGGTCATATAGTGAAGCAAGCAGCCAGAGAGAGACTGATGAGTTAGAATTCTTGACTGCCTGTAGAGATGTCGGGGTGGTGCACATACTAGGGAATACAATAGTGAAAGCTAGGAGGGATTCGGTGTTCTACAAGAAGATAGCCATCGATTATATATATGCATTTCTTAGGAAGATATGCAGGGGAAACAGTGTGATCTTCAATGTTCCTCATGAGAGTCTCTTGAATGTTGGGCAGATATTGTATGTATGATGCGTTGGTTCTAACCATATTCAGTGTAATCTGTTGATGCCAATATCACTTTTGTGCACTACCTTCAGGCTTTCGCAAAGAGTGACATTGCTCACTATTAACAAAATTAAGAATAATGAAAATAAATGTTTCCTTTTTTGTTTGTTGTCTGGGCTATAAGTCTAGGTTGAAGGCATGATTTTTTTCTTTTTTTTGAGTCATCTGATTATCATTGAGTCCAGTTTGAGTTGAACTCGAGCAAGAATATCATATCCTTAATGAATTATTTCTCATATAAACTTTTTTAAAAAATAACCCTTTAAAACCTGTCACAATATGCGCTGCTAGACCCTAGTTATGCCAAATTAGCATATCAACATATTAACCTCTCTCTCTCTCTCTCTCTCTCTCTCTTATATAAAGAGATGAGAAAATCAAGAAACCGGAACTCTTTCCAGTTCATCAAGATTTCAGATAAAAACGAATCCCAGAATACATGGATTGCCCATCAGAAAACTAACATGATCAGATCAAACAAACTGATGATTCATTTGGATAGAAATATTTAAGTTTAAATGACTTAGAATAAATATTAGTGGGCATTATTTATTTATTTTTTTTCTCTATTGATGAAATTTGTGAATGGATTTGAGCTTCATTAATGTGAATTTGACATGACTTGATATAAAATATTATTTCAAATCCATAACATCACAAATGTTTTTGTTAGAACAAAATCCCCAAATCCGAAATCATCATGAGTTGCTGAATCTTTATCCAATAATTTATACTAACTATGAGTTGCTGAATCCTTATCCAATAATTTATACTAACAATCGTTCTTCAAATCCCTTGATTCCACAACATTGTGGCTCAGATGCTCAGTCATTCATTAACCTAATGTGACTACAGGGGCTTTCCATTAAGAGAGAACATCTACCAAAATTTCCATAGCATGGTGCTCGGATGAAGCCAAATGAAAAAGACAGAAATGCTAACAATGATCAATGCCTGAAGTGCCTCATATTGGTGAAGACAAGCGATACACCATACTTGTTACAGCAGTCTATGGCATCTGTATCTCTGATGCTCCCGCCAGGCTCTGCAATAACGCTAACTCCGTTCTCACATGCTTCTTCCACTGCATCTTTCCAGGCTGTTTACAGAACAAGTAGCATGCACGTTAAAAGATAAGATATAAAGGCCTAGTTCCACCTAACTCCAGTTTACAATGTCGTCACAAGCAATTTATTATTAAGGAATTTGTAATTACCAAATGGAAAGAATGCGTCGCTAGCCAAAGCTGCCCCTTTGACCTCATCCCCTGCTTTCTTCAATGCTATTCTCAAACTCTCTAGACGGTTTGGCTGGCCGCTTCCCATGCCCAACATACAGTTATTCTGCCCAAATAACAAGAAGAGTCAGGACCGAGTGCCAGCCAGATCCATTGGTGTATAAACTAAGAATGCATAAATATACCAACCTTTGCTATTACAATGGCGTTACTTATGACATGCTTGACACATAACCACGCAAATTCTGCATCACGAAGCTCACTTTCTTGTGGAGCCTTCTCAGAGACCACGTTAAATTGGATATCCTGGGGGGTCAAGTCATCTGAATCCTGAGCTAACCACCCACCACCAACTTGTCTGAGTGAAAGCTTTCCTTTTTCATTTTTTCTTGATTCCAGGATCCTTAGAGACTTGGATTTTTTCTGAAGGATCTCGAGCCCTTTCTTTGAATACTTAGGTGCAACAACAATCTCATAAAACATCCGAGTCTCACCATCTGTGGGGCTCCTAAACTCTCGGATTTCCTTAGCAAGAGCCTACAAGTAAAGAAAAACAAATTAGTAGAGAGGGTTTTAACTCCTCTTTGGTTCCCACTTCCAAAATTGGCAGCATCAGCAATCTAATTGTCACGTCTTAATGAATGGAGAACCGATTCAATCTTTTCAGTGCAGAGAAATTATTTGGCCCCAGGGCCTCAGATCACACAATTAAGGAGCACTGCAGGATTGGGTCGGGGACCTCAGATATGTCTAATATTCAATTTTCAAACTCAGCCAAACAAAAAGAACAGAATTTTCCAGTTTGTTTGGAGGAAAGTTCTTCCAACCCACTACGTGGCAACTCAAAAGATAATCCACAAGTACTTTTAGTCATATGATCTACTTAATACTCCCTCTGTCCCAAATTCTTAGTCATCTATTCCATTTTGGGATGTCCCAAAATATAATCCTCTTTGAAAAGTCAATAAATACATTTCCTAACTTACCCCTAACTTTATTTAAAAAGTCAATACCCCCCCCTCACTAAAGTTTAAATTAAAGAGGGTAGTTTTGGAAACTTGTATCTTTTTATGTAAAAGACAATGCATTAAATGATGTTTCCTTAAAAAGTTGGCTCTTCTAAACAGGACTAACAATTTGGGACAGAGGGAGTAGTTGATACTTAATAGTCATGTGACTTATTTAAATGATTTAATAAATCATGTGATTTAATACACATCAATGGTCTTATAAACCTCCACGTAATAGGTTGGAGGAAGACTTTGTCCCATAGTAATTATATATTATATAAGATGAAAGTTTCCCTGCTTCTTGGTTACATATCATCTATGCCACCCCATGCTTCAATGCACTTCAATGTAATAGGAGAGCTCACAAGAAATGCATACTGGAGTAGTGGAGTGTGCCTCAACATGTAAATGAAATCCATGCTAGACCCAAAACTTACAATGAGAAGCTTACCTCATCAATTTCTACATTGAAGGCTACAATGCCGCCAAATGCACTCACTGGATCTGCTTTTACAGCAAGTCTGTATGCTTCAAGGATATCATCACGTGAAGCTACCCCACAGGGATTTGTATGCTTTACAACTACACAGGTAGGGTTTTTAAACTCTGACACACAATTCCAAGCTGCATCAGCATCTAAATAGTTATTGTAAGACATCTCCTGCACCACAAAAGAAAAGGGCTGTAAGCAAATGTGATTCAACAGACGTGTACCATCAAGAAAGTGATTTCTGAATATATATATATATATATATGGTATTACTGTGCACTTATTTCTGTGTATTTTCCATGTGTTTTCCTCCTCCTTTTATAAGTAATGGTATTTTATTGAAAAAGGTTCATTTACGTTCAAAATCAGTGTTTTCATTACATTTAAGAAATGAGAAAATGAAAACAGCCTTCAACCTGTTTTCCCTTTCCTCTTGTTTTTGAGTCATGTTCTCAATTGTTGTTTTCTGTTTTCAGTTGACTGCCAACTAGGAAAAACAGGATTACCAAACATGCTTTAGCCCTTTTGAAGCTTCATTTCTTCGTCATTCAATATTTATATACAAAGAATAAAGGAGAGATACTTTGTCACCTTTTTCATCCTTACAAAAATAATTAACGACACTAGTGAAGAGAACTTACATACTACATTTCATATATCATATAATTTTTTATAATAGTTAATAGATGAACACAGTAGTATGTATTTCTCACCTTCCCATGGTGTTGAATAGCGGTTGCAATACCACCGGCATTAACCTCTGCAAGCCTCTTGTCAACATAAAATGCAGCTTTTTGATGAGGATTTTCACCATACCGAAGAGAACTTATGCGCTCTAGAGGCACAGTTAAGCTGGGAGGGAATTTATCTTGGAACAAATAAAGAACCTTGTCATCTATATACCCAAGTGGGAGGCAGTTTGGAAAAACAACATAATGAATTTACTGCATTCTGGTTTCTTAGATATTATTTTAAAAAAGAGTTTCTTGATGCTTTTCTAAAATCGTTCAAAGATCATTTTCAAAATAACACTTTTCTATCTTTTTAGCATCAAATTGGTGATTCATGAGTTTTTTTTTTCTTCTTTATTATTGGAAAGTTACACATGCACTCAATGGGTCTTGAATCCACAACCTCACCCTCCATTTAGAACTTATAAGGGGAGGAGATGCCAGTTGAGCTAGAGCTCATTGGCGATTCATGAGAATTTCAATCTACCAGATCGCTTTGTATGAGAATAATTTATTCCCACATGCTTTTGACTTGCCTAGTTAGTGGTGGTGTGTTGTAAACCAAACACAGAGTGCAAGAAGTGTAGAATCTAACTTTTCAGAAAGCAGCTGGTGTCTCAAATTTAAATGACCCTTTGGAGTTTCCTCCATTAGGGATTGATGTGCTGGAGAATAGTATGAGCGACTGTGCTGACCAATAAGCGGTGTCAACCTAACAGAGACAAGTGGAAGCTAAGCTTAATGATGCAGGACAACAATGAAGAAATAGGATAGATGGGAAAAAGGGATAGAAACAAACAGAACAAATCCTAAGAATTACCACCTAGAATCTGCCTGCAAAACCCTAGGCATCATCACCTTAGGGGTGTCTGGTATCACCACCAAACGAAAAAGAGAGACACATCTCAAATCATAGAAATTTTTATTAATCATCAAGTTCCTTGAAAATGAGTACAAACTTTGCTTAAATAGGCTACTAAGCCTTAACATAAGAAACCCTAATTCTAATGGGCTCGGCCCAATTATTAGAATTAAAATACTCATAAACTTGATTAGATACTAAGACCTAAAATAAACATACAATCAACTTTGAAATTAAAGATAAAAATAAAATAAATATTCTGCTCCCGCATCATACTCCTCTGGTTGGAGAAAACTCAGACCTCGAGTTTTATAATGTTGAAGGAGCAAAAGTCTGACACGGAACACTTGCTTCAACTCTGGAACAACATCTGGGAGGATGGAGAACAAAGGAACCTTGGATTCCATCACATCATTAAACTTGTCAGGAATTATAAATTCAATGTGTGGAATCGGTGAGGAAAATGAAACCACCTTGTCAACTTCATCAAGTTGTGTATCTTCAAACACTTGTTGCTTAGGCTCTACAATAAGCTCTTCTTCTTGCACTTGTAAGTCCTGAACCTCGATTGTAGCACTAGGGATTGGCGGCTCAACATTATTGGCTCTTGTGTGTGACACTCCAGATGGCCGCTCAACATTATTGTCTCTTGTGTGTGACACTTCAGAGTTATTGGTTTCCTTTTGAGATGCCTTAATTTCGTCTTGGATAATTTTTCTCAAGTTTTCTACGTGTTGTTCCAAGCGAGACCACCAAGCTGGACTAAGTGTAGGACTAGAAACTGAATGAACACTCACTTTATTCTCTTCAAATTGCACAATTGGTTGGCTATTCTAATGCCTCAAGTTGTCTTTTCAATCTTGAGAATGACCACAAGAAGATTGAGGTAGATATTTTGCTTGAAAATATTGTGGTAAATATTCATCTTGAAGCTTTGCTTTCATTTCTTCCCATTCAGTAATAGCCGGTTCTTGCCTAACAAAGCGCATATATTCAAGATTCTCCCAAAAATCTTGGGCTCTCCCTATTAACTTCCATTTTGCAAATCTAACTCTAGTGGCATATGAGAAATTTCTTCGATCAAAGAATTGTTCAATCTCATTTAACCACTTGACAAAAACCCACGGGCTTTCATCTCTACGACCATCAAAATCAGGTACCTCAAAGAGTGTCATGATTTAGGAAAATAGTATCTCAACAAAGAATCTTAAAAAGAACCTGAACTGTTGCTGCCTGACTCATGTGCCCTGTACTGAAGATGTTGTACGGGCATGATGGACTGTTCCAAGTGGCCTGAATAATTGAAGCTGAAACTTGCTGCTGAGCTCACGGGTTGAGTGCAACACAACTTCGCAGAAAGGTCAGGGGGTGTTTGGTGGTGCTGTGCTAGATCGTGGGTTGCTTGTGGTGACGCGGCTGTGCAGCGCAAGGCCAGTGAGGCGATGACGGCGGGGCGTCGGGAGGAGGAGCTGGGGGCTGAAGCTTTCTTGGGTTAGGATCAAGGCAAATCTGAGTTTTGGGTTGGAGATGGTGGTGTGATGTCGAGAAGTGGGAGCTGTGGTGGCTTGGGTTGATTCAAAATGGGTTTGGGTGCTGGAAATTTTCTGGGTTTGGTGGGTTATGAGTTTGCTGAATATGTTGGGAAGTTTGGCTTTGAGTGGTGGTTTTGATTGATGGTGGTGGTGGGTTCACAGAATTTTGGGGTGATTTGTGGGTTTCTGGTGGGTAGAAATACAATGGTGGCTGAGTTTTGGTTACTGGTTAATGGAGACAAAACAGTTTTCTTTTTCACTTTCACGTATGGGGTAAGACTACGACTGTGTTGGCCTAGCATTGTGTGTTTGGTTTTGTGATGGTAGTGAGATGGCAGAGGAGGAAGGGTGAGTTCATGGTGGAGATGTAGTTTTTGATTTGGGTTGGAGTAACAGCGTGGGGATCGAAGTTTGCTTTGATACCAAGTTGATGCAGGACAACAATGAAGAAATAGGATAGATGGGAAAAAGGGATAGAAACAAACAAAACAAATCCTAAGAATCACCACCTAGAATCTGCCTGCAAAACCCTAGGCATCACCACCTTAGGGGTGTCTGGCATCACCACCAAACGAAAAGAGAGACGCATCTCAAATCACAGGAATTTTTATTAATCATCAAGTTCCTTGAAAATGAGTACAAGCTTTGCTTAAATAGACTACTAAGCCTTAACATAAGAAACCCTAATTCTAATGGGCTCGGCCCAATTACTAATAAACTTGATTAGATACTAAGACCTAAAATAAACATACAATCAACTTTGAAATTAAAGATAAAAATAAAATAAATATTCTACTCCCGCATCACTTAAAAACACGATGATGTAGAAATGAAGGATGGGGTCTAAATGAGCCCTTAGCAATTTATTCAAGGTTTACAAGCATTGGGAAAATATTGTCATTGACTAATTCCTTGACCATCCACTACCATTTTTCCTTGTTAAGAACTGGGTAACAAAGATTTGGGAAATGATGGTTTGGATGTCAGTTACACACACACTCCATGGGTTTTAAACCCACAAACTTATTCTCCATCCCATTGTTAAGGGAGGAGGAAGTGCCATTTGACCTAGAGCTCATTGACAAACTAATGGTTTGGATATCATCATGATTGATAAGGGGTTCTATATTATTAAAGCTAAAGGTGAATGGGCATTAGAGAGAATACTCAGTGAGGGACCATATTATATAGGATCTGTCTTGAGATTCAGTCACCAAAATTTTGAAACTAAGTCTTGGTCATGGAGAAGATTAAAATGTAAATACATATCCCCTTGAAAGTGAGAAGACCATTTGTACAGTGTATGGAGAGAGAACCTCAAGAGACGCAAACAGATTTGAATGAGAGCAATCAAAATCTAAAGGGATTGTCATCAAGGGGCGAAAATGGTAGGAAATTAAATGCTAGTGCAAGATCTCAAAGAAGCACGGGAAAAAGCCATGAATGCTTGGTCTACCAATCAAGGATGAAGGTAACAGTTGCTTCCAATGACACCAAAAGGAATGTGACTGGGAAAGCACTCAAGAAATCCCCATAAAATGTTTATAGAGCACAGTGTTCTCAGCATGTGTGAGCCATTAAGTTATTTATTGGCATCTCTATTACTTTGGGACATATCTTTCATATATGTAGTGTGTTTTGTACTTCTGCTGGAAATCTAACCTCTCAGGTTGTGAGAGGATTCATCTTTTAGTTGTCTCTCTTCCCAGTGGAGGAGAGAGACTTTTAGTGTGCTTTAGGGACTAGGGACCCATACTACTATAGAGACTAGGGGCAATAAAATTTACTTGCTTACCATAATCAGCAGAAGATTTAGAACTTCCTGAAGTCTGCTTCCAAAGCCACTCAGCAACTGCAGAATCATAAGAAGCAACATGTTGAAATGCCTTCCAAGCAAGCCTTCTACGGAAGTGTTGATCATCCCCGTCTCCTTTTAGAAAATCTACGAGCAGAGGATAATCTTGTGGATCCACAACCACCAACACATCCTTGTTATTCTGTTTAATAATGGTCAGTTGAAAACTTGGAATTAGAGTAATTAAAACGAATATTAATATTAGGCCTAATCAAAATGATGATGTGTACTAAACTATTACAATTATGTTGCATTTTGCATTGTGCACTGTGATCCCAGAAGCAGCATATGGGTTTTTGCCTAAAAGCAGACCAACTTTGAGTCATTCCCCACCCCCCAAAAAAAATAAAAAATAAAAAATGGGTTATGCATTAATAGGGAGCTGAAAAAAGAAAAATGTGAGACAAATTCATTATAATATTAGACATTAGTATCCCACAAAATTTCCATAACCTAATTTCAACTCAAATGACAATATTGCTTATTCAATTCATAAACCGTAAGCTGCATTTCATGACCATACTTATAACGTTATTATGTTTTGGCAAGCTAAGCAAATGCGGCATCTAAAAAATCAGGCTTTGTACGGCCACACTTCGTGTTTCTTAAGAATTTAAACCACGTCTGGTTTATGACCTTTGCCACAATCAACATTGTTGGCTAAGAATCAGCCCATTGAATAACCTAGTTAGCAATTTTGGCAATAAAAATGTGATAATTTTAGACAGTTAAAAACATAAGAAAATGAGTTCACAAAATATTTGATTGGGGGCAAAAATTATGCATAAATCATGGTATATATGTGCCAAGTCCACAGAGAAACCCAGTATGAATATATGAACCCCAGATTTATTTTGCCTATAAAATGTCAGTGTAATAATTCAAAGAAAACCAACCTTTGCAGCAGCCCTGATCATTGCAGGACCACCAATATCAATATTCTCAATTCCATCCTCAAACTCAATTCCTCCAGTTGAAGTAACTGTATCATAGAAGGGATACAAGTTCACCACAACAACATCAAATGTACCTGTAAAGGAACTGTCTTAGTCAGGCAACCATATAAGCAAATTAAAACAAAGTACCCAAGAAAGAAAAAAAACAGACAATGAGATAGCTGGAATAGTGAAGGCAAAAGTAAAGGGTTTCACATCTGAACTAACCAATTCCATGTTTATTGAGGTCTTCCATGTGATGTTCTTGGTCTCTTCTAGCAAGAATGCCCCCATGTATGTTAGGGTGTAAAGTTTTCACACGACCATCAAGCTGTACAAGAAAATACGAAGAATCAATTTTATGATAGATCTTCAAAATGAAATTCCTCCTCTATCAATTCATTCATATATAAATATATTTTTGACAAAACTGGAACATCCAAACAAGAAGATATAAACAAAATCTGAAGAATCAATTTCAACAGTCAATGGTGGACCGATGGCAAGAAAACAACCAATAGCAGGAGACTACTTCCCATTGATCACAACAATCTGGGGTGACTTGCACCAGTTTATCAGAATTACAAGCATGATTATTGATCAATTTGAAGGTAAAATAAAATTGATTCAATCTCTCCCTGAAACAGCCTTAACATGTGCCTGCAGAACAGCCTTAAAAAAGAAGTGCCTCTTACAGTGAAGCAGAGAGGCAATTTAAATTGCTAAAGAACAAAACAACCTTACTGTCAAAGATATGATATGAACAATGGAATTTCAGAGTTAGGATCCAAATCTGAGTGACACATAGCAACTCCAGACAACAAAACACATCCTCAAATACATTCCATCACAATAAGATCTTACTTGCATAAATAGGCATATTCTAACGAATAAAGTAATGATGACTTGATACATTATGTACACTGGTAATCAAACAACTGAAAATAAACTTAAGCTAAAACAGGTACTCACCATTTCTGGAAAAGATGTAAGCTGTTCCACTTTTGTAACAGAGACCCCAGCACTTTCCAAAGCTGATGCTGTTCCTCCAGTTGAAACAATTGTGTAGCTATAGTTCACAAGAGAGGTCATCACAAGAGTAATCAACCGCTTTGAACACTAATTCAAACAAGGTTTCATGAAATTGACTGACATATATAAAGAAGATCAACATATCACTACAAGACCTTCCAGATCTCAAATCTTTAATAAAGAGGATATATTGCTTTAAGTGAGATATCTAAAACAAGAGCAGTATGTTATCAAAACAAAAACTTCAAAACAGGGAAATGGGTATTTGAATTTTGGAAACATTAGGTTCAAGCCGACAGATTTATCACCAAAAACAAAGAATAATCATAACAAGAGCTTCTTAAAATCAATATCTAACAACAAGGACAGCATACTAAAAAGCACTTATGCTCAAACCAGTACAGTATAAAGTACAAAAACCTTACCCCAATTCTTGAAGCCCTTTTCCAAGAAAAGCAAGATCTTTCTTGTCTGACAATGATATTAGAGCGTGCTTGTTTCCTGAAACAAACCAATAATAATAACACAAAAGATGAGAATATTATTTACTCATTCAAAGAAAAAAAAAAGTTTTCATTTTTAATAATATTTTTATCTGGCCAAGCTATCCTTTTAGTCATTAACCTCCACTTGGTGTAAAAATATACCACCAAAATCATTCAAATCATGTCTCCTTCAAATTCTCTAGTCTCATATAAGTAAGGATAAAAGGCAAGCACGGGTTGAAACACTCCATTTGAAGAGTAATTTAAGTAGAAACTAAATGGACACAATCGATAGTACAAAGTAGAAACTAAACTCTACCACATAACTCAAGGACCAGAATCATAGCTTGTCCTTTTATTTTATTTTATTTTTATTTATTTATTTTTTTCTATTAACAAAACTATTCATCAAGCAATGTGCACCAGAAAATGACAGGTCAAAAGAAATCCAAAAAAAAAACTCAATTACAAGCTTCATAGTTAAAAACATCACATACCCATTTTTCATCTCAATGAATTGAACTCAAATTCATACTGCCCACTTGATAAAGACTAATTTTTTAAACCATCATTTCAGCACTAAAACAAACAATTAATCTCTAATATTCACTATTTTACAAAACAAGAAAGACAAATAATATAAAAATGAAAGAGAGGATTGAAAGAATTACCAGAAGCAGTGTGTGGCACGGAGAGAGTATCAGTATCAGTATGAGTGTCAGCCATGGCTTTGATTGGACCACCAAAGCTGAAGCGCAGCGAGCACGAATGAACCCGACCGCACCCGATTAAGGACTGAAACACAACACAAGACAACAAAAAGCGAAAATGAAGTAACAAGTAAAGATATGGAGTGTGGAGTTGAGGGGTATTTTGGGGAGTCGAAAAGAAACTCAGTACCAGTAGAGAGCAGGAAGAAGAAGATGGAGTGGCGTTGATTCTGGGTAAGAGAGTGTGAGCTGTGGCGGCGGCGGCGGTGGAGGTAATGGTGGAAGCTGCACCAACCCCGAACATAGCGAAACACTTCAACTAGTGTTGTTGTAAAGGCGTTTACTCGACTTGGTCTTTACGCTGCGTCACACGACTGTATTCAATATCAGTCTTATATCAATGTCAAGCTTATATATCATATGTTAATGACTTTTTATATTGACCCTTGAGTTGTTTATTTTTTATTTTGTACTTGTTAAGAGATTATGTTTTTAATTTGATGTTAATCTATTGATGAAATTTCTATATTCTTCTTGATATATTTAGGGTGTTAAGTTACCTTAAAAACTCTAAAGCATCACAATATCTTGTTTGTATACCTTAGTTTGCAAAAAGGGTTTGGTGGGTGAAACAATGAAATTCTTAAAAAAAAAAAAAAATGGATGAATGAGGATTTGGATGTAAAAATGGAAAAGATTCAATGTTTTATAAAATTTATCAAACAAGAATTAATTAAAATAAAATGATATTAGTTATGGTTATCTATGTTTTGTGGTTTCTCTTAACACTTTTAGTTCAAGTAAAGAGGCTTCCCCTTAGTTTTAAGAGGAATTTTCCCATTTATATATATATATATATATATATATATATTATATAATATATATTTATATATATATACTATATATATTGTTATAAATTTTCCTCTAAAATTGTGTTTGTTATAAATTTAGTTTTTCATCTATATTTAAACAATTTAAATCATAACTTTCAATTCTACCCCTCTCAAAGGAGAAGATCATATTCAAATTTTGGAGTGGAGCACCTGTCCACTTGGAAACTGAGTGAGGAGCTAAAAAAATGTTTCCAAACCAAAAAAATAAAATAAAATAAAATAAAAAGAAGCTCCCAACTACATTTGGTAGAAGCAAAAATCGTTTTCTATTTGAATGAAATATTCTCATTTAGCAAAAAAAAAGAAGCAAAAATCGTTGAATGAAGTTTCCAAAAAGCGCTTTCAGCCAATGCGGCAATGCGTTAACAAATGCAACCCATGTTACCTTGCTTTAGGTAGCAAAAAATATCATAAGCTTTAATTTGTGATCATGTATATTAAGCAAAATATTTGTAAAAAACTGTGGTTTTGTTAATTGAGCATTTGGATTATGTTGGTCTAAAATTGTTGTTTCAAATGTAATTTACCAAAAAGGACTTAATTTTGATGTTAAGGTTATTTTTTAATTTTGTTCATACAATATATGTTAGCATTTGTAATAAAAAATAATAATAATAAGTAGTGGGAGGTTTCTTTGCTAAGTTATAGTAGTAAGTAGAAGTAACTTTCACCGCATAATTTTAAAAAGAAAAGGGAAAAAAAAAATGGCAACTTCAACATTTACGAAGCTAATCACAACCACATATTCACTTTCTTGATAAAAAAAGAAGTGAAAGTAAATAGAGTGAAAAAAAAAAAAAAAAAAAAATGCTGTGTGTGTGGCTCTTTCTTTCCAAGGAGTCAACTGTAGCGCTTTCAAATAGGAAGAAAAATGGGCAAAAGCTCAACAGTTAACCGTTTTTTCTTTTCTATTTTTACTCAAAATAAGATGCAATCCGTTCTTCTTTTATTTTTTGATAGCAATGAAATTTCTGCGTTTTGATTACACCAAGCTTAGAAACCTTTGCCCAACGTGTCTCAACCACCACCGAAGCTTTTTGTTGCGACAGCTTTCTCCATTGTCGCTGCAGCTTGCATCGAGAAGTGGCGGTGGCTAACGAGCAATGCATGGATGGTCAGGGAGGTGAGGGTTTTTGCTCATTTATAACTAATGTTTTTGTCATTAAGAAATTGCTTGAGGGTATTTTAGATACTAACACTCTAAAAATTGGGGTGCAAAAACGTGATCCATGCTTTAAAAATGATGTTTTCAAAAAAGCTACCCAGTACCACCGATTTTAAAAAGCAATTTTTGGCATTTTTAAAATCGCAATTTGTTAAAAATCGCCAAGCCAAACTCACCCTAAGCAACGAATTTTAGATGCATTGTAAATGGTTCATCAAGATACACGTCAATATTTTACAAAATGAATCTATAAAAATTATACTATTTACAATTATGGAGTATCATAAACTCTCAGTTAAAGGAGGAATGTTCCAATTTTTCTATATCAAATTCAAAAGGACTACCAGAATTCCTTATTTCATGTCATTCTTTTCCTCCTAGTAAACAAACAGTTAGGACTTAGGATGCCACTTCTTTTTTTGAGAAAAAGGATGCCCACTTGGTTGCAGCCTATAGGTGAAAACCTAAGGTAATTTTAAGTTTTGAAATTTCGATCCACATAATTAAACCTTTCCTATCATTTTGAAAAAGACCCATTTGAGCATGTCTAATGCCACCTTAAGTTTGTCATGTTTTCAAACCATAAAACCCTAAACACATTGTAAACCGTAAACCCTAAATACTAATTTTTAAAACATCCAAACAAAAGATGGGATTAACCATTCCTCTCCCCTCTTCTTCCCTTTCATCTTTGTCCTTTACTCTCTTCTCCCTCCAAACACATTAAACCATAAAACAGAAAGCCTGGACACTAAATCTTAAACTTTAATAACAAATTATCAATATTACCAAATCGAATCACTACTTTTTATTTTTTAAGGTCATGTTTAGGGTCCACATAAAATTTCCGGACTTGTGGTTTCTCAAAGGGAGAAAACATGCCTCAAATCAACGCTCCATATCACACCATATGCCATAAAAGAAAAGACAGAAGTTTCACTTATTGAGACGGGGTACAAGGACAATAGATGAGGAACTTCAAGACGTGGCTCACTTGGTAGTAACTATGTGGGTTTGGTTTGGGTTCTAAAAAGCTCATTTATCTATTTTCTACTTATTTAACCATTAACATTTCACATTTCTTGGTATTTCTAACAAAATATTCAAAATCACCCTTCCGCTTCCCCCCAACCATCAAATTCAACAACCAAAAAAAAAGTATTGTTACCTAATGACATGGCAAGTGGCAAAGGTGAAGTTGGAGAAATTATTACAATGTCTCAATCGGCATTTCAAATTTCTCACCTCCACCCTTTATTTTAGAACTAAAAATTTAAATTAACATTGTAATTTTTTAATTTTAGATACAGTTGTGATTCTACGAAATTGGAATAGCAATAAAGTGTATATTTGTGATAGTATTTGCTTCAAGAAAACATTTCCGCAGGAAAAATAAAAGGGACCAAGAGTCTAAGAGGACAATCAACAATAGCAGGAATGGTTCTCTGCAGACCAAAAACATGTTATGGTGCAGACCAAGAAAAGCTCATATAATGGTGTAGACCAGCCAAGGCCGATTTTCTTTTGGGATAGATCACCCAGAGAAAAACAAATAGCAATTAACATATAACCAATGGATTGCTATTAATCTAAGCAACAAAACAAGAGAAAAATGAATCACGAAAAATTAAAATAACATAGCGACCAATATTAATTTAAATCTATCGGAAACCAAAATGAGAGTAGAATGAGCAAATGCAATCCTAAGATATTTAAGTAGAGTTCCAAAAACAAAACCTCGGATATAAAAAAAATGGGAGGAATGGAAAGAAAGCAAATTTAGGCAATATCTTATTCCAACCATTTCCTCCCATCTAGTAATTCCCATGTCTCAAAACTGTAAAAAATAAAAATAAAAATAAAAATGCTAGATAAACAAAAGTAACAAACAGCAAATTAAAGTAAAATCACTGGGAAACTCCAAGCCACTTGGTGAAAACATCAAACTCGGTGTAATCGCTATCGGAGATCATAGTCTGGTACCATGCTTTTCCTGCTGCCTTGATTGCAGTTGCCTCCTCCTATACATTCCAATGTAAACAAACAAACATTAAAATTTACAAATCAAAACAAACAAACATTACAATTTACAAATCAAAACAAACAAACATTACAATTTACAAATCAAAACAAACAAACATTACAATTTACAAACCAATATCCATCATTCTGTAACTAAATTTCATTTATCAATTACTAATAAGTCAATTACCTTAGTGATTGGAGAGCGCTTCTTGGCGAGCTTCTCCTTCTTGGACTTGACGCGATCAGCCTCGGCTAAAAGCGCCATCCTCCTGGCGGTCTTGGCATAGGGATTGAGCTTGAGAAGAGCATTCAGATTCTTGAGAGGATTCTTCTTCAGTGTTGCCCTCTTCACTTCCTTCTTGATAGGCTTCACAACAGACTGCACCTCATCCGAATTGATGATCCTAGCAAGATCAGCATTCACCATCTTCGACCTAGGCAGCACGTAACCCTTCTTCTTCTCCGAGATCTTATCAAACGACCCATAGATCGAGTCGAGTTTCTCGAAAGCAGATTTTGTCCAGATAACGAACCTCCCGAGGTGACCACCGGGAGCGAGCTTGAGAAGGTTCAGCCTCTCCACGTTGACGATATCGATTCCGGGAATGTTCCTGAACGCCTTGACTAGCTTTGCACCCTCGGTGCCGTACACGATGAGTGGGCCCTTGCGGTTGATGTAGCGGCGGTTCCTCATCTTTCCCTTTCCGGGACGGATTGCGTGGCTGTCCTTGGCCTTATCGGCGTCGGGAGCAGCGCCGATCTGTTTCAATACCTTGAGAGCCGCGGAGGTCTTCTCGATGCTCTCGGCGGAGTCACTGATCACGAGAGGGAACTCAGGTACCGACTCGATACGGTGACCGCGCGCGAGCACAAGGGAAGGAATAGCAGAGGCGGCGATGGCCGAAACGACAGCGTACCTCTTGAGGTTCACATTAACCTTACGGTGCCAGCGGCGCCAGATCTTGGTAGGAGCGAACATGCGTCCACCACGGCACATGTTTCCAAAAGCTCCCTGACCAGCACGGTGAGTACCACCTCCGGGGACACGGGGGATACGAGACACGGCACGTCCGGTACCCCAGGACTCGGCGGAGGTCTGGTGTCCAGCTTTCTTGGACACGGCGTAGGGTTGGCGCTTGTTGTTGGAGATCTGGTGGTGGACGAAGTTGACGATGTCGGGTCGGATGGAGGCCTTCATGACATCGGGGATGGGAAGGGTTTGGGTTGAATCGGTGGCCATGTCACCCTCCAAAGACTGGATGGTCGCGACGGGGCGTGCGGCGGCGGCCATTGCTGAGGGAAATGGTGGATGCGAGAAAGAGTAGAGAGACTAGGGTTTATGGGTCAGACGGGATGAGTTATGTTTATGTGGCTTTTATACTTGTGAAATGTCTGAAATGCTAGGGTTTGGGGTTTCTATCCGGGTGTTTGGTTGTGGGTTGGAGTTTATCCCGAGCTGGTTTTATATGTGTATGGTTTTTGGGGTTGGGCTTGTCAAATGAGAAAATCTCAATTTGGGCCCAAGACATATAGATAATTAAAGAATGAGGTTTACACTTTTTTTTTAAGAGAAGTCAAAAAAAAAAAAATTATTTTCATTAGCTTTGGATATATGTTAACAATAAAATTATTTTATCTTTTGATTAGTTTGAGTATCTATACATATATGTTTTTTTTTTTTTTTTAATAAAATATAGTATCATGTTATATCATTTTCATTTCATATGCCAAAAACTAGAAGTTTGGTGACAAAGAGAACACTGGGGAAGGTGTATAGATAGAATGACTAGTGTTAAGCTACAACCTGATTGCTTGTTGAAGGGATGAATATGTTTCTTTAATTTGCAGTTTTTGGTTTTATTTATCAATTGAGCCTCAAAATGTTGTCTCAGATTTTTTGTCATGATAAGTGTGGTGGTACTATTCCTTACTTAGCAAAAGAAAAAAAGAAAACCCTTTAAAGGGTCCATTGGGCTTTGCCCCCTATTGCTTAGAAGGGAGTTGAATATTAGCTTTATAAGTACTTCAGCTAATTTGGCGAGTTTTGGGATGAACTTGAAGTTTACACTTGTAAGGCCTTCATCAACTCCTCTTATTGTCTTTTACTTATTTAGCCCCCAAAAAAAAAGTGTAAGCTCTTGGCCACTTTTGAAGACTTTGCAACTCTTTTTTGAGAGATGGTAACATCTTGACACACCTCCATCAAAATTTAAGACTTTTTGGAACTAATGCAGAACTAAATGTAATGAAGAATCTGCTGAAAAAAACCATGGTATAGAGGATGGTGATGTGTCTAGGATTTCTCATGGGGCTCGGAGGCAAATGGAGGTTCTGGAACAGATACAAACGCTTCTTTTTTATCATTTATCAATGAGTCGTGCAATTGATTTTACATGAGCCTCATGATTTTTTACAACTGGCCATTCCTTCATGCTTGGACCTTAAAGCTATACCTTTGACTAGGTCCATGGTTTTTGTAATTTTCACTTCACATTTTTATGATTCCCAGTCCCCACCTTTTTTTTAGTTATTGATTGATACCTAGCTTCAGATTCTCTAAACTGAGCACATTATGCTTTTGAAACTTCCTGGTAGAATTTTGCCTCTTGGGTGGAAGAATGCAGTTTCCATTTCTACTACTTCTGTAGGCAAATTTCTCAATATGGATGGCTGTTGTCAGCCCTGAACAGCTTAAACTTTAAACAAAGCCAGCTAATTTGCTTAAAAGCTACATTTATTTTCACATTTAAGCAAATAAACACTGCCAAATGCACTGAATTTGTAAAGTTTTAGTTGGTTCCAACTTTCTAGGTCTCTAGAATGAGGAAAAATTTGAACTTGGATAATGTACATCTTGGATTGGACCCAACTAAAATAGAATTTGTTTTCCCTCCCTTACAGCCAGGGGCAAAATAAGCTAAATATACAAGATAGCTCTAACCAAAAAGAGAAGATAAGAGCATTCACATCCGGTGAGCTAAAACCCATTTTTAGCAATAAAACATGATATTGTTCATAAAAAATTAGAAAAACACGCCCCCATCTAGTTTTGTATAATAGCTCAAATTTTTGCTAATAGCTGTAGTACTCGGTATCAATATTGAGTACTGTGGCTTAGGTAAAAAAATTTCCCACTTATTTTATTCACTCTCTCTTCTCTCTCTTCTGCTCACTCTCTCTTGCATCTCTCGCCTCTGTTCTCTCTCGTCTCTGTCGACGGTGGTTCAAGCCTTCAAGCCATCATCCTTCATACCTTAAGTTTTGTTTTGGGTTTTATTTTTTCTTTGTGGTTATTTTGAGGGAATAGGGATTGTTGAGGTGGTTATTTTGAGGGATTTGCTTCATGGGTTGTGGGGGTTTTGATATTTTGTGGTTTTGATCAAAATTGGGGTGATCAAGGACTGAATTTGGTGATTTTGAGGGATTAGATTGTTGGGTTTTTATGGGTTTTGGATTTTGCAAGGTGGGTGTTGGATCAAAATATTGTGAAATAAGAAACCCAAGTTGGAATAAAAAAATCAGTGGAAGAAGGTGTGAAATCGCACCACCGTGTGATTTCTTCTTTGTGGAGGAGCAGTGCCAGGAGTCGCGATGGATGGTCTTACAATCGTCGATGGCGAGGCGGTAACTGGCGACATGATGCCAGGAGTCACGATGGATGGTCTTGCAATCGTCAATGGCAAGGCGGTAACTAGCGAAGCAGATCCATTTGGAGGAGGAGGTGCCGCACGAGTCCATGATTTGGGGATAGATGCAGTCTGTTAAGGTTTTTTTTGTTGGTTTGTTGGTGGTGATGGGGGAGACTAGCAGAGAAAAGCAGTGAGGGAGAGAGAGACAAGGTGCGTAGGATAAAAGTATGGGTGCAGTTTAAGGGTTTAGGAAAAAAGATTATTTTAATAATATGTAAGGTAAAGTAAAGAGTGGGATGTGTGAGTTTACTGATAGTTAAAATAGAAAAGTAGGTTTTTAAAGAGGTAAAGTAGAGATTTTATAAAAAAAAACCGGATGGGAATGCTCTAAGATCAGTATATCTCGGACTATATGATGTTTTCCAATAAATTTAAGCAGATAAATAATTAACAGCTGTCCATCTCTAATTTCAAAAGAAACTTCATCTATTATTATAACAAGCATCAAATGCACTAAAAAGGCAAAATGAAAGAAAAAAAAAAAAAAAAAAAAAAAGGCTTTTCCATCAAGTTGACTGATACTCTACAAAAAGATAATTCATCTCCACTTGTGAAAGTAACAGATTGTAATCTTTAAATTTTTGACAGATTTATGATTCTAAGAAATTGGAATAGTAATAAAGTTGTAAATTTGTGATGGTATTTGCTTTAAGAAAAGTTCTGCAGAAAAAGAAAAGACTGGAGACATTCAGTGATAGCAGGAATGGCTCTCTGCACCCAAAAAAAAAAAAAAAAAAACAAAAAAAAGGGGGATGTGTCCAACCAGTTTATGGCGGTGACCAAGACAAACTCATTTGATGGTGTAGACCAGCCAAAAGGCCGATTTTCTTTTGGGAGATCACCTACCTTTGTTAGACAGCCACTAGAACACAACTACCTAATCTAGCAACTAACGAGAGAGGTGTTTCTGATGAATATGTTTCGATGCCATGCCATGCAGTTGTGTTGTTCCCAAGTTAGACTGGTCCTGGAACAAGAGTAAAATCACTAGTGTAAGAATTCCATGGAAAGCAAAAAGCTATAGATCCCAAGCTACAATTAAGTACCATATCTTGCAAACCATCCTGAACGTCAAAACAACTAGGAATAGTTTGTGATCTGAAATGCAGCTGCCCCTACAAGACAATAGAGTATCATTATTTAACTTCATTGTAGAAATACTCCTTTTTAAGAAGCAGCATGGTCTTAATAACCAACAACACTAATAATCTAAGGATCCCCAACTTCGTAGGGTATGTTAAAGGTGTTAATAACACAGATGGCCCAAGGAACCGTATACCATCTTCTATCTTTTATTAATAATATATACATATATATATATATATATATATATATATATATATATATATATATATATATATATATAAAATAAAAACTCCCTTAAAATAAACATCATCCTATATTGAACTCAACTTCAAGCAAAACATTGTAGAATGCCATACCATCCCATGCAACCTTTGTTGAGTTATGTAATGTACATCATGGATAGGTGGGATTGAGTTCAATTGTCCCTACAACAAAAGAATAAGAGCCCAATTTAGATATTGCATTTAAAGAAAGAAAAAAAAATATTCAGCAAATACATTAGTTAAATATGCATTACAAGTCCTCACATATTACTCCCTCTGTCCTGTCCTAATTTAAATCTCTTGTTTTCCTTTTTGGGTCGTTCCAAAATAAATATACAGTTTACAAATTAAATCACATTCATTGGCATTTTCCTATACTATCCTCATCCTTTTTCAATAAAGTAAACAAGATTCTATGAAATGTCGTGTCAACTTCTAATGGCATTTTAGGAAGTTTGTTAGACTCTACTTTTATTACGAATCGTGCCTCATAAAACGAACAACCAAGACAATTATTTTAGGGAGAAAGAGAGTATGCTTATGCAACTGATTGCAAATGGTCATCATGGCTTGGAACTATTGGGTTTCATAAACAAGGTTTTGATAAACATATAGGTTATATTGTTGTTAATACTTATCTATTGTTCCTTCAGTGAACTCCATAATTTTACAGCTATAATAAGATTAATTAATTGATTAATAAAAGAAGAAGAAGAGATTTTACCATTCCCTGCACAATTTGTTGAGTGCCAAAATAGCCATCAAGGGCTGCAGCTCTTGAGTTCAGTTGTTCCTGCAATAAATACATAGAAAAAACTCTAAATTCTCAGTAACAGTCATATTCAAATGAGAGGATAAATGTTGAAAACAACAATTTTTCCTATTCCATGCATGAAGGTAGCTATTAAACCACACCATACCATCCCTGGCATGCTCTCCTGCGATTCATAAGAACAATCAAGGGCTGGTGCTCGTAAATTTGAGTGTCCCTACAACAAGTATGGAACCCACATCAACAAGTTCTTAAAATATAATATCAGAACCTGCATTTCTTATACAATAAAATGAGTATGTCTAAAGAGGGACACAACATTACTAACCATTTGTTGCCAGCTGTCATGGGTCCCAATTGATATGACCTCTGGCTCTGGATGTACCTATAATTACACAAAAAGGCCTACTTAAATAAACAAAGTTCATAATAAAGTTGCAATGTTCAAATCATTACAGCTAAAAGCTCAACTAACCTGTCGTTTTTTGGATGCACCATTTTTTCTATTTGTCTTGCTAGTGCTGTTACCTTGGTTCACTTCTTCAAGGCCTTGAGGAGCATGAGTTGATGGTGAGCTTGGTTCTATTACACTCTGAATTGAGTTATTTACACCCTCACACTTTCTCAAAGCTTCTTCCAATGCATTCAATGCAATATTGTAACTCTCTTGAGATAAAGACCCTTCATCACCCAACTTAAAGGCCCGTCGACATAGATCATTGTAGCGTTGAACCCTAGACTGAACAACAACCGAACCTTCTCTTGTTGTATGTCTACTCTTTGCATCCTTTGTCCATCGTTTCAATATATACTGAGTCGGAATGCTATGTACACCAGACATTTGGAGAACAATCATCACGTGCCTACAAAGGAAACCATTGAATTCAAATAAACGGCACAAACAAGCTATATCTGATGTCGTTTCATTCCACACCACAATGAAATCTTGATTCTCTTCAAAATCTTGAACCCTAAAAGTTTTGTTTGCTCCATCTTCACTTTCTTTTCTTGGATGACAAGCAACTACTCCCAAAACTTCATTCTGGAATTTCTTAAATGTCGCATGTGTGTACAAAGTTACCAATTGTTTCCCAAAAGGTGATGGAGATTTCAATCCTGGTTGTTTATGCCAAGTTTCAAAATCTGCTTTTGCTTCCTCTTCACACTTCTCTCTTAGAATCACTTTATAGTGTTCTAAGAACTCCTTCAATGTAGTTTTCCTTTGCATGTATTTGTCAAAGAAACAGTTCATACTTTCTGATCGTTGGGCTGTAGACATCCCTGCCAAAAAAATGTCTTTCATATATGTAGGTATCCATCGTCCACGGTCTTCATACAAAGATTGGAACCATATGTCATTTCTTAAATTGAATCTATCAACCATTTTCCACCATCTCCTTTCAAACTGTTCATCTGTCCAAGACTTAAAAATGCATTTGTTAAATTTTGCCATAAAGTTATCATGTTGCCTTAGTACATAACTGAGCTTCTCAGGAATTTTGCTCAGAATATGCCACAAACAAAAACAATGACGAGAATCAGGGAAGACCTCTGCAATAGCTTCTTTCAGGGCTTTGTCTTGGTCAGTAAGTATCACTCTTGGAGCACGTCCACCCACTGCTCGAAGCCAAGCCCGCATCAACCATACATATGTTTGTTTAGTCTCTTCAGACAATAATGCACATCCAAGCAAAATGAACTGAAAATGATGGTTCACACCAATAAAGGGAGCAAACGGCAATTTATATTCATTCTTGATATGTGTGGTGTCAAAAAAAACTACATCGCCAAAACTGCCATAATCAAGCCTACCTTTCGCATCGACCCAGAAAACATTTCTCAAACGCTGCTCTTCATTTAGATCTATTGCATAAAAGAAGTTAGGATTCTCATCTTGCATATACATGAAATGGTCAAGCATAACTTGAGCATCTCCTTCTTCTAAAGCCAGATGCTTTCCACTATCTAATTGATTTGAAATGCCGCCTTTCTGCTTGTCAACTTTCTTATAGCCACCAGATTGTCTAGACATTGTAGCAAACATCTTTTTTGTTCTTGCCCGGATAGCATGCACAGCATCAACATTACTACTACCTAGATCTAAATTCCGATGACCCCGAAAGTAATAGGCTTGGTCTGGAAAAATTTCATGATTATGCTCCTTTATGAAACTACAGATAATCCATCTACAATCTTGCCTTCTCTTAACATGCATGCAGGCTTTGCAATCTGTTTTTGTCCAAGAAAGATTAATTCTACCTCTTCTTCTTTTTACAGGAGTGTTCGTTGTGATTTCTATATTTGAAACAGGTTCCATGGTTTCATCTGCTTTACGTTCTCGCTTGTTTCCATATCTAGTACATGCAAATTTTGCATCAATAAATTTTCCGGATATTCTGGAACGACGGCTGGCCTTTATTACAACAGCAAATCCCACAGACTTAGCGTATTCTTTATAGAATGAAAAAGCTTCCTCCTTTGATTCAAATTCCATTCCATCATGAGGCTCTAAACTTTTGAAAGAATTTAAGTTTATACCCTCTCCAGCATGCCCCTTGTTTCTACTGTCAGATATTCTACCATTTACATTTGGTCCTGTATTTTCCTTATCCTTTCCAGCTACACTAGGAGAATTTATGATCAATCTGTCCCTATCATGCACTTCATCTCCACCATTCACATTTGATCTATTGTCTTCCTTATGGTATTCTCCTGAAGGCTGCTCAAGATCTATCCCCATCAAGAAGACTTTATTTCTTTTTTCCTTTGGCAATCAAACTATTGACATATGCACCTGAGACATGAGAAGTAAATGTGCACCTGTTAGAAGCAAATTAAAGAATAATCCAAAGTCATCTAAAAGCTCCAAAATAACATCGAATATAATTCACATGTAAATCAAACAAAACCAAATATGAAAAATCTTAAGATAAAGTAGAAACTTTTATTAATTGCAAGAAATAAGAAGTTTCTAGCATTATGAATAAAGAATGAAAAATGTTTAGCAAAAAAAATAAAGAAAGAATAAATAATGAACAATACTTACAAAGAAATGAAAAACGATCATTCAGAATTGCTTTAAGAAATATAAAGAAAAGCCAGCCAGATATCAAATTAGTGCTAGTTCGGCAAAGAGAGAGCGAGAGAGAGAGAGCAAATCAGTAGTGAATGTGTTAATCTGATAAAAGTCCTTAAACTTCTATATATCAATTTTCATCATGTAGCATAACAATCAAAATCAAATATGCATCAATGCTACCACAGTAAAGCCAGGTTGCCACACCGATAATAAACCCAAAAAATTCAATATATATGAAATAGAAAAATACTTATTACATACAAGAATAAACCAAAGAGAAAACATTTTTCATATTAAAAGTATTTTTTTTTTAAAAAAAAAAAATCAGAAAATGCTAAGTTAAGTACAAGGAATATGCAGAGAAGAAGCAAATAAGTAAGAAAAATGCTAAGATCTAAAGAAAGAGGTAAATATCCCAGTAGAGCTCATCCAAAGAGAAAACTATATCATTCATATAATTTGACCATCTACATAAAACGAGTAACTTTTTGCAGTTACCACAACAATATAAATTCCAATTATTTTTCCTTCAAGGCTGTATCTTTCAAGTACCAAGGTTTCATTTTATAACTTCATGAATTGCAAAAGTCTTGGCAATTTCAAAGCACAAATCCAAGCAAACTTATTAAACACTCCATGATTTTTCAATGAAAAAAGAATTAAACAGAGGCTCTGGTTACCAGCTGAGCTGGAATGTCTAGCAACTAGGAAGTATGGGCCTAGGTTGTGAAACATAACAAGCAGCTTCATATATGGAAGTTAGTTGTCACGGTGACCCTAGAAGGTCCACCACAAATGACTCAACTTAGCAATTTAACCTAATGGATATAAGAAGCGTTTGTTGTTTATTCTACATCCTAGGGAAATGCTTAAACCTAACATAACATGTCTGCAAAATGAATACTTCGACCCATTTTCAGATTCATTGCAGCAAAGGAGTACAAATAGAGAGTATACAGGGGTCTTAGACTGGAATCAAGAATTTGTTTCCTTCTTGGAATATCTGTTGGGTGATAACCAAGAAAGCAGGTTAGATGCATTACCATGTCCCATATGATGTAATGACACAAGAACTTCATATGTTGATACTGTTTGGAAGTTAGCTTACTGGTGGAGACTTGGCTTTTCCTTGGTAACTTGCAATCAAATTCGGCATTCAACAGGATTGTGAGAATACACATTGTGGAGGGCCCAGGCAGCCCCCGTTCTGTAGCTCATCTTTGAACTCAGGACAACCCCCCCCCTCTCTTTCCCTCTCTCCAAAGACAAGAAGAAGGTAAATCGACAGCTATGACAAGAGTTGCATTTAGTAAAACCCAGCTATTTCTCCAAGAGAATCACTTGATCAGCACAAGACTATTTAGTTAAACAAACAAATATGACCAATCCTAATGTGACAAAAGAGAAGTAATTTGGACAAGCTCTTTGAGCTGTTAACAAACCAGATTTATTAGAGTAGCTTTTAAATAAGATTCACAGGTAGCAAACCTACAAAAGAGAGACTACTTATAAAAAAATAAAAAAATCACTTACAAAAGAGACCGTTAGGATGTTTCCACACTAAAACCAGAACTGGGACATTAAAAAAGCTAAATGCCAGAACATGCAGTATGCATTAAACTTACTCAGTAAATAATAAAGTATTGCTTTCTCCTCTCTTTACTGAGGAAGTAGGAAAAAAATTAGATAAACACAACGTTCTAGGTGGCGAACACTAATTTATGACATCAAATACCCTCTTAATTAACTAAAGGCAATGATCCATATAATCCAGCAACTCTTTAAAAACATAGGGACATAGAGGAGATAGCAGTTATTGTGATAGTATTAAGCATTACATCAGCTAAACACATAACATTAGTGTCAAAAATCTTCCGAAGTTTTTACAATACAACAATCCAGAAATGGAAACTTTCAAACATAATCCTACACAAAGCAAACTGTGACTGCAATAACAAGATAAGAATGTGAAAAGAAAGCAGATAACAAAGCATACCCAGATAAGTAAAATAAAAATTTCCACCTCATGAAACACTCAAAAATATAGAATTCATTCAAAAGCCCACATATGAGCATATGGGGTCCATGTGCAGACCAAGATACTATACTACTACTGAGTACTGACCACTAATTTGGACAAAAACTCAAATTATAAACAAAATAAATTTGAATAAATTAAAAGACAACAAAGAAAACAGACAAGTAAACCAGATACAATACAACAGTAACAAAAAAAAAAATGGTAACTTTCAAAGAAAATTATACACAAAGCAACATGTCATTGCAATAAAAAGATGATAATTTGAAAATTAGCAGAGAAAAAAAGATACCCAGATAAGCAAAATGCAAAATTTCCACCTCTCAGAGACATATAACACTAAAAAATGTAAAATTTCATTCAAAGTCCCACATATGAGCATATGGGGTCCATGTGCAGACCATGATACTACTACTACTGAGCATTAATTAGAACAAAAACTCCAAAAAAAATTAAATAAACAAAATAAATAAAATGAACAAAAAACCCAGAACTATAACCAATAAATAAATAAATAAACAAACAAATTAAAATGAACCCAGAAAAACCCAGAACTAGTTAACCAATAAATAAATAAATAAACAAACAAACAGTTAAGAACAGAGCTAATAAGTAATATCACACAGAGACAGAGAGTATAAGAAAAAATTATAAATATAAAAAAATAATAATAATTAGAAGTGAAAGATGAGAGAGGATAAGAGAATTACAGTAGGAGGAGGAGGAGGATTAATCACAGACGAATTATAGTGTTGCATCAGATCGTAGTGGTGACTGGGAGAGGGCGAGTAAGCAAGTTTTTTGGTTTCTCCATTTCAGGTTTAGGGATTCAGAAACCAAAGCCGTACTCGCATTTGGGATCTACCATACTCGCGTTTACTCGCCCGGCCTAACACGTGGCTCCAACTTTGTTCTTTTTCCTTTTATATTTTTTTTACTTGTGTTAATCGTATATATTATATCTCCCCTTCCTGCCTTTCAAATTAATATATCTAAGTTATATTTAGAAAACAGTTTACTTACAATTCGGTTGGGAGAAATCTTTATTCAATCCACTAATATGGCAGTTGAATGCTTAAATAGATCATCCATATGTATTTTTAGGCATATAATCTTTTTAATCCACTAATATGGTAGTTAAATATTTAAATAGATCATTCATATGTATTTTTAGGCACGTAATCTTTTTAATGAGTCATGTGACTTTTTTAAATAATACATGTGGACAGTCTATTTAATTAACATGTAATGGGTTGAAAGAAAATTTCTCCAAATTGGATTTGAGATAAACTATATCTATTTATTTATATATAGTTTTAAAAATCGAACAGTTGAAAGATAACAGAGAGGTTTAAGGTTTTTGAGGTTAGATCAGAGTTGAATCAAACGTCAAATCAAGACCATTTCATAATTAATTAAAATACTAATCAATATATATATTTATAAAAAATAGAAAATAATATAATACTATTTATTTAAAAAAAAAAAAAAAAAAAAAAAAAAAAAAAAAACAAAAAAATAAAATAATAAATATAAATAAAATCAAGGATTGGATCTCTTATTTTCACATTAATCTCAAGAAAGCTTGTGTTGGGGTCATTTTTTTCGTCTTGCCAAGTGTTGAGGTCCGATTGGGCATATTAATTGACCTGGGTTCAAGTTTGAGAAGTTGAGTCTGCTACTCGCTTTACCACGTTAATGACAAAGGCTAGCGATGCATTTTGAGCGAATCCAGCAACTTTGGCAAAAAATAAACTATGAACAAGTTTCTTTAAATAATTTAGTAATTGTTAAAACAAATGAAAATAAGTTGCAATGGCTGGAAATTTAAGAGAGAAACGATGAAGGAAAAGGGAAATTTTCTATTTATGTATACAGTGATTACTAAGAGACAATCCTTTTTTCTGTATCTACTAGATAGCTTCAAGTTGCAGATTTTTCTCTTCAATCCCATATGGCTGAATGTTATCCCCCTCTGTACAAGATTTTGGGCTGGCTTTTATTGCATTGATTAGACCATGGTAATAACCTAAAGACCCAATTATATCTACTGGTACATAGCACAAGTTAGTCTTGTGCAGTGAGCCATTTTGGAAAATAATAACAAATTGATTCTTGCCAAGACAGTTAGCATAGAAAACTAAAGCCAATGTGGTTGACTTCTTCAAAAGGAAAGATTGCCCCTGGAGTTGTTGGATTAGTGAGCCATGAAAATAGGTCTTCAATGCTGATTTTGGGTAGGCATTTGTGGATTGATGTTGTCTGTTTGGTGTAGTTGTTCATCCAGCAGATATTTGAGATTTGATAACAATGGATGGTTTTACACGTTAAACTAATGAAGGCTTATAGATTTGGTCTCTGTTTTCTAGTCTCACACATGAGTTTGTATTGAGCCTGGAACTAATCTTGAGAGAAAAAGTCCCTTATGCCCCTCCCCACCTGTTGGCTTGAAAGACAAAGGCCTGGTTCAGTCAGTTAGGCCACAAATAATTAAAATCAAGAGATGGACCCGGCTGGAGCTTTTTGTGAGATTTTGGGCCTTAACCTTTAGTTTATTTGGCTGGCCTTTTGGTTATCTATGGGATGTGAAAAATCAGCCTCTAACAGCTTGTAACCAAACCAAGGCTCCACTGTCACTATTCACCTTCTTTAGCATTGACAAGGTTGCATCAATGCACCACCATCATGAACAACAACGTAATAATCAATCAAACCGGAGTTCATGGAGGGGAAGATTCTCAAACCTATTTGATGACACCAAAGCTCGTGAAGGGGAGAGTCTCATATATGTTCAACGGTGAGCCAAATGCGAATTTTTTGCGGCTCAAATTTGCCTAGAATCGACCAAGATTTGCCACATGAGCCGTTTGAACCCTTGAGCAATATGTCAGACCAATAGGCCCAACCACGGTTCGAACGATACAAACGATTTTTTGGGTCTTTGGTGTTAAAAAATCGGATTGGTGGCTAGTTCCTGGTTAATCCAGTCCGACCGGTTAGTATGGTTTTCAAAACTATACATTATATGACCATTAAAATTTGAAGTCCCTCTTATATCTAGTTAATATAATAATATACTCTTACAAATTTGTTACATGAACTAAATACCCTTACTCATTTTTCAGTACCCTTACTCATTTTTCAGTAATCACATGATATGGTTTCCTAAAAATTTTCCTAACTCTTTCTCAACCCCAATCTCAAAACACAATGTATTCAATAATTACAAACTCAAACCCTCACACTCCCTCCCCACCCATTCCCATCCCCAAATACCCTATCCCCTAAAAAAATCTTAAAATTTCCAAATACCCCTTCACACCCTTTTAAATCCTAAATCAATAATGCCCTTAAACCCCACCATCACTCTAAGTACTACAACCCAGGGCCGACCCTGGGGTAAGCCCAACAAGCCCCTAGGCTAGGGCAACCCCCCACCTCAGGGCAACCAAAAGGGGAAAAAAAAAATTTATACTATAAATTAAAAAAAAAAATTGTATTCATAAAATAAAATTTTTATTAGAAGGCAAAAAAAATATTTAGAAGGCAAAAATAAAAAATAATCATAACTCATAAACCAATTACCAATACACGGGAGGGCAAAAAAAATATTCAAGGGCAAAAATAAAAAATAAGCAGAACTCATCAACCAATTACCAATACATGGGAGGGCAAAAAAAATATTCAAATGACAAAAAAAAAATATAATCACAAAACAGACCAACAAATCTAACCAAAACTAAACCCAAAAATAAAATACAAATAAAACAATACAACACACATTACCGGTAAAACACAACTTTACCAAACGTGAGACAAAAAAAATCCCTAAATCACAATCTTGAAAAATCCCAAATCACCTTGAAACCACCGGTCCACCACGATCAACCACTAGATCCGGTAACCACCAGTCCAGCCACTGAAGGAGGAGCAACCGATCAGCCACTGAAGGAGGAGCAGCCGAGCAGTAGCCAGTAGCTAGCCATTGCCACGCGCAAGGCATGCCGCACCCAGACGCGCACGCCGCACGCAGACTGGTAGACGGCGCCTCACAGCCAGACTCTGATCTATTCTCTCTCTCTCTCTCTCTCTCTCTCTCTGCTTCTCTCTGGGTCACGACTCTCTCTCTCAGCGCCTCACAGCCAGACTCTGGTATTTCTCTTGTTTTTATGCGAGTCTCTTTTTAATTTTTACTCTCTCTCTCTCTCTCTCTCTCTCTCTCTCTCTCTTCTCTCTCTCTCTCTCAGATGCTGTTTTTTATTTTATGCGAGTGGCTTTTGCTTTTAATCTTTTACTGGCTTCAGTTTTGTTTTTATGCAAGATCAACTTTTTTTTATGCTGATGCAAGTTATGCTGTAGATGCACTTGTCACTTGTTTGCTTTTGCACTGGGGCCTGGGACAGTGGTGGGTCATGTGTGCACATGCACTTATTTGTTTACTTTTTTGTTTTTTTTTCTTTACTTTTTTTTTATTTTTTTACTTTTTTTTTTTTGAATTTTTGTTATTTGTACACTTTGACCGAATATATTGTAATTTGTGTGAGTGTTGTAGTATTTGTGTTTGTGAGTATTTATTTTATATTTATTTGAGACTTTGAATGTTGTGTTGTTGAATTATTTGAGATTTTAAATGTTGTGTTATTGAGTATTTATTTAAGACTTTAAATGTTGTGTTGTTGTATGTGAATGTTATGTGGTTGAGTATTTATTTAAAACTTTAAATGTTGGCATGTGTGGTGTGATTGTGTTTGTATTGACCGAATAATGTAGTGTTATTTTTATTTTTTGGATGGGAGTGCTGTGCATTAAATTTATTTCTCTGTGTTGTGTTTTTATTTTTATTTTTTTATGGGAGCGTAATAGTGTTATTAACACTAAAACATTTTTTTTAGTTAAAAACTATTAAACCTAAAATAATATTAATAGGTATTAGTTTAGATTTTTAGGAGTGTAATATAATTTTTTATTATTTGAACGAGATTGTAATATCATATAGGTTGTAGGTACTAGGTACTATGACGAAGAATGAGAATAAGAATGACAAGAACAGAGTGAGGTCTTGAAAACAAAAGTTGGGATATTATAATAGAAAAGTCAAGCAACGAAAAGAAATAATGGCAAAATCATTAAAGGGTTTGATTTCTAACCTATTTAATATTAAATAATAAGTAGGGCAACCAAAATTAGGACGAGGCTAGGGAAACCCAACTCTCGGGGCTGCCCCTGCTACAACCCCGTGAAGGATGGAGTCATCGCATTTGACAACGACTGCTTTGTCATCATCGGCGAGTTAGGCATGTCATATCCTCTTCTCAGTGCGTCATTCGAGTTTTAGTTCAACTATTGAGATTCCTAAGGTGAAGTTGTTGGCGATATGTATGCCAACTTTCTTTCCCTTCCCATTACCATCGATATCGAGGAAGAAAGCATTGTTGAAGAAGGAGAATGATAAGAAGATTTTATTTTTTAACAAATTTTTGTGTCATCTGTGTTGAAATGCAATTCCTGGAGCTTGATCATTCCCCTCAGCCTTTAGGGAGGGTGATTCTACCAAAGAGAACATAAGAGCAATAGAAAAAATCATTTTTAATAGTGATTGTTGATGCTTTTTGCCTTAGGCTAGAAAACCCTTTTTATAGGTGAAAATTGGGGTGCGAAACTTTACTCTTAGCAATGTTGGACTAGGGTTTAGCACCAGTTGGTTTTAGAAAAAGTACTTCAATATTTGGCTTTTTTAACCGCCACATTCGTACACAAAGGTTGACCTTGTGTACGCAGAGCTATGATTTTTGGATCCATATCATTGGCAATACCAAAGGAATTGCAGGGCTACAATTCCTTTAATCTAAACCGTCCATTTAATCCAACCGCTCCAGCCTTTGACAGCTCACCAAATAGCAAAAATACAACTTTACTCTTCAAAATATTTCAACACCCGCGTGAAAACCTCTAGCCATTTCCAAAAAAAATTCAAATTCCTCTCTCTCTCTCTCCCTTCCCAAGTCTCTTTCTCAGTTCTGCCCAAAACCCCTTTCTCTCTCTCACCCATCGACGACGCTGGTACGCCAGCAAAACGCACCCCTTCTCCGGTGGCGAACAGCCCCACCTCATCGGAAAGCTCCAAGCTTTCAGGTACTCTCTCATTCTCTCTCTATCCCTCGCTGCCTCACTCTTTCTCTCACCTCACCTCTCTCATCTCATCGGTTTTGCAGGGCCATCTTCGCACGCCGGCACAGTTATGCCTCTATCTCTATTGCACTGCCTGATTTCAGTCTCCCTCGCAACCACCAACCACCGCCATGATAGCCTCCCTCAAATATTCTCACATAAACAGGTTTTGAACGGAAAAGAGGTACGTATAGTTTCTGATACTTGATTTTATTGGGGGATTGTTTGATTTTGAAGTGTTAATTTTGTAGGGAAGTTACAAAATTGAATGTTAGGGTTTGTGATGGCTCTGTTTTGGGGATTGAATGTTAGGTGAAACGTTAAAAAAATTTATAGGTTTTTACTTCTCTGTTATTCACATTAAATAGCAATGGTTGAATCTATCTACACAAAAATGTTTTTGTTTTTGTTTTTGGGACTTAATTTGACTGTCATTGTGTTTATAAATATTTTATTTTGTTGTTGTTATAGTTTTTTTTATGTACCCAAATGATATAATATATGTTTGGCAAAAGAATGGTCTTGTTTGGGTGGATGAGAGAGTGGTGCCAAAGGATCACGAAGACAGTAACTATAAGCTTGCTTATGATGAGTTTCTTTTTAAGGTATGATTGTTGAATGTTTTCTGATTTCATATTACTAAGAATTGCATATTCAGATTATTCTGTTTTTTTTATTTTTTATTTTTTTGTTGGATGACTAAGGATTATATTTCTAACAAAATAGAAACATTACAAGCACATAGCAGCAAAGACTGTTAACTCCAACAAAAACACAGGCTTAACAAAAAATAGAAATAAAGCACCAACTCAATCAATGTTTGTTGGCAATGTGAGGACTCTTTTTCTTTTATATGTTGTTTGGATTTGTAAAATTGAGTCTTTTTCAAGCAGCATAAAGAATGTAATACCTCCAAAAGACTAAAACTCTACTTAATATTAGAACATAAAATTAATAAAAAAAATCTTTTTTTAAAATAGGGCCATATCAATAGGAAATAATATTGATGGAACTAAAATTTAACTTTTCTTCAAAGTCTAACATAGGCAATAAAATTAAAGATTTTATTTTTTTTTTTTTTCATTATTGTAGTAAGATTTTGAGTCTTATGACTTTAGGTGTGCTTCTATAAGTGAGTTTTATGTTGTGTGGTTGAAGTTCATTTGATATAATGAGCTAATAACGTATTTTTGTTGGACGTGCAAACTATGGAAGAGTTTCACTTGATATATGCAATTGACTTCTATGTCTACCTTTCCTTCTTCCTTGTTTGATTGAATTATAACATGTATGAAAATCCATGGACATCTTTAATATTCAATGCTTATATCCTTGTTTCCTTTAAATCAGTTTGTTAATTACAGGGGTATAATTTAATACATTGGATAATACGACGAGATATTTCTCTCAAAACATGGAGACCAACGTTGTGACGATACCTCAAGTTGGAATGCAATTTGATACAGTAGAAGATGCATGGAAATTTTGGTTAAATTATGGAAAGCAAATGGGCTTTGATGTTAGAAAACATTACAGAAATAAAAGTAAGAAGGATGGAAAGGTAACATCAAGGGGATTTGTATGTGCGAAGGAGGGTTTTCGAGAGGTAGGAGATAGTCTTGGCATCCGTGACCGAGATGATACAAGGTGTAATTGTCATGTATGGTTATATGTAAAATTAGAGCGAGAAACAGGAAAGTATGTGGTGTCTGATTTTGCAGGGGAACATAATCACATTTTTCATCTACCAGAAACAGTTTACATGATGAGATCTCAACAAAAAATGTCAGAAGTATATGCAGGATTGATTGATTTAGCATCCTCTTCTAGAATCAAGCCAAAAGTAGCTCATGTGTTAATAAGTAGAGAGGCTGGAGGAAGAGCTAATCTTGGATACACTGACCATGATCAGCAAAATTACCTTAGAACAAGACAGCAAAGAAACTTGATGTATGGTGAAGCCGGATATTTATTAAGGTATTTTCAGTAACAATTGAATAAAAATCCTTCATTCCATTATGCAGTACAATTGGATAGTGAAGAACAAATCACTAACATTTTTTGGGCTGTTGCTAGGATGCTTATTGACTATGCTAATTTTGGGGATGTGATGACCTTTGACATTACATATGTCACTAATAAAGCTCTAAGACCATTAGGGGTGTTTACCGGTTCTAATCACTATAGAGGGGTAATAGTTTTTGAAGCTGCACTTTTATATGATGAAACGGCAAAATCATTCAAATGGCTTTTTGAAAGCTTTTTAGATGCACACGCAGATAAAAAGCCCAAAACGATATTTACAGATCAAGATCCTGTAATGGCAAAGGCATTAAATGAGGTGATGCCTAACACTTGGCATGGATTATGTACTTGGCACATAATACAAAATGGGATCAAACATTTGGGGAATTTGATGAAAGATGGTTCTTCTTTACTTCAAGTATTTAAAACTTGTATGTTTGAGTATGAAGATGAGAATGAATTTGAAAAATCATGAGAGGAAATGATTGACAAATATGCTACACATGATCGTAGTTGGTTAGATGATATCTATAAATTAAAGAAAAATGGGCAAAGTACTACATGAAGAATACATTTACTTTAGAAGTGTGAAGTACCCAACTTAGTGAAAGTTTGAATGGAGACTTGAAAGCTTACTTAAAATCATATTTGGATATAGTACAGTTTTTTGAACATTTTGAGCGGGTGGTTGAGCAAAAAAGACATAAAGAGTTAGAGGCTGAATTTAATGCCAGGCAAAAATTTCCCAAGTTGAGCTTGAAAAATTCTTCGTTGTTGCAGCAAGCCATACAAGTGTACACACCTGTGATATTTAAAATATTTTAGGATCAATATGACCTTGCATCAGCAGCAATGATAAAAAATCGTCGAGATGATTTGTTAGTACATACATATACTGTTGTGCTTTTTAATGAGGAAGGCAAAAATTTCCCAAGTTGAGCTTGAAAAATTCTCCGTTGTTGCAGCAAGCCATACAAGTGTACACACCTGTGATATTTAAAATATTTTAGGATCAATATGACCTTGCATCAGCAGCGATGATAAAAAATCGTCGAGATGATTTGTTAGTACATACATATACTGTTGTGCTTCTTAATGAGGATGGTGAGTACATAGTATCTTTTGACTCTGTAGAGTAGACAATTTCATGCAATTGTAGGAAGTTTGAAACAATTGGGATTTTATGTTGCCATGCTTTGAAGGTTTTTGATTTGCTTGATATAAAAACTATTCCTGATATTTACATTTTGAAAAGATGGAGAAGAGAGGCAAAAAGTGGATATATCTTGGAGAATACGACAAGTGTGGAAGAGGATGTCAACTTGACTGTTACACAGTGCTATAGAAGACTATGTCCTAAGTTGGTGCGTTTGGCTTCTCAGGCAACAGACAATGAAGAGACTTCTGCTTTTTTAGAGAGGATGATAGAGGAATATGAAAAAAAAATTGAAGACATTCTAACAAAAAATGTGGCTGATCATCAATTGCCTCATCCATTGTCATCATCTAGTGGTAATAAAGTTGTTAATCCAAACAAGAATTTGGACAATTTGGTTGAAAGGGCTAAAGTTCTAAAGAAAAGAGAAGGGCGTAAGAGTGCAAAACGGCCAAAAAGTTGGGTTGAGAAGCAAGCGAAAAAAATGAGTAAAAATACCATAAAGGATAGAGTTGGCCAACAATTTTTCAAGGCAAAGTTTTTATTTTTATTTTTATTTTTTACCCCTATTAACTTTCTATGGTTTATAAATATATATGTTTTTATGCCTAATAATGTTTTTTTTTTTTTTTCCTTATAGGAAGCTAGTTGTCCACCCAACGTACAACACAATAACCACGGCTCACATGAAGAACATGATTCCCATTAAGTAAGAATTTTCTTGATTCATAGTGGAATAACAAGTTATTTCCTTAAGGAATAACTTGTTCATGTCTTGGTATATTACATTTGTCTTTTCATTTGTAAATTTTCCTAATAAGATATTATCATTTGTGGTATAATAGACTTATCAAATCTGCCCATCGGCACCAATGATGTCATATGAATTTGAGCGAGGAGGTAGTTGTGATATCGGTTTCACATCATTCCTTAAGGTAAATTTGCTCACATATTTTACATGTATAAGTAATTAAATGATTTCTTACATTTCTACTCATACTATTGTTGTGATTCATAGGGACCATTTGTTAATACCACCTTACCTTCATCATCGTCTCAAATATCAAATAATGCAAATATTGATCAGGTAAAAAAGTAAACGTTTTCATACTTGAAATTGATTAAACTTACCAATTAAAAAAAAAATCAATAGATTAACATTGGAAAATTGGTTGTGATGTTTGTTATATATTTGTACAGGGAGGTGAAGTTGGATTAAACTATACATTGACTCCAGGTGTTGAAAATACAAATGCTTACCTGCAAACACGAAATTTTTTTGGTATGTAAAAGCTTAATAAATGGTAATTTCAATTAGGGTCAAATTTTCTCATGTGTTTAAAAATTTAATTTTAGATTTGGACACGTTTTCAGGAAATTGATTCTGGCGCGTAGAACTGAACATGTACCAGATTTTGTTATTAGCTGTAAGTATTGAGAGATATTTTTTTATTTTGACTAATACTGTTCTACATTTAAGATATCAATTTTGGCACGTCAATTTGTATTTTTATTTATTTTTAGCTAATATTATGTTGTTTTTTTAGGACTACTCTATAACAAGACTTTAAAGTATGATGGACAGTTTTTTGCATAGCTATTAAACAATAGTGGATAGTCTTATATATAACTATTGAACAGCATCTTGGACATTTTTTTGGAGTTGCCAATTCTGGATAGCCTTATATACAACTAATGGACAGTATCTTGGACATTTTTTTGGAGTTTCCAATGCTGAATAGCCTGATCTACAACTATTGGATAACATCTTGGACAATTTTTTTGGAGTTGCCAATGCTGACTTTAGGACAACATTTTGGACAGCATATTTGACAATTAGAACAATTGTTTGCACAACTTGTAGCAACTTTTTAGACATTATTTGTAACTAATGAAGTTATTGAAACATGTTACTTTGTATATGTGCATGTTTAAGTAACTTATAGTTAATTTATATATGTAAAGAATAAGTATTTGGAGTTACAATGGATATTATCCATTTGTGTTATGTGGAAAACATGGTTGAAATTGTGAAACAAAGGAATGGTGATATTTTCCTAGTTTATTTTGAAATTGTAAATTTTTTCAATATTTACAGGTTCTAATTGTGGTGACATTCTCTTAGTGTATTGTGATTGTGGAATGTATGGTTGAAATTGTGATTGTGGAAGCATGGAAGGGTGATATTCTCTTGGTGTATTGTGAATTAGTGAAAACTGAAGAGACATTAGGAAGGTCTATGCTTTTAGAAGCTTGAATTTGTGTAACTTGCTTCCAACTTCTAAGCTATTTGTATATGAATCAGGAGATGAATGTGCTTGCTGGCCTCAAGAAGGAACCTTTAGACATAAAGTTGGCGTAATCTAATTCATTTGGCTTTGTAGGACATAATTCTTATATCTTGTCTACACTTTACAAGTGTATATAATATATAAGTTCAACCTCAATTTATTAAAGAGGGTTGAGCATTAGACTCGTTGCAACTTGTATTATTATTTTAGCATTTTTGGGAAATCCTCTTTATGATTGTATAAATGCAAATAAAATTTAGTTGATTTTTCCATAATGTGATCTAATAAATTGGCTGAATTTATTGAAATGCCAATGTTTCAATTGCACTAATGATTAGTTATCTTCTAAATAGCTAATTAGAAAAAGTAAATGCCTATTATTAAATTTGATCTTCCTGAAACATGAACAACTTTTATACTAAGCCACATTCTATTCATGCATACAATTTGACAATTTGCACTATGTATAGTTACATCCATATCAGAGTGAAATAAAATTACCAAGACCTCCCCTAAAACATTACAGTGAAAAGGAATTCACCTTCAAAATCTATCTCACAACATTTCTAATATACCAAAATCTCAATCTCTAAAAGAACCTACTTTCACTCACCACCTTTAGCTTTGTTGAAAAACAGAAAAAGTGCTCAATGTCAAAACACCAAAAACACACACACACACGCATTCCTCATGCTATACAAATATTATGCAAAAAGTCGTGTCATGAACAAAGCTTGGGCAAGGATCTTGAATGACTAGCTTGATACTCTCGATTTTAGGATCTTGTCATCTACATTTGCATCTTCCCACAAAGTTTTTCCAATTCTAAAACCCTCCATTGCATTCCTTGAAAATGTGCTTTGATGGAAATTTTGTGTTCAGAGAAAGGTGCATACAAACTTTGGCTGAGAGCTTCTCATGGTTCAATGCACAAACATATCTCCAACTTTTCTTCTTCTAATTGTCCTGCACGCACCTATGAAAAAAAAGATTTGATCAAAACACATCCTATATAAGAAAGGCATGAATTTGAACCAAAAAAATAAAAACAATCAAGCTTTTAAACCGGTGAGATCCAACTAGAACTCACAGCCACCACCTTCACAAAGAGGAGGGGAAAAAAAAAAAAAAACACTCCAAAAACAGAAATTGTATATATACCCACCTTCTGCTAGCAAGCATCTCTGATGGGACTAAAAGCTTTCCTTTTACAACTGCACAGTATCTTAAAAATTAACATGCACTTCTAAACTTTGCCACTGTATTCATTTAAATAGACATTTATTTCAATGAGTCATTGACACAATTTAGAAGAAATGGCTATCATACAGTGTCCATTCTACCCCAAAAATCAGTCATAATCATAAAAACATAGAAGACAAATACAAAATCCATATAAATTTGTTTCCCATAAATCTAAGGTCTTGAAAAGAACCATTAGGTTGTAATGATGAGACCATACAAAGTACCAAGGCATTGGTTGGTGGAGTCCAGGCTGTTCAGCAGGAAACTGCTTACCTATTGATTACTATAAAGACCATATCAAATATGTAAACTTCTTTGGGAAAAATTAATACATAAAAACCAATTTCTAAACACCAAATTGATACATAAACTTCATTACCAGCCAGCCCATATTAAGGAAAATGAAAGTTAACATATTTATAAACGTATAAAAAATGTAAACTCAGTTTGTAAACAAAAGGACAGTAAGAATAGTTTACTAGTATGACCTCATCCAAAGACGACATGAGAGGATTCAAATACAAAGGCTAAAATGTAATATCAGCACAGAAATGCTAAATTAATTGGGCCATAATTCTTTGTATACAACCAAAGTGAATGTTTGATGATTCTAATCTTGATATGTCCGCAGGAAGGGTAACTTTGATTTGGGCTCGCTGTTACAAAAGCAACATCATTTTTATAAAGCCTAAAAAATATTCCTCGTACTTTCGTTGTAATTGACTGCAACATTAAGGAAAACTCCAATTTTCCTCTTCTATTCTTGATTTCAACCTCTCTTTTTTTTAATATTGTTCCCTTGAACATGATCCTATTCCAGTAACATGTTGCTTTAGATTTTTGGTACGTGCTGCAACTCTGTAAACAATCTAGTATACTTGAATAAAATGCCTTCAATTATTCAAGTTCTACTTGAACAAAATTATAGGAAAACTTCTAAATTCATAAAAAATCTGCTTTTATAGTTAGTATTCATCTACTTGGTTCCTCAATTAGACGCTTCAATGTTCAAATAGCAAGCAATATCAAAAAATTAGTTACAGATTTAGACCTTCCTAGTCCTTGTGCAACACAGACATCACAAAAAATAAGAAGTTTTAATTTATACTATCAAGCCTTTTTTATTAGTTTTGGTGATGGAAAGTCTGGTTCAAGCATTTCATCGAACACCTTAAAGGAGCAGAAAACATAGGCCTCAAATGAACCCCTGGGATGTATGTGGTGCTGCCACTCATAGCCAAAACCTTCACAAAGAGGGGAAGAAAAAAAAAACACACTCCAAAAACAGAAATTTTGAACAACAACAAAATGTAGATGCTCACCACTTAGAGAATAAATGAATTTTTTTAAAATTAAACTTGAAGTCTGGAAGCTGAAGATACCAAAAAGTTTGAACAACAACAAAATGCTCACCACGGTTTTTTCCTAGAGGAACTCCTCGGGCATTGAGATGGTCTTTCAACCCAGACCCAGACCCCAAACTCGGATTGCGAAGCCCTTAATCGGCCTTACAAGTGACGATCGACGGCAACGGAGTGAGCTAGTCTCTTCAGCATCGGCAAGGGGGCGCGATTTTGCCGACGTACTACAAAACCTATGAGATGAGAGAGGTGAGGTGAGAGAAAGAGTGAGGCAGTGAGGGATAGAGAGAGAACGAGAGAGTACCTGAAAGCTTGGAGCTTTCTGACGAGGTGAGGGCCATTCGCCCCCAGAGAAGGGGCGCGATTTGCCGGCATACCAGCGTTTTCGGTGGGTGAGAACTGAGAAACATAGACTTGGGAGGGGAGAGGGAGAGAAAGGGGTTTTGGGCAGAACTGAGAAAGAGACTTGGGAGGGGAGAGAGAGAGAGAGAGAGAGGAATTTGAAATTTTTTTGGAAATGGCGGGATGTTTTCATGCGGGTGCTGAAATATTTTGAAGGATAAAGTTATATTTTTGCTGTTTGGTGAGCTGTCAAAGGCTGGAGCAGTTGGATTAAATGGACGGTTTAGATTAAAGGAATTGCAGGGTTGCAATTCCTTTTGGTATTGCCTGGGATATGGATCCATGATTTTTAAGGGTGTTTTGACACTCTTGTGCATTTTTCGAGTGAAATTTGCTTATGTTGTCATCATTGGGAATGTGCGCTCGATTTGTAGAGAATACAAAATAGGATGTCTATAGTTTCCTATTATTTGATCATGCTTAGAAACAAGTAGAGTTAATAGCCCAAAGAGACAATCCATTTTGTTTCAACCTACATCTTGGGTCCATACATGGGGCAATATGATACACGACGTGTTAGGTCATTTACCATGATAGGGACCAACCCACTTCTTAGGCTGGATGGAGTCCAATTCTTGACTCTGCTACTATACCTTCAAATTCAATCCTCGTGCTAGGGAGAATTCCAAAAATGTTCTCAAAACTTCTTTGCCCTCCCATAATTCTTTTCCTCTCGAATCCCTTCTATTGTAACTCTCCTTTTATATTCTCCAAAGTGTTTAATTCTTCAGATGAAATATATTCAATTGAAATTTCCAAGTAAGTCTATTTAAACATCTATTGCTGTGTTTTACAAAGCAAAATTGTTTTATTATTTGTTGTGTTTACCTCTAGTGCAAGTGCAACTAACACAATTCCATTAAAAAATTTCACACTTCAGAAACATCAGTATAGTGTTTCCAACATCAGTAGGACGCACCTCTTGCAAGGCTCCAGATCCCATTACCAATGCTACTTCCCTTACTTCAATCCACCAAAGATAGGAGAGCTACAAAGCATGATATTTGTTTGGTTTAATGCAGCTCTCCAATGTTGATCCAAGTGCTTAATTCATTTACGAGTTTAGCAATGGACCCATATACTATTTGGAGTTTGTCTTCAATATGACCCAAAACCAAATATGTTCCTCAAATTCCATGGTTTCCAAACTACACAATTAAAGAGAGTAGCCCCAGCCCACTGAGCCCAGAATACTTTATTCACTAGTTCTTCTCTCTTTATGTAGTGTTTATAGACCAAAACTCACGCCCCTGAAGATGATTAAGGATAGAATGAGGTGTTAAAACAATCAACGAACAAAGAGTTAACATAGCATTATGAGATCGCAAGAATGAAACTTGACAGAAACGTTGGATTTGAGCTCAAAACATTCTTTGTAAGACTAAACTTTAACTACAAAACGTAGGCCCGATATTGAATCAGGCCAAGATTGGGCCCAACCTCACCATATGCTGACCCATACCAACCCAACCCACCGTGAATGACAATAATATTACTGGCTACCAAACTAACTTTTTTATTTATTTATTTTTTGAATACGTAAATTTATTGAAAAATGGAAGAGGACAAAACCCAAGTACTCGTTTATCCACCCAGAAATACTCATAACAAATTATACTGCATGCATGTAAAACACAATATTGGAAAGACAAAGATAAGAAAGGAAATTGAAGAACAAATAAAGTGATGAGTTTGCATGAAACTTCGAGAATTTATAATTCATCGTGTTTGATGACCATGATCCAACACGATTCTTTTGATAATACTATAATTTGCATGCGCTGGCTGTTGAATTGATTCATGTACCCACTACCCTCCTTCCCCTTCTGGCTTTTGGTTCAAAATGAATTGAATCCAAGTTAATTCATTCACTATTCACATACAGTAATCTATGAAAGGATCTGAAGATCTTTGTATTCAGTAATGGAGGCAAAGAAATATGAGAGAGAGAGAGAGATTATAATGTGAATGAATTGATAAAACCTCCTTAGTATTGATTAGATATTACACTGAATATATATAGCTCTAAGTCTGCAGAATAACAGACTTAACAACCTGAACAGAATATCAACAGAATAACTAACTTAGAGGCACGTGATTAGCATGAGTTTTACTTATCCTAATTTATCATCTTGATAAGCTACATGCCGTTTTACATATACTGAATTGAAACTACAGTAGCATAGTCTTCTGTTGTTAGCTTCTTCATCCTCCCTCAATCGAATGGGGTCTCACAGACACAGTGAGATTGCGTTGGAGATCAAGGAAGCGCTGCGTGGGAAGACTCTTAGTGAAGATGTCTGCAAGCTGATCAATGGTGGAGACAAATTTCACCACGAGATCCTTACGAAGAACTCTTTCACGAATAAAATGAAAATCCACCTCAATGTGCTTTGTACGAGCATGGAAGACAGGATTCGAGGCAATGGCAAGGGCAGAGACATTGTCACACCATAGGATAGGAGGTTGAGACAAATAGATGCCAAGATCCTTGAGTAGAGTTCGAAGCCAACAGACCTCAGCAGAAGCAGTTGCAAGAGCTCGATATTCAGATTCAGTAAGGAACGAGAGACTGTAGCTTGCTTCTTAGCAGACCAAGTGATTGGATTGGATCCAAGATACACCAGCAGGCCTGAGGTTGATCTACGATCATCAGGATCACCTGCCCAGTCAGCATCACAGTACACAGATAAAGTTAAGAGACCTGGAGTGAATGCAATGCCATGAAACAAGGTTCCTTTGATATATCTGAGAATTCTCTTTGCAGCAGAGAGATGAGTGGTGGTGGGAGCAGCCATGTACTGACACACTTGGTGAACAGCAAATGAAATGTCAGGCCTGGTAAAGGTGAGGTAGTGTAGGGCACCAACAAGGCTTCTATAACCATGAGGATCAGAGAGCAGATCACCTTCATGAAGAGAGAGACGAGTGTTGGGACTGCTGGGTGTTTTGGCTGGTTTGGAGGCAACCATTTGATGCTTAACTAGTAAATCAGAGGCATATTTGGTCTGAGTAACATGAAGAGTATCAGTGGTTCTAGAGACCTGTAAACCAAGGAAATAATGAAGAGGACCTAAGTCCTTGATGTCAAACACTTTCCTGAGTTGAAGGATTAAACCATCCAGGAATGAGGTAGAGTTGCTTGTAAGCACAATGTCATCTACATAGAGCAACAAGTAAGCTATCACAGTGTGGTGATGATAGATAAACAAAGATGAGTCTGCAGTGGAGGCAATGAAGCCTAAATGCAGAAGTTGAGTAGTGAAACTCTCAAACCATGCTCGAGGGGCCTGCTTGAGTCCATAAATGGACTTATGGAGCTTGCAAACATAATGTGGATGAGAGGAGTCAACATACCCTTGAGGTTGAGCCATATACACTTCTTCCTTGAGGGTGCCATGCAAGAAAGCATTTTTAACATCAAGCTGTTGAAGTGGCCAGTTGTGGGATACTGCCAAAGAAAGAATAAGCCTCACAGTGGGAGGCTTGATCACTGGACTGAAAGTTTCTGCATAGTCTACTCCCTGCTGTTGATGAAAGCCTTTGGCTACAAGCCTGGCTTTGTATCGAGCTATAGTACCATTACTATTATGTTTCAACTTGTAGACCCATTTGCAGCCTACTACATTCTTATGAGGAGGTGGAAGCACAAGAGACCAGGTTCCTTGCTGCTGTAATGCAGCAAACTCTTCCTGCATTGCAGTGCACCATTGAGGATGCTGAGCTGCAATTTTGTATGAAGGGGGTTCTGTGGTTTTATAGTCAATGAGAGCAGCATAGCCTAGTTTAGGCTTAAAAATGCCACTTTTGGACCGGGTTTGCATTGGATGATTTGAAGTGATGTGTGGGGCAGGGGGATTGATATTTGAGGTAGCAGGATGTGAGGGGGCAGTGTTTAAAGTAAGATTGGGTATATCTGGAGATACAGTGGGTAAAGGGATGTTTGATGGAGCTGGAGATGTAACAGGTAATGTAGGCATGGCATTGGATGTTAGGGTAGATGGATCTCTGTCAGATATAGGGACTGAGGACAGGTCAGTAGGTAACAGTGACTGTGGAGAACCACTGGACAAAGGTGATGACCATGATGCAGGAGTGCTGTCTGAAATGTTACTGTCTAATGATGCAGAAGATGAAACTTGACTGTGAGTACAAGAGTGAAGTGAGAGCAGTGTGGTAAGCCAACTATCAGGTGAAAAGGTTGATGTTTGAGAAAGGGAATTGGGTTGCTGAGATGTACTAAGGCCAGGAAACATGTTTTCATTGAATAAGACATTCCTAGAAGTGTAGAATCTATGTGTAGATGGGTCAAGGCAAGTATAGCCTTTGGAATGAAAGGGATAACCTACAAAGATGCAGGGGACAGACTTTGGTTGAAGTTTATGTTTTATTGTATGGAGTGAGCAAAGGGAAGCATTGACAACCAAAGGCTCTTAGGTGGGTCAAGGTGGGTTTTGTGTGAAAGAGGCTTTCCCAAGGTGACTTATTGGATAACAAAGGTGTTGGTAATTTGTTAATGAGATGGGCAGCAGTGGAGACAGCATAAGACCAGTAGGAAATAGGGAGATGGGATTGAGAAAGAAGTGCTAATGCACATTGGATAAGATGTCTGTGTTTCCTTTCTGCCACACCATTCTGCTGTGGTGTGTGAGGACAGCTTAGTTGATGAATAATGCCATTATCAGCACAAAATGTTATTAAACTCAGTTGAGGTAAACTCACCCCCACAATCTGTACGAAAAAGCTGGACTGAGTGCTGGAATTGAGTCTTAACTAAGGCTAGGAACTGCTTGAATATTGGAAAAGTATCTGACTTATGAGTGAGCAGATAAACCCATGTGAATTTGGTGTATTCATCAACTAAAACTAAATAAAATTTAAAGCCATTAAGAGACACAGAAGGGGCTGGACCCCAGAGATCAGCATGGACAAGTTGAAAAGGTGCAGTCACTTTATTAGTTGAAACTGAAAATGGTAGTTGATGCATCTTGCCAGCAAGGCAGTGCTTACAGTGACTGTGTACAGAATTAGAAAGCTAGAGAATTACAAGAAGACAAAGAAGGAAAAATAGTATGTAAGACCTTGGCACTAGGATGTCCTAGTCTTGAATGCCAAAGCTCCCATTTTTGTGCAGAAGATGAAGCAAAGGCATGCTGTTTTAGAAGATGCAGAGGTGCAGAATTGAGAGGAGTTGATGGGATAGACACCATCTTTACTCAAACCCTTGTAGAGGAGTCTCCCCGTAGGTAAATCCTGAATCAAGAGCTTGTGAGCATCAAAATGACAACTACAATTGTTATCTAAACAGAGTTTATGGACTGAAAGAAGATTGGAAGCAATTCTTGGAATGTGAAGAACATTTTTAAGCTGAAATTTATGATATGGAGTATGCAAATGAGTGTTACCTATGCTTTGGATAGGGAGATTCTGACCATTACCCACTGTGACCTGTTCAGTCCCTTGATAAGGAGTTTGAGAGTTGAGGGTAGAAGCATTGGCTGTGATATGGTCAGAGGCTCCTGAATCAGTGAGCCATGTCTCAGAACTTTTGAGTGTAATGGAGGTTAGATGCACTTGGCCATGGCAGCAAGCTTAGTTGGTGGATTCTTTCCTTGATAGGCAAAATCCATCCTATGGTAGCAATCAACTGCATAGTGTCCAATCTTCCAACAGATTTGACATGTTGGTCTCTCGGATTTACCATAGGAACCAGGCTGAGATGAAGGCTGAGAGATAGGATTAGAAGGTTGTGGTAGCTGAGGCTGGTGCTGTGATGGATAAGTCTGGTGCTGTGATGGATAAGAGTTAAATGATCTTCCACCTCTACCTCGATTGAATGAATTTCTTCCCCTACCTCTGTTGTAGCCTTGGCCACTATTAAAGCCATTGTTAGCTTTGTGACCATTGGAGACAAACATAGCAAGAGCAGAATTCGAGAAAGACTCAGAAGCTACAGCCATGGACTGTTCTTCAGTTTGCAGCAGAACTGAGAGTTTTTCAAAGGAGATGCTATCATCTCTAGTCCTTATTGCTGAAGCAAAAGGAGCAAACTCCTTTGGTAACCCCTTGAGGATCATGTGAAGGAGTTCTTCATTTTCCACAAGAACTCCAACAGCAGAGAGTTTATCTCTAGTATTCTTGATTCGTTGAAGATAGGAACTTGATAGACTCATTCCCCTTTTTGATGCCTTGTAATTCCAACTTGAGATTGAGCACATTTGCTCGAGCTGTACAAGTGAACTTCTCTTCCAACCTGTTCCAGACTTCTTGAGATGTGGTTGATCCCACAACCATGGCAAGTACTGGAGAGGACAGTGTTGAAAGGAAGCAAGGTCAGTAATGCCTTGTCCTTCTTTCTCCAGATCAAGAAAGCTGGATTCAAGGTCTGATCACCATCTTCAGTGATAAGGAATTGTCTTGGCTGCTGTGTTGAACCATCAAGATGCTCAATCATGGAATAAGCATCAAGGATGGCAGAGATCTGGAGTTTCCAGAGCATATAGTTCATACTATCCAATTTGATTGACATCAAATTTGACATGTTATTGAGCAGCAACAATGGAGAAGGATTATTAGCCACAGGATCCATGATCGTGGGCTCTGATACCATGAAAGGATCTGAAGATCTCTGTATTCAGTAATGGAGGCAAAGAAATATGAGAGAGAGAGAGAGATTACAGATGTGAATGAATTGATAAAACCTCCTTAGTATTGATTAGATATTACACTGAATATATATAGCTCTAAGTCTGCAGAATAACAGACTTAACAACCTGAACAGAATATCAACAGAATAACTAACTTAGAGGCACGTGATTAGCATGAGTTTTACTTATCCTAATTTATCATCTTGATAAGCTACATGCCGTTTTACATATACTGAATTGAAACTACAGTAGCATAGTCTTCTGTTGTTAGCTTCTTCAATCTAGGATGTCTTACACAGGCACAACACAAGCCCAACAAACAAAAATTAAACAATGGCTCTAGAAAGTAGATATAATTGAGGGGAGTGTTAGATGCAATTCTAAGCAATAATGAGCAAAACCATTAAAAAAATATGCATGGTCTTGGATTGGACCTTCTAAGTTATGTTGGTTGGTATATATATCTATATTCATTAGGAAGCAATTATAATTATTCGAATTCTGATTCAATGTCTCAGAGATTATTAAGGCCACTGGCATGTTAATAGAAAGATTAAAGAAGTACAAATTATTGAATTGTTTACTAGGTTTTCAAGACTGATTGATGCTAATTTAATGGCAAGAAAGAGGCAGTTTTGATGGTTCCTAAAAAGTAAACGATCCGTTATGTTCTTTAACTATAAAAAAATGGTTATAGTATTCATGCATATGACTTTGTCCTTTGATAGGATAGACTTTTCACATGCTTAAATCGCTCTCATTGAAATTCCTAGTTTCCTACGTACATGTCCCAACTAAGCATGTCCATAAATCTTTGGGTTGATAGGAGAATATGCGGCAGTTTGGCACATGACTTAGCAGTCAAAATGTTGACCCAATCTCACCTATATTACAATTAATTATTTAGGTTTTTCAGTAACATAAACAATATGAAAAAAATAGGAAAAAAATAAAAAAATACTTTTTAAACTTTGGATCAAAATCAAAAAGATCTATGAGGTTTTATTTTGAAATTAAAAGTACCTAAACTTTGAAACATACCCAAATTACTCCTTTTATCTAATTTTTCATAGCATTTTTATTTCTTTTATATTAAAAATTCATATTAGAATTTATATATATTTAACTAACATTTAATTAAAAAAAATTAATTTCATTTTTAATTCATTAATCCATAAAAGTTTAGATATAAAGATCAATTTAAGTAATTTCAAAGTTCAATGACTTTTAATTTCAAATTAGATGATTAAGGGGTCTGTTTGATTTTGACCTAAAGTTTGAGGGTGCTTTTTTTTTTTAATTTATTTTTCCCAAAAAAATTATTGATCGAAATTAAAATTAAAACATAAAAAAAGAAAACAAATTATTGCTCCCTTCACATGCAAGAAGCCAAGAAGGGCTTACGTGGTACAATGCAAATAGATAAGTGAACATAACACACGCACACATACACAAATCTTTCACTTTTTTTTTTTTTTTCACATATCGACAAATAAAAAATTTTCAATATAATTAGCTAGTAGTTTTTTCTTTCTTGGCCTTGATAAATGTTCGTAGTTCTTTTTATTAAAGAATTAAGATTAGTACATAGTTATATTTTTATAATTAAATATTATTACGTAGTTGATATGCAAACTTTTACAATTCCATCTTTCGTTTTGACGGGGTATTCAAAATTATTTAAAAAAAAAAAAAAAAATTTTATGCAAGAAATTGAAATCTGGTTGAGTTGTTGTACTATTTTTCCACAATTTCTCATTCAACCAGATAAAGAATAAAAACACTTAAAAAGGAATATATAAACTGATAGCCCATAGATTTGGATTGATTATGGTCATGGACTTATGGATTACATTTATTATTATATTAACTCCTAAGGATATGTGTAATTTCGTTGAGGGACGAGAGGGCACCTATATATCCTAATGTAGGACTGATGGTCAATGCCCTATTAGGCTCTACTCTAATATAGTGGTCGGTTGGCTTGGAATGTGAACTCCATAGAATACAGTGGAATTTATTAATCCTCCTTGAAACTACTATAGTATAGTGTTTATAGTAGCCCACAGCCTTGAAACCGTGTAGACCACCAAATATATATATGAAAAATGGAATGAAAATATGGTTCATTTCTTGTATGCTTTGCACTTTCTATCCTTTCTATGCACATGTTAGACAGTGACTCAGTGAGAGATAAAGAGTAACTGAGTCAGAGAGAGAGTGTGTGTTTAAAATTAAACAATTTTTTTTTTTCTCGAAACCAAATTTGGAATAAGGCAGCTAGAATAAGGTAGGAGTATATTAATTAAAAGAATATCTTCAGTAGTCAAGGCAATTTTTTTAAAACTTTTATTTTAATGTTTTTATTTTTGACTATCATTTGGACCACAAAAAGTAGAACAAAAATCCGTCATACAAGCAAACAAGAAAATTCTCATAAATCTCTTTTAAGATCATGCAACCACGACAATCATACTTCTAGGAAGTTGTGCATGTTAAAAGAGTGAAAAGAGAAATGTTGTAGTACCATATATGTTGGACTGTTCTTCAAAGATTTTTGTCCCCTAAAACTTTTTCAAAATTAAGAATAAAACAGATAGTATGATTCAATACTAAATTAATTAATACGTGAAAAATGAAACTAACATCTATTAGATGTATAGATGTTAACAGCATATAAATAAAATAAAAGGTACAAATTATTGTTTTTCAATATTTCAAATCAATTATATATCAACTAAAATAGAACTTGCTATTTCATTAAAATCCCGAAAATCATCTATGATTATACTAAATTTCATACCAATTCCATTTTATTGTACAAAAATTGATGACTGAAAATATTTTGTAGTAGAAACTAAAAGAACAAATACAAATATTTACTTTGTAAACAAGTTATTAGATTGTTCATCTTCTAATCCTTATCAATTCATTCAATTCATTGACACAATTGAAGAAAAAATGGTGATGAATAAAAAACATTCGTATTAACCAAGGATGTTAGTTTTTTCTTTCTTTCTTTTTATTATTTATTGTGTGGGCTTCTAAAGCCTCAACAGCATAGATTATTGCGAGTTACTTCAATGCTAACCAACATACATGGAGTAATTTTTTTCATACTCCTTATCTATATGATATCTCTTCTAGATATATAGAAACAAAGTTTGAAGAAATAGAACAACGTTTATCCTAATATAAAATGAAAATTGTCATTGGAACGATAAAAGAAAACAGATTCTATATACACCACCAATGGTCCATACTAACAACAATATTCAAATAATCCATATTTTAAGTGTAAGAAACTTTCCTGAGTTTAAGAGAGGTGAAGACCAAAAACAAAACAGAAATAGAAAAAAATATGACAAGGAGCAATCCATGCAAAAAATAGTGCAAATAACAGCATCCAATTGGTAACTTTTATATTGATTCATTATATTTTCTAGAATGAAATTAAATATCTTGATTGTCAGAGGATTTACCTAAACTGAACAGTCAAACCAATAATCGAAAAAACACCTATAAATTAATCAATCTGACAAACAACTTAAAAAAAAAAGTGATAAAAAAAAAATTATAAAACAAGAACTTGACCTCTATATGGGAATAAGGCTCCAATCTGAATTTTTCAGAACACTGGATTTGATGCTTGATCACAACATCATGACATGTCAGGGGTTCTCAGAGAGCGTAGTTTTACAGAAAAATAAATGGGTAAAACCCTAAAATAATACTAGTACTTTAGTAATAGTAGGACATCTTTTTGATAAAAGTAACACAAGGACATTTGAGAAAGAAAAGAGGAAAGAGTTTTGATGTCCTCAAGTGAATGTCTGTAGTTATAGTTTTATACATTTTGAGTCACTGACAAGTACAGATCCATGCCTTAGCTTCAACCATGTGCTCTATCTCCCTCCCTCACTCTCTCCTTTTCTTCTATATACGACCTACTTCTGGCCACCACGTGATGCCTTCACTACTGTCTAGTCACTAGTGTCTTCTTCAAACACTACAAAGTTTTGAGTTCTAAATTCCTGGATTCTCTAGTACTCTCTCTATTGACCAAAAAAAAAGGAAGAAGAAGAAATATGGATCCTCATGAAGTGTATATATATAAACTTGTAAAAGAAAAAAGAATACAAATATATATTAAATTTAATTATCTATCCTAGATTAATTATGGAGAAATTAATTGTAATGTACACCATAAACTATAAAATTATGTGATAATTAAATACCCTAATTCGAGATTCACTTATGATACAACTTAATAGATTAGTGGATAGTTATTAAAATTATGGTGTTAATTGTAGAAATTTTGTAATTAACCTAAAAAAGAAAACAAAGACACTCTTTGATATGCAGTATGGTTAATGAAGTTAATTTACTTTCAAATTTTCTATTTCGTCGATTAATAAGGTAAAGGCATAAAGGTGATAAAGTGTTTCACCTTTTTAACATGATAGGGTAGGGATTGAGATTCTTTAAATTTTGGATTGTTGCAATTCAATTGGTTTCACTTTGACTCATTTCATTTTCAACTATTAGATCAATAGTGTTTCAACTATTAGATCAATAGTGAATTAATGATTAAAATTTTCTAAGTCACGCATAAAATTTAGCATTTCATAGGTTTAAAAAAAAAAAAAAAAAATCTTAAATAAAAGTTGACTATTAGTGAATTTATTTAAAATAGACTATCAGGCAATGCGATGTAAACTCAAATGTAATTATATATATCTAAAGTTTTAGATTAATTGAGACAATTCTATAATGCACTTAATTATTTACTTATTTCAGAAAATCGTGAATCACCAAGGTGCTTCCACCATATCGACAAAAATAAATTTAAAAGGAGAGGAGAATTAGAATAATAACTAGTGGAGGGTAAAGTTGGTTAAGCCTATTTTTTTTTTTTTTTTAACTTATTTTATTTATTTCATTAGTACAGCTTTTTAAAACTTTTTTATTTTATTTTATTTTTATTTTACACAAGGTGTTTTTTAAACAAAAATATGTCATTAAAAAATAAACTCATCTAAATACACCTTTACTTGATTGGGAGAAGAAAGAAATAAATATCCCTCCTCTTATTATTTGGTTATAAGTTAAAACAAGATGCTAAGAATATGAGAAAATAAGATGTCATTATATAAATTGATGATGGAATAAGAGACAAATGAGAGTTTCTTCCGGCATTTTTTAAATTTCAATAAATTATTAAAATAATCAAATAAAATATATTCTCCCTCCAAATTTGTTAATATGAGATAATTTTTTAAAAATTGAATTTCCCTTTTCTTTTCTTTTTTTTTAATATGGCAAACATATAAGTGTATATATATTGGCCACAGAAAAAGAAAGAATAATACTGCGTTGATAGTTAAGTAAAAGGGTGGAGCCTTGTAATGAAATCGAATCGAGGGTGTCCATGTGGTGTCATTTTAGTCAAATTAAAATTATTTCTGTGTAGTCTGACTATGACAGTAGACTCAGCAGTTCATTAGTCTGAGAAGTAGTATACAGAGGATGCCATGCCTGATGCCACTGCCTTTTAGTCAATTTCATCTTATTCCTATACTCCTAATCCTAGTCTTGTTTTTACAATGGAATGTCACTGCCAAGTGCTAATTCGGGTGCAATTTTCACACTTACAGTTACAGCAAAATAATCATCAAGTCCAGGATTCCAAATTCCCTTAATTAATCCTAAAGCTGATGAGCCACTTATTATTATTTATACAATAAATTTAGGGATACAAAGGTTTTTATAACTATTAATTTTAACAACTTATAAAAAAAAAATGTTGTGTAAATAACATTGGCTCATTGCCTCATTTTTATGGAAAATTCTTAGGCTTTGTTTTTGTTTTGGTCTCGTGGGATAATGACATGCATCACCACAAATGATATAGATATCATCTCAGAGGAATCAAAACGGGACATTAAGTTTTAAAACATCCCTACCGTCTAACTTAAATAACAGTTAAGTGAGTTAATTTATTTATTTATTTTTATTTAAGACATAAATTATATTCTAAACACACATACACACTATATATTTGAAGATCTCTGAGATTGAACTCACACATTCATTAAGAGATTAGGCCTTTAGGAAGGAAGGCTGTGTTGAATGCCTAATAGCAGGAAGATAAGAGTGAGTTTGATTTAACTTACTTTTGAAGTTTATTTATTTACCTACAAATTTCTAAAGTCTCAATTTTAGTTTATTTTTTATTTTTGTATAGATTTGTACTTTTCTCCACTTAAACAGATCCAACCCATCACTTACTATTCTTTAAGAGTAAAGGATTTACTTTAATCTTGAACATAATATTTGGTTAAAGTTTAACATTCATTCATTATGTATGTACCGCTAATGATAGATGAACGAATTAAAATGATTTTAATATTTAAAAAAATAATAATTAAGAATCAAATTGTAACTTTATATATATAAAGGAAGAAAATCTAATATCAAATTTCAGAAACGAAAAATGTATCTTAACTTTAAAAATATATATATATATATATATATATTTTTATACTTTTAATTAAAAATAATAATAATAATTCCAATAGGTCTATCATGCATATAGACTAATAGAGTAGAACATGAAATTATTATGGGTAAATTACACTGAAACCCCCTTCTTTTCGGGAAACTAGAATTCGCTATACCCTAATTTGGGAAAATGATACTCCACTCCCAAATTTGCAAAATAATTAACATTTAGCTCCCTTTTCCCCGATTTTTAAAAGAATATTCTCCACTTAAACTTAAAATAATTGGAATATAATTTTTCTTTTTTTAACTTTGGTTAGTTAGGCATTGGTTAAAAAAAAATCATAAAAAATAAACAAAAAAAAAGAAAAAGAAAAACGTGGTGGAGTGTTAATTATTTTGCAAATTTGGGAGCGGAGTGTCATTTCCCCAAACTAGGGTATAGCGAGTCTAGTTTCCCCAAAATAAAGGGGTGTCAGTGTAATTTACCCAATTATTATATGTTTACCTATCAATTATTTTGATAATTTGGGAGAAGAGTGTTATTTCTTGAAAATTGGGTATACCAAGTGTAATTTCACCATACATTGGAGGTGTCAGTGTAATTTATCCTAAATTTTATTTTTAGGCAAAATACAAAAATCACCATTGAGGTTTGGGTTAATGTCAAACACTATCCAGACTTTTCAAAAATATCTAGTTTGCTCCCTAAGTACAAATAAAATTTAATTTAACAATAAATTTCACAATATTTTTCACAACTGCTGAAGGGTTCTGTTTGGTTAAAAAAATAAAAATAATAAATAAATAAATAAAAGAAGAAGGTAATGTCAATAGCAATCTTGATGAAAGTAAGGTTTCACTGCTCATTGTCTACCAACTTAACAAATTATGAAAAAAAAATTGTAAAATTTATTGTATCTATCGTATTGTTCTTCAAAATAAAAGGCAAAACAAAATGTATAACAAATTTCACAACTGTTGACGTGAGCATGACTGTTCCATGTGAAAGTGATATTACACTAATCATAATTTGTTATCTTAACAATTATGAAATTTGTTGTATTATTATAAAATTGTGAAATTTACTTTTTGTGCGTAGAGCGTAAATTGGATATTTTGTAAATGTCTTAGTAGTAACTATCATTAGCTTAGACCGCATAGATAATTTTTATATTTTACACTTTATTATTTTATATATATATATATATATATATATATATATATATATATATTATTATTATTTTTTTTTGGGTAAGTGTGGGTAAGATTAGTTATCATTTTACCTTTTCTTTTACACTTTATAACCGTAAGTCTTGAATTACAGATAATTACAAATACTTTGTTGATGCTTTCTTGAAATTGGCGCATGAAGATTGGCACTTGGCAGTGATTAACGAATATGACCAAAGCGGAAACTGCCAATGCAGTTAAAAAGGGATATAGTAACTTTTGACCTAATTGTCACCCAATCAGAAACAAGTGCAGGGTGACTTTTATTTTTGGTTTCTCTTCAAATTTTCAATTTATAATATGTCTTTATTTTGTCATTAAAATGAAATGGAACAAGGGATATACAAGTTAATGATACCCACCTCGTTCAAGTTGGTCGTTAAATACTCTAGGAGATTAGCACCCACTACTTTTTGATGATTTTTAGATTAAGCAGGTTAGTTGTTAATGATTTTTTTTTTTTTTTTTGTTTTTTTTAGTTTCATGGGTTAGTGTTTTATTTTATTTTTAAAATTTTAACAAATTTGTTAAATTAATGACATGTTTATTTGATGTTTTAATTACTGACATGACAATATGCTACATCAGTGACATATCAGTTAGTAAATATATTGTAATAAAATTTATAGTATCTCTAGCATTATTTCAAGAATTTTGCGTTCACCTAACCTATGAGGACATTTTGCAATTAAATTAATTGAAACACTATGAAATTGAGCTGAAATGTCATTCAAGCCAACCTATTGAGATTAAATATTGGAGAAAAGTTTTAATAATGATTATTTTTCTGTTAAATATAAATCAACAAGATTCGACCCTGAAACTAAACCTCACAAGGAAGATGATGCCACCTCATAAGATCAATATTGACTTAAAATAAAAGTAATTACTTTAATCACATAAGATAACATGAATATCCATTACTCACACATTATGAATTGTACGAATGTGAACTAAAAAAAAATCACTAAAACAAAATTCATTAAGATATATTAATAATTCTTAATTATATAAGAAGTAATTACTTTTATCTAATAAGATGACTATCTCCACCTTTTTTTTTTTTTGAGAGAGATGATGACTATCTCCATCATGCAACGGGTGTGTGGGAAGAAACATAAAGCTATACCTAAACCAAGGTTTACCAATAAATCATTCATAAACCTAAAATAAACTAAGGTTTGCATAGTTTTCTGGGTCACGTGGATGATGCATCGGGGTCTAAAGCGTTACAAGTGCAACGAAGCCGTTCACATTTGGATTTGCATGAAAAGTTTACTCTCTTCTTTTCTTTTTCCTTCCCTTCTAATGGTAAATATATAATAATAATAATAATAAATAAATCCACCTTTTAATTAACTTTTAAGTGGAATCTAAAATTTTCTTTGACTATCCCTTGACGTTTGAGACTTTTAACTCCCCCACTTTCCTCTATATATATATTCAAAGGAACTCTTGGATACTTACTTCCACATCTCTAATTGTTCCTCTTGCTCACTTTCACAAACTATACTTTATAACACATCTAGAGAGAAAAAGAGAGAGAGAAAAAGAGAGAGAGAGAGAGACATGACACAAATAATGTGGCTCCTATGGTGGCCAAAGAACACTACTATTACCACCACGACCAAAGGTGGTTGTGAACATAGTGACACTGCCACCACCACCGCCACCACCACTACCACTACTACCGCCACCATCACCAACACCACCACCACCGCCGTGTCAGCCACTTTCCTAGCACACAATGCCTCATCGTCACATTGTTCTTGTCTTACAAAACTAGTGAAGAAATTAAAGAGACATAGCCGAAGTCTACGTGGCACGAGTCGGCAGAGTTCATTCCAATGCCGGTACGATCCATTGAGCTATTCTCTCAACTTTGATAGCACTGGAAGTGGGAGCTTGTTGGATGAAGATTACCATCACTTTTACTCCTTCTCTTCTAGATTTGTGGCCAACCCAAGAACCTCTTGTCCAGTGGCCACTTCTCACTAGAAAGTAGAAACTCACTCCAGTGCAATCTTCTTTTCTTTTTCTTTTCTCTTTTTGGCTAAATCTTGTCTCTATGTTAGTTGGATTATATGAGTAATATATATACTTTTAAATCTCAAGTCTTAACCCTTTCTTTTTCCCTATTATTTTGGTTTATTTGTACTTTTATGGTGGTTCAAATGTTCAGTTGATCAGTTGAAGGTCATAGATGAGCAGGATATATAGAATAGGAAAGCCAAAAAGGTCATATAGTGAAAGTTGATAGGGACATAAGGTCTAAAAGAAGCAAGGTACTGGTTACTTCAATACAATTAACACGATGCTTGTGCTATAGTGTCCTAGTGGAATGAATAGTAACAAATGCCTCTTGTATATATATATATATATATTCACTTGGGTTGGGAATCAAATAAAGCCCATTTAAATGCTGGCCTCAGAGAATGGGAGATAGATACCTTGTGGTATTACTTATTTTCATATGAAAAAGAATGGAAGATAATTTGACCAAGTAGAACCTCTCTTAGTTACATATATATATATTTGCTTCCAAGTGGGCTCTTGGTGAGCTTTTGTGTCCATATGAGAGATAGAGAGAGACTTGTTGGAAAAGTTGGAGCCATGTGCAAGTGACCTACCATCTCCAAGAAAATTATTTAAAAAGATATATAGTTTATTAATATTACAACTTATATTATTTTGGGAGACAATATTCCGTGATTAATGGTGGGCAATTATATTTTACGGTTTAATATCTGAAAAATAAATAGTAAGTACTTCCATCTAATTTAAAATGTATGAGAGAGAGAAAAAAAAAAAAAAAAAAAAGAATTGATATTTCAAGTCCCATGAGAAAAATCAAGAGTCTTGTGGGTTAGTGGTATTTACTCGATTTTTTCTCCTAGTGAGAGTTTGGGTTCAATCCCCACCCTCATTTCAAAAAAAAAAAAAAAAAATTCTCAAGAATATGTGAACATGAATATTCAAAATAAAATTCAACAATGTTTGATTAGTCATAAAAGAGTTCTTTATTATTAAATGCCAAAGACGCTTAAACAGAATAAATATTGTTTGGTTATGCATTAATGGTATATATCCTTCACTAAGTTTTGAATAACACTTATCTCCCCTCAAGTTTTCTAAGTACAACACAAGACCCTTTAGTACCTGTTTTATGTGAAAATAACATAGGTATGTGTCATCACATGAATAACTTACTATTTATTTTACGGATGTTGAATGGTTTATACATAAACCAATACCACAGAGACAGGGGCATTAAATGTTGCATTCAAAACTTTAGGATAACTTATGTGTTTTATGAAAAAAAAAAAAAAAAAAAAAGGTCAAAAACCACAAAAGGAATCCAAGTTAGCTGATCATATTTCTTAGTACAATCCTTAAAGAATGCAGGCCCCATACAGAGTCAAATTACCCCACTCTCAATCAAACACGTCTACAGGAAAGCAAATAAGTGTGCAAAGCTCTTGGCAAGAAAGGATTCCTAGGAAGGAAACTATTTTTCCTGACCAACCATTGGATTTTGCGATCCCTTTTATCCTTTTTATTTAGTTTCGGTGTAGTGGTTTTCTTTTTGTACTCCTATTGTAACCCCCTCTCAAGTTTACCTTTTACATTAAGGGAGAAATAACCCCATGTGATTTTTCCATAAAACATGAAATTCCTTGAAATTTTGAGTATGACAATTAACCTCATGTGATATTGTTTTAACTTTTAAATGTAAACAGTATATTATGAGTGTAACACTTAAACCCTCCTGAAGTGTAATATAAAACTCTCATATGATATTATTTTGTATAAAAATACTATGGACACATGTCATCACATGAGCAACTCACTATTTGTTTTCACGTATATTTAATGGTTTACACATTAAATAATATCATATGGAGATTCATAATACTCAAAACTTCATTGGATTCTGTGTTTTATGTATTTTTCCCTACTTTTAATCTAATGAACTAGAAATAAAAAGTAAAGAAAAACCTTTTTGAATGGCAAGACAGAGAGAGTCATCAAGTTGAGAGATTTTGTACATAGAAGTTATAACAAATGATGAAGGCAAGATGGGTTTTTGGATCTTTCACTGTTGCATAAAAATTGAGAAGATATCTGTCATTCAAACTTTGGTTACAATATAACATATAAGTTTGACAATCAATTCCTCTCTAACAAGGGAGCTTTCCAACATTGTGTCACCTGAACAATAGACGAGAAACTTTTTTGCTTCATGGGGTCTAGTACATGTAGACACCACTGATGAGTCCTTTTCTACATCTACATGGGGTCTAGTCTGGACTAGTATTTGTCTCTTTCCCATTTCAACTGAAGAGTCCTAATGAGAAGAAAGGTTAAGCAATCTGTTTGCCTTAATTCTACATTGGAACCAAATCAACTCTAACACAGCTCTTTACAATTATAAACGGACCAGTTGCTCAAATCTTGACAAAGTTTTTAACATAATTGTTTCTCTAGGACCCAAAACTTGCTCATTCTAACCTCTACTTGCTTGCACTTTGCTGAAACCCATAATTTTTTTTCTGTAGGGCCAAAAACTTGTTCATTCTGAAGTCTACTTGCTTGCCATTCTCTAAAATTGCATTTCAGCACCAGGAGTTGGCTCATGTCAACCTCTTAGATAAGTTATTCACTGCTTAAAGCTCTATTCAAGTATTAAAGCAGTGGTGACATGGATGACTTTAGCACCAGCTCTTTGTTGATTGAACCAATGGATTCGACACCATAATGCAGATAATAGTCTCATTGGTCAGATATTGGAAAGGAAAAAGAAAGATCATGGATTGGAGTAAGGCAATGAATCAAGCAATACAAAGCAACACTATATTGCATTTTCTCTTAAGAAACTTTACACGAGATGTCCTAATAAACCTATATTTGCTAGTTCATCACTCACTACATCATGCCTACAAAAATTCGAGCACATTGGTGAAAGAGCCTGAAACTTTTAGTAGCATGAAAGAATAGCTATGTTCAATTTTTCAGTCTCATATTATAGCTATGATTCATGGTCACTCACAGGATGATCCGAGACCGTGCCCTCAGATGATACATCCTCAACATCAGGCCGTTCAGTCCGAGGTGGATCTGATTGAGTTTTACTGGAATCTCCACTTTCAGGTTGGTCCACTTTCTCCCCAGGAATTGAACCCCATACACTAAGAGGGGAACTCTGCTTAGCCTTCGTTTCTCCAAATGCATCTTGTGGGTCTGGAAATCCTACTAGGTCAACAGATTTGGGCACAGAGAGCTTGCTTTTTGAGCTTATCATGCCAGAAACCGATGACAAATGTGGGCCTGGAGCAACACACGATGCTACGAGCTGAAGAACTTCAGGAGAGGGGGACAATCCCATGCTTTTTCTCTTCTGCTGGTGTATAGTTGCTAAGGAAGATGATGGGTTCATCATATTTAAGTTGAGAGGAGGCAAGTTCAGGTCGGATTCAATCTGTGGAAGCCCTGCAGTTCCAGTCGTTGATTGTGGAAGCAGTGAAAATGTTGGGGCCAAAGGAATTGAGCTTGAAGTGGCATTGTCACCATGAAGGTTTCTTTGAAAATCCTGACTACTTCCAACGTTGTCTGGTGGGACCTGCCTAAACAAATGTGACCTCCGTTTCTTTTTCTTCTTTAGACTCCGTCTTGGATCCTTTGGTAGGGAAGGAGGCGGACCTGGAATCACAAATGGAGGGATGGTTGGCTTATCTTCCCCATATAACAAACGAACTGAATGTGCGATTGCTGATACAGTGGGTGGCAAGTTGGGATCTGGGGGTTTTACGGGAGCGTTCACAGCTTCCCGTAGCCAATGGGGTAGTTTGTTCTTTGAAGAACTACTTCCGGCTGCTTCTTCACCCTTTAGATGTGAAAGATTCAGACCTTTATTACGATCAGGTAGCAATCCAGAATTGGCAGATTCACCACCTCCTGAATTGTGATGGGAATCACGCAAAAGATTTAGTGATCTATCCAGGAGACTAGGCAACTTCCCATACTTGCTGGCACCCTGTTCATCCTCCTTTCTCTGTACATCAAAGCTGCCAGAGCAATTCAATCCTAAAGAACCCAAGCTATTGGTTCCAAAAGAATTGGGCAGAATTGGCTTGTCAATGGGTACATTTGAGGAAGTTCCTGGACGATCAGAAGGACCAGCAGATGATTCCCCAGGAAGATTTGCCCGATATTTGTCATGATTCCAAGTTGTCATAGGTACAAATTGGTCATTTTGCAACCCTAGTCGATCAGATGTTTCAAAATTTGGCACGCTGGACACAAGATCCCCAAAACCCAATTTCATGTCTGTCAGGTGGCTCTGAAATTTTGGGGGTGTAACAAGTCTACTTCCTTGCAAAGCCCGGGCCATCATTCCATCAGAGATGTTTGGAAACAATGAATTTTTGGTAGGCTTGGTCGGCTTCATTGATTTTGGAACTGGAAAAGCTGCGCCATCGAAGAGCTTAAGCTGTTCCTCCTCCCACATTTCTGATAAATCTCCTGGAGTTTTATGGACACCAAATTTTAACCTAGGATCTCTAAGCATGGCCTCCCAATTGCCTCGTCCATGTCTCCGAATACCGATCCACAGGTAATCAAGTTCATCTTCAGACCAGCTTTTTACTCCTGTTCTTGATTTCTTTCTGAACATGTTGCTTGATCCAGACCCAGTTCTCATCATTATGTTTTCAAGCACCTTCCTATGGTTTTCAGGGAATGAGGAAAATGAGGTCGTCATCTGTCCAAGACCCAACGTGGGTGGCAACTCCCTCTCTTGCTGATTATATCTCACTGCATCTTGAGCCAGGAATTTTAAATTGGGCAGCAATGGTATCGTTGGGGGATCTTGCATAGAACCATTCCCAGCTTCAAGTCTGCTACCTAAGGACAAGCTAGGTAGGTAGTCAAGATGTGGAATTGACATGGTCTTAGCTGAAAGTGGGAATCTGGGCAGCATTTTTTCATCAAATGGTAAGTTTGGCAGTGCCATCTTTTCTTGAAAATCAGAGAAAGTAGAGCCAGAACTTTCCAAACGTTCTGAAGATTTTCCTTTGACAGCTGGAGGGCACTGCAAACAGAAAAGGCATGGCAGTTAAGTACGTATACAATGATGGGATGACATTCACAATCATATATGTATATAAAGAGAGAGTACTAACATATGGATGACAATTATCTGGGATACTGTTCTTAAGACGCTGATGCAAAATTTCTGCAGACGCATCTGGTTTTTTTGCGTTGTCCAAGGTTTCAATTGAAGTCCCAGAGCATGGAGCTAAACTAAATGGAAAATCTGGTCCAGTTCCTGGCTTACTTTGTCTGCCATTTGATCTTGAAAAGTTCCGATATGATGGCTCTAATTGATTAGCATTGGGAGCACAAAGTCCTAGAACTGGTAACAAGTTACTGGTGGGCACCGAGTTTGTGTAGCTTGTGCTTTGAAATTGATGACTTGGAAGGAAAATGTCAGGAGAGGGATGACCACGTGGATTAACAGGAAAATCCAGATGACTACTCATTCTGTACTTTGATATTTTGCTCAGCCTTAAAGGCAAGTCAGTCTTACTCTTTGGAGCATCTACTGGCTGAACAACTTTGTCATCCTCCAAGTCAATTACTGATATGTTCTCTTTGATAGATTGATTTAATTCAGTCGCATCCCCTTCCTTGGGATTAGTGGAAGGACATTGAGGGACTGAAACAGGTCCAGCCAGTCCCTCACTAGGACGAGATTCTTCAACTGCATTCCTCTGAGCAAGCCGCTCTTTTTGTCTAGCACGGAGTTTAGCACTGTTCAATGAAAACTAGATGGTAAATTGCAGAGTCTATGGTGTCAAAATAATAAGAATCCAAAAGTAAACTTGATCAATCTAGCAAAGGGTGAGAAAACATTAATTTAATCATGTACTAAGTTACAATGTATGTCACACAAAAAAAATATTAATACTTCACAAATTTTCCAAATTGTTCTGACAATTTCATACTGACAAAAAAAAAAAAAAAAAATGGCTCTTTTTTCCCAGTTACCATGCTGCACTGTTGCCCATCAAATTTCTTGAATTTTACCTTTTAAAAATGCCTTCTGCAATCAATTGCTTTTAGTGACAATGATACTTTATTCATGCTCAAAGTTTTCACTATGTTGGCTTCTCAACCAAAATCAATCACAGTAGAAAAGAATTTGAAACTCACAACTTTGCTTTTAGAGCACGTCCTGCTGGTGTGTATTCCCGCTCAGGCTCTGGTTCTGGCTCTCGTTCCTCTTCACCGCCACTCTGCAGTAACAAACAAACAATTAGGCACTCTACATAAGCGGAAAATGGAAGCAACTTTGGTGCAAGTAAAAGCACATATTTTGAAACTTCTCACAAAATCATTGATAACACATACAATTTGTTCCCAGATGGTTCCAATTTTTAATATAAGGGAGAATTTTTTTTATGCCGCGAGGAACCTCACTAAGGTAGGACCCTTTGGACCCACCCTTGGGTAGTAAACCCGGATACACAACCCCACCCGCCAGAACTGCGTAGCGGATAACCCAGGGGAAGCTTCTAGTGGGGATCGAACCCAGAATGTCCGAGTCTACAGCTCATCCCAAGCCTCCTACTACTAGGCTGCACACCTGCACCCTGACGGGTAATCTAAGGGAGAAATTCCTTTACACCTATCATCGAAGTGATCTGATTAAAGGATATTTGATTCAAAAGGGGGGCCAAAAAATGCCAATGAAGGGCCTTGAGGAAAGACATGATCGCCAAGATAGCTCCATGCAAACAACAAACAGGCCTGCAAACAAGTTGAAATCCTTTGATGCTGTATTTCTGTGTCATGGTGTTTTCAATAAGATTATCAATCAAGCTCCAAAAATAATATTTATAAATTTATCTCAAAGGCCCACACATAACATGAGCTTTCTTCTTAATGAACATATAAGGTATGAATTGGTCATTATTAGACAATCATTTATTCACAAAACTTGTACATAGTCAGCAATGAAAATAACTTTTTCTTTCCTTTTGGCAGTACATGTGATGCAGACTATTGAGAGAATGGTTTGTGTTTAGAAGGAAAGGTTAGGATGAGAGTTATTTTGAGTAGTTTCTAGGTATACAATACCTTTGCATAGAGAAATCCATCTCTAAAAGGAATAGCTCTAAGGCTTTCACAAAATTCATCTTTCATTCATTGTGAGTTCGAATACAAGGCATCCAGTTTATATACTTGGCTTGCTGAACAAAACTGGCTAATGCCTTTGCAAGACTTGTGGCATTGGCTAATGCCTTTTCAAGACTCATGCCATTGGCTAATGCATGCTGCATGCCTATTGGCTGCTAGCTTAACAAGTAACTAACTCTAACTACTCAAGCTCAAGTTATTTTAACTGGTCTGTAACTAACTTGAATGTCCAACTACTTATCAAGCAACTATTTATCAATTGACTAAACTTTCAAGGCTGCTTGAGAGGGTCCTGCATCAACATGTAATACAAAAACAGTGTTCCGCTTTCAATTACAACTTGTTTTGATAAGTAATACAAAATTTTATGAAATGAGGAGAAACCTCGAGTACATAGGTGACGCAGGACACGAGTTTTAGTGGGCTATGATACCAATTTGATGAAGGATCTTTAGAAATTCAACACTAAATTAGGATTCTTGAATCTTGATGGGATCTTGAAGGATTCTTGATTAGGTTTGATATTTAAGGGTTTAGGTACAGTTAGATAATAGAAAGATTAGATTTTGAATGAATATTGAGAGAATTGATGGTTGTTTGTGTTGAACAATGAATTGAATGAGAAACAAAGAAAGAAAATCCCTAAGGCTTAGCACAATTGGTTGGAAACCACGTCTCGTGAAGCGAAGGTCACTAGTTCAAATCTCACATTCCCCCCTCCCCTTTGGGACCAAAACTTACTTATCAAAAAAAAAAAGATAAACTCTAAGCAATCTTGTCTAGGTTTCCTAAGCACTTACACTTGGGTAGGTGAAGGCAATCACATCCTCAAATCTTAAAACAAGTTGTTGGAATTTTATTAATTTCAATTTCTCTATCTGAAATTTATTGACTACATAGAAGCCTTTATATAGGCTATTGCCAATCCCTTTCCCAAAAAGACTAGGACTCCTAAATAACCTTTTCCTAGAAAGAGTAAGGCCCTTTTTTTTTTTTTGATAAATAATAGAGAATTTTATTGAAGAAAAAGAGACGACTCTATGTGCATAAAGTATGAACACAAAAGAGGTAAATAATTACAACAAGAAAGGGTTAGAAGAAAGGTATAAAGAATCTAAAAAAGAAGTGACAGAAGTAGAACTAGTAAAACCCCATGCAGTGGACCACTCATACAGCATACTATAGAAGTACTCATGAAGCTGTGATCCCGTGCAATCCACTTCCTCAACAGTACGTCTATTCCGTGCTTCCCCAACCAAAAAACAAATCTGAAACTCGGCCCGGCAACACCCATTGAATTTTAAAGCTCCGAAAAGAAAAACTCCACAACCCATACGCTAGGGAACAATGCAGCAACAAGTGGTTCTCCATTTCCCCATCACAACGAAAAGCAAGGCTCCTAGTAACAAAGTAATTACAAACATCTAAACCAAATAGAGAAATGACTCAAAACATAAAATAAGTCTCATGGGCATTGGTACAGCTCATCCTGGAAAAACGTTGAAATTACCAGATTACCCTTACTCTAGTAAAACTTAATTAAAACTAATCCGGCAAATTTCTAACATAAAGAAACTTAATACTAAGACTCAATAATAACTATAGTAACCTATGAAAGGTTCCAAAAAAGCCCACATCAAAACTAGACCACAATTCTAGAATCTTTGGTATTTGATCATCACCTTTGCTGGCTGCATCAATAGCAAGTATACAAAATGTTCCCCAAAAAATTTAGGGATCACTAGCTGTGTTGGTCCCACTCAAGCAGGCTCCTTCGAGGGGATGGATTGGATAGGTACTATCCTTAAGAATTTTGGATGAAGTGGTCATTCTCATGACTCAAACCCATGCACTTAGCGCTTGACAACTCAAGACTTTCTTTTTAATAAAACTGTTCTATAACCTATCAAAAATAATTTATTATAGGCACAAAAGTAGTGCAACAAAAGAGATTCTCAATTCTTTCATACAGAAGAGTACCCTCTAAACCCTTCTCACATTATTTTCTTTTATAGGTAACAATGAGCTATATTAAAATTTAACATAAATTGTGCAGCATGTAGATCAATCATAGAAAAGAATATGTAAACAGAAGAAATTTAGATAATTGACATGAATCTGGTGCGGATGGCTTGTCTTCAAGAATAGGTTGTCGACTCAAGATAATATTCTTTAGTGGGGATACAATGGTGACACAGGTTGTCTATTATGCAGAGGGTTCTTGGAAAGTAGGAATCACTTTTTTTTTTTAATGTTCCTTTACTCAAAAGAATTTGGAGAGAGATTATAAGTTCCTGCCTTATTAGGAATCATGAAATTTGTTCGGATAATATGGTCAGATGGAGGCTTCAGAATTTGAAGGAATTGGCTTTAGACCAGTGCTATGCAAGTTGAGTTGGGGGACAGTCATGTCCATCTATGGATCCAGAGGAATGTCAGGGCACATGCTGATCAGATTAAATGTTAAGGAGAGAATCATTCAAGCCATGAAATTGGTAGTTACAGCTCGAGTGCAGTTTAAAGGGGGTTCCAAAATTTCAATCCTCAATAGAATCCTTTGCTGTAAATGGGGAATTCCCTCACTGCTCTTAAGAAGTAATTGATTAGTCTTGTTTCCTAGATTGTTGAGTGGGTATGGTGATGTTCAGGTTTTTTTTTTTTTTTATAAAGATGATTGTGTTGCAGCATGAAGCCATGGGTTTGTATGAAAACTCTGTGCTTTAATGAATTCTCTGATTTATTCGAAAAAAGAATCTGATGAGGACACTAAATATGCCCGTTGGACCCAATTGATGCCAACTGATTTTATTGGACCTGATTGATTTTCTTTGTCCTTTTGTATACTTCTAGTATACTGGGACCTTTCTAATAAATTTTTCATTACTTATCAAAAAAAAAAAAAATTGATGCAAATGTATGCTGAGACGTTTTAGGATTTTTTTATTTTTATTTTACTTTTACTTTTGTATTTAGTATAATTAATTACGAGTCATTTCCTTTCTTCACTTGGCTATGGCGTTATTTCCTTTTCTTCTTTGATGTAATTTGAGAATCTATCTAAGGACCCCAAAAATACTATTGTATACAATTCATTATGGATTTATAAATTTTTGGTTGGGAATTTCCTTCCAATGCTTGGTGCTGACTCTGAAGTTCTTATCTTTTTTTCACTGCTTGGTGCTAACTTTAAGCAACCCTAGATGCTGACCCTATATTTTTATCTCTTCTTTCACTGCTTGGTGTTGACTCCAAGTAACCTAGGTGCTGATTCCTAGGTTTATCTTTTTCTTTTCTTTTCTTTTTTTTAAATCTCAAATACAGTTGAAAATTTTGTGCTGCATCAAAATGCTTAAAGAAGGAACGCATAGCATGTATGAGCTACCATATTGAAGTGCAAAGTCTTCATCTAATTCAATTCTGATTCCATTTAGGCAACCATTTCTTTCCTTCCAATGAGACCAAAATATCATCAAAAAGCAAGGGACAAAGTACATAGTAGAGAATTCTCAAAATTTTAAAAATGAAAGGGGTACACACAGATAGGGGGAGATAGAGAGTTTGTAATTAACAGAGATAAACACTAGAGGTTGCAGTGAATATCATAAGTATATTCACCACCTAAAATCTAGGGTCAGAATGTGTATATTACACGGTTCAAATGTAATTTTCCCAAGTGTTAGGGGAGGTTAATACACAAATAACACAATGGCAAAATAGAAAAAGGAAAGAGGAGTAAGGTAGTATCAAACTCAAATCTGCCTACATATTTCCTATCCCTGTTAGTGGCTAAACGCTTTGAGAAGCTCCAGAGGGATTTTTTTATGGAAGGTGAATTCAAATTCCATCTAGTTAGTTGGTCTAAATGTGTGCACCTAGGCAGCTGTGTGGTTTGTTGGGCATTGGTGATTTGTTAATATTTAATCAGGCACTATTGGGAAAGTGGCTGTGGTTTTATTATGTGGAAAGGGAGGCTCTATGGAAATTGGTGTTGAGGTTGGTGTTCTAATATAAATAATGGTCCATATAGATTGAGTATATAGAATTTTATTAGGAAGGGTCGGGGAATTTTTTTTTATTTTACTAATTTTGAAGTGTGTGATGGCACTCGAATATGTTTATGGCATGATATATGATGTGACAAGCAACCTTTGAAGGTGACTTTCACGGCACCAGCATAGCTCATTCTCGTAGTGGAAGTGTTTATTAGAAGTGGGCAATAGAGTGGTTGTACCAGCCAAAACTCATATACGAATTATTGTAATACCTGCTGATGTACCTCATAGTTGGGTTGCACCTTCAGTTCTTTCGTATAGCTCGTCATAAGGAGGCTGTGATGGCAGATCATATGTACTTGCTCAATGGTCAATTGCAGTGGGACATTAATTTCATGAGAACTATGCAGGATTGGGAGTTGGAAGCTGAATCCTCTTTTCTTAGTCTTCTCTATTCCACTAAAGTTGGGAGGGATGGAGAAGATAAATCTTGTTTGAGTGAGAGAGTGCCAATGGGTGTATTAGGCTTTGGGGATGTGAGAATGTCCAGTTTGTGAGTAGTAAATACTGTGTTTGTTTTGGGTGTACTAGAATTTGAGTTAGTTTGTATTTATTATAGATTTTGAGTGTATTTGTGTTTGTAAGGTTTGTGAGTGTTGTTTCTGAGGTTTATTTGAGATCAGTAGAAATCCATATTGATGACAATGAAGTTTGGTTATCGTTGCTTGTGGATATAGGCATGGAATGGGTCGAACCACGTTTAAATTTGTTTTGTATGCATGTTTTAAAAAAGCAAAAGCTAACACGGACATAAGCCCCCAATCTCCAAATGATTCACTGATTGCGCTTGTGAAAGATTAAGCAGACTTGGAAAAGCCTCATGCTTAGAAGCAGTAAGCAAAAAGTACCTCACTCAATGTTTCACTTGGGTGTGGCGCATATGCTTCCCTATAAGAAACAGCTTTTCGCAGGCGCTTCCCTCTACCAAGAGCTGCTTCCTCCTCCATTTGATATTTCTCCCACCTACCAAACATAAAAATATACATGATTAAAAAAAAAAAAAGTAGACAAATCAGAGTTAATGTTACATTCTTCATGTTGTGGTACTTTTTCTACTACATACAGTATCCATCTTTGGAGCCTCTGCTCTAATTCCTATTTCCTACTTCTTATTTAAGTTTTTACAAAATAGATATGCTATTTATTAATTTATGATGACCAGTTTTTCACTTTTTTGTTTAAAAGTGAACTTTTTCATCTGTTGTGTCCATATCTAGGATCAAACGCATTCTAACTCTCATCAATGACAACCAGGTACAATTACATGATCTCAAATTTCAGCTGCAAACAAACCACCCTATTAATGAATAACTCAGGCTCAACTCAGTCCAAACTTGTCTTAGGAGCCAATCTCAAGCCAAATATTCAAGCTGGTTCATTAAAAAGCAAAGCTCAAACAACAACCTTTTCATCTAAAAAGGAATCGCAAACATTATGGCATGTTTGAAAAAATTTGATGCAGTTGAAAAAGGGCTAATAACGGCATGTAGATAGGCAAGATGTGAATGAGAGTCATAATATATATACACTGCAAGAATAAAAAAAGGAGACAAGTGTTCACAAACTTTTTGTTAAGTGAGTTTTGGTCTCACAATGAGGTCCCAAAGAGGAGATTTTAACAAATGGCATCCACTTCATGAGACATGGTTCCTAACCAGTTGTGTTACCCCTTGTGATTGACAGCTGTACACAAACTTGACAAAGGATATTTCAAATGCATTTTTTCCAAGAACTACTGTATAAGGGACCAGAATCTCAGAACAAAATAGCATAATTAAGGCCAGCGAGTCCAAAAATAAGCTGCTCATTTACAGACAGCCAAGCTTGAAAGAAAGGTGTGAAGCTTGAATCAAGCTTGAGTGGAGCTTGAACAGAGTCAAATTTCAACTAGCCAAGCCAAAACACTCTAATCGGTTTGGCATGGTTTAGCAGTACTACCTCCTAAGATCCCAACTTCGATGGAGATTTTTCTATATATGTTGCTATTTGTAGGATGGCGTAAGACAAGTTTGGCAGGTTTTTGATTGTCTAAATGAGTTTGAGATTGGGTTTAGGCTTAAAGTTTTAAAACTCAATAGGGTTTGGGATGGCTTTGGGTTTTTGGCCTTCATATCCAAACCCAATTTAATTATATAAGTTAATTATAAAATATTTCTAGCATAGTTCAAATTCTTAAAATCCTAGGTTTTCTATAACCTTCTTTTTTTTTTTATCAGTAAATAAGAGTTTTATTGCTGATTAAAAGGAAGGAACAGTACACAGGAAGTGTACAGAACAGAAAAAAGAATAGCAAATCAAGCAATACAAAAATCAAGGAAATCCAAAACAGAAGAGAACGACATCACGCCAGAAGCATTGGACCAATCCGTAAGAGTTCTGAGCACTGTCCCTTTAATCTCTAGCAGATTTCTTTCCACCCCCTCGAAGGTTCTAGTGTTTCTCTCCCGCCAAATGCACCAGAAAATGCAATGTGGAATCAAATCCCAAGTTTGCCTAATCATGGCTCTTCGGCAACCACTTCCCCAACAAGATAATAAATCCACCACCCCTTTTGGCATAACCCACTCGATGGCAAAAATGCTGAAAATGAAATTCCAAATCTCCCTAGCAGCCGAACAAGGCAATAGAAGATGAGAAATAGATTTGTCATTTTCCTTACACATGCAGCACCAATCGATCACAATAATATGACGCCTCCTCAAATTGTCAGTGGTAAGAATGCGACCCAAGGCAGCAGCCCAAACAAAGAAAGCCACACGAGGAAGAGCTTTAGTTTTCCATATACTCTTCCATGGCACTGTTCGATCAACATTAGGAAGAAGAGCTCTATAATATGACTTCACTTGAAACCCTTCTTTAGAAGAACCCCTCCAACACATCTTATCCACCCATGGCCTTTAGCGGAGCTCGAATACAGCAACTCCAAGAAGGAAGAAACTGATTCGATCTCTCCCAATCCTGAGCAAGGCAAGTAAAATTTAGCACCCAAGAGACAATCTCATTCTGATAGCGAATATGATCTACAACAAATGCTTCCTTATTGCTTGTTATACGGAAGAGCTCCGAGTAGATATCCTTGAGGCTACAAGTCCCACACTAAATATCAGTCTAAAACTTGGATTTAGAACAAGGAAGCACGGGTACGTTTTCGGGTACAGGTACAGGTACTGATACGGTACGGCGGTATGATAATTCCTTAAAAATTAAGATACGGGTACGGCGGGGTATTTTTTTATTATATATTTTTATATATTGTTATGCATATAATTTTTAAACATATGTGAATTTAAGAACAATTATGAATAATAAAGTACGTCCATTGTGGTCTTTATATATTACAAACCAAGAATCAAAAGAGTAAGATATATAATTTATCATTTTCTAAATACAATCCTTGTAATAATAATAATAATACAAACACAGTACACTAGTAAACACAAAATAATACTTTACTAAAGTCTAGTACAAAACAATACTTCACTGAACACAGTTGCTGACTTGCGATTTTTTGTTTTAGAAGCCCGAGGCTTCTTTATTTTTTTAATAACACTTTACTTAAGTCTAGTACTTTCTTGTAAGTGGGTGGCTGTGAAAGACTTAGGAAAATCATGACCACAAATTAAAAAAGTTGCTGGCTGTGAAACGTGAAGAGAGAGAGAATGATGCAGCGTGAGTTTGAAAAGGAAGGCAGAGAGAGAAGGGAGCTCCAAGCCCAACAGAGAGAGAGAAAGATGCCCAGTGAAAAGAAAAGGAAGCCGCAAGTCCAAATCGGAGCACCCCACTGATTTTCCATCGCCGCAAGTCCATTTTGGAGCTCACTGTGCTTCGTCGCCGGTAAGCTGAGGATGTGAGAGAGAGAGAATCAAGTAAGAGTGGCAGCAAAGGGAGGATGGTAGAGAGAGAGACTGAGAGTCGAATAATTTTTGCCAGAAAACGGCGTAGTTTTTTACTACTTTCAGCCCGCCTGTACCCAACCCATACCTAGAATTTTTTTTTTTTCTTTTTTTCTTTTATAAATCGGGTACGCCTGGGGTATGCATGTAGAGGTACCCAGGCTATACCCGTACCCCAGCAGTACCCAGTACAAGTACGGCGTCCAAATTTCCGTACCCATGCTTCATAGACTTAGAACCATCTCCCACTTCAAAATGCAAATGTCGAACAAAATTCCCATTCTTTTCTGATATTTTTCCAAAGGCTAACCCCATATGGCCCAATAACCTCTCTAGTGGTCCATCCAACATGGGAGCTACCATACTTAGAAAAAATAAGCTGACTCCAAAGAGCATCCTCCTCATTCCCATACCTCCAAAGCCATTTCCCCAATAATGCTCAATTGAATAAACGCAAATTCCTGAACCCAAAGCCGACTTCAGAGGTTGACATGGCTGGTTCCAAATTATCAGATGAAATTTCTTCCCCTCCCCCGTATCTCCCCATAAAAAGTCCCTTTGAATTTTAACAATACGAAGGGCCACTGACACCGGAATGGGAAAAAGGGATAAGAAGTAAGTAGGAAGGCTAGATAAGGTACTCTTAATCAAAGTAACACAGCCTCCCTTAGAAAGATACATTTGTTGCCAACCAAAAAGTTTACGCTCAATCTTCTCCAGAATAGGATCCCAAATAGCTTTAGACTTGAAATTCGCGCCCAAAGGAAGACTCAAATAAGTCATAGGTAGATGATTCATTTTACACCCCATAATGGCAGCCAGACCCTCCAAATCAGATACATTAACAACTGGCACCAATTCAGACTTGTTCAAATTAATCCTCATCCCGGAAATGGCCTAAAAGGCTAAAACCAAGTGAATAACATTCTATAACCTTCATCCACCATTATTATCATTTTCTACCTCATCACTCCCTAATACCACAAATATTCATGTGATATAAAAATTTAAATTGTTATTTTGCATTTTTAATATTTTTAGATAGTTTGAACATATGAATTTTATTTGTATTTTGATAGTTATAATGTTCAGGTGAGTTCGGGATGTGTTTGGATATTATAAATATAGGTGAGACGGGTCTAAGAGAAACTTGGGCAATCTAAATCATTTAAAATGAGTTTGGGCTATATATTTCTAACAGGTACAGGTTTGCAAGGCTTCTTCTGTCCCAAACCTAACTGATTACCATTTCCTATCTATATATTTATGAAGGCACGAGTATAAAATTAAAACATGTCCTGCCATTGTTGACATAAAACAACAATAATGGTATATAGATAGGGGTGGGAAGGGTCTGGGACCCATTAGTACTAGACTAAGCGTTGATGATTGGTCAGAGTTGCTCTTACATATAGTTAATTGTTGGGAATAATTTAATGGAGAAGAATTAGTGCATTTTCTTTCAAAAAGTATTGTTTTGGAGTGGGTTGTAAATAGTGGTCTCTGACTACTGCTCTTGAATATTCAATTTCTAAGAGGCTCCATTCCAATTTCTTTGAAAGCTTCTCTCTTTATCTCATCACAGTTTGACATTTTGCACCGTGTTTAAATAATTATGGCTGGTATAATCGCAACTGCACTCTCACTCTCTCTCCTAAGGTTCCTCAAAGTACTTCAGAACCTTTCATTTACAGTTACCTCTGGACATATTTTATGATACATTCAATTACACATTCCAATAGTATAAATTTTAAATATAAAGTTTTGTCAAACTTAGTTTAATAGCACCTTTACATATTCTTCTTTTGATACAACGTGATTAGCATAAAAATTCAGAAGCAGACGGGACAACCTATCACAAAGTGCAAGTGTCACAGACTAGCAGTAATACAGTAATGCATAAAAACTCTGGAACTAACTGATGCAGGAAAAACTCCATACCTCAAACGCAAAAGTCTATCCCATTCATTTTCTTCTATACCAGTTACCACACTATCCTCTTTCCTGTCAGAATTTTGTGCACAAATATCGTCAGTAACAACAGGAGGAGATTCAGCTCCTCCTTGTTCTTCTGTTGGCTCATCATTCCATTCGACCGCCTAGTTAAAAAATAAATTGAAAAGAAGTCATAAAAAGGAGATTAAATTCTATACATTTGTCTATATATTCATTAGAAACAACTTCCTGGAAAACAAAAAGGTAAACAATATAAAACAAAAAGGTTAATCTGCCAGCAATCAAAAGGCAAAGACATACATCACAATGAAGATAATTTAAATAAATTTCTCTACAACTATGCAGGAGCATTCAAGAAATGCAAAATGAGTCCCATTAGTAGTAGCTAGTTCAGAGAGAAAGAAACAAGCAGGAAATAAAAACATATCGCAAAATTTACATATGTTTCATGTCAATGCAACAGTAATAAATTATGATCCCAAGTAACTGATGAAAGACTCCATTTTTTTTTAAGTGCAATTATTTAGATGTAAGATTAACTGATCACCTTCACTGTGCCAAGCATATCATTCTCCGAATCCCCTTCAGCAATATCAGTTGATCCAGACTGAAGGTTTGAACGGTCAAGCAATTTCAAAATTGCATTTTCATCCCACATGATCCTGCTGCTGCTCTCTGTACATTTGTCCTTGTAGACATCTCCCAGACCACCAGTCCTCTTCCTATGCTTGTTGTCCGTTTCTATTACTGCCTCATCTTTGTTACCATTATTTTCTCCTGTATCTTTCCCATTTGTACTAGGAAAATCATTAAAAAGTTCCTCTGTTCCCCATTTCAGAATATCTTCCACTTCTTTCTGTGATCCAGACTTATTCACAAAAAGCTGATCAAGCATCAGTTTCTTCTTTGCAAGCTGCAAAATGCGCTCTTCAACACTAGCACGAACTACAAGCCGGTATACCAAAAGTCTTTTTGATTGTCCAATTCGATGTGCACGATTCATAGCTTGGATATCAGCATGTGGGTTGAAATCAGAATCATAGATAATGACAGTGTCGGCAGTTGCCAAATTGATCCCAAGGCCACAAGAGCGTGTTGATAACAAGAAGACGAACCGACTTTTATCTTGGTTAAAGCGTGCAATTGTTGTTTGACGATCAGCCACTGAAACAGAGCCATCCACTCTCTCAAATGTTTTAGGCCCAAATTCTATTGTCAGATAATCTTCAAGAATATCAAGAAGCTTAGTCATCTGTGAAAAAATAAGGACTCGATGACCTTCCTTATATAAAATCCTAAGCATAGAGTGCAACAAAGTCAACTTGGCTGAGGCTTTTATCCGCATTTCATGAAGGAATTCTACTGACCCAGAATCAGGTTCAGTACCAGGTATGAGATATGGATGATTGCAAACTTTTCTTAACTGCATCACAATATTTAGCATTGATTGCTGGGGAACCCCTTTCCCAATATTCCGTAATATCTGATAGTTCTTTGTCAGCATTGCGCGATAGTATTCTGCTTGGATGGATGACAACTCAACAGGAACCATTCGTTCAGTCTTCGGGGGGATATTTTGCATTGCATCCTTTTTAAGCCTTCGAAGCATATGTGGAGCAACAAGTTTCTTCAATTCTTCGACTTTTTCGGCAGTTGTAAGATCATTAAACTTCTCTTCAAATGATGATAGAGAAGGAAATGAAGCTGGCTGCAAGAAGTTAAGCAAATTATACATCTCACCAATATTGTTTTGAAGAGGTGTACCAGTCAACAGTACACGATGTTGAAAGGAGAATGTATTCAGCAAGCTGAAAAGCTTACTTCCAGAATTCTTCAGACGGTGGCCCTCATCAACCACAAGAACTTCCCAAGGAACTCCACGCAGATGAGAGGAATCAGCAAGAACCATTTCGTATGTAGTTAAAAGAACATTAAACTTATAGGCAGCCGTTTTCTTATTCAACTCACTTCGATCACTAGCATGCCACTCATATTGGCGAATCATGGCTCTTGCTTTTGCACACCCATGATATTCCACAACATTCAAGTTGGGAGCCCATAACGAAAACTCAGCAAGCCAATTAGGCATTGTTGAAAGTGGAACCAATACTAAACAAGGCAGAGTAGCTTTAAACTCAACATACAGAGATGAAATAAAAGCGCAAGCAGATACTGTTTTCCCAAGCCCCATTTCATCAGCAAGAATAACATTTTTGGATTTATGCCAGCATCTTCGCAACCAATTGAGTGCTTCAAGTTGATGGGGAAATAATGAACCTCCTTTTAGTTCCTTAGGTTGCTCTGTGAGAGTAACTATCTCATTTTGCTGACATTCACTCTTCACCCTTAGTGAAGCATCCTTAGAAGAATCATTTTCCAATGTTTTGCATTCGAATTGATTAAAAAGATCAATCAGGTGCAAAGATCTTTGAAGAACAGGTTCATCTAATCTTTCCCAAGTGCAATCATCATAAGGGAGACCAGTCCATTTTACAAAAGCTTCATCACTACCATCTTTGGAATTATGGAGAGCAATCACCCGCTGAGGCTGCTTCCAGCATTCCTCAGAGATATTTATTACAGCTGTCCCATACTTTGCTTTGTAATTTTCCAGTTTTCTCTTTGCCAGAACTTTGAGCTCGGATTCAGAAATCCAACTATTATGAATATGAGACTTCCCAGCCCACTTAACTAAAAACTCATATGATAAGGTCTCTCTGTCAACACATGCAGAAGCCAGGGTAGGCTCCTGAATTTTGTTTTCCACAGAGCTTCTCGTTCTCGTTTCTAAATCCACTTCTTTATCATCTTTGGTTTCATTAGAGACATTTGTTTCACAAATTTTTGGAACTTCATCATTATCATGACTTCTCAAACTACCATCAGTATTCTCCTCCGTAACCATCTTTTCTTGTGTTTTTTCAAAATCCTCTGTAGTTACAGCAGATTCATCTTGATCTTTACCATTTATGGCACTAGAACTTGAATCCTTGATGTCTTTTTCTAAAAGATCAATGGAATTTCCTTTTTTACATTCTTTGGTTGCAGATCTTCTGTATACATGTATCTTATCCACTTTCATATCATTCTTCATGCTTTCTTCCATATCAAAACTCTTAACAATATTCTGATTACCCTCAGTATGATTTTCAGCAGCTCCTACATCTAAATCAGTATCGCAGGCAGAATTTTCCTCTGAGGGTCTGTTTTGATTTTCAGAAATTAGTAAATCATCAGAATGTAGGTCATCAGCAATGGTCACAGATAAGTGATGTGAAAGGCCCATGTAATCACCTTGGACTCGACACCCCAGAACCCGATCAACCTGCATGTAGACACATAAGAAATACAAAAATATGTCATGATATTCACAGTGACCCACAATGAGCACACATCCTATATTTAAGACACTAATACAAGTAATCTAACAAACTTTGTGATGAAGAACTTATTTACCTGCAGAGGTTCAGTGGCAACACTTTCTCCACAGATTACTGTTTCATCATTTTGACCTGCTTTATTTAACTCATGTGACAGGTTTGTTGCTTCCTGAGGAAGCTTCTGCATCAAAATAAATATATTTCCTAATCATATTCAAACACAAAAACAACAGAAATATTGCAGCAACAACGACGGCAATAACAACAACAGTAATAGTGGTAATAATCAAACTATTAAAATGATATTTAAGATGATATTAATCTCTATATACATATCCAAATATAAATAAAAAGGAAAATAATGAGAAAGTCATCAATCACAGAACATACACATCAACACAAATTATATATTGAAATAGATAGTAAATTTTAAATAATTGTATCACATTGGTATAAAATATAGAAATATAGAGAACAAGAAAAATGGTGATTGAAATGCCAAAGAAAACAGAAAGTTATATACTTTTATCATATATTCTTATTGGCAAGCAGCATATGTGAATCTATGTGCCATAAATAACAAAAGTGACTAAAATGTATCAAAATGGTGAACCAAGCAATGATCAATCACATAAATGGAACCAATTCATGTGTAATTTATGTGTGCCTGCAAAGCAGCAGGTAAGTAGGTCGTTAAATAAAGCTTCCCACCAAGAGATCTCAGATAGATAAATATTGATGGGTTAACAAGTATAGTACTTTGTAGCATTCTATTCAGATAGTCAAGGGATTGGGGAATAAAAAATTCTTCATTCCAAGCCTATGGCATGTGAGACCACCTAAATGGTTTCCTGTGAATATGCTTATACATGCATAAATTGCAACCAAATATTTCATTATCTACATATGGAATCATTCAAGCTCCCAAAAAAGTGCAACCTAAAACTCTTCTAGGTGACAATTCACGCACCCAGATAAGATATTCAAAATTAAGTTGAGAAGGAGGCAACAATAGAGAGAGAAACACACATTGTGCTAAGATTCTGCAGCATAAAATAATTGACATGTGAACAAAAAATTCAGCAACTACCATTTTTGTTCTCCATCCTTTGAAGTTTCAAGGGGAAAGTTTCTAATCCTTTCTGGAAAAGGCATAGAGAACCAAAATACAATTATAAACACTCACACAAATAGGAAACAAAATGATACCTCATCTTTCCTCTGCACATCTGAACTCTTTGTTCCAAGATCTTCCTTTGACAAAGCTGTGGAAACCTCATGGTTGATAGACTTTCGCTTCTTATGAGATTTACTAGTTACAGGGCTTGCAGTTTTTGCTTTGGATTTACGTTTGTTAGAAGAACTAAGAATAGATTTTCCCTTATCAGTCTTATGCTTCTTTTGACTGTCATCATTATTGGATTTCTGTTTTCTTTTTCTATGTTCCACAGTGGCAGCACTAATCGCAAGAACAAGAGTTCTTCCTGGAGAGACATTGTTACTAGATAAATCAGGCTTTCCCTCAGGAGCTTCATTGGTTGCCTCTGTATTTGTCACTTTAGAATGAGATGAAATTTCCTTAGCAGGAGAGATTGACTTCCTGTCTGCAGGGGAGTCTGTTGGAGATATATTAGACGCCTTCTCATTATCATCATTCACACATGATGAACTACCCTCAAGCAAACCAAGAGATGGAGGACTTGGCTTGGTGTTACAGGATGTATCTATTTGGGAGGAGGCAGGTTTCTGTTCAAATAGTTTGACAGATTTTCCTTTGCTGGAGGACCTTTTTCTTGCAATAATGGAGCTTCCAAAAATCCGCGATACTTTGGCCATGTCAGATGACTGAATTCCAGTTTTTGATTTTCCAGTCACTATCTTTGTCCTTGCTCGTTTTGAAATGGTATCGAGTTGGCTTATGGACTTTAATGGGTCACTTTTCTGACAGCAGGTTGGACATTTCCACTTCCCCATTGGAATGCGCTTCATGTGATTAAAAAAAATTCAAAACAAGAAAATACCAAGTGCCAAGAGTGGCATATATGACAAGAAAAAAAAAATGATAAACTAGATAGCACACAAGTCAGCTAGCTAAAGATACATTAACTAAACATACCTTAAGAGGTGGGTTAAGGCACTGGAGATGATAGGTCCGGGGACAACCATCACAACACAATAAGTTGCCACCAAGATCACAGATCACACATTCAAAGTAATACTGGAAGACAAAAGGGGGAACTAGTTAGTTAATACTTGACATGCAGCCACTATTGCAAGGGACAGACAAACAAAGCAGAAATACCTTTTTTACAAGTAATTTTATTGAAAGAGTGCCCAAAAAAAAAAAACTAACTTTAACAAGGATTATTACTTTAGTTGGTAACTGCCTCATCTAGTTACAATAACAAAAAAACTTGCTCAGCTGACATAACAGAATAACTCCAGCAAGAGAATAAAACTCAAGTTTTTTTCAAGGTGAGCTTAACACAGTTGTCTCCATGTCTGTTAACAAAAGTTGGAGAAACAATTTTCATCTGTTTTCCTCTTTCAGTTGATCAAACCCTCAACCTACCTTATACATGGAATCAAATCAAAGGCTCAACAGTATGGACACTTCTTTTGAATTATAAGGAAGAAACTTCATAGTTTTAAATCTTTGGACCATCTTTTTAAACATATTGGTAAGCATAAATTTCAGAGCTTCAAATGAGTAACAGATGTATTATCGGTACCCACAAAAACCAATTATCACGCAACTCCAAAAACAAGCAAGAGCTCAAGAAAAGACTTCGATGAGCCCAGAGATGCTTTTCTGAATGCTCTTTTGCCTATAGCTGTTGAGGATGTTCGAAGAAAAAATGCACAAACAACAGTGAAATTAACCCATGCATACAGGAAAAGGACAAGGAATACATAAAAAGGCTAAATCCAGCATCGATGATAAGTAACTCCAGCAACAGCAGTTCCTATTAAGTTCTTCAATTCAGGAGAAAGGGTAATATGATTACACAATGTTATGTTAAATTGCATCACACAAAACTTAATGTAGAACTTCCAGCATGTGGATAATAATGTTTGTAAGAGAAAAACTTCCCTTTGAACATGTTTAATCAATAAAAAGAGTAAAATCCTAAAAACATTCACAAGAATAATTGAGAAAATCAATCTATCACCTATGTTTTTCATAGCTAGCTTGAGAAGAAGCAGCAGAAAATAAAAGAAATAATGGTGATAACAAAAATAAACTATAGAAAATGATAATTAGCACAAAAGATGACTTACCCCATCATTTCCTTTCTTCTTGGATGAAAATCGCTCAGAATTAATTTCACTCTTCAGCCTGCGCTTAGCTGAAGAACTACTCTTTGGGGATTCTGATGCCACAGAACTGTCTTCTTTACCATTGGATATAGCTGGTCCATAAGGGAGCTTTCTCCGTTTGCGCTTTAAGACCCAGTTTTTGTTAATCATTTTATTAGTCGATGACCCGCTTTCCTTCATCTTTCAACCTGGGTCTTTCATAGGTGTTTCAAAGTTTCAGCAAGTATATCACGAATCCACAATAAGGTTGATTTGTCAGAACTTCTAGACAGCATTCCGCTGCAAGGCCCAAAAGTTCTGTTCCTACACTTGAATATCATGCAAGATTTAGAAGTGAACAGCATAAAGATCAAGACACACACTTACAGGAAGCGGAAACATAAATAAAGTAAACAAAACGCACGAATAACTAGCGAAAAATTGGAGCTAAACCCCGTAGTTAACAGCTTTCATATCGCCTAAACCGAATTTGAAAAGAGCTCAATAATCAAGCACAACGCGTAGCCAAAAAAAGGGATACTCAGCAATGTCCAACTCGACTAACAGGAAACAGATATTTGATAATAAATCAGAATACTCCAAAACTAGGATTTCAATAAAGTACCACTGAGAGTTGCAGAAAAGCATGTGCCCACAGGGAAAGATAGGAACCATGTGACAAAGGAAAAATAAGAAATGACTAAAGGAAACATCACTGCCAAATCCAAATCCAACATACAACAAAACCAATTGTTAAATCTAGTTGACCATCCATTTCAAACCATTAGCCATAAGAAATGACTACAAACAGCACAAAATAGAATAACAACGCTGAAATTCAACAACCAAATCACATCAATCTCAGCATGCACACACATTCAACTCAAGCTAAACCCAGAACACACCCACCACCATTCAAGTAACCACTCCAAAAACCCAATTCACCAAAGTCAGCACCAAAGACACCAACTTTTGCACCAACAATCAAACCCCATAAACCCAATATCTCAGCAATCAAACAACATTCACACCAAAATGAGCATGAAAGCACACATGGGTCAGCTCAAATTACACAAATGAACAAATACCCACAAAAGTACCAACCAATAAACAAGCAAAAAACATAGAAAAACACAGTACCCAGTTGAATTCAGAAGCTTACCAATCTTATTGACAGATCAAAGAGCAAGACTTTATCAGATTGAGAGAGAGAGGAAGAGGTGGAGGAGATTAGGGTATAGAAACTTGGAGATATATGAGAGATACGAGAAAGAAAGAAAGAAAGAGAGAGAAAGTGAATAGGGGACAAACAAATAAATAGAGAGAGATAGAGAGAGTTTAACTTTAGAGAGAGAAAGTACTTAGAGAGAGGAGCATACAAATACGGATTCGCCGGGGTCATAGGACGGGGTTACGCTCTGACATGGCAGCAGAGAGAGAATAGAGAATTGAGAAAGAGAGAGAGTGTGTGTTGCTGTTGGTGTTGGTGTCGATGTTTGTTGTTGTTGTTGTTGGTGTTGCCGTATGTTGTTGAACCCCAAAGCACTCAACCACTCACAACTCGCCACGTGGGACAACGATCTCTCTCTCTCTTCTTGGCTGGCTCTCTTCCCCATCATCCCAAATTTTCTTTTCTTTTCTTTTCTCACATTCTCTGCTTTTCTCTCTCTCTTTCTCTGAGAGACTCTTTCACTCTTTATTTGCTTTCTTTCTTTACTCATAATAGCCGCCATCAATTGCTATTGCAAATGCTACTGCTCTTGTTTTTGTTTGCTGGGTGTGTTTTTTATTTTTATTTTATTTTGGGTTTTCAACTTTTTCATAAGCAGACTTTTTTATCTTTTTCTTTTCTGGGTTTTCTTTCCACTTTCGTTTCATTTACCAAACATTTTCTGAATCCCCATTTTGAAGGCTTACCCCATTTACAGCTATAAACAAGAATGGTAATTGACTAGTTGGGTAAATGTGCATTATTTTCCATAGTTATCTTAGGCCTTTTTCTTTTTTCTTTTATTACTTTTTTTTTTTCTATTCTTTAATAAAAGTTGAGGATAGATTATGATGTTTTCTAAGTTTGGATTGAGAAGATTTAACTTTTGAAACATTTGAAGAAAACTAGACTAGTCATTGTTGGTATATGGTTATTACTAGTAGTAGTATTTGGTATAAAAGGTTCTCTTTATTGATTTAGAAATGGTATACAAGAGTTACCGTTATTGTAGATATGGAAAGCACAAGTGAAATAACTAATTGCTAAAATTGTATGTATGTGTATATGTTTGAGGCAAGTTACGATAGATTTTGTAAAGTGAAAACAATTGTAGAAACAGCAATGCGTGGCGTGAATGAGTGGGTAGGGAGACTGCCCTTCATTTATTTGGGTTTTGTTGACAGACTTTTGGGTTTTGTTGGCAGACTTTCTTTCTTTCTTCCTTTCTTTTTTTTTTTTTTTGGCTTTAATAAGTGGGGATAATAAATTGGAATCAAAATTTTCTTGAATGGAATCTACCCACAAGGCTTTTGACTTCTTTTTACATTAACAAGTAACAAACATTTGAAAATTGAAATGCTTTTGGTATTAAATAATAGGGTTAATTACAGTAAACTCCCTATGGTTTGGTCCGTTTTAATATTACCTACCGGTAGTTTAAAACGTGTCACTTTACCTACCTGAGATTTAAAACGTTAGCGGCCGTTATCCACCTAGCCCCTTTCCGTTAATAAAAACAAGTAAAAAAACAAAACATAAAATAAAAAAAATTTAGATTCAAAACAACTTTTTCTCATAAAATTGAAGAACATAGGTTTCAAATAAAACTTAATAAGGGCAAATCAAATAAAACTAAAAACTCAAATTTCTACAATTGCTTTTCTTTGCTTTTTGAGTTTAAGTGGAGTTTTTGAGTAATTAAATTCTCAATCCCCAAACAACACAGCAAAGAACAAAAAAAAAAAAAACACCAACACCAACAAGAAATTGAAGAAATTTTCCAGAAAACTTAAACCCCAACCCTAACACCAAAAAACTCAAACCCCAATTACAACCCACCACTTTACAAAACCCAACAACCTACAAATCATGATGAGAGAGAAAGAGGCACACCTCGTAGCTATAAGAGAGAGATCGGGTCGCCTGGCGTTCTGCCTCAGATGATGGTGGAGAGGAGGCAGAAGTGGTGGAGGCTTTGCAGGGACTACAAGGCGTGGCCTTCCTCGCTTGGTGAGTTTCTTGAGGTGGAGAGGAGATTCGGGGACGATGCGTTTTCGTGTTGCTGCGGCGGCTCTTAAAGGCGTTATGGTGGAGTAGCAGAGTCAAAGCCAGAATTTAGGGAAAATGGTGAATTTAAGAGTGAGAGATTAGGGAAAATGGGAACTGGGATATATATTAACCTTGTTGGGGATGAAAGATGTGGGATTTGGAGGAATGGTAGTGGTGTAAAATTTCTTCAATTTCTTGTTAGTGCTGGTGTTAATTTTCAAGAAATGTTCTTCAATTTCTGGAAATTTTTTGTTTTAACGTGAAGTTTGATCCAAAATTTTGTATTTTGTATTTTTTTACTTGTTTTTATTAACAGAAATGGGCTAGGTGGATAACGGTCACTAACGTTTTAAACCTCAAGTAGGTAAAGTGACACATTTTAAACCACGGATAGGCAACATTAAAACGGGCCAAACCACATGGGGTTTTACTATAATTAACCCTAAATAATATTAATACATATATTCATCATTTACCCTAGTCGGCTAGGGCAAAACTATGTTATAGCTTAGGGCATGGCCAATTAAAACTTACCAACGTCCGCAAGGGCTCTCTCTCTGAGGCACGGCCCGTGACCTTCCCCAGATAGCCCTTCTCCGCCATCCCAACTAGTGAACATTGGGCTGGCTCTGATACCAAATTATACGAACCCACAAATAGAACTTACCCCTGAAAACCGATTTGCAAGAGTAGGGTGCTTAGGAGTTAATAAACACATGATCAAGCTCATACTCAACCAATGTGAGACATTTAAATCGTAACAATATCATTCTTTTCATATAAGATTGTATGGGACTCAATAAGAAATTTTCATACAAATTTTGAGAATTTGAAAGACTTAACTTTTATACTAAAAAAATAAATGAAAATTAGACACTTGTATTGTCTCTATATTATGCTTATAGTTTGATTCTCATTTATGATATAACTTCTTAAAAGTTCGAACCTCTTGAATAATTATCGTATGAAATTCATTTTTCGTCTCTAAACTTTTGAAACGTTCCAATTTACATCATTTTGTCAACCTCGTTAACTTTTATCCTATGTATTCTAACAGAATGTTGAGATAGTATGTTTTTAGTATTAGATCATCTCATATGAACCAATTCATTTAAAAAAAACACACACACACACACAACACGTGGCAACAAATAATTGGTCACATGCACCGGTGAAAGTTCAAAATTGACAAAACATTTAAGGACGAAATGACACTCCCTTTCTTAACAATTGCAAATGAGACAATTTTTTTTTAAAAAAAATTAAATAAAATTAATGGCGTGCATATCAACCATCGACTCCTAACTCCAAATTTATATTCATTTTAAATTCTTACTTTGCTCCCCAATAAAAAAATAAAAAATAAATAAATAAATAAATAAATCTACTTATGTTGTCCTTATCTCATAACTCTTTATTTATATATATATATATATATATATATATATATATATTTTGATAGTCATAACAATGGGGAGGGGGCAATTTAGAAGTTGTATGGTTGTATGCTCTAAAAACTGGTTGAGCATTCTAAAATTTCATAAAGTGCATCAAGAAGGAAAAATAATGCATGAGAAATCCATTGAAGTATTTATCTAATTTATGTTTAACATGTATAGGTGGATAAATATAGCCATAATTTTCTATTGGTAGCATGCATGAAACAAAACAATCTTGAAAAACGTAATATCTAAGTTTACCATGTTATGAAAGTTAAACTGAATGTGAAATTATAAGAATTAGGTTGACAAAATTATCATAATCAATCAGTTGTCAATTATTACCACTTAAGGATAATACGCCTGTCATAAAAATAAAAAGGATTATACACCTAAAAGAGAGTTCATGATTTGAGTAGATAAAGACATAACACCAGAATATGTGCCTAAGAAAGTATGCCCCATCTTAACAATTTTACTTTTAGTATTACAGAAAAATACAATTATCTTAAAATAATAAAAATAAATTGGACAATAGAATTTCATTGACATAATAGCTTTGGTCCAACCCATTTTAGATTTTACCGTAAGGTTTTATTGTATAGATTATATACTATATAATAAAAGTTGGATTCTAAAACTTGTGATTGCACCAAATAACTATCTTTTCTTTACGACAAGTGACTACAGTACTCTTATTAATTATTAAGATAGTTCCCTTCAGATTAAATTATATTACTAAAATATCACATAGCTTATTAATTGCTATGATAGTTCACTATAGGTAAATCTCTATAACCTAAGTTCCAAGAAATTTAAAATTCTATTATCAAAAGTTTCAAGCAATTTAAAGTAAATTTTAATATTTTATTTTAAGTTACTCACTAATTATCAAGATAGTCACGATAATATCAATAAAATATTTTTTTAAGGTTAAATTTCACTTTTCATTCCTATATTTATACAATGTTTTCATTTTAGTCCTGGATTTTTTCCCTATTTGATTTTAGGCCATGAGTTTTCTAAGTCGTTTTAATTTCATTGTACATGGTTAGCATATTGCTTATGTGTCATTTAATTATAATAAAAAATTATTTTAGTAATATCTAAGTTTCATTTGTGAGTTTCACTTCCGACGATGTGGGTTTTCAGTGGATCAGTTGAGTTGTGGTTTCACAATAGTGTAATTTTGTGTGGGTGTCATCTTAGTCGTGGGTAGGTGTCAACTTGAATCCAATTATGTGTATGTGTTGTGTTTAGTTACCAAGTAAGTGGGGGAAACTCTATGTGTGTGTATTATGTTTGGGTCCCAAGACTAGGAGAGTAAATTTTAAAGAAATAAAATTGTGATTAAGAAACTCGCTCGAGTGAAGGACCTTGATTGAGTGAGGGACAAGCAAGGGACATGCGAACTTTTTTGTATGGACCTTGCTTGAGTGAGATATGAGCAAGAACAAGAACTTTCGGTTAAAAAAAAAAAAAAAAAAAATTTTTTTAGAGCTCGCTCAAGTGTGAAGGTAGTTTGTTTGGTTGCATAAAATGTGTTCTCAATCTATAGAATTCTGTAGAAAAAAAAAACCTACGAAAATGCGTCATTTAGTGTCTTTAACGGTTAGTAACAACACTCTTCTTTTTTTTTAAATAGACATCTTTTTTTTTTTTTTTTTTTTTTCTCTCTCTCTAGATTTTGCACAATATTAGAGAGAAATTTACAAGATTCTCCAAATTTGCTACTTGTAGAATCCTGGAGACGATTTACTATAAGGCTGTAATCCATTAGCAAACTCATTCGAGTGGGAGCAAATATCATCTTAAAAATAACGATTCATTCGTGCCTCTTTGTTCCTTTGTAATTTTCATTGATTTCCCCTATATTTTCCCAAACAGTTTTTTAGCTCCTTTTACTACACACAAGAGTTGGCCTCGCGGTATATGTGCTTCTAGATCACTCTCCATTCGCAGGCCATGATGTTCCTACAATCACAAATCATCAACAAAATCCAATGAGACACTTAGAGCATTTACATCTCGTTTTGTAAATTTTATCTATTTTACCTCTTCAAAAACCCACTTTTCTACTTTAGCTATCAATATTTATAATATACCTCACATCCCATTCTTTATTTTACAATACAATCTATTAAAATACTATAAAATAATTATATTTTTTAATTTATTTCCCCCAACCTTTACCACACAAAATCCAACCCACAGCCTGCAAAACCACACCGGCAACCCATACCCACGCCGGCAACCCATAACCACGTTATTTTTCCCCCATGCCGGCAACCCATACCCACGTTATTTTTCCCCCAATCTCTACCACACAAAACACAGTGAACACACAAAATCCAACCCACAGCCTGCAAAACCACACCGGCAACCCATACCCACATTATTTTTCCCCCACGCCGGCAATCCATAACCACAAATCCACCACAACCATTCAACCCATAATAAAAAACAAACCCAACAATTAAGAACAACCACCTGCCGCCTAAGAACCAACCATCCACGCCGGCAACCCATACCCACGCCGGCAACCAAGAACACTGGCTCTCCTACTTGCAAGCGTGATTTTGTTCAGTGAGTGCGAGAGAGAGGACGAGGGAGGGGAGGGAGTTTCTGAGAGAGAAAGTCTGAGGGAGGGGGGATCGGAGTTCCCGAGAGAGAGAGAGAGAGGTAGTGAATAAAAAAACAAAAAAATAGCTTTACCTGTGCTACAGTACTCGGTATTGATACCGAGTACTGTTCAATTGTGTAAAACTTTTAGCAATTTAAGAAGACCGGATGGGAGGGGAAATTTTGTGATTTTTGTGAATAGTGTTATCTATTGTAGCTAATAGAGACTTTTAAATGACCGGATGTGAATGCTCTTATGAGCCACTAGTTAAAAGTAGATTAAATGCACTTTGAGAATCAAGCTATAATATTAGAACATTCACATCTGTTTATATTAGAACATTCACATATGTATATGTAAACTTGTCTTTTAGCTAAATTAGCTAGCATTGTAGTTAAGATTTAATCATAAAAAAGGCTCTCACACCCTATTTTCTATCATTGTTAATTTTTTTTACAAAATAACTATTGCACTCAGTAAAAAATTAAAAATACAAGAGCACTATAGCTCTTGTAAATATTGTTCTCCCTTTTTTCACTTACTTCTCTCTCTCCCTCTCCTCATAATTAATCTCTCATTTTCTCTTAAAAAACTCTCTCTCTCTCTCTCTCTCTCTCATAGCTCGCTTGCCCGCAAGCCTCTGCTCCCTCCAGAGCTGCCCAATCGCAACAAGCATCACCGTTGTACGTGATCTCCAAAAATCCCCTTGTCCTTTTCGTGGCGCCTTCATTTGGTTCAACAATTTTCTTTGCAGCGTCTTTGGCACCTTGTATAGGACCCCCATACACTCATTCCACTCCGTCCATGCTCTTCTTCATTCTACGAGCTAGCCCTTCCGAACATTGAATATAATATGAATATTTTCAGCTTTGCAATGAGACGAGAGGTGGTGGTGGTAGTGGTAGTGGTAGTGGTGAGTGAAAAATGAATATATATATATATATATATATGTATATAAATAAAAGAATATTTTAATTGAAAAAATAATTGATAATATCTTAATAGATTGTGTTGTAAAATAAAAAGAATGCAATATAAGATATATTGTAAAAGTGGATAACTAAAGTAGACAAATGATTTTTTTGAAGAGGCAACATAACTAATTGCAAAACGGATGTAAATGTTCTTAGCTCTCTATACCTAATACCTCACTTCTGGGCTAATTGCAATCTATACATGATATCCCACAACTCCTATTATTTGTCCTAACCCAATTTAAGAGAAAAGCCCACTAACCATTTGCCTCATCAATCTCTCAAGAGTCAAGATCCCTCCGCCCAAAGATCAAGCTTCCGTCCGTATTAAGCTTGATGAATGGATGGGGGTAGAGCCGTAGAGGAGACCAACCCACAAAGAAGCTTATGAGTGAGCTTGGAGGAAGAATTAGAAGCCAAGTAAAAATAAAAATATTCAATAGCATTGCCTAAAACCTAAGAAAGAGTTGCTTCTACTGAATTGAAAATCAAATCAATCCGAGCACCTGAATATTCTATATGAAAAAATGAAAACAAGGGGATTTTATTTTAATTAATATTGGCCTTGCAGTTAAATTTGCACCAAGCGTAAATGTCCAAAAAAAAAAAAAATGTTGGGAGGGAAAATGAAGAAACAGCAAACCCACATTTTAAACAATAAGCTAGATTTGCATTATGTAAATAACATATATGACTCTTTTTGTTCAATTCTCGCTAGTGCGTAGCTTATCCACACAACAAGCTTAACAATATGACTTAATATCATTTCGAAGTGTGAATTAGGAATGCTAACGGGTCATAGTGAGGATGAAAAAAAAAAAAGGTTATTTCCAATCTCAAACCCTCTAAATATTTTATATATTATTTTTTATCAAATCCTTATAAAATTTAGGAATTCCATCTAAAACTCATCCAATTTTATATTTAAAAATCCAAACCAATCACATATCTACCCGTTTATCTAACCATTAGTTGAGCAAACTGATTAGATTAGGCTGGGTAAACATAAAATTGAACATTTAAAATATTATTTATCTAAATTTAAGTAGTAGTAAACACTTTTACTCTAAATTCAATAACATTTTAAGAGAGAAAGAGATGCACACTTACTTTTATTATAGAACTATGGTAAGTATTAGTCAGTATATTTACACTAAATTAAATAATATTTTAAGAGATATTAACAAGAGAATATTTTAGTAACTTAAATACGTAATTGGGTTAGGTTCGAATATCTAAGGTGTAAAACCCAAACCATTCTCAAACCATAACAGGTTTAAAAATTTGAACCCCCAAACCCATCCCAATTTCACTTAAAAGTTAAAACGTTTATTATTTGGGTTCGATTAAGTTGCAAAACTTACCAAAGCCCCAATTATTGCTATCCCTAATGGCTAGTGGCAAGCAACGATGAAATAGGAAACAATAAAGAAGAAGTACAAATACAAACAGACCATTAGTCTTAATTCATCTTTTTATTTTTTAACCTTGGGTGTACTTCTATTTTTTATCCTCCTTTTCTTTCTATCTCTTTTTCCTTCCTCCAACCAAACAAACTATTAGTCTTAATCCATTTTGGGGATACGTAACACCGTACTAGTACATGTACCACGATAGATTCAATACTTTATTTTGGATAAGTGATCTTGAAGGGACTCAAACTAGTGACCATTGGGAGCATATTCAAAGCTGGATCAATTGAGCTACCTGGATTTTGAACGGTTAGTCTTAATCCATCTATTAGTGTACACTAACTTAAATACTATACTCTTTATTTTTTTGATAGATGTACCTTATAGAGTATGACAATTGACAAGGGCCCATTGCCTCCCTCTTCTAGTTCAATTTTTTTTTTTTTAATGTCCCACATGCCTTTCCATGTGCTTCCCCGTTCTCCACACTCTAACTGTCTTAGTTTAGCTAAAAAAAAACTGTCATAACTTCACCAATGGAAAAAGCTACAAATGCTTTAGTTGCATGAGTTTACATTAGATCTTTTAATTTTCAAGGTCATAAATCAGTGCTCTCCGACTTGAGAAATACATAATCATTTAAAAAAAAAAAACACTCAATAGTGAAATTCTATAGAATAAATATTTGGCATCACTTATTTTTATTGGTTTAATAATACAATTGTTTTGTCAAGAACAAGGATTCAAATCATTCCTCCTCAATTGTTATAGCTACTACTTTATATATATATATATATATACATTTAAATTTTTATTTTTTTATTTATTTTCCGGATTATAGGATTTTTTTTTTTAAAGAAAGATGCTAAGTTTAAGGATATAATTTATTTTATAACTTTGTGATTGATAGACAATAAAATTTGTGACAAAGGTGAACTCATGTAAAATTGGTGTTAGTCTTATCATTCATTGATCACAAAAATTGTGTCCCGTACCATATTGAATTTTATTAATTAAGATTTGTTCCATTAAAATGGGTGCTTTCTATGTGTTGATGACAACAACCAATTCCAAAAACGTTGATAATAATAAAAGATGGTATATATAAAATATAACACATGAAAGGGACTTTTCCAACTAGTTTACATGAATATCAACATGAAGAAAAGAGTTAACTTTGATATTACTATAAAATGGTAAGATTTTAAGCTGATCTTTTTACCACTTCATATACTTTTATTTATTTATTTTGTTGATAGGCACCACTTCAGTTATTATTACTTTATTAATGATTTTGCAGCAAAAAACAAAAGCTAAAATATTATCTTAAGGATGAATGTGATGAGGGAGTAGTACACAACACTTTTACAATAATATTAAGTTATCTGGTTTTTATTAGTTTTTATATGGACATATCTCTTACATCACTTTATTATTTATTATTCATTACTTAACATTTTCAGCAATATTGTGAAATTTTTGGCAAAGTGTTATGTCCAATTGTCCGTAGCTTTATTGGTAGATCTACGGGCACAACACTAACACTTTGTTTTTTCACAATTGTTGATGTGTTGAGCTGTGAAGATAATAAAAAAAATATCAGTAATGAGTTTAAATGAATACTAATTGACAAATCAATTGTTGTGAAAAATGTTGTGACTGTAAGACAACTCTATAAATATATATATATATATGATGATGTTATTTCCACATTTTTTGCTATTCTTGCATTAATGGTGTAAAAATAATAGAAAATGATGCAAAAATATCATTTTCCTATATATATACTTGGAAAATAGACTTATGAACAAAGCATTATCCAAAAAATAAAAAAAAAAATGATTTTTTTATTATTATTCTTTTAAGGAATTCATTTCTCTCTCTCATCTTCATTAATAATAATAATAATGCACAATTAATTGTGTAATATTATCCAAAAAGTTGTTAAAAAAAAATATTATCCATATATATAATAATGCACAATTAATTGTGTAATATTATCCAAAAAGTTGTTATAAAAAAAATATTATCCAAAAAGATATATATATATAATTTTTTTTTCATTCTTTTCAGGCATTCATTTCTCTCTCTCCTCTTCATTATTTTATATATATAGATATTTGGAAAATATTTTCCAGGCTTATAAAAAAAAAGCACTGCTCAATTAATTGTGTAATATTATCCAAAAAGGATGTGTATATATATATTTGGGTAAAATTTAAGTACAGTTTCTTAGGTCAAGTACATTAAGTTCCTAATTAAATTCAAATACATTAAATTTAAATATTTTTGGAAAAGATAATATTGTTTGTGTTTCATTGGTTAATGTAACCATGTGTTTGAATTCAATTGGGAAATTTAATATACCTAACCTAAGAAACTGTATCTAAGTTTTACCCTATATATTTTCATTCTGTTTAGGCATTCATTTCTCTCTCTCCTCTTTATTATATAATATTTGTGCAAATTAGAGAGGGGAGAGAAAGGATAAGGATCCTGCCACGTCATTTAAAATTTTAAATGACAAAGCAGTCTATATATCGTTAGATTTGTGAAATAAAATCTTAACCATGAAATGGACAAATGGAGAGATTTCCAAATGGAGAGGATCCTTATCCGGAGAGGAAGGCCATGACTGGCCTATGTGAGTTTGTGTTTTGTTATTATCTCCAAAATAGTTTTCAAAAAACGTATCCAAACAGACCCTAAGCCGTAATGCCCCAATACCCACCAAAAAAAAAAAAACATCATTACCTTACCATAAAAGTCATAAATAGAGAGAGTGAAACACAAACTAATCAAACCCCTTCTTAAAATATCTTAAAATATATAGTATTTGTTTAAAAATTCTTAAATATTTGAAAAAGAAAAATTAAAGAAAGAGAGAGAGAGAGAGTCTTTGAGCTTTGGAAGATGAACTATTAGAGAGATTGACAGATGGGAAAATTTGCTTTAAGTCGACCTGCACAGTAAGCAAAGCTGAGAGTCTTTGGTGCCTTTTTGTTGTGGGGTTTTTTTTTTTTTTTTTTCCAGGTAAATATAAGTACTTTGAGCTTGATCTCTCACAAAATTTGATTTCTTTTTGAATATTAGTGATTGTGTTTTGTTCTGTGTTGTGTTGTGATTGAGGATTTTGGCTTTTGATGTTAAATTTCGAGCTGATCTTGAATGAATTCAAGTGGGTCTGACTTGCTTTGTTAGAATTTTAAGTTTAACTTTTGTGGGTTTTGTTAGTTTTTGTTTGGTGCTGAATCTGGGTTGGCTGGGAGCGTAAAGATTAAAGCTTTTACTTTTTTGAGGTTGATTTCTGTGTATCCTATTATCCAAAATGCTTGTTTTCTGGGTCTGTACTTGTCAATAACACTGATTCAAGTGTCAATTGCATTAGTGAAAGTGGGGCACTTTGTTTGACAATTTCAGTTCTAGTCGATTCTTTGGGTGTATGTTTGGTGCTTACTTTCTCAGGTAATATACTAGGTTGATTTTTAGTACCCAATTTACATAGTTGTATGTTACTTACATTCAAGGTATTATAATCCCCACACCCTTTTAGCAGATTGCAGTTCTATTCAATTCTTTGCATCTATTTGAGACGCTTAATCATCGACTAATTTACTTGTTAGTAGCATTGATTCTTGGTTACATTTGTGTGTGCATGTGTGTTTTTGTTTAATTTTATCCAAGATGCAACCTTTTAATGTAATTGAATGCTAGTCTAAAAGGGTACATCTTGGATAAAATTAAACAAAAACACACATGCACACACAAATGTAGCCAAGAATCAATGCTACTAACAGGTAAAATAGTACTTAGTTATTTTAGAATTCATTTCCAGTATCAATGCTACTTCATTTTCTCAAGATGTGCTGAATTCACTTCGAGTCGATTCTAGAATTATAATACTCTGTCATGTGTTTTTTCAGTTTGTTAGTTAATTGAGATGAGAAATATGAGCAATGAATTTGTACTTAGTCTGCTGTTTGGTTGCTGAGAAAATGAAGTAAAACATAAGAAATTGATATTTTGAAGCTATGGTTTTGCCATTGTCTAGGGCTTGGGGTAGTCGGAAGCTTCAAATGCATAATGAGCCTAATATGATTTTTATATTGTTTACAAGGCGTTAACTTTGTTCTGAGTTCTAGTGATGACATAATTAATTTGACTTATGTTAAGATGTATCTTGATTTATAATGCATTACTTAAATTCTCCGAAATTCTGAGCTTATTGTGTCAAGCGGTTTAATTACTGTCTTTGGAATTTTTTGTTTTAGATGTAAATTACCTATATACAGAATTATCTTTAACAATTTTGTTTCCTCTGAAATTTGCTGAGATCTTAGATACAGTTATAGATCTTTATATTTATCGTCTATGATTAAAAAGCTTTAAGTACCCTGTATTATTGGAGAATATTGCTAATTTTTTTAAAGATTGCTTAATCTAGGAGAGTTCTATACCTGAGTGATTAAGTTGCTGAAAGCTTGTCTACTCTCTGGTTCCTGGTTGAAGATCTGAAACACTTGACTGCATTTGAAGGCTGTCTGCAGGCAAATTTTACTTTAGTTTGTGCTGATATTGCGCTGGATCGATATTCATGGGATCTCACCTTGGGTGTTTGTCCTGTTGAAGTTGAACTGAATGGAGAGAAATCTGGGAAAGGGTACTGTCGATCAACAGAAAAACTATGAACAAATTCGATACAGTAATGTTGAAAGTAGAGATGAGGGATTTGGGTCTGCAAATCAAAGATTTTTCCAGGATCCATCAAGTAATATTAACACCAACTTGCGGCCTCCAGATTACAATATGTCAGTTGCAGCTAGACCACCCGTACTGAATTTCTCCATTCAAACTGGTGAGGAGTTTGCTCTTGAATTTATGCGGGAAAGGGTGAATCCTAGGCAGCAGTTCATTCCAAATGCTTATGGTGAGCCTCACAGTGCAACTGGGTATATGGAGCTCAAAGGTATGCTGGGAATCAACAACACGAGTTCAGAAAGTGGGTCTGATATCACAATGCTCAACTCGGTGGAAAAGGGTCGCATTCAGGATTTTGAGAAAGGGGGATCTTCCACACACGAGGACAAAAGTTATTATGATTCTGTGCGATCAGTGCCACGAACCTCATCAAGGAATGACGTTAGTCAAGGACTTCATGGTTATGCCTCGTCAGGGGCTTCTGATAGCTCATCAACAAAGGTGAAGTTCCTCTGCAGCTTTGGTGGTAAGATTTTGCCTCGTCCTAGTGATGGTAAGCTTAGACATGTTGGTGGTGAAACACGTATTATCCAGATAAGGAAGGATGTTTCTTGGCAGGATCTTGTGCAGAAAACATTGACAATTTACAACCAAACTCATTCAATAAAATATCAGCTTCCTGGTGAAGATCTTGATGCATTAGTGTCTGTATCTTCTGATGAGGATCTGCTAAACATGATGGAAGAATGTACTGTACTGCAAGACGGGGGATCACAGAAACCTAGGATGTTCCTGTTCTCTAGTGATGATTTGGAGGATGCTAATTTTGGTCTCGGAAACACTGAGGGTGATTCTGAGATTCAGTATGTAGTTGCTGTGAATGGTATCGACTTAAGTTCAAGAAAGAGCTCAGCTGCTTTGGCAAGTGCTTCAGAAAACAATTTGGATGAGTTACTCAGCCTAAATGTTGAAAGAGAGAGTGGTCGAGTTGTGCCGGAATTAGCTGGGCCCAGTACTGCACCTTCATTGACTGCTCAATCTTCTCAACCGCTGCCACCAAGCTTGTCTAATGCTTTTGAATCCAAATCACAACCTTACCAGGGACAGAGGACGCATCATGGAGAAGCTGGGCAGAATCCTTTATCTCCTTTCCACCCTTTAGAGAGCTTCCCTAAGAAAGATGATAAGACTACTGTTCCATTGCAATATGGTTATGGTTCTGACCGTTCTAACCATGCAGCAGCTGGAGAGAATTTACCTCCAATACATGTCCATAGCCATCTGACTCAACAGGCAGGTTTGACTGAGCAGCTGTATGGTGGCGTTCATGCACAAGATTCAGAAGTATCTGTGAAAGAGCTGAAATTGAAAAGAGACAACTCAGGGCAGAAGCTAAATGAACCTGAGAAGTTTCAGTCGCTGGAGAAGGAAGCATCATTGAAGGAGGCAAAGATGAAAAGAGAGAGCTCACTCCAAAAGATAAATGAAACAGATAAAGATCACTCTTTAGACCAGGAGTATGATGTTTCTTCTCTTCCACACGATTATTCTGTTCCGAATTATATTTCTAGGGAAGAAACATCTGGTGCTAATTCAGCAGCAGACATAGGATCTCCCTTGGTGTCTATGAAAAGTAATAAAAAGCTCCAGGAACCCATTCATAAAAAAAAGCCCCCTCAAGGTGTAAATGATGGGACCAAAACTAATGAAGATGACCATTTTTATGCATCTGGTGGACAGTTCACTCCGGGATATGGTGGCTCCGAGGCTTATCCGGCTGACTTTAGCTATGAAGCACCCATGGTTCCTCCACCGGTTTTTCATTCTGAGCGAATTCCCAGGGAGCAGGCAGAGTTGAACCGTTTGTCCAAATCTGATGATTCCTTTGGTTCTCAGTTTCTGATAACTCAAGCACGTTCTGATCGTTCTCAACCAATAACTGAATCAGTCGATAAATTGCATGATGGGCATGTTTCATTGCAGACTGAGCAGGAGAATTCATCTTCAAAACCGCTATATACAAATGCTCAGACTGTTGAAGATGAACTGGCAAAATTCGAAAAGTATAAAGAGTTTGCCGAAAATATTAGTAACATAAATTCCAATATTTCAGAGGAGGCGCTTGAGTCAAAGTTGCAGAGACCTGAGTTGAGATATGTAGTAACTAATCCTGTGGATGACCGTGGATTGTCCTGGGTAAAAGAAAACTACAAAGATCCCTCTATAAATGATACAGAAGCAGCTGGTTTGAACAATGGGAACAACATCATGGCACATGTACAGCCCTTGGGTTGGGCAGAGAAGCCGGATAGAGGTGTTTCTCGAGGAGTGTCTGCTGCTGTTGGCACTCCTGAGCAAGGGGACATTCTTATTGATATAAATGACCGCTTTCCTCGTGATTTCCTGTCTGATGTATTCTCAAAGGCGAGAATCTCACAAAATCTCTCTGGTTTCAATCCAATGCATGGTGATGGAACTGGCTTGAGCTTGAACATGGAGAATCATGAGCCTAAGCATTGGTCATACTTTCGAAAGTTGGCCCAGGATGAGTTTGTTAGAAAAGATGTTTCCCTTATGGATCAAGATCATCTGGGTTTCTCATCCCCACTTACAAATGTTGGGGAAGGGGTTCCTGTAGATTATAGCTATCCACCTTTGAAGTCTGATGGAGTTGCTCTTGGTAACATTGACTCCCGTATCAATTTTGATGAGGACATTCAACAAGGGTCGTCTGCTGTTATTGGATCCAACACCATGAATTTGCGTCCAGATTACAGTCCCGAGGTCAAGGGCAATGAAAGTGTGCAGTTGGATGGGGTTAACCTAAGAATGCCAGAATCAGATTATCAGGTACTCTGTCTGTACATTTTTGTTTAGCAATCCCTGTTGTTACTTGTATTGCTTGCCTGCAGCAATGGTTTCTAATTTCTCTTATCACTTGTAGGACGGGAAATTGGATATTCAGAATACTGGTGTACCTCTTGTTGATCTTTCTCTTGAAGAATTTGATATTAGTACCTTACAGGTATAATGCTCACAGTTTGCTTCTCCAGTTATCTGGGATATGACAAAAGTTGAATCATGCCTTATTTTGCACACCTGCAATGAAGCTACATGGCATTTTTATATTAAAGCCTCCTCTCTTAGACACCAATAAATTTGTCAAGGCACTTTTTGGATATGACTTTGTAATACTTTTCTTGCATTAGCAAGCAATAGAGAAACAATTCGATAAAAGCATGCTCGAGATGGACTTCTAAGTTTTATTTGCAAGTGTGTGTGTGTGTGTGTGTGTGTGTGTGAGGCATGATTATTGGATTATGTTATCTTGAAAACAAAGGTGCTGCCTCCCTGATACTATTAATCGCATCACTACAACCAGTTGACTGCAGCTTTATTCTTTTAGGTCTGGGTTTGCTTTAGAACCTTTCCAAAAATTTCAACTACTTATCAAGATGCCAGTCTCTATTGTTTACTGTTGTGGCTTTATAACATATATGTACTGATGTGTGATATACTCACCCCAACTTGGCTTTTTTAAGTCTGGGTTTGCTTTAAAAGCTTTTCAAGAATTTTAATTACGTATTAAGTCACCAGTCTCTATTGCTTAATGCTTAGTGTTGTGTCTTTATAATGTAATGTGTTAAATACTTATATTGCTTAATATTATGGACTTGGCAGGGTGTCACATATTTCCTTAGTGGATTATGAGTTGATTAGGCTGATAAGCTCAAGTTTTTGTTTTTTTGTTTTTTTGTTTTTTTTTTTGTGTTCGATGTTTGATTGAAAGGCCAGCTTAGGCTTAATATACTTGGTTTGGAAAGACCTTTAGTCATCTGAATTTCTATTTAACAAACATGGAAGTTAAGAAACTACAACATGGACCAATATTAAGAAGAGGAGTGAGTGTTTAGGTCAGAATTCTTTGGGGCCCACATAACCTCCAGAGCTATATATTCCTGTTTCTATGTATGTCTCTGTATATGATCAAACGTGCCTTAAGTTTAAGAAAGCGTGCAATGAATAGTGAAAAATATTCTGCGATGGTCACAAGTTTACAATTCTTAGTTCAACTTTGAGTTTGAGTCAATTAAATGATCTACTTTTTTGGTTTTTAAACTTCTATGAGTTTTTCTTTGTGTGAATCTTTTAGAAAATTTCTAGGCTTTTTATATGTTCTTTTGTTTTCCAGAAAAAAGCCTTGGTATGTGTCTCAAAGACATTTTAAAGTGATTGAGATCCAAGTATTGGCTCCTTCTGCTAATAGTGTGATCTGCATAGTGAAATCAAGCTCATCCTTAATTAAAAACTCTGGTGGCGAAAAGCTTTCACTCGCCTTGGGAAATACCAGTAACTCCACCATGACCTCCTCACTTGTCGTTTGACGGCAAAAGGAAGGAGGTTTATGTGATGGAGGTGCGGTAGTCTCTAGGAATCCATTAAACAGTCTTTTGTTAACTGGTTCTCCAAACTCGTTGCCATTATATTTTTTTACCCCATGACTGATTCTGTTAACTGATTCTCCATACTCGTCCGATGCTCAAATGAAATGGTATTGGCTGCTGTCCTCCTCCCCCCCAATCTCTCCATAATAAAAAAACAGAGAGAAAAAAGGCATGTCTAGGGTATGTACATGGTTGAATTTTCTGAACTTGTGTGTGTTAATGGTTTTGCATGACCATTTGGTAGTTCATGCATTTATGTTGAAGGAATTGTATGCTTCACTTCTTTGATTACTTCAGGAGACTGTTAATTAATGACATTGATTTTTTTTTTTTATCAACCCTTTGTTGTTTAAATTTTTGGATTCCAAAACAGATCATAAAGAATGAAGATCTTGAAGAGCTGAGGGAATTGGGATCTGGCACATTTGGGACTGTTTATCATGGAAAATGGAGAGGAACAGATGTTGCCATTAAGCGAATAAAAAAGAGCTGTTTCACGGGTCGCTCATCAGAGCAAGAAAGATTGGTGAGCTTTCTTTCATTCATTGGATCTATCGAGTGTTTTTCTTCCTGTTTAATGATTACTTATAAGCACATAGTAAGCACATAAAAGAGTCAATCGTGAAGGTTTGAGTTGCAAAAGTCAAACTTAAGCTGGTTATTTAGCATTTCATTTGTATTTCACAAATTATGAACTTGAAGCCTGGGAAGGATTTATGTTGCCAATTTGAGATTGCTGTGATCCCTCAATTATTAGCTTGGGTAGTCCCCGTTTCTGGTGCTTCAGTTTCCTTCTGACACTTACTGGTGGAGGGTTGTCTTCAACAGCAGTGTTGTGTCCGATTTTGCTTCTTTAGTTGTTTTTGCTATCCGATTTTGCTTCTTTAGTTGTTTTTGCTAATTTAGGGAGATTGATTTTATCATATGTTTCTCAGTAACCAGTGATCATACTTTTCAGACCTTGGAGTTCTGGCGTGAAGCTGAAATTCTTTCAAAGCTTCACCATCCCAATGTGGTGGCATTTTATGGCGTGGTGCAAGATGGACCTGGAGGAACACTAGCCACTGTGACAGAGTTCATGGTGAATGGCTCTCTTAGACATGTGTTGCTAAGCAAGGAAAGGTAATATTTTGTTTTATGTCTAAGATGTCAGCTCTCCCTCCTATCTTCTTCATCTTAGATGTGTTTTTCTGAATATCCAGGCATCTTGACCGCCGCAAGCGACTCATTATTGCAATGGATGCAGCTTTTGGAATGGAATATTTGCATTCAAAGAATATTGTTCATTTCGATTTGAAATGTGACAACTTGCTTGTCAACTTGAAAGATCCTTTACGACCTATTTGCAAGGTAGTTTATGCTGATGGTGTTGCTGTTTTTGGCAGACCTCATAAATAGTTTGAAAAATTAAGATAAATCTTAAGTAAATTACCATATGTCCCAAAAGCCTAGTGTTATAGGAAAAGCCCATTTAATCACTAAACCAATACTATTCTAACAAATTTCTCTCTCTTGGTCAAATGATTGGGTAACACCTAACACCACTAAACCCCAGTAAGGGGTTGAGCCCTAGACTTCTACCTTTTAGGGAAGAGACATACCACCAGCCTGCAAAGCTATTGGTAAATGTCTCTTTTAGTGGCCCACAATGCCTTTTCAGTGCCTTCCTCTTTTCTCTTCTCACCCATACTTAATACTTAATTACCAAGTTCTGAATCAAACAACAGCTTTTAGGTGAAGTGCTACTCATTGTGCAGGTAGGAGATTTTGGCTTGTCAAAAATTAAAAGAAATACCTTGGTTACTGGTGGTGTAAGGGGAACACTTCCATGGATGGCTCCAGAGCTATTGAATGGTAGCAGCAGTAAGGTCTCTGAAAAGGTGAGGTAGCACAATTTATTTCTTACTTGTAGGAAAGAAGAAGAAGAAATTAGCTTAAATGTAATAGTTGTCTGATTCTTTAATACTTCAGGGGATGCAAACTTGGCCTATACCATCTGTTGGTTTGAGAAATTTCTGTTTCAATTAGATGCTATTATACTTAAAAAAGAAAGAAAAGGAACTGCTTTTGTGAATCTGTTTTATTTGTTGTTCTATGGTGCAGCTATTTTGTACCCAATCAATCATAAGTCCATGCATGTGTAGCTTATTTTTTGTGTTTTGTAGGTTGATGTGTTCTCGTTTGGTATTGTCCTATGGGAGATTCTCACCAGTGAGGAGCCTTATGCCAATATGCACTATGGAGCAATCATAGGTTTGAAACAATCTCTCTCTCTCTTTCTCTCTAATGTCTTATGAGTTTTGGTGGAGAGGCATATGGGCTTCAGTCCATTTTGCAAATTTCTGTTTCCCTGTAATTCTAAAACATGCTGAAACTGCGTGCAAGAGAAATTCTTTTCTAGGACTGATGCATGAGCCTTTTTGTTGGTCAGTTTAATTTGTTGATTAAGGGCTATCAGTTAATGGTTTAAAAGGTGCTCTTGAGGTGCCCTTCAAGGTGAGGCACACTATAACCCTTAAATTTTATTTGTGTGCAGCACAGTTGCACACTCTCCTCCACCTGAAGTATGAAAAGTGTCCTTTCTAAGTGTATTAAATGGCAAGCTCTGTGGCAACCTTTCAAAAAATATATAAAATAAGAGTAAAGCTAAAATCTAAATTCAGTAAACTAACATGGTAGGAAATATACTTTACCCAACAAATCAAAACCGACTGACTAGCAACACAGCTCAAGGTCCTCGCACAGATTTCAGAGACCTCACTTGCTGGCCAAGATTAGCAAATTATCACTGCCAAATCAAGTCTCTCTCCAGCAAGCTTTACAGCCGATAATCCCCTTTAATTTCTGAGTTCAATATGGGACTTCATTTAGGGTTTCTTTGGCCAAACCATGACTGTTATTCTATTCTATTCCCTTTGAAATTAGTACTACTATTTGTTTATTTAAGAACATGAAAGTTTCTAATCTTATCTTTCCCAGATTTCTTACCAATTTATTAAGTATACTTGTGATTTCTATGGTTTCCATCACCATCTTACTGGATAGGAAAAATATGCTAGAGATGGTACTCTATTTGATTGCCTATCTTCTTGCATGCAGGAGGCATTGTGAATAACACATTGAGACCACCTGTGCCAAGCTACTGTGATGATGAATGGAGAATACTAATGGAGCAGTGTTGGGCCCCTGACCCGGTGGTCCGTCCATCCTTTACAGAGATTGCCAGGCGCTTACGTGTGATGTCTGCAGCTTGCCCAATCAAGCCACAGGGTCATCAGCCACAGAACCCCGTGCCCAAGTGATTGCAGTTGATTATTCCCTTATGCCATTTTAGCTGATTTGTGTTGACAAGAGTTGTTTATCTTTGTATAGTGTGTAAAGATTGTGTATTATATGATCAGGGAGAAGGAGCTCCCATTTAGGGGTTGAAATTATAGGTTGGTACCAAATCATCATTGGACGGTATGATAATGATTGTGAAGCTGAAGAAATCGGTTTATATGTAAAGCTATTATTTGTATCCATAGTAAATACAGATAATGCATTTGGTATTGTGTGAATAACAAATACAAATTTGTCTTTATGGTGGAGAGTTGCTGGCTGAGTGTTGTAACTTCTGATAATAAATATGAGCATTTTTTTATTACTCTCAGATTGAAATATTCTGGAGTGAATGTTCAGGCCCTTCAGGGCAATGCAACTTTTAACTAGTCCATGAACTTTCTAAATTTAATCATATTCTCTAGATAATGTTATACAGTAAAATATAAAAAAGCTGACTTTCACACTCTTGCTTGCATATCAGGAAATACAATCTGTTTACTGGAAATAAACTTAATAATTTCTGCTGGAAGTCATTAGGTTCAATTTGGCACTGTTGGTACTTCTCAGATTACACTAACATCTAATTGAAGTGGTCGTGTTCTCTAGGACAATGGAACTATAAGTGAGCTTCCAGTACAATTTTTGCTATCAACCAAAATATTTGGCTTGGTGCAGTTACTTATATGATCAATCCCTCAAATGAAATATTTTAATCCCACTTCAGAAGAGTACACGGTTCTATCTTCATTTCTATTAAATAGGGGATTAAGGAATTGAAAGTGTTCAAGAGATGAGGGAAAGGACAATATGTAAGGACTGATGGTCATTAATCTGCCCCAAGTTATTCCAACAGGCAATCTCCTTTTTAGGTGAGTGTGAGTATCAATGATTCAAGAATTTCATCTGTTATGCACCCAATACTAGACAGTTGGGCACTTCAGTTTAATTAACAGTCTCTTGATTTCTTTTGTATTGGTTCATTTTGGCTAAGGCATGCCTAGCTAAACTTATATCCCTATCTCTGGGAATTGTTCCTTTTAGTTTGCTTTCCAATTTGAATTTTGGATGACCCTTTTCATGTAACTCTGTCTACAACAGAGACCAACAGTGGTACTAATAGTTTTAAGACAACAAATCCAGGCTCTTGATGATCATGGAACAAAAGAATTATATATAGCTGACCTGCTCAACATTCAAGAGACTCTCATGAGGAATATGGACCTGTTCTCCCTGCTTATTTTCCTAAGATATGCATATAGATCGAGTCTCCAGATGAAATTTTGGCATCCACATTGAAGTCAGCTTCCCTTTATTGACAAGGGGTGGTGCCATTACACACACAAGGGTCATTGGCCAGAAAACTCTTAAACAAGGCTTACTAGGTGGAAGCTGCTTTTGCATATCTTAACTAGTACAATGAGCTTGCCAAGCATTTGCTTACATACATTAAACAGGGCACACCCTCATTAATTTCTCTCTTACCAAAATTTGAGAAAAGAAATGGAATAGAAAGGATTGAAAATGATTTTCAAATAATATTCAATCTATTCTCCTGTTTGGGAGTTCAGTGAGAAAGAATGAAATGGTTGGAAAAAAAAAATTATCATTTCATTCTCTCTTAAGCATTCCTCAATTGGTTAAAAGAACATCTATTCCTTTAATGAAATGGGAGTGAAATATCCATTTTATCCATATTATAAGAAAAAAAGATAAAGGGCAAAGTGTATAATGGTATAATGGTAAATTTCATTTCATGAACTCCCAAACATAATTCAACTTTATATTGGCAGAATTGCATCCAAACCCAGGAAACTAGAGAACCATTTTAAAAGCTACAATTTAAGCATCCCTTCATGTTGACTTTGTGTTCAGATATAAACTAAAGCAGGTACTTCACGGTCACAGAACATGCTTGTTCTTGTTAGGAGTACCAGTACTGGGTCTACTGGCAGCAAGTACAGATATCAAGCTCCACTTGGTTTCCCAAGAGGCAAATAAAGCCCATCATAATGTTAGTCCATGAATAATTGTACATTACTTAGTAACATAATTCATATGATATAAAAGTCAAATTGAATCATTAATACTTGATGTGGTTCACACAAAATTTCAGATTAAATTAGACCAGAATTTGGGATTCAGCTCTAACATTTCTGACAACACAACAAAATTCATCAAAGTCACATGAAATATGCATGATAAACTGATTAAAGGATTAATCTATACCAAAAGAAATGATTTCTTTACTGTATATAGCAACTAAAAAAAAGGAAACACAAGGGACATTGTATACAAGTAATCCATTTTTCCGCAAAATAACGTCAAGAAAACAAAACACTGCATTGCACAGTTGTAGAAATAAAAGATGTTATTTCTTTATCCTGTGAGGGTACCGCAGTGGCTCTTGGCGCATCCTCAATTAAGTCGCTCCATCTGCAAAGTAAGACCAAAAATCAAGGTTATTGGAACTTTTTTTTTTTATTGGAACTCAAGATACCATATAAAACCATATAATAGGCAACAGTCAAATTGTTTTCTGACAAGAGAATGCCTACTGTTGCTATAACACTAAAAGAGTAGTGTAGAAAATAAAGAGGTAAGGATTTAACCATTACATACCTTCCAAAGACCATCATTAAGGTAATGCATGTTGTCCACTCCAATTCCCTTGTTGATTGATTTACTGTAAATTAAGCAAATGGTTCAACTTACTATTATTAAATATGCCAATCAACAAAGGTGATAGTGATAATAAAATATAAGTGTCTCTGTATGGGTGTTTTTAGTTTGATAATAACAAAAATGGGGCACATAAAGTATGCTACTAATAGGTGAATAGTGAAGCCCTAGTTTTTGCTCAATAAGATTTACAACAAAATCTTTTAGGCCGGCTCACACTATTGTCATATTAACAAATAGCTCCCCTACCCTTCTGGGAAAAGGAGGGGTAAAGAAAACCTCGATAGTTATCTACTCTCCACTTCCAGTTTGGCACTCTTAAGTCTTAACTAATTGAAAATACAAGAGAAGCTTACATGTCTTTTGCTGACATTTTTGTAAATCCAATTGCAAGGGCATGTTGCTTTCCTTCAGCCATAATGGCCTGAGAGTATTCAGTTCTACATATCAGAAAGATATATAACAAACTGAACTTCAACACTTTCATATCATATAATTACAATGGATCAAAAAAATTATTCCAAGTACCAACATTATATGAGAGTAGCCACAGACAAAATGTAGAATTTATACCACAGGGGTTTCTGCCTCCACTTCTTCATGCAAAGCACCACCAGGAGATGTAAGACCAGGACACATTATGTTGGCACCAGCAAGAACAAATTTTATTGCACCTCGGTCAACTTGAAATTTTTTCATTATATTTGGATCTGTAAACCAATTATACAAAACCACATTATGGCCTTTGACTTTTGGGGATAAGCTTCACTTGCAAGATGAGTACATCAAGTAATGATTAGAAGATTGATAAAAAATTTAAGCAACAGTGAGAACCTAACATCTTAATTGAAGTTTCAAAAGTACTTCTCTAACTTAGAGTAGAAAAGAAAGGGTTTATTAGAACACTCTAATTTGGGTATGGAAATGGGTGTTAGGTAGAGAAAGAGGAAAGAGAGAAAGGACGAAAATTACAGTAGAGGTAGTTCTTCCTCTCTGTGATGTACAACTTCTAGAACTAATCCCGTCTCTTGTATGTAAGTCAGAGCACTTTAGTAACCACCAGAACCTTGATCGTTTTGCAATGTCAATACCATTTCTTTTTCTTTTCAATTATTAACACTTTTTCCATGCTGAGCTGTGTGTAAGCCTTGGCCTTAGGATAAATTACCAACCCACCCATCTTGTTGGGCTACTTGGACTCTAACACCATTTACAGATATTCCCCTAATGGGGAGCCAGCGAGTGCTGCTCGATCATGAGGCCTGTGGTGGGTGCTACTTAGATGATTAGATGGTCAAAAACAGTGAAGAAAGTTTTAAATAAAAGAGTCTAAAAATCCAATAACTAAAAAATCAAATCAGTGGTCTACTGATTTGCAACATTTCCCAAACATTAAACCTTCCATCTGTCAGAAATCAGCCTCTAAATCAGAAGATAACTAAATACAGATGTCCAAGTGAAAGTAATCTGGTGATATACAATGAGGTGTAATAAACAACTACTTTAGATTCTTTCTCATCACATGGTTCCTTTTCATTGCTTCTGAGGTGTATGTTTGAGAAATCTACCGATTCTTTTTCCCTTTTTTTTTTTATTAGTATGTCAAATATGCATCTGGTGGGTCTTGAACGCATGACCACACCCTCCAACCCTTTCCCAGGGAGGAGAAGGTGCTATTTGAGCAAGAGCTCGTTGGTGAAATCAATGGATTGTTATTGTTGTTCAAGAACCATGCAGCCTTTAATACAAATTTTAAAATGTGTCATAAATCCAATACCGGTCCCACTCCCAAAATGCACTTTGAATTCATTTCAAGACAATCAAATCAGGTTAAGACGATCCCACAAAAAGCATAATAAGTAATTTCTAAGTCACAAAATTATAACAGTGTAGAAGTGATAATGTAGATAAGATACTACTGTCCATTAAAAAAGAAAATACTTTACATTGATGAAGGAGACGTAGGGTAGGCATGTACGGTCCATCACGAATGTTGAAAAATAGTGGTACATCGTTCACCAAAACCAGATTTAGATGGTTTTGACTATAAGGCAAGAAAAAAAAAATGTTTGTAAAAAAGATGACTCAATATGATTAGTAATACAGTTATCATATAAAACAAATTGAGGGGGTAATATCTTGAGCAAACTGCAGATAAATTACAGAAACAGAAGAACAGGATTACAAACCATTTAGCAAGAACGAGAGCAGACTTCTTCGGAAGCAAATCATCCAACACTGGTTCAAGTCCTGGGTACTGCAATAGAGGTGAGATTGAGTCATATACATAAGTAAATAATTTTTGAAACCATTTGGTAAGAACAAAGACTTGGAGAAATCAATCACAAGTAACCGTCACCTCCTCTGCAATACTTTGTCGAATTTTACGTTGCACAGATGCCTTGACTTGGTTTTGTGCAGAGACTTCTTCGGAGGAAAACCTAGAAGACAACAAAACATGCATGGCTCATGAAGAAATTGTTTCCTTTATTAATAAATGGAATCATATTAACGGATAAGAAATAAACAAAGCATAATAGGAATTAAAACATGCCAAAGACTATGATCATAGATGTTGTGCCAAGAGATCAAAGAATAGCCCACCTCAAAATCAAAACAATAAAACTAATAGTACACTCTTTATGGTCAAACAAACAGTAAACCGTAAATCGAAGGACTTCAATCTATATCCTCCGATTCCTAAAACAATGAATTTAACGTAGCACCACAACTGCATAACAAAACCCAATCTTGAAATTTACAACCACCACCATCCCATACGCATACAACAACAACAACTAAGCCTTAGTCCCAAAACTTCGGGGTCAACTATAGATCCTTAACAAAGGAATTAGGGTTGGCCACATGTATTCTTTTTTGTTATTTTATCCTATCCAAAACCATACTCTTTGTCACCTCCTTAATTAATATGTTCTTTTATACTATTTCTACTAATGTTATCTTAGGTATTCCTCTAGTTTTTTATGTTCCCTCAACTTGAATCAACAGATACCATCCCATATGCATACAACAACAACTAAACCTTAGTCCCAAAATTTTAGGGTCAACTATGGATCCTCAACAAAAGAATCAGGGTTGGCCACATGTATTCTTTTTTGTTATTCTATCCTCTCCAAAAATATACTCTTTGTCACCTCCTTAATCGACCTGTCATTTTTTACTATTTCTACTAATGTTATCGTAGGTATTCCTCTACTTTTTTACGTTCCCTCAACTTGAATCTCAAGAGATTCCACCCCATATGCAAACACATCAAGGAATCCTGGAAAAGCCTAAACCAATGTGATCCCCACAGTCCGCAAATTTTTCACCTCCGCAAACAACAACCTATGGATTGCCCCATACCTAAATGTGGTACTTAATTACTAAGCTTGGCTCATGAAGCTTCAAAATGCCCTCTACAAACAACAACAATGTGCACCTCCAAATCCCAATATAAAGAACCTCCATATGATCACCCACATACTAAATAAGCCAATATCCATCCCCAATTTCTCAAAGTCACTCCCCAAACATGGCCTAGTTCTCGGTGCTCTGTGCACACAAGGAGAAAGTACCACCATTACGGTAACTTTCAAACATGTACTCTCATTGAGCAACTTAGACAAACCAATAACATTCAAGGCATCAATGAATTGCAGGCTATAAACCACAACCATCAATACCCCCAAAACACACACACACCACACCTTTTGACTCATACATGGCAAACCCAACAGAGAAAAAAAATTAAAAAAGCAAACTTTATCATATTATAATCCAAATTACAACAAACCCAGAAATAATTTGCCGAAAATAATGAAGAAAACATAGAAATAGACCCACATATATACATAGACACATACAAACAAACAAACAGAGAAATAGAGAGAGAAGAGAACTCACTTTTTGAACATTTTGCTGTTGGGGGAGAGAGAGTGTGAAAAAAATTGACAAAATGAATGAACTTGGTTTGGGAGATTAGCTCTCTCTCTCCTGTATGTTGTTGTGGTGGTGGAGAGGAACTGACTGGGGGAGCAATGGAGAGGTACTGACGGGAGGGAGAGAGAAAAAATATTGATATAAGTTTGTGTTTGGCAAAATAACGCATTATTAGTGAGTGGGGTCCAATGCAATCGAATGGGTTAGGTCCATATTGAGGGTTGTTGAATGAAAGGATAAAGGGGCCCAATAAGGTTGGCAGGGTTGTTGGTGTTGGGCTTTGAGAAGTGAGAATGAGATGATGGGTATCAGTGACACAGGTTGAAGCCTTGAAGCCTGATGAGCGAGGCTGTGTCGGACAATAGTTTACACACGGTTTCAGAGGAGGAGTTATCTCCTATGTCCGCTGCATGCAGCGCCCCCCTCACAACAGGTGGGGTCCACGGGTGTGTGGGCCCCACCTATTGGTAGGGGGGCGCTGCATACAGGGGCATGGTGATCCTTTTTCGTTTCAGGAGAATGGAAAGTGAAGGTAAGGTGGTGGTGGAGAAGGTGGGAGAGAGATCAACAGTAACAAGGTGTTTCTCAAAGTACCCTCTCAAGTTCATCATTCCTAATAAGGTTGCTTCACTAGTTGACTTTCAATTTCTACTCTTTTAACTCCACCATGTTTTACTTACATTGTTGTACAATTACTACTATATCTGGTCAATTCATTTTCATCACAAACAATCTGGACTGAGGGGTTGGCATGTTCCTTTTGCATTTTCCTTAGGTGGGTCCTTCCAAAACTGATGCTGTTTGGATTTACAGCCTCACATATGGTGGTGGAGTTGTTTCTGTATACATCTCTTACTCTTTCCATCTTTCTCTTATTCTTCTATATACATTAGTATCAGTCTATTTATGCTTGCAGAGTTGTAATACTTTCTATGATATTGGCTTGGGTGTAGGGAGATTCTATTTCATGTGAATTAACCATTGGAAATGCTTGCACCACTGTCCTTACAACCCAAGCTTCAACAAAGGTTAATTTTTTTGATAAGTTTCTACATGATTCTGCTGTACTTAGTATGATTCTTGTTCTATATGGGTTTGTCAATATGGTTTTACTTTACTGTACTGTAGGTATACAAGTCCATGGGATCCAAGTTCTCTGAACAAGTCTTGGAGGTAATAATTTTTCCTTAACCAAATTAAGATAAAAATTATATGCTGTTGTTTTAAAAATTCATTAATGTATAAATGTTATGTTAAAATGCTGATCTACCATATCCTGGTCCCTGGATGCTGTTTGTTGACTGCTAAAATTTGATATGGTTTCATTTAGTTGACAAATTGTTATTTGAGTTCAAGAGAGATCCAAGGAATAAAAGGGTTTGACTGCTTTTAAAATTTTCCATTTCTAATTTTTTTTTTCTACTTATCTAAAACTTTTGTATATTGGTTATGGTGTATGTAAGTTTCAATTCATTTCTGAGGATTAGGGTGTAGGAGGTTTTTTCTGTTGAAATCACAAGTTGACATTCACTGAAAGACACAAAGACTTCTTCAAGAAATTTTCCTTTTTGCCTATTGGTTTGACGGATGATTTCAAAGTGACAGTGGCGAGTTTATGCCATGCAGTAGGCAAGTATTGGGAGTGATGCTCTATTGGCCGTCGTTCCAGACCCAGTGACTTGTTTTTCCACTGCAAGGTACTCTCAGAAACAAGTCTTCAGGGTGGTTTCAGACTCAAGTTTGGTCATTGTAGATTGGATTACCAGTGGCCGCCATGAAAGTGGAGAAAAATGGGATTTTGATTTTTATAAGAGCACCAACCACATTTTCTTAGAAGACAATCAGCCTTTGTTTCTTGATACGGTAATGCTATTGTTTTTTGTTCTATTATTAATTTGTTGCATTGCTAATTTTCTGTTTCATATATAAAGTATTGCTTGGACGGAGTTTATTTTAGTTAAAGGGGGTTCTGGAAAACTCTCAAAACACTTTTTTTTTTTTTTTTGGTACCTTTTCTGAGGAAAGTGTTATAAAGAGGCCATGTCCTGTTCTAGGGATAGTATTTCAACTTTTTCAGCTTTGCCTTTGCTCTGCTATTTTAATAATGTGCATGTCACATTTCTTTTCCAATCTTTCCACCCCCTCCTGGAATCTTCAACTTTATCTAAATTATAACATTCTGATGCTATATTTCGGTCTTCTTTTTGCATTTTTGTACAACATTAGTTTTGGTTTAGAACTTTTGTGATTTCAGTTGATTCTTATTTTGGAAGAACCAAAGATTGTGCAGATGCAATATGATGCATTGTTATACTAAAGTATTGGGAAATGCAAATTTGTGCATCATGCACATGGAGATTCAATTTTCTTTGCATACCATTTCATCTCACATGATTTAATGTTTTAGCACAGGTGCTTCTAGAACGAGGAAGCATTGGCTCTATCGCGGAACGCATGCAGGACTACCAAGTCATTGCAATGATTGTACTCTTGGGGTAAGTTCTTAATGCTTTATAACTCATTCCCAGCTTAGCTATGTATATTATTGTGTATTGTTAAATTTATTTATATTAAAATGGGATGAATTGAATTTGTATAAGTAAATCAATTTCAGACCTTGCAATTGCTTCCTTGTAGGCCAAAGATGAAGCACATTCAGAACCAAGTTCAAAAAGATGTAAAGAGGATAATGTCTGAGCAATTATATGTTCCTTCTGCTTCATCGGGCCGCCAAGTAATAACAAAATCTGATTGTTGCTTGACGAAACCAAGCTTTATTGCTTCCACCAGTGTCTTTGGTCCTAAGGTAATGCTGTCAAATTGTTCTACTGCAAAGCAGTCAATAAATTCTGAGCTACAACTGTACTTGTCATATTTTCTTTTAACTTTGAATGAGAGAGCTACAACTTGCTTACCGAGCTAACTAGTATGAAGTAATTATTTTCTATAACCTACGTATACAAAAAGTGCTCTACTTCACTAACCACTGGATAATCTATAAAACCACATTCACTTTTTAGCTTCAGTTTGTCAACCCCAAAATTCTTGTAGGCTAGACTAGGGAATTCTTGATATATCTCAAAAGCTGAATCAACTGATACACAATTTTGATTGCATTGAATTCAAATTTAGAGTGTAAATGATTCATTTTTTGGATGCTCAATGCATTTTTATGGATTTTAGCATTCTTACTTTAAGTTGAATGTTTCTTCTTCTTTTTTGTTGTTGGAAAGATTAATAAATTGTTAACTGTACATTTTTATTTTCCTTCAATATCTATTTGTTTTAGTATTTTTCAGGAATCAAGTTTATTTCATTTTCATGTTTTTACTTCAAATTGATGTAAATAGGACGCAGAAATTGGTTTCCTTGTGTGCATTAGACGTGGCGTGTTTAACTTGGTGAACCTTCAAAAAACTGTTTTCAATATGCCAATTGATCTCGTCGAAGATGATAGTATAGATATAGAAAAAAATTCAGATAGAAAATATTTTGATTGGAAAATTCTCAATTTTTGTCTACACAAAAGCAGTTCTGCTGTTTGCAATGGCTGAAATCAGAAAACAGGAGTGTTTTTGTTATGTAGCTCATAAATAAGGGCTCAAAGTGTGTTATCTGATCTCTCTCTCTCTCTTTCTCTAATTGGTAAGTTACACACACCGGGGGTACCCATGACTTCACCCTTCACTCTACTCTTAAAAGAAGAGGAGGTGCTGTATGAGTTAGAGTTCATTGGTTATTTTATTAGATCTCAAAGCAATTGTACTTCTACTCCCTCTATGCCTTCAAACTTTGGTTTATGTGTCTGAAGATCCGATGAAAGGTTGCTTACGTTTTTCTGAACATTTAACATATGTATTTTACAACAGTCATATTGCTGAGCCATCTGAGTTAAATGCTAGCCAGTGGTTTTCTATGTGTGCAGGGAATAGGTGTTGTTGTTCGTATAGCTGCCATGACAACTGAGTCCGTTTATAAATTTCTGCACCACCAATTGGCTTGCCTGGAGCCACTGCTTGGGATGTCACCATATCGTTAAACATGCAGGGAGACTGTGTTTCTAACAGACAAAGTTGTTAGCGGCACTTAAGCCTCGCCTGAATTGTAAGTATATTGTAGTTCTGTCATTCTTTTATGAATTTGTAATTTCTCCTAGATTTTGTGGTGACCACCGTATGTTTGCTCACTAAATCTAACTAAATGATTTTGTTTGAGCAGAGTAGCAATTGATTCCTTATTTCTTTACAAAATGTATTTAATTATCTTTTAAATGTTTAAGGTTCCAGTATGTGGGAATTGAATGCAGGCCATTGTAATACAAAGGCTGTGCAAGAAAGGGACTAAAAAATTTAGATTAGGACTCCTTTATCAATTTTCTACAATAATGTTTCTCTTACCATCTTAAAATTTTTTAACTCTAGGAGGGCTCTGACTACTAGGTTTGGAATAAACGTAGAATTTTAAATACCATACCTGCAGTCTGCAGATGTGCTACGGAAAAAGATGTTTCTTTCAAGTGTCACCTCTCTTTTTCAGGTTTCCGTTTTTCTCTCTCTCTCTCTTTCTCTCTCTTTTTCACTAGTTTCATGAACACCATACTCACAGCATAAATGCAAGCCTTATCAAACTTTGAGTAAATTTTAAAAAGAGCCTTGATGTTGTTACTTAAATGATCCACACCTCTGAAGAGAAGGAATAACAGGTAACTGAATAGATGATTTTCACAGAAGTGAAAAAATTGAGTAGCTTTCTTCTATTTTCTGACTCGTGGATGGTTTTTTAGGCATTCAAAGTGGTTCAATATGTAAGCAGTTAGTATTTTTTAAGAGTATTGTTGTCCACAGGAAATTGTACCTTCCAGTTTTTACTGACATATTTTTTCATTTAGTCCCTATTTGCTGTAATCATCTTTTGCCTGGTATCAACCACTTGTTGGTTTCCCAGTTATTGAATTCTTTTTTGAAGGGAAGTATTTTCTGATTTTACCATGTGACATTTAGAAGGAAAGTCAACTTCCCTCCATTCTCATGTACCCTGATTCTTGGCCTGAATCATCTTTTTTTACCCAAGTTTTACAAGTGTTACTTTGTGCTTGGACCACGTCATATGGACACAAATCTTTCTTTAATAGGTTCACATGGGTGTTAGACATCTAAATTATAATTGCCCATGTATCTGTCTTGTGATCTTCTAACTACAGGATTTGTCACTTTGAAAAATTACTAGTGGCGAGTTGTATATGATGCATCACTTATTGTCATACCATGAAATCTGAAACCTGTCAGTCGCAACCTCCTTCAAATCATGATTTTCTTGGCTTTGAAAAATGGATGCAATCTTTCAAGCTCATTGATTTGAAAATGCAATTTCAACTATCGGATTTACTAAATCTTGAACTTTGATGAATTTAATTTCTTTTTGATAATTCATGGAAGAATGAGTCAAAGGAAAAACCTGTCTTGTTGGATGGCTGGAATAGGATTTCTGAGGATATTTATTATATTGTACTACTTTTTGCCAATGTTTAGGCTATAATATGCTCACTGTCATGAATTTGATATATCATAAGGTGTCAACCGCAACTGTTGAAGTTCTAGAGTAATTCTATTCAAAGTTAGTTGAAAAAATTATGGCTGATGTTAAATATTATTTCTGATGTTATATCCTGAATGAATGTACATCTGACATTATCATGGGTTTGTTTTGATACATACTTCATCATTGTCAGGTTCCCAGACTACATCCCTGCGTGACAGCTTTTTTTTTTTTTTTTTTCAGTAGATATTTAACTCTATCAGCATGGGTTCCAGAGAAATCATGAGTGATTATGCTGCTGCTTTTGCAACAAAGCAAGAGTTACCGTCCGCAGATTTGTGTCTTGCAAGAATGTTATGATTTATAAATTGATTCTGGATTCAATAACTTTGTTTAATCTGGTCTCTTCTCTGATCTGCTTCTTTTAATCTGAGGATTTATAATCCTTCTATGTTGGCACCCCACTCCTTCCCCTCGAAAAAAGGAAAAAGAAATTCTATAATCCATGACCTGTGGTATAAAGCTGACTTGGTGGTGGGGAACTATAACATTCACCACCAGCTTCACTGTTTTTTCTCACCTAAGTCACTGTGCAAACTTTTGGTAGATTGTGGTTTTTGGAGCATGTTTCCTAGTTGCCTTAAAGATCTTCGAAATACAGGTTTTACTTTAGTTAAACACTGTAGCCATTAGCCAAGGGGCGTTTGTGCAGCTCTAGAGAATAATCCAATGGAATTTGAAAGAGGTTAGCCTCAAATAGTGGGGTTTGAGGAGAAATGTTTTCCACCACTTTATAGTTACTAAACTAACGAAGAGTTACAGTGAAGAGGCTTGCTCCTTTCCAGCGAAGGTGGACGGACATTTGATTCACAAAGTTTGATTGAGAACATCATTTGGAGCATAAGGAATTCCTCTGCCTGCTCCTTGATCATGAGAAGCTTTGGCTTTGAGACCTCTTCCAGTATTGTGAACAATAGGGTTGATCAATTAATTCTCAGAGCCCTGTGGAAGTCAGCATAGCTTGTTTGGCAGTGTCAACACTTTTTTATGGTGATTTAATGTATCTCAGTGGGGAGAAATTTAACCCAACCTGAATCTACAATTACACGGGCCATTGAACAGGCATAATCTTCAGATCATTATTAGGGTGAAAGGGTCCCATTGAATCCTCTAATTTTTAGTCAGATAAGAGACATAGAGATTTTAAAAAATCTAATGGTCTTGAAAAACTAATGAAAATCATACAAAATCAAATAAATATTATGTGTCACAATTCTAGTTAAAAATTGGAGGTAATAATGGAGGATTTCAATGAGAGATCTTCTCCCATTATTAGGCTCCTACTACTCTGATATTTCAAAAGACAAAAAATCACCTTCTGGGAGTTCTCCACATCACCCACCTGGCTATTGAACTCTTGAAAATTTCTCTTTTCGATTGATATGATTGTTAAGTTACATGTAATGGGTTTTGAGCTTATAACCTCACCCTCCACTTATTTTCACACTTCACAAGTGGGAGCTGAATAATATATCTCTTGAACATGGCACAAATAGGTCAAGTGGAAAGCTGAATAATTTTTCTCTTCTCTTATAAATGCAAAAGTTTCTGTGATTTTCATACTTGTTTCGTGGAAAGTTCTGCGAAAAAAATAATTCTTACATACCGACCATAGGAATTGAAACATCAAAATTGAAGCTTGATATTCCATTTTTGGTCTCAAAAAGGTTTTGACTTGCGAAACAATGACCACAAATGGGGCGCATAATTGGACTTAAAGGGGCACCAAGAATAAATTGCACAAAATATATTCATAAAATGGAATAAATCCTGACATGAAAAAAATATCCTAAAACCTTTAATCATACACTCACTCTATCTTATACAAGCATGAGAAAGATGGACCTCGCTCATTCAAATCAGTTGGATTAAAGCCGCATAAATTGAGAATATATGGATTGAACTCAACTAAAATGTAATCTCACAAGGCGCATGGAATGTTCTTCCACGGCATATAGCTTCTAGGTTTTCTCCAGCGTAAGAACATAGTGGTGACACCTCCACACCTGGCAACAAGATCAATTATGCTGGGGACTAAAAATGACATTAAGAGCATATAAACATTATTTCCTACAGCTGTTGCAAACAAAATACTTTGACGAATGCATAGAAACATTAAATCCAAGCCTCCTATCCAGGTGAACAGTCTATATGGGTTCAAGCACCCCTCCCTTCTCTTTTACTTCCTATATTTCCTTCTTTTTAGCCCATGAATGCATTTTATATGCTTCAATTGAAGTACAAGAAATCATACAAAATAAAGCATGAAATTACCAGTTGCATATAAGGGCACTGAATGTGTTAAGAAGCCACCAGCAGCAACTACCCAACGAGAGTGGAGTCGGAGAACAAGAAGCCTAGCGCTGTCTGGGGTGTCAAAATTTGACCCGTTAGCATTTTTTACTGGGGCAAACTCTTCTTCACGTAATACCTGAATATTGACAAAAAAATTTCCCAGTTCAACGATAGCATTAGCATCCTTCATAAAAATAGAATACAATAAAGGTAATTTCTGTACAGTGAGGAATGGAAAAACAAAGTCACCTCAAAAAGTGCAGTTGAAGGAGCATATGGAAATGCATCAAAAATAAACTGCTCTAGTTTATATCCCATTGTATGCCCATGGATAGAAGGAATTTTCTTCTCAGCAAGATGGTAACTGCCATCACAAAACATTCACACATTGACATCCTTGTGGAAGTCAGAAACTATTGGTTGAGAACTACAGATATAAGATGCTGGTGATGTATTACATCGCAAAACAAATTTCATATTAGAACTGGCATCCTGCCTTTTAGTGTCACCATATGATACATTAATGTGGCATGTAATCACATTGTATTAGTGTTTTTGCCTGTATGTTGACATATCCAATATCTAGAGTTTACTGATAGATACCAAAATGGATGATCCAAAACACAAAAGCAATCTCTGTTCTTCCTTGCACTACATATAGGTGTCCAAGGACCCTTAACCTTATAGGACCTATAAATTTAATGTTTATGACGCTTCCTCATCCTCAGGATGCCAAAAAAGCATTGGACTAAATTGCAAGGATGAGGGAGCAAATAGGTTCCGCTTTTTTCCTATTATGCTAGACATATAATCATAATGACTAGCTCAATCAGCATTACTTGATAAAGTCAAGCAGAGCTTATGCGAAGAGAGCTCAAAACTCTACCAGAAAGAAATGATACATTTTATATTAAAAGCTAGATAAATGCGTCAGTTAGTTGCATGCTTTGCAGTCCCTGACTACCAGCACATGGCACTAATTGATGATTTAATGGGTAAGCAGAGTGAAACTAAAATTTTGTATCTTTTTTTTATATAAATAAAACATTAGCAACAAAAATTTTGTATCTAGTTAACATGAAAACAATAACTTTCAGATTATGGAAATGATAATGAATTTAACTATGCTAGATTAAATCATAGAAACAGGGGAGAGAGAGAGAGAGAGAGAGAGCATCACTAACATGCTGTCTTTCTCTAGGCCATTTGCCACTTGGTTGAGAAAATCCAAGCTAAACATGTGTAAGCACACCTGTAAAGCAGAAAGTGACAACAGTAAACATGTGAAAGCAAACTCCAGAAGAATGAAAAACCATTATCAATGCAACAATAACCAATAAGCACATGAGAAGCCAAAATGCACAAAAAAATCTGGTGCTTTATGGTTCCGAAATCAAATTTCACTAAAAACATTGAGAAGGAAGCCAAACATGTTGGTATTGGGTACTCAATATACTTCAATAAATATAAACATATCTGCTTTTATATGTGGCAAATCAACATACAAAGTTGCAAAATTCACAGCTTATGAAGCATCATGCCCACAAGTATCACGCAAATTTGCAGATTTTCTTTTTATTTATTTATTTTTTTGGGAGGGGTGGGGGGTGGGGGGGTGATCTGCCTGGTCTACCACTGGTGAACAAATTCTTGGTCAACAAAAATTTAGTACACTTTGGAAAAAGTAGGCCCAAGTACAAGTTGTGATAGAGAGGGACAATAAGTATTGTTGTTATAAAAGGAAAGTTATCTTTTCAAGGACATGAGAGGACTAGTACATGCCAACAATCAATGTTAAAGAACGGGAGGGGATCCTAATGCCATAGTTACATGAATCACAATCCCATGAGAAATTCTAAGAGTTGAGGATTTCAAAGTAGTCATCTGCACACATTTGAGACTTGAGACAACAAAAACAACAACCAAACATTAGTCCCAAAACTTTGGGATTAATTGGGACCTAAGATAATAAAAAAACAAAATGTAAATCCACAAGCAATATTGTATTGTAAACAAGCAAAACCAGATCAATCAAGGTGGCAACAGACATTACATTACTCCAACAAAAACGAAGACGACCAGTCTCCTGATTGATTGCAGAAGCCAGTGATGAGTCCAACTCACTGTATTCAACTACAGTAAGAGGTCCACCTTTACCTCGCCTTACAAACACGCCAACCTTTTCTTGGGGATATGCCTGTAACCAAACAAGTCCAGGATATTCAGATCTAAGACAACATTCTATTAGCGTATACAAGAAACAACATATACTACAGAGAATAATGAAATTTTTATTTTTATATTTTCAGTGAGTAAGAATAATGACATTGTCCAAGTAAAACAAATTGAATTGCAGTCTAATTTATGCATTTTTTTTTAATATATAAAGTCTAATTTATGCATTACATATTCATTTAAAGCTTCTACCTATTAGCAAATCATTGATAAATATGTTGTGTCATATTCATTTAAATTAAGAAGTAGACACTAAGCCAGATCCATTTATTCCAACCAATGATCTGTTCAAAAAGTACGAAACTCTATATATGACCACTTCTTATAAATTACAAAATAATTAGAATTAATCATACTATGTTGACATACAATCTATTTATTTATTGATAAGAGTGTGATATATGATTTATAAAAATAAAACACAGCCTCAAAGCCTATAATAGTTTATCATGTGAATGCAGTCATGGAAAATTCATTTGTTCCTACTTTGTAAATTCATCTATTCAAGATTTATAATATGGAGCCCACATGTGGAGTCCAAATTTAAGTATAAGTCATGTGAGGTCTAGTCATATGTGTCCTAGCGTTAAAACAATTTTTAATTTGGGTGTTTATTTAACAAGTTATGGTCAATTTTGTATTTTGAGGAAAAATTGTAATTTCTGAAACTTTGCAAATTAAGGGTATTTTGGTACTCTAGTTGAGTCTAGAATTTTTTAGGAGATCCTAAGTATCTTTATTTTCTTTGAGTCCAAGTTAGTTATTTATTAGATATTACCTAATTAGGTTTTTAGTTTATTGATCAAACTAGGAGTCCTAATACCATATTACACTGACACCCCTTTCTTTTGGGGAAACTAAACTCGCTACACCCTAGTTTGGGGAAATAACACTCCGCTCCCAAATTTGCAAAATAATTAACACTCCGCCCCCCTTTTTTTTGTTTATTTTTTATTAATTTTTTTAACCAATGCCTAACTAACCAAAGTTAAAAAGAAAAATTATATTCTAATTATTTTAAGTTTAAGTGGGGAATATTCCTTTAAAAATTGGGGAAAAGGGGGTTGAGTGCTAATTATTTTGCAAATTTGGGAGCAGAGTGTCATTTCCCCAAACTAGGGTGTAACGAGTCTAGTTTTCCTAAAAGAAGGGGGTGTCAGTGTAATTTACCTTATATATATATATATATATATTTGTGCTGAATGTAATCGAAGAATAGATAGGGTTGATTAATAAAAAATATTGACGATTTTTAGTATTGAGACATGTTGGTCTTATTGTTCTTTTTCTTCCTTTTCTTCTTTTTCTTGTGGTATTGTTCATACATCCTGGAACACTATAGATTTCTCTCTTTTCCTTCTTACTTACAATCTGATAGTTACAACAGTGGGAGAGGGAGATTTGAACCTTGGTTCTCTTTATAAAAGAGAGCAGATAATGTCACTGAACTACAAGGCTCTTGACTCTTTTCCTTCTTACTTACAATCCTAAGTCAAGCTCTTCCTCTTACCTATCAAAACCATAAAACCCCACATACTTTCTCTATCATATAGCCATTAAAAATAAAATAAAACTCATTAACCAATTTTGAACCCTAACCCTTTCTTCTACAACAATAACCCTAGATCCACAAATCCTTATAAACCTCAACCCACCACAAGCAAACGTAGACAAATTCTTTAATAGGAAGAATTTGTCCTATGTCACAGGCTAGCAAGCACAAACATTTCTTTGGGATTGTTTGCACAAACTGATGGAGAAAACACACCTAAGACACACTTTAGGAGAAAACACACCTAAGACACACTTCAGGGAAAGTTGAATATAGAAGATGAAGATAGGAATGCCAAATAAATTCAAATGTGCATGAAGAAAAACAGCAACCATTGAATATAAACACATCAATTTCATACAAGAAGTGAAAAAAGATTTGTATTACTCATACAATATCCAGTGTATATTCAGAACAAAGGCAAAGTTCATATTAGGGAAATGACGACTTCAAGCAACATAACAAAATACTTATAAAAAAAAAGCAGCATAACAAAATATCAGAAGCAATTCAAAAGCCTCTCAAAGTCTATCTTTTAAATAAAAGATAATAAATTAATAGGGAAAGTTGAATATAGAAGATGAAGATAGGAATGCAATTGAAGCTTTAATATATGTCCATTTATTTTTAAAGAGTTACCTTACGGACAAAATATCAGAAGCAATTCAAAAGCCTCTCAAAGTATCTTTTAAATAAAAGATAATAAATTAATACAATTGAAGCTTTAATATATGTCCATTTATTTTTAAAGAGTTACCTTACGGACAACTTTTGCAGCAGAAGCTACACCTTTATCAATAAAATAACCCACGAAAGTTGGATCAGCTACACGGACCTGCTTTCAAGACCCTAATTACTATATTTTCAATTAAAAAAATAAAGTCTAGTGAACTTCAGCCAAGAAGAAGAGAAGTAAGAGAACATAAAACTGACCAGTGCATTGTCAACTCCATAGCAATCAACATATTTAATCCCTCTCACGGCCATATCTTCTAATAACCTTGAAGACTTTAGAGCTGATCAACAAATAGCGGTCCAATTAAACCAATGAGTACTGTCCATGCAATAATGAGAGTAAAAAGGAAATCAAGTTTAGCAGTTCTACTCAACATGTTAAGTGAAATTTTTAGAAAAGATACCTGAATATACTCCTCCATTCCCATCTGGAGCCTTAGCTACCTGGCTTTAAAAAATAAACTCATGTAACCACCATATTGGCAAAATGGAAAAGTAACTTATAAAACAAAAGAATAGGAAGTGATCCTAATGACTGTCTAGATTAAAAGCTTTAACAATGAAACTTGTTGAGAAATAAATGCAGTAGGGACTACCTACTTCTTGCATGCACCCCCCCCCCCCCCCCCCCCAAAAAAAAAAAAAAAAAAAAAAAACTTCAGCTTTTTTTTTTTAATAGTAACTTAAGGGATTCTTTCTCCCAGATTTACAGGTGATATTCTCTTTAGCTTTTCAGAACAGCCTAAATGAACATGTTTGACTGCAAACAGGAATAGTTCAATTTTCTATCATATCTAAGTTCGTGAACATTGTACTCAAATACACTAGTATGGAAAAATATATATCATCATTACAATATTAGGTCACTATATTCTTGCAAGCACAATGTGCATTTTCTTTTTAGTAATGCTTTTCCCTAGTGAATGAATCATAAATTATATCTTCCTTGGGGTCAGCAACGTTATTAGAGCCCCAATAGGCCCCTGTTGGCACTTCAGTTCATAGTACTTATAGTAAGTACCTTTTGATGGAGAGGTTAAGCGATCTCCACCATCAGATCATACTGCTGAGAAGATAAACCAATCAAAATACTGAAAACCTTGCTTGATGACATTTTGAAATCTTAGGCAGCTCAAGGTTGCAATGTTATGAGATTGAGCAATAGTAATTCAAAACATATGTTATACCATCAGACAGGTAGCAAATTCAGGAATTTAAACCTTGAAGACTGATTGCTGACAGCACCATCTTTTCTTTTATAATTAGTTAAACTTGGCTTTGTTCAATTGGTCAGCTCTCTAAGCACTTCATACTTCTCCTACTTTATTAAATAACGAATCACACTATAGTTTACTTTTGCTTATTTTCTCCTCAATACATCAATAATTCGTGCAACAAAAGGATTTGATCACTTTGAGAGAAAACCAAAGACTTGCAACAAAATTTGAGGACTCAAAATCAGCTAATTTGCAGAAGAGCAATGCAACTATACAAAATCAAGCTCAGTTCATTTAGAAAAAAAGCAATCATACTCTGTATGGAGTCTCCATAATCAATCTACTATCCTTTGAAACACAAGGTATGGTGCCTTGCTGAAAGAAGGTGACCTGCATCAGGAAGCATATCCTTCAATGTAAGCAGACAAACTTATCCCCCCCCGCCCTAATCTTCTTCCTCTCCGATAAAAAGAGAAAAAGAAAAGGAAAACTAATACAAAAGACAAATAATTCTTACTTGATCAGGTTCCAGACCAAAGAATTTATGACTTTCAAAATATTTGCGGGTGGTGTCATCAGTAAATGGACTAGTCATTATATACCAATGTATTTGCACTGATCCAGAAGAGCCTGCAGGTATTATTAAAATAGAATGTCAAATGATGTATTAACAACAGAAGATAAATAACTGAACACTGAACATGGAGGTTTCTGCTGTTTACTCAGACTTCTTTTTGGGGACAGAGAGAGAGAGAGAGAGCTTTACCCTCATTTGTAGCTTGAGCAGCTAATCTTTGAAGACATAAAATTCGCTCGGCTTGAAGTTGAAAAAGTGACTTGCCAGATGGAAGTCCAATATCTAAAATGGAAAGAAATATTTTTTTTAGAAAAAAGTTAAAGGAAAGAAGAACCATCTGTTGCAAAACTAACACACGGAAGTACCAAATCACAAAAAATCTTAAGAATCACATAAAATGAAAAAATACGAACTGCCATAAAATTCTTCAAAGAAAACCATAAGAAAAATAAAATAATTGTAGGAAAAGTAATTAAGCATAAAATAATAAAATTAATAATATTAAAAAAAAAAGAAAGAGGGAATTATTTTTTCCCAAGTAAAATGAAAAATATGAAGAAAAAACAGAAGAATATCAAGGATTGTATATTTTTAGTCTTGCAATTCAAAAAAAAAAAAATTCAAATTTTTGACACTGACATTTTAGAAGTTTCTTTACAAGTAAATGACTAGAAGTATTATTCATCTTTTTCCCAAATTTTCATGGGAATTTTTAAAATAAGAAAGAAAGAAAGAAAAGAAATCCACTCCAAATCCCAATTTTACAAACTAGCATTACATAAAATGCTAGACAGTCAACTGATTTGTCCACCATAAGAAGTATGGCTGACCTAAAAAGGTCAAATGGATAGCTGGAAAGGTGAAAGGTCAGAATTAAATGTGAATGAATTGTTGAGAACTACAAGTAGTTGCTCCATCGAGAAGTCATGCATGTCAACATGAAAGCACAAGTACAAACAGAAGGTGAAAGATGACTTTGCCCAAGGCCTGAAGGAACAACATGAAGCTATGATTGAACTAGGGACAAGACCCATGCAAGAACAAAGCAATTTTTGTCCTGACAAAGCAAAGAGCTATGATTTTGTACATAGTCAAGTATTCAATTTGTAGTGATTTATGTTATTAAAATTTCTTAATTGTTGACCAACAATAAGAATAATTTAAGAATTTTACAACTATCTTAAATATCCACACCTAGCATTCTATAAGCATTTCCAATTCAACAACTCTTTTTGATTGGTAGGAGAGAAAACGGAGATGCAGGGTATTGATCCCCTGTATCTCTTCCATTTCCAAGATCAACACCATCCCTCTAGATTAGACATATCAACAAATGAAACTTGCACCACAGAAAATTGCTCAACATGAAGTTAACTTGGTATACACTCACTGAAACACCCTTTTGGGTCTGAACTTCCGAGCCGAGTTCCCTGCAATTACATTTCAATCACAAGGAAACACATGTAATAATTAGATGAGACATGCCAAATGAAGGGAAGGGAAGAAAAGAAAAGAGAGAGAGAGAGAGCAACAAATATCTAACAAGTAGAGGTATATAAGTAATTAAAGAATCTGCAAAGCAACCCATGCCCATGGAGGCCGTATAACATGCACCCCAATGAGGTCTAAAAAATTAGGGTACATAGTTTAATTCTAAACAAGTTTGAAGGGATCTCTTCCAACCCTAGTGTGGCATCTCAGATAACCATCTATTTGTATTTTAATCACCGGACTCATTAAGTGATTTAATCAAGTCGCATGCTATAAAATAAGTAATGCGATAAAATGCAAATGCAGATAATAATTTCAACTTCTGCGTAGTGAATTGGAGGAATTTTTTGTTAATAAACTCCTGTTTAATCCAACAAAGCCATAACAAAAAATAGTGATTCCATGCATTAAATTAATAAGCTTAGTCTAGAAGATACTAAAGCTTTAAGGATTTACTACCTTTAAGTTTATATACAAAATAAAAAAAAAAGGTGAAAATCATTGTACAATACGAATGGATGGCTGGGAGGGCAAAGATGATGGGGCTCTCTAAGTGTGGCCTTTCTAGGTCTCACAAATTATTATTTTTTATTGGTAATTACACACGCACCCCGTGGGTCTTGAAGCAATCTCACCCTCCAACTTGCTCTTACAAAAGTGAGGAGTTGCCATTTGAGTTAGAGCTCATTGGAACCTAAAGGTCTATAGAAAATAGGTCCACTAAAATGCTGTTCTTTTGTGTACATTCATCTCAATAGTCATCTTACTGCAAGGCAGCTTGGAAAAGGCCAATGCACTCTGGATCAAACCATGCTTCCTATTTCCACAAGAATGGGTGGAGGATGAGGTTTTGAGTTCAAAACTCACTAACTGCGTGTGTAACTTACCAATAGAAGAAAATGAATAAAGAAAAAGAGGAAGCTTGGAGAAGTATCTTATCTTGTAAGTTTCTTTATTGAAAGGAGATAAAAATACACAAATTCACAAAAGCTTATATATATATATAATATTCCCAAAAGTGTTCACTTTTAACAAATTGAGGCATAAACATTCCACGTTTCACATCTAATGATCTTCAAGAGGATACCCCCTAGACTATGGAATCCTATAAAGCAACTTTGCTACAAATAATGATCATTCAAAGAAAAAGCTAAAAATCACAGCTTCACTATAATTAAGTGGACTTCTTAATGATCATCAGTGGACATCCATAAAAGAATGTCACACTAACCAGAAAGTGATAAAAAGAGACCATCCACAGAACAATTAAAGTCTACTACTTTTACATTCTGATGAAGTAAACATAAAAAAAGCTTCATTATACCAAAATTATGTCTCACTAAAATCTAATCATCAAATTAATCATCTCCTTTTTGGTTGCATTATAAAGTTGAACATAAAGTAAAAGAAATTTACACGAAAAACATAGCGCATCAAGTATATGTATTAAAAGTTAAACACATAATTAATAAAGAAAAAATAATTATACCTGTCCACCAGATAAAAGCAACACAGCCACTTTTCCATCTGAGATAGCCTTCAAACCCATCTTCCACCATCTTTCTCTCTCTTCAAGATTTCGCTCCTCTACCGTTGACACGCTGCTCTCCGGTACCGGCTCGATCGCTGCCGCCGGTAGCCCTGAAATCTCAAGCGAAATCATGTGATTCACACATCAAGGAATATCAGAATTGCATTGTAACTATATATTCAAAATGAGTGACTGAGAGAGAGAGATTCTGACCTTGAGATCGAAGCGAACACCGAATGATCCGATCGATCCGTGGAAGATCCAAACTCTGAAGAAAACATCATCAAATTATAACAAAGTCATATTTGTTATGAATGATTAAAACGAAATCAATTCAGCAACCAAAAAAAAAGAGAAAAAACTCATCGCTAATGTCCTGTTTGGTTGCTGAGAAAACACGTGCAAAGAAAGAAACAAATCGTAAATTTCCAAATCAGTAATTGAATCATTTTCAGTTTGTTAATTCCATAATTTGGCGCCAGAGAAAAAGCGAAAGAAACCGACAAGTCAGCGGAGAGATCTAGATTATAGAGGAAGGAGAATGAAATGACCTCGATGTCCTTGACGAGAAGGTCACGTTCTTCAAGGGAGAGTTCATCCCAGAGGGCAAAAGCGTCTTCTTGGCCATAGTCTTTGAGCCTCTCGAGTAGAGGCTGCGGTGGTGGCGTCGTGGCGGTAGCGTTGTTACTCTCGCCTTGTGATTCTGTCATTCTCTCTAAAAATGGCTGTAGCTGTTGTTACAAATATTTAGAGCTTGAGCAGCTCAGCCTTATAGAGGAGAGGAGTAGAGAGCGACAGAGAGAAACAGTAGCAACGAAGACAAGAATCTAATCAGTGTAAAGCAAGTGAGTAACAAGTAACAACCACCTAAGCCTACAGCTTACAGCCTACTCTACTCTCTGTGTGATTGAAATATTGCATACAAATTTTTTTTTGAAAATCACGAAAATGCCCTTCGATTTCCGTTTGAATTACTCTATTATTTATGCCGTTGCTTGCTTCGCGGGTCGATGGCTCGATTCCTTTCTCTCTTTTTTGGTGGCAAAGGATGACCGTCCGATAAAGATGCCTCCCCAATTTGTCAATTGTCATAACCAGATCTCGTATTTGTTCATGGAAACTTGAAATGTACTTTACAAGTGCTTAGTCAACATTTCACTAATTATATATGCAACTTCTTTATTAACTTATGGAAGAATGAAATTGATATCTTTTCAAATTTTCAAACTACTTAATTGGAACTAATACAATGACCAAATTTTGAAAAGTGTATGTTAATTGTATTTTTAACAAAATACTATAATAAGTGAAAAAAAGATATAAGATATTAAAATAAAACAAAGAGATAAAAATAAGATGTTATTAAGGAGAGAAAAGAAAAAAAGACAAAGAGATAAAGAAAATATTTCCTTGAAAATTAACTCACCATACTTTTTTGACATTCAATTTCCCCACATCTTGATACCTTTTAAGTTTAAATCAAATTTATTGTTATCATGGCATTTGAATTCAAAGTGGCGGGTTAAACTTAAAATAATTAATTATGCCTTATTTTCTCAGGAAACTAAATTGTTAATGCCTCAATCCCTCTACTGATTTTTTCCCCTTAATATCTTGAGTCTTTCATAGTTTCAAACTATATATACTACATTTTTCTAATCTTCCTGTAGATTCCTAAGTAAATTAAAATAGGTACGAAAAATAAATTATAGTTTAAATTTATATTACATTTAGTATGTGTTTGATATAAAATCAAACTTATTCAAAGTTTGTTACAAACCTTGAATTTAGAATTGCTAATCTAACTTCGAACTTCAAAAGGGTGTGCTTAGTCCGAATTATGCCTTAATGATAAATGATTTTTTTCGTATGACACCAAACAATGTATGAAGGATGAAGTAGAATTGTAGATCCAACAAGATAAATACATAGATATTTTGCATTAAAGCTTACAAAGTACAAGTACAATAAGAACAACTAATGATCACACTTGAATACACTTGAAGAACACACTTTGAACACACTTTAGATCACAATGGATCTCTTGCACATGGATTGTGGAAGTTGAGTTGTAAAAAGAGTCTTTGAAGAATAAACTTTCTTATTAATAGTCAAAATGGTGGTTATTTCCATCAAATAACTACCCATCAATAACTACTTTGGGTGGTTTATTTTTAGGAAAATAACTACTCCCAATAGTTTGGAGATCATGACACATGTCATCCACATCATGAAAGTTATTGGTGGTTACATCTTACTATTAACTTCCTCCATGAAAGTTGTAAATAATGACACATGTAAATGAAAGTTACAAATAATTTTATTTCTATATAATTACACATATAATATGGCTACCAATTTAATATATTATGGTGGTCAATATTATATATATAACACTATATAATAAAATTATTTTTATGTGTAAACAGTATGATTATTAATTACATTATTATATAATTTTTTATTTTTTTTATTAATGTCGATTAATATTGCTTTTAATTTTGTCTTTTAATCTTGTTCTTCTTGAACTAAAATCTTGACTCCCCCACTAATTGACTGTATTAAAATTTATATAACATGACACAAAAAGAAAAAAGAAAGGAAGAAAAAAGAAGAAGAAGTTTAAAGCATAGCCGAAATATAAGATCCCGCCAACATTATGGTTATACTTGCTTTGTCGGTCGGGAGGTTACACCTATCCTAAAAGTAATTAAAAATCCTCAATGATCAAATGTGCTTAGTTGACTTTTAGTCAATCGGATTTTTTAAAATTGATATTGTTGATAATTTAGTATATGTGAATTGGTTTTACATGTCCAATTCATAATTCATGGGAGACTATGGTTTCATTTGGTACGTAGACAGGTTTCTAAGGGTTGCTTCAACTATTAAAAATTAGAATTACCCACCTTCATTTTGTTTAATAAGTTAAAGGTGGCTTGTGCTCTTTAGAGTTTAGATTACTTTTGAAAAGCTAATGCTTCTCATAATAACTACTTCCTATTAATTATTAAAATTAAAAAAAAATATATAGTCTACAATTTTTTTACTTATGGACAAGGTTTGGCTACAAATCAGTTTATAGCCTGTTTGTTACAACCCACTATGTGGCAGCTTATAAGACCATCTACATGTATTATTTAAAGAAGTCACATGACTCATTAAATAGGTTATGTGACTAAAATACACGTGGATGATCTTATTAGTTGACACGTAGTGGATTGTAATAATCTAGCTATAAACTAGTTTATAGCCAAGCTCTGTCATTTTCTTATATTCTTTTATCATGTGTTTTCCTTTCCTTCCATTTTCCAATGCATCATGGAAAGGTTTGGCCGTCATTACATGGGATACACATACACATTGATCAAATATTAATAATTTCCATTGGCCCTAAGGCCCCTAACTTATCTTGATTATTTGGCAACTTCAAGTTTTTTTTTTTTTTTAATACATTCAACTAACTTAAAGAAGAAATTATTATACTCGCAGGATGTGAACAAAATAATAGGAAAAAAAAAAAAAAAATTGTTTTAGGATGAGGGTCCATTCTGCATGCCTCCCACCCAACAATTGTGAATTGAGATATGAAAGACAAAATGCGAAAAGGATGTGAATGGGCCATAACCACAAGTTCTGCCCATGTACCATCATATATCTACTAATTAATGAAAGGTCATAGATGATTTTGATTCATCACCTAATCATACTTATCAGTTCACTTCTCACATTATTAATATTATTATTATTTGTTGCCATCTAGTGTTGCACGTTCAATAATTCTGGGACCACCTTCAATCGCATTGGATGATTTGGATCTACAAGGAATTTCTTGACATTGTTGTTTTAGTTTTTATTTTTTTGTTTTGTTTTTTTCTTGGTGTATTGTCGCTGTCAGTTAATCTTTTTGTTAAAGAAAGCAACTGCATTAATTTGCAACCACCGTAAGTTCATAACTACAATCCATCATGATGGGATCCCTTGATTTTTCAGGTGTCAAAAACATTATTTGGAATTTACTAAATAATAACGAACATGGGAAATTATTTGGCGGTTGGATTCCCTTAATCATTCATAAGTTACTTGAAGTATAATTCTTAATAACCAATTAATTTAATATTTTTATAATTATCAATTAGTCCAACCAAATTTAGTGAAGTTAAGCTTTCTATTTCAAATTTGATATTAGATGTTATTTCATGGTTTAGGGTAAATTTTAATTTACCAATTTAAAGTTGTATATAATGTCACGTCATTTTTAAAATATTAAATTATGTGATATCATGAACTCCACTAGTTGTAAAATAGAAAAATCTAAATCATAAAATAAATTATTATTTTTTTATTTGAAATGGAGAAGCTCATACGTAATATAAGCAACATTAAAATTAATTGAAATGGAATACAATTTTTTTTAAGATTACAAATCCATAAGAGATATGATCATGATGAGTTAAATCATGTTTTATGAACCGAAAAATAGATATAAATCAAAAGAAGACAAAAAGAAGCTGGCATAATTTGTTAAAATCTAGAAGTATATTAATTGGGGCAAGTACAAAGGTTCAAATAATGTATATGAGTACAACTGTACAAGTGTAATATATATCTATAATAATAGTACTATAGTACAAGTGCAAAACGTAAAAGAAAATTGGTCTTGGATCTAAACTCCAAGCGGACTTGGACCTAATAGGCTAATATTACTGGGAATCAACTCTTGGCTCAGTAGGCAAGGAATTGAGTCTCACCACTGTCGTCTGGAGAGGTGATTTAATGGTATAAAACCTTCGTGACTCATCACATTTGCGAGTTTAGGAGTTATGGATTCAAATAGTGGTAAGCCCTATTATTATTTAGATGTGTCCCATACCATGTCAAATTCGGGTTTAAGTAGATCGAGACAAAGATCGCACCTACGAATTCTTTTTTTTTTAGTTATAAAAAAAAGGGGCTAATATAATTACCTTGCACCTAATATTACAAAATTGCAAATTTAAAATTTCAAGGAGTCGGTTTGTAAATGATCTAAATTTCAAGGGTGATTAGACAATTTGGCATATATATTCACTTATTTTTTAGTGCTAAAGTTTGGTTCCCGATCTTCATCATTTCGTTATTATATTGGCAGTTGTTTAAAGGTAAATAAGAAAGTTGTACACATTATCAGAAGAGGAAATGCATCAACGTTTAAGGTTTGACTCCCCTCCTTTACTTACAATATATTAAAACAGAAAAAAAAAAAAGAAAAAAAAAAAAAAAGGGAAAAATATTTTTAACTATGTTGAGGTTGACTCGTCAATTGACCAAACTGTAGGGAAAAAAAAAAAGGTGGGATTGAAAATATCTTAATTAGGTTATCAAATTTTCCAATATTTTTTTTGTTAGAAAGTAGATCATAAATGCGTATCAAGCTTAACATGCACAAAGAATGAAGGATGCAATAGCATGCTCTGAAGTTCAACTCATTATATGAATCTTTTCAAATTAATACTTACTAGAAAATAACCCATACTTTGTGTGGGGTACTTCATAAAAAAAATATTTGTTGGAATTATTTTAAATTGTAAAAAAATAACCTTATAAATATCCACTTCAATTGAGAAATTTGTCACTGGTCAAAAAACAATTGATAAAAAGGAAAAAAAACTTGATAAAAGAGGTGGACAAAAAACAAATGATAAATTATTTTTGTATATCATCAATATATATATATATATATATATATATATATATATATATATAATATAAAATAGAGACTTCAGTTGAGGTTTGCATTTGACATGCTTAGAATTTGACATCCTTCAGCTTGAGGTTCTGTCATTTGGCATGCTTAGAATTTGATATGTGCTGAGATCTTTTTTTTTTTTATTAAGATAAAAAAATTAAGATGAAGATAAATTATTTTAAAAAAATTAAGATGAAGATTAAAAAAAAAATTAAGATGAAGATAAAGATTAAGAAAAAAATAAGATGAAGATAAAGATAAAAAAATTAAGATGCAGATAAAGATTAGAAAAGATAAAGATTAATCTCTTCTATTTATAAATACACTGAAAAAATTAAAATGAAAATAAAGATTAAGATGAAGATACAATTTATAAATACACGTTAAAACCAAAATATTGCAAATATTTTGTTTTGGTTAATGTTTGTTTTTGGGTGTGATGAATTAAGTTGAATGATGTGACTTTCGACCATTCGAACATGTCGGTAATTGATGAGGTTAGTTATGTTTATTGCTTCTTGAAAGGTTAGTTATGTTTATCACTTCTAGAATTATGCATTTTAGTTACAGGAGTAGAGCAAGTCTTGAATGAGTTCATGACTATACCTAACAAACCTTGCTGAATGAAAAGGTAATGGACAAGCCTACATATATGCATAGTATCAAAGTGTATTGAGCAACTTTTGGTTCTAATGGACTATGTTGAAAATGTAGGGATTGAAGAAATTGTTGAAATAATCCGTGAGTTTGCAAAACATGGTGAAGAAGTGGTAGACTGTGAGTTTGCAAAATACGGTGAAGAAGTGGTAGACAAGGAGAAACTTCAATTGCGAAGGATAGTCATGAAGTGGTAAACAATTTTTTGCTTTTTAATTTTTAGTTTTTGTATGTAATTTAAAATTTAAATAAATAAAAATCCCATGTATTGCACAGGGTACATGCTAGTAGAGAACAATTACAAAGAACAAAAGATAAAGTCAACAATCTAGAGTCGAGACATTGCTAAAAAAGAAAAAAAAATGAGAAGAAAATTTTGTTGCTCGAGATGTCATTTGCCAAACTTCCGCCAACGTTGATTTGCGTACCGTGCTAACTGACATCTATAGCCTTGTTGCTTCAAAAACTACCTCTCATCCATTGGAGCTAATGCTTGCCACGACAAAAACCTATCATCAACACAACCAAAAATATATGAATGCTAAATTCTAGCTGTTAATCTATTTTTAACAACATATCTATACCAATCAACAAAAGAAAAAAGCAAAAAGGAACTATAAAGTAGAAATTATTTTTGCAATATAAACAAATACTACACATGATATCCAATAAGAAAGCAACTACCGGGTGGGGGGGTTTGTAACTTA